>JBBGZY010000044.1:3930000-4530000 GCA_037952925.1 Lithobates clamitans
CTCCTGACATTCCAGGATGTTGATGGAGACCATCGAGTGTCCAACTCTCCTGCACTGACAGGTAACCAGGACTCCAACGCTCAATGGAGTGACACCACTCACCAGGTTCTTCCAATAGATTGGAACATTTTTCCAACTCCAGAGCAGGATTAATGAACCATCAAGCCAGAGACAGACCAACTTGAGTCACAATCACCAGAATGCTGTGTTGCGAGTCTGAAGTACAACTGGGCAAAGGGGACTACAATGAAGGATGCTACCATGGGAAGAGTGGGGTGTACGCCTCTGGCTGAGCTTGAAGTGTGTCAAGGATTAGACCTAAATACTCTAAGCAATGAGTCTGTTCCAACACAGACTTCTGAAGATTCAGAAACATCACAGTCAGGGCTACATTGTTAACCTATGTTGACTGTTCCCTCAGCAGGAGGATAACCAATGGAGATTTTCTAATCTAGGAGCACAGCAGCCAGCACCAAGGTGTAAAAACAAATCCTGAATGGCAGAGCCAAAAACTAAATATGGGAATATAAGAACGCTTATGAGATCTTAGCGATCATATGAATTGTTTATAATAGCAATCTCCATTGTTTTTATTCTCAAATTTATTTTATTCATTTTATTTCACTGTATTGTCAACAATACACTTGTTGATATACCATGCTTTTTGTATTTCTGTAGAAAAATTGTCCCCCAGAAGAACGTCCTCCTCTTTGCCACACAGCGGCTTCCTCTCTTGTGGACGCTTTGCTACTGATCCGTCGGGATGTTTACCATTATCAGATGAGCCTGTCTCTTCACTCCTTATGAGAGTGACCCCTTGTTATTGTGATCTTATGTTTTGATTAAATATTACACCTTAGAGGCACTTTTAGGTTTTCTTTTTCTCTGCTTTGATTACAGAGTTGGCTTCGCTCTCAGAAGAGCTTTGCCCTAAGCATTTGCTCACCCATCGAGTGCCTGTCTGACAAGTTAGACTTATGCTCATGTATAATATGGACTTTTTATGAATGTTTCTCAGGGTTTGCTTACATTTAGTCCTATTAGCTTGCATTTTCTCCTCTCCTTCAAAATACAGGGGATAACTGTAGGTACAGTCCTCCCTTGGCCATCAGGCCTTGGTGGCCGATCTAGTTGAAGCCCACCTCTTAGACCATCAGGGTGTTAACTACCAAGAATTAAGGGAACTGAAGTAACTCCGCAGAGACAGACAACACCAAAGTAATCTAAAAGCTGAGACTCAACTAAGCTGAAGGGGGTTATACCAGGGAAGGGATACCTGCTTTTTTTGGCCACTGCCCATTCACCTGAAGATGGCAGTATAACCCAAGTAGACAGATATATGTGAAGTCATGTGGTATACAATTAAAAAGGTGTCCATCCTCCCAGGACACTAGGAAAAAAAACCTGAGGCATGCTGGGAGGAGGAGGGGGTCAGACTGGGCTGGTCCACAATTAGTTTGTCCAAACCGAGTCTGAATTTGTATCCTGCAATTAACATGAAAGCTTGTAACACTATGAATGTAGGTTTATAATAAATCATATACTTACTTTATTCCAACATCTTTCCCAGACTGTAAAATCCAGCTCAAAGAGTTGTTAAACTCACCGATATATTCTTGACCTAGACCCTGTTCAATTTAGATTTAAGTTGCATTAGAAATGAAATTCCAAAAGGAAACAGTAAGCACATACTTTGATAGAATATCACACACACAGCAAACCTAGGCGATAGGGGTTCTCGGACCATCAGAATACTGGCAAGTTGGTTCACTACAACAAGGCTTAAACAAGCAGACTACTCCCTGTATGCTTTTACAAGGCATACAAATTACATTTCAAAACGGATCCCTTTAGGTCTAAATTTTTCAATATAAAAGTATTACGGATCTTTTATCTGTCAACAGCCAGTAGCAACTGAGAACTAGGACAGTACTAACCTGTAAATATTCAGCTGCCTCCTGGACGGAAATACGACCAAATTCTGCATCACCACAGATATAATCTCCTGTAAGATTTATGAAACCGAAAAATATATGAATACCAGCAACTTTAAACCGTAAATATCTTAATAGCCTGAGTTTTCACTGGAACTAAAGTAGAAGAGAAATGGGACCAAATTGCCCTGGTAACTGTCCAAGAACAGATTTACCTCACTTTCAATTAGTTTCCTTTGACTTCCTGCAGTGTCTACAGGACAGACAAGAATAGGAAGTCTCCCAAGAAGAAGAAGAAGAAGAAGAAAAAAAAAAAAAAAAAAGGGAAGAAGCTGACTCCATCTTAACAGAAAATTGAAAAACCTGCAATATTGAAAACTGCACACCTACAGTGCCTGAAGTGCTACTGAGCACATCAGGCAGTTCCTTTGACCTCATGATTCTCATTAGCTCTGACATGCACTGTGAGCTGTAAGGTCTTATATAGACAGGTGTGTGGCTTTCCTAATCAAGTCCAATCAGTATAATCAAACACAGCTGGATTTAAATAAAGGTGTAGAACCATCTCAAGGATGATCAGAAGAAACTGACAGCACCTGAGTTAAATATATGAGTGTCACAGCAAAGGGTCTGAATACTTAGGACCATGTGATATTTCAGTTTTTCTTTAATAAATCTGCAAAAATGTCAACAATTCTGTGTTTTTCTGTCAATATGGGGTGCTGTGTGTACATTCATGGGGAAAAAAAATGAAGCTAAAATGATTTTAGCAAATGGCAATATAAAAAAAAGAGTGAAAAATTTAAGGGGGTCTGAATACTTTCCGCCCCCACTTTATATAATGTTTGGGGGTTCCAAGTAATTTTCTAGCAAAAAATACAGATTTTAAAACACCAAAATGTCAGAAATAGGCTTAGGCGTGAAAGGGATTTTATACTTTAAATGGTACAGGATCCATTTTTTTTTTGGGGGGGGGGGGGGGGGAGGGGTTAAACTTTAACCACTTCAATACCGGGCCAATTCTGACATTTCTCTCCTACATTTAAAAATCATCATTTTTTTTGCTAGAAAATTACATAGAACCCCCAAACATTATATATGTTTTTTTAGCAAAGACCCTAGAGAATACAATGGCGGTTGTTGCAACTTTTTATCACACAGTATTTGCGCAGGAATTTTTCGAACGCGTTTTTTTGGGGAAAAAAACACTGTTTTGTGTTTAAAAGAAGAAAAAAAAAAAAAAAAACAGAACAGTAAAGTTAGCCCAATGTTTTTGCATTTTGTGAAAGATGAAGTTTTGCCGAGTAAATAGATACCTAACATGTCACGCTTCAAAATTGCACACGCTCGTGGAATGGCGCCAATGTTCGGTAATTAAAAATCCCCATAGGCGACGCTTGAAATTTTTTTACTGGTTACTTGTTTTGAGTTACAGAGGAGGTCTAGGGCCAAAATTATTGCTCTCGCTCCAATGTTCGCGGCAAAACCTCACATGTGTGGTTTGAACACCGTTTTCATATGTGGGCGGGACTTACGTATGCGTTCGCTTCTGCGTGCGAGCACACAGGGACAGCGGCGCTTTAAAAAATTTTTATTTATTTTTTTTCATTGTTATATATTTTTTTTTTTTTTTTTTTTTATTTTGACACTTTTGAAAAAAAAAAAAAAAAATTGATCACTTTTATTCCTATTACAAGGAATGTAAACATCCCTTGTAATAGCAATAGAACATGACAGGTCCTCTTAATAGTGAGATATGGGGTCAATAAGACCCCATATCTCACCACTAGGCTAGTCATATGACGTCCGTGGGCTAGAAGTGGTTAAAGAAGAAAAAAAAAAAAAAAAAAAAAAAAAAAAAAAAAAAAATAAAAAGGATATACCTCAATGAAATATTTGTTCATACCAAAAGATGTATTCTCACTGGTATCTTTCTGTCACTGTACACCAATGGTGGTTGGGGGGGGTCATGACCACTGCCTCTTACAGTAATGGAGCCATGTGTTCTTGGCTCTCTTCTTAGGTAAAACTAACATGCTTCTGTGTAATCTCATCTCTTCAAAGAAAATGTATAATCTGAAAAAAAAAAAAAAAAAAAGACGGACAGCACGCCGATATACGTCTTAAACTTTGAAGAGGAATATCGTTATGGCAGCAGCTAGCTGTCATAACCCCGGTATCCTCTTCCTCGGCCGGCGGTCCGCTTTCAGATAAAAAGTTGTCTCTGCGGCGGATTCTCCGCAAGATCACTTTTATCAGTGGCGGGAGAGGGCCCCCCTCCTGCCGTGCTACGGTGCCCTCCGCCGCTAACCAGAGCCGTCGGTAGTGGTGGCGGCGGTGATCGGATCCTTTCACATGCTGGGTATGGAGACGAGCGAGGGGAAGATGGCCCTCACCCATCTCCATACCATTGCAGGGCGGAAGCGACGTCAAAACGTCATTTCAAATATAGCTCTTAAAAAGGGCCTTTTTTTTTTACTGCATATTAGTGTAAATATGAGATCTGAGGTCTTTTTGAGAGGTCCTGTCCTGCACCCCATCCCGCAGAGCTCATGTGCAGAAGCGAACGCATAGGTGAGTAGCACCCGCATATGAAAACGGTGTTCAATCCACACGAGGTATCGCCACAATCGGTAGAGCAAGAGCAATAATTCTAACCCTAGCTCTCCTCTAATTCAAAACATGCAACCTGTAGAATTTTTTAAACATCGCCTATGGAGATTAAGGGTAAAAGTTTGTCGCCATTCCACGAGCGGGCGCAATTTTGAAGTGTGACATGTTGGGTATCAATTTACTCAGCGTAACATTATCTTTCAAAGATAATTGGGCTAACTTTACTGTTGTCTTATTTTTTTTTTTTAATTAAAAAAGTGCGCTTGTAAGACCGCTGCACAAATACGGTGTGACAAAGTATTGCAACAACTGCCGTTTTATTCTCTAAGGTGTTGGGGGGGGGGGGGGGGGGGATTTTTTTAAAAAATGTATGTTTGGGGGATCTAACTAATTTTCTAGCAAAAAAAACACAAGATATAAACACCACATTTTAAAAAGAGGCTTGGTCCTTAAGTGGCTAATCTTGACCACTGGGTTATATCGCCTCCGCAGGAGTAGGACTAGGCAGGAAAAAAAAAAAACAAACACACGCACAAACACACCACCTGGCTACGCCCATGGGCTGTCAGTCAGTATATAACCACCTCCCTACTCTAGGTATTCAGTTTAGTAGCAAGCAGTAATAGAATTATCGAAAACTTCAGGGGTGGGTGCGGTGTCCGTCAATTAACTCAAGAGAAAATTAATTTTAAGGCGAGTACAAAAATCCCATTTTCTCTTTTGTTCGACGGACACAGCACCTCCTTAATCTTGATCATTGGGATGTCCAAAACCACAAAGGGTGACTTAGGTTTACCTATATGGGAACAACCAATCAAAATAAGGCAGATAAGGAAACACCTTTGGTGTGCGAGGTGACTTATGCGTACCAAAGGACACAGCCACATTTGTGGCCCTGTCAGTCGCATCCTCCATCTTTAGAGTCTCCCGCACCGCAGTAACATGTGCGTCCACCAGCGCTTTTTCACTCATTGTTGAGACCGGAGGACTCAACCTCACTATTGGACTTGTCAGGGGGCGAGATATTAAACCCCCCTGGACGGGCCACATCCCCGGCGGCATCAGGCTCAGAATCAGATGAGAGACTGAGCAGGGGAAGGCGGGGGACGCTTCTTCCTGGGTCTTTGCCCAACACTATTTCCACTCAGGATACCACTGACTCAAGGACTGTCATCAGCGCAACCATGGGAATCTGGGGTTCCGAGGGACCTGCCACCTCCATGAGGGGGGATCAGTGGGTGAGATGTGACCCTGACGCTCCATAGGAAAGAAGACCCTGTAGTACAAAAGGAATCTTTGGCACCACCAAGGGACACCCCAATGGCCAGGGTTCCTATCAGCAGAGAGGGAGATAAAGAAGGACCTCCAAAGACTCACGCTCCCAACCAGAAGAGCGCCATAATTCAGACCCAGCAAACACCAATGGTCGGCATCTATTTCATCCATCCCGTGCAGGAAGAGGAGAAGTGAAAGAGGAGCCCTGGCATCTCCACGAGACTTCAGCCCTCTCCAGCGTCTCACTAGACTAAAGAAAAATGGCCGCTGTGGTGTCATCAGCTACAGAAACATGGCCACCGGCCAGAGAACAGCCAAAGGGAAATTGGCCGCTGTGATGTCATCGGACCCTCTCAAACATGGCCACCGGCCATTTGACATGCTGAAGCATGCTGCCAGGATCCTGTGTACCTTCAACATCGCTGCACCCTCTGCAGCAATGTTTAAGGCACCCCCCTCCAAAAAGATACTGTACTCCACCAGGCAGTCTAACATTTAAGGGGAGACCGCTGTGCACTCTCTGCACTGGGACCCCCAAACTGCACACTACCTTACAGCAGGGTATGCACCTAGGGGTCTCTGCTGCACTCTCTGCACTGAAACCCCCCCCCCCTCCCATACCGCCAGGGCAGGACATACAACATCTAGAAGGAGAATGGCGGGTCTCTACTGCCTGGACTCCCACCAATCCGTGGGAGGAGAGGGAAGCCCAGCCTAACCAAGGGACTTTAGGACAGGAGGAGGGATCCTGCAGGCAGGTCTGACCATCCCTGGAGGTTACACATGTCCACTCCAAACCACACAAAGGAGGAGAGGGGGGCCTGTACTTACCGATCCATGGTGCAGGTGACCCTCCAGACAGAACTTCGCCACCGAAGCAGGGGCTGTCGGCCAAGGGACCACTGCGACTCGGACCAGAGACCATTTGTATGTGACCCTGCGAGACGTTTAACCCGCGGGTCAGCCTCCGTCTGTTGAGGCTATGTTGTGACCGATCTAGCGCGTAGCTGCGGTCTGCACGCGCTGGCTGGACTGGGGAGACAACTGGATCTAGATTATCCAGCCCGGCAGTTGATTGTAGATTTTCCAGGAGAAAATGCATGCAAGACAAAGCAAAAAGAGCTGTTTTTTGTTCTGCCTAGTCCTACTCCGGCGGAGGCAATATAACCCAATGGTCAAGTTTAAGGAGGCACTGTATCTGAAGAACGAAAGAGAAAGGTGCGAGTTTCTCCTCTGAGCGATTCTGTAGTGTGCATAATCTACTCTCCCTGGTATTCAGGTTAATGACACCTAATGAGCCTCTAAAACCCACTTGCATATGGGATAGCTATCTGCATGTAGTAAATATTAAAGTACTATGTAAGATTTTAAATTGGCCCAAATTAACATGGTCAAAGTGGTGTACATTTTCCCCTCTGATTTTACAAGTGTTGTAATGACAAATCGGTCTACTTTTGCTGAATGTTTTTTCCACGTCAGTACAAGGTTGCAATTCACAATTTAAGAAAGTATGGAGGATGTCACTGTGTAAATATGCAAATACTAGATGGTTGGCTGTCATGCCAACCTTCCTAAATCATTAGTTTGAGCTATCAATCCAGAACATACAGATTTCTAACCTTTTTGGGTTACTATTCCACAATACGTCTACAAATGTACAGGATCTCCAAAAGGATCAATAGATTCATTTTCAGAAAAAGAATTTGCTCACTTTTGTGGGACCCACTGAAAAGTAAATGCACAACATAGAAGGTAAACTTAAATGCATTACCTGCGGTCTTTGCCAATTTGTCATGAAGTTTATGAAGTGTGTTCATCAGCAGATTTTTCTGTGTCTAAATAAAAAAAAAGTGAAATTATTTAATAAAATAAAAAAAACAGTGGGTGGAAAAAAAATGCTGTTGACAATACCCAAGGCCTCAAATATATATGTTTCAGTACTAACCTCTATTCCTCTACTGCTCTCTTTACACCGATTTTAAAAAGACTATTCCTTTAAGAGCTCATACACACTGCAGCTCTAAAGAAGAGGCCCCCGTACAGGCTTTGCACACAAAAAGAAAAAAAAAAAAAAAAAATGCAAAAAGAAGCTCGAAAAACACAAAACATTTTTTATGGGAGTAGAGAGGATTGTGAAACACACTTATGCTCAAAGAAGCTCAATAAAAAAAAAAAAACATGCAAAAGAGCCCAAAAAAGTACGAGCTTCTTCAAGCTGAAATAAAGCTCAAATGCCTGCATGAGCAGCTTTTTAAACTGCAGTGTGCACGAGCCCCAAGAATACTGAAACCAGTTGACTGGTTGGCAGAGCAGGCACTCAGAGGTACATACCGGCAGCAGCTTTTAGCATCCTCTAGTTCTCCTCCCAAATGCCAGCCTGTTCTCAGACAAAACTCTGATCCTTCCATATAGTAATGGAGCATGCCACCATGTCCTATACCCACACATTCTAATTGGCTTTTCACAATGAGAAGTTGCCTCACAAACCAAAACAGTAATGTGTGGAGGAGAGGATGTAGGCAAGCCTCACCGTCATTTCTTTAATGGAGAAGAGAATCCTGTATAACTGTGCCCTGAAAGAAGAGCTGAAGCTCTGCCTAATAAGAACAGCCTGGCACTTGGACTGTAACTTTAGAGGACACAGAGGCTTTTGGGAGGATACTGAAAAAGCTGCTTGCAGGCATGAAGTACAGGCACCTTTGAGTTCTTGGACATCATACGTGCCACAGCTTTAATTTAGTATTCAACTGACATGCTGGTGTGCCCTGGAGAAGTGAGAAAAAAAAAAAAAAAAGAAAGAAAGAAAGAAAGAATGAAGGGTGTAGGAATCTTAAAAATTAGTTTGATACAGTCAGCATTCCCAATCTCATCAGTATGAACGGTTACATGGTGCTAAAAATGGGCAAAAAAAAAAAAAAAGAGCCCAGAACTACCAAACACATGCACTAAAAACACACCACCAAATATCTATCCCAATAAATGCACACTTGAAACCTACTGCACATATACGCTCACCGGCCAATTTATAAAAAAGGTACACCTTGCTAGTACCCGGTTGGTCCCCCTTTTGCCTTCATTCTTCATGGCATAGATTCAACAAAGAAAAATCAAAAAAGGACTGCGCTAAAACACATAATGAACACCATATATGATTATGTGAATAATAAAAAACAGCAATCAATCAAAATATTCAAAGGTAAATAAAAACCATACAGTAGGGATAGATGAATAGTGAGGTGAACCGGATAAGACACAAATGGTAACAATGAAATTGCCAAAAATATATATCCAAGGGATTGATGAAAATGTTCAAAGAAATTGAGTCTCTGGAGCCAGAGCCAACAGAGGGTGATCAAACGGTTAAGCACTCAACACCCAGTGAAAAATCCTCCACCTTATAAGATGTACGCTTACCAGAGGTAAGCTGGATAATAGCTTATCTTTAGATATCCACACGGGGGACACAACTCTATGGACCTCCTCGCAAGAAAGGGGTAGGCAGGAACACTCTTGGACCGGACCTCAGACAGCATACCAAGGGAACCCAGAAATAAAAGGAATTTCCTCCATAGTGTGAATCCGTTTGGTATTTTATTATAAAATAGGTAAAAGCACTTACATAAATTCTTGGTTAAAATCACAAAAACAGCCGGCCGGCTAGCATACACCCGTTCGATGGAATGGAAACGATGACGTCAGCGCGTCGACCCTCCGACGTACGTTTCGTCCTATTGGACGTCGTCATGACGACGTCCAATAGGACGAAACGTACGTCGGAAGGTCGACGCGCTGACGTCATCGTTTCCATTCCATCGAACGGGTGTATGCTAGCCGGCCGGCTGTTTTTGTGATTTTAACCAAGAATTTATGTAAGTGCTTTTACCTATTTTATAATAAAATACCAAACGGATTCACACTATGGAGGAAATTCTTTATTTCTGGGTTCCCTTGGTATGCTGTCTGAGGTCCGGTCCAAGAGTGTTCCTGCCTACCCCTTTCTTGCGAGGAGGTCCATAGAGTTGTGTCCCCCGTGTGGATATCTAAAGATAAGCTATTATCCAGCTTACCTCTGGTAAGCGTACATCTTATAAGGTGGAGGATTTTTCACTGGGTGTTGAGTGCTTAACCGTTTGATCACCCTCTGTTGGCTCTGGCTCCAGAGACTCAATTTCTTTGAACATTTTCATCAATCCCTTGGATATATATTTTTGGCAATTTCATTGTTACCATTTGTGTCTTATCCGGTTCACCTCACTATTCATCTATCCCTACTGTATGGTTTTTATTTACCTTTGAATATTTTGATTGATTGCTGTTTTTTATTATTCACATAATCATATATGGTGTTCATTATGTGTTTTAGCGCAGTCCTTTTTTGATTTTTCTTTATATGTTTGTGTGCACGCCTCACTCTAGGACTGCAGCTTGCTTCATTCTACTAATCACTAGTAGCACAACCTTTATGTTAGCGCGGTATTGTTTATGGTATAGATTCAACAAAGTGTTGGAAACATTCCTCAGATTTTGGTCCATATTCACACACTAGCTGATCATGCAGTTGCTGCAGATTTGTCGGCTGCACATCTATGATGCAAATCTCCCTTTCCACCATCCCAAAGGTGCTCTATTGGATTGAGATCTGGTGACTGGAGGCCATTGGAGTACAGTGACCTCATTGTCATGTTCAAGAAACCAGTTACAGATTAATGAGCTTTGACATGGTGCATTATCCTGCAGGAAGTAGCCATCAGAAGTAGTCATAAAGGGATGGACATGGTCAGCAACAATACTCGGGTAGGCCATAAGCGATGTTCAATCGGTACCAAGGGGCCCAAAGTGTGCCAAGAAACTACCCCCCACCATATTACACCACCAGCCTGAATAGTTGATACAAGGTAGGATGGATTTATGCTTTCATGTTTATGCCAAATTCTGACCCATCTAAATGTTGCAGCTGAAATTGAGACTCAGACCAGGCAATGTTTTTCCAATATTCTATTGTCCAATTTTGGTGAGCCTGTGCAAATTATAGCCTCAGTTTCCTGTTCTTAGCTGACAGGAGTGGCACCTGGTGTGGTCTTGTGCTGCTGTAGCCCATCTGCTTCAAGGTTCAATGTGTTGTGCATTCAAAGATGGTATTCTGCATACCTTGGTTGCAACGAATGGTTATTGGAGTTGCTGTTGCCCTTCTATCATCTTGCCCCAGTCTACACAACTGCCGCTCACTGGATATTTTCTTTTTTTTCCTGGACCATTCCTCGGTCACTTAAACCCCCTTTCTTCCCCATTCTGATGCTCAGTTTGAACAAATCTTCTTTACCAGGTCTAGATGCCTAAATGCATTAAGTTGCTGTCATGTATTTGGGCGATTAGCAATTTGTGTTCCAAGCAAATGAACATGTGTACCTAATATGTGGCTAGTGAGTGCAAGTGAACCATTACCTGCCAAACATTTGTAAATTTGAATAGTTACTGGTCTGAGTACAGCAACTATAGAGCGATGTGCTTTGCTATGTGCAGGGAATGCCAGCCATACATGGTCAATATCTCTGGGGCTTTAGCAGGGATGAGAGAACTTAGGAGTTTAAATTTTGATCTTAGATACACCAAACTGTTATTCTAATGGGTAATTTATGTTCAGGTAATCTATAAAATTACACTGGATTATCTGATATTTTCACTGACATTTATCAATGCAAGATATACTACATAGTATACTCTGTTTAGCTCAGTATTATCAGTTATGTTAACATGATGGGGCCATACAATTTTAACCCACAATGTTTTATCAGCATGAATTAGGAGGAATGGTTTCTGCTGTGTATGTTGTGAGACATCAATACAAAAGATTTCAAGCAATGACCTCAGCAATATTTTAAAAACCAAACCAAACAAACTGGACTAATTTGTCTTATAATTACATTTTAAAGTGAAGCCATAATTAAATTTTGAACTTCAAATAATGCCTACAACAAAAACGCAAACAAAAAAAACGCAAAAAAAAAAAAAAAAAAAACAACACACACACCACTCTTATTTGTCAGGAAAGTCATAGCAATTCTGATTTTCCTTTAGAAGCTGAAGTTTAATCTGCTTATATATTTTACCCTCTCTGGTTCCACCCTCCCCTCTCACAAACATGCTATATAAATAATATTCAATATAAAATGGGCAGGTTTTATATACATATCTTAAATCTTATTGGATATTCTTATTTTGAAGTCGCCAAGCAGACATCTTTTTAGAACCACCGACATCTTGCATTTCACACTTATTTTTACCAATAAACTGAACTTACAGTGGGGCAAAAAAGTATTTAGTCAGCCACCAATTGTGCAAGTTCTCCCACTTAAAAAGATGAGAGGCCTGTAATTGTCATCATAGGTATACCTCAACTATGAAAACTATGAGAGACAAAATGTGGAGACAAATCCAGACAATCACATTGTCTGATTTTTGAAAGAATTTATTTGAAAATTATGGTGGAAAATAAGTATTTGGTCAATATCAAAAGTTAATCAACACTTTGTTATATATCCTTTGTTGGCAATGACAGAGGTCAAATATTTTCTGTAAGTCTTCACAAGGTTGTCACACACTGTTGCTGGTATGTTGGTCCATTCCTCCATGCAGATCTCCTCTAGAGCAGTGATGTTTTGAGGCCGTCGCTGGGCAACACGGACTTTCAACTCCCTCCAAAGGTTTCTATGGGATCTGGAGAATGGCTAGGCCACTCCAGGACCTTGAAATGCTTCTTACGAAGCCACTCCTTCGTTGCCCGGGCGGTGTGTTTGGGATCATTGTCATGCTGAAAGACCCAGCCACGTTTCATCTTCAATTCCCTTGCTGATGGCCCCATCAGTCATCCTGTTCCCTTTGCAGAGAAACAGCCCCAATGCATGATGTTGCCACACCCATGCTTCACAGTAGGTATGGTGTTCTTTGGTTGCAGCTCAGCATTCTCTCTCCTCCAAACACGACGAGTTGTGTTTCTACCAAACAGTTCTACAGTAAATGGGAGGGCTCCATGTTACTTGCTGGAACTTCTAATACACACTTTGAGAAGCGCACAGTATGTGCAGTGAAATCAGAGCAAGCAATTTCTTTAAAAGGAGAAGAGAAGCCTGTATAACTGTGCAAGACCAAAAGGGAAGGCTGGGGTTCAGCTTTAACCCTTCATAGTTTAAAGGGGTTGTAAACCCTCGTGTTTTTCACCTTAATGCATCCTATGGCAGTCACTTGCCCCCCAGCGCCCCCCCCCCCCAGTACCGGGTTGGACCCCCTTTTGCCTTCAAAACTGCCTTAATGCTTTGTGGCATAGATTCAAAGTGTTGGAAACATTCCTCAGATTTTGGTAAATTCTGAGACAATAGTATCACTCAGCTGCACATCCTTGATGCAAATCCCCCGTTCCACTACATCTTAAAGGTGCTCTGACTGTGGAGGCCATTGGAGTACAGTAAACTCATTGTCATGTTCAGAAAACCATTTTGAGCTTTATGACATGGTGCATTATCCCGATAAGATGGGTACACTATAGTCAAAGGGATGGACATGGCCAGGAACAATACTCAGGTAGGCCACAGCCTTAAAACGATGCTTAATTGGTACGAAGGGGCCCAAAGTGTGCCAAGAGAAAATCGCCCACACCATTACATCACCACCAGCAGCAGCCTGAACCGTTGATAGAACGCAGGATGGATTCATGCTTTCATGTTGTTTCTGACACTGAATTTCTCAGCTGAAATCGAGACTCAGACCAGGCAACTTTTTTCCTATTCTATTGTCCAATTTTGGTGAGCCTGTGCGAACTGCAGCCTCAGTTTTCTGTTCTTAGCTGACACCCGGTGAGGTCTTCTGCTGCTGAAGCCTATCTGCTTCAAGGTTTGATGTGTTGTGCTTTCAGGAGAGATCTCAGAGAGGTATTCAGCGCACCTTGGTTTAACGAGCGGCGATTTGAGTTAGTTGCCTTTCTATCATCTTGAACCAGTCTGCCCATTCTCCTGACATCAACAAGGTATTTTTCTCCCCACAACTGCCGCTCACTTTATATTTTCTCTCTTTTTCGGACCATTCTCTGTAAACCCTAGAGATGGTTGTGTGTGAAAATTTCAATAGATCAGCAATTTTTGAAAATACTCAGACTAGCTGTCTGACACCAACAACCATGCCACTTTCAAAGTCACTTAAATCCCCTTTTATCCCCATTTTAATGCTCAGATTGATCAGCAAGTAGTCTTCACCACATCTATATGCCTAAATGCATTGAGTTGCTGTCATGTGATTGGCTGATTAACAATTTGTGTTACCAAGCAATTGATCAGGTGTACCTCAAAGTGGCCAGTGAGGGTATATTGCTAATTTTCTTTAGATTTCAAAAAGGGTAAAATGTCATCAACAAAAATCTAAGACACGGTCAACCTGGCAATCTTTCCATATGGAAAAATGAAACCTGGCAGCATGTTTAATACTTACATAACCAGGAAAGCCATCAGGACTTTGTACTAAGAGAAAAACAAAATCAGAAGAAAGGTATTAGGTAAAAATAGTTTTTAGTACATGCACAGAATAAAAAAAACACATGGTTACCAATTGGATAACAAAACCCCACAGTGACTAGTAACAGGTAAAGAAATTGTGTCAATGTTGGGCACAAACCAAACAGCACTATCCCCTATGGCAGGGATATGCAATTAGCAGACCTCCAGCTGTTGCCAGACTATAAGTCCCATCATGCCTCTGGGTGTCATGCTTGTGGCTGTCAGAGTCTTGCTATGCCTCGTGGGACTTGTAGTTCTGCAACAGCTGGAGGTCCACTAATTGCATATCCCTGCCCTATGGCCTGCAGTTGTCTAGAATATGAAACCTGGTCTGTGTAATCAGCTATTTCAGGTTAAATTTGGCCATTTATGTAAAGTAAATAATTCCTTTGTATTCAGTGCCTGCATGCAAAAAGGCCATGAACAGTTATGCAGAGGAGTGACAAAGTTAGATATTTGCACTACATGTTTTTGGTAAATCTAAAAGGAAAGCAGACAAAAGTTGTAAAGTGTGTATGGAGTCTGGGGAGGGGGGGGGGGACCTGCAATCATTGTCAACCTATGATATGTATAGGGGGCTTCAGTTGTGGCCTGTATACTGTGCAATGGCTAGATTACATAATTATGTATATGTATAGAATTATTCTCTCACATCTCCAGTTATGATCCAAAAACTTAACCAGTATATGCAACAGGCTAGGGAAGGTGCAGAAACCTGAGACAAAGCATAGAGGAGAATGAGTAGGAGCAACCAAAGAATACCAGAAACAAGGAATTAGCCTGAGGGCTAAAAGGGGGGTCCCTGCACCTGAGTGCCTGAAAAGGAGACCACCCAGCGATCCTCCAGTAGGCACATAGTCAGCACCCCCACTTAAAGTGGGAGTGCACCTTCATGAAGAGGTACCATTAGATCTCCTTACAGGCCCGAGTTAGAAGCCAGGTCAGGGGCCTGGCAGCATGTGCTCAAGTAGCAGACAGAGGGGTGGGATATAACCAACCTTTCCCTGGGAATATCTACATTGGGGCCGCAGCAAGGTCTGACTGTCCAAAACATTGCTGATCACAGTGTCCAGCACGGGGCAAGAGACAGCATCCCTCAAATGCCAAAAGGGGTTAGAGGCTCTTTAGATAGGTCGCCAGCATTCAAGTAGCACAGACCCATGGAAGAACCACAAGAAGTTAACACTGAAGCATACAACTCAAGCTACTTGCACCACGTGTTCTCTGAAGAGGAGTCCACCCCAGCTGGGGAGAGTTCCCTTTGGAGGCAACTAGCTCACTAACATGGTTTGACAGATTAACCGCTTGCCGACCGCCTCACACAGATATACTGCAGCAGAAGGGCTCGTACAGGCAGAATCACGTACCTGTATGTTCCCCTTTAAGAGGCGGCCAGCGCAGCCGCGGCAAGCTCCGTGAGTCGGGTCGCGGGTCCCACGGACTCGAACGCCTCACGTGGAGGAAGACCGGTGATATGCTAATGTAAACAAGCATCTCCCCGTTCTGCCTAGTGACGGTGTCACTGATCTCTGCTCCCTGTCATCGGAGCAGAGATCAGTGACGTGTCACACACAGCCATGCCCCTTACAGTTAGAAACATGCCCCTAGGAAACACTTAACCCCTACACTGCCACCTAGTGGTTAACCCCTTCACTGCCAGTGTCATTTACACAGGATTCAGTGCATTTGTATAGCACTGATTGCTGTATAAATGACAATGGTCCCAAAAATGTGTCAAAAATGTCCAATGTGTCCGCCATAATGTCGCAGTCACAATTAAAAAAAAAAAAAAAAAAAAACGCTGATCGCCATTTAAAAAAAAAAACAAAAGAAAATGTATTAATAAAAATGCCATAAAACTATCCCCTATTTTGTAAACCTTATAACTTTTGCGCAAACCGATCAATAATCGCTTATTGAGATTTTTTTTTACCAAGAATACGTATCGGCCTAAACTGAGGAAAAAAAATTGTTTTAGATATTTTTGGGGGATATTATAGTAAAAAGTAAAAAATGCATTTTTTTCAAAATTGTCGCTCTTTTTGTTTATAGCGCAAAAAAAAAAAAAAAAAAAAAAAAGCGCAGGGGTGATCAAATACCACCAAAAGAAAGCTCTATTTGTGGGGAAAAAAAAAAAAAAAAAAAGGGACGTCAATTTTGTTTGGGAGCCGTGTCGCACAACCGCGCAATTGTCAGTTAAAGCGACGCAGTGCCGGATCGCAAAAAGGGCTCTGGTCGGGAAGGGGGTAAATTCTTCCGGGGCTGAAGTGGTTAACCACTTCAATACAGGACACTTTCACCCCTTCCTATCCAGACTAATTTTCAGCTTTTAGTGCGGTCGCATTTTGAATGACAATTGGGCGGTCATGCTACACTGCACCCAAACATTTTTATCATTTTCTTCCCAGAAACAGCTTTTTGATCACCACTGTTTTTTTGTGCTCCAAATTAAAAAAAAAAAAAAAAAAAAACACACACACACACACACACACCTTTTCCTTCATTTCTGTTACAAAACTTTGTATATAAAGTTTCTCCTTCGCGGATGGGCACTGATGAGGCAGTACTGATAGGCGGCACTTATGAGGCACTGACAGGCATCGCTGATGGCCACAGAGTGCCATCCTAATGGGTACTGATGGGCATCCCTGGTGGGCTCACCTGGTGGTCTCCAGTGGGTATCCTCAATGGGTATGCACCGATAATCAATGCGCTGATCATCAGCGTAGACACCACGTCAGGAGAGCAGTCGAGTTGAGGAAAAGCCGATAAACGGCTCTTCCTGGTTACCATGTGATCAGCTGTAATTAGACACAGCTGATCATGTGGTAAAGAGCCTACGTCATAGGCTCTTTACCAGGATCGGAGATGCAGTGTTTCAGACTGACACCACCGCGCTACCGGCTTATCCTGCTGGATGTCATAATGATGCAAAGTCAGGATAATGAAAGTGCCTTTCGGCCGTCATTCTGCTATATGGCGGGTGGGAAGTGGTTAAGGTCACTGCCAAGAAAGAATAGAGAGCAGAACCAAAACTAGCTCAAAATGGAATTTGAGGAGATATGTCCATCAGTAAACTTTTTTTTAAAGTAGGCAGTCTACTTGACTGGTGTCCTTGTTTTAGGTGTACACTGTTTGCCCAACAGTGGGAAGTCAGTCAAACATCTAAGCATTCCCTCTCAAAAAGGGAAAATTGCTAGCACACTCAGACAGGGCCCATCCACCCAATCCATAGGCATACCTCAAAACAGAAGATTCAGAAGGGAAGCTCTTTGAAGCTGCATGAGCCCTAAAAGATCCAAGGCTGAGGGCAGACATCATGATCCTCCAAATGCTGAGTAAAACGCACTGCCTCAATCACATCCGACAACTCCCTTTAAATCTGGAGTCAAGGCAGCTGCCTGCAATATTTCAAGAACAGTCTCTTCTGAAATAGACTGCTGGGACTCTGAATCCAAATCAGAAATAGTCACAAGGACCAGTGGTCCAGTCTAACCTAATGCCTCTGGAGGGTCAGAGACACTCTGCGGGGGATAGGGCTGGAGCATGTTGAGAGCCTCTACAATCAATGTATGCAAGGAGTTGAGCACGTGGCCAAAAAGCCAAGAGGACATGGAGGTCCCCGAGGAATGGGCTGGTTAGACAGCCCCACCTGACACTGCTGAGGAAAACTCCAAGAACCACCAATAACAATGGGTGACCTAGGTCCCAGATTACAGGTACTGGATGTGGTAGCCATAAAGTGGAAAATGACTAAGCCCAAAGTGAAAGGCAAGGACTAAACTTCTCATAAATCTAGTGCTGATGAGTGCCAGGTGGACAGAGGTGACCATGTCACTGTAAGGGTTGGGTCCATGAAAATTACACAATGCCTTTTGGAATATGGATGATGGAAGAACAAAAAGGTCAAGTCAAACTTTGCTTTTATTCAAGCTGGAAACTGACCCTTTTATAACCGCATTAAGTTCTCATTTGAAAAAAAATTCCCGACAGCTAGATTTTTTTCAACAGACGAAACTATCAGATTCGTCACAAATGCTTCCTTCCCCCGCTGTTATATATAGTGAGTTGCTCAGCTATAATGTACAATGAGCATGCATTTACAGCATCATTCTGTGCCGTGATGAGACTCTCATGTGCTGGAATAACATTATTGCAGCCCAGCCATTCAAGTGGTCGGAGAGAGCGAACCCATAAGAAGTCTTTATGAAATTCTTGAACTTCCAAAAAAAACAAAAATGCTGCTCAGGGAAGTGTGTGTGGGGTCACATTCGACTAAAAACCTCTGAATTTGCTTGTGTTTTTTGCAGAAGGGGAGGGAAAATTTTCAAACTGACTGGTTATCCCCTTAAGCAGAGATCACATGACCAAATGCCTATGCAGTTTGTCATACGACTGGCTGCTCCAGTGTTCTAGAGCAGAGTTTTCTCCAAAATAGGAATTTCATGGTTTTCTTTTAGTATTTTTGATAAAGTAAAAACTGAAGCTGTTCTGGGCACAGCAACTACGTGCATTATACTGCAGACAGCATGCCTAAAAGTGGTTAAGGCAGTACACACAAGCACTGCCAGCCGTACTGATAGTATAACCTGTAGCATATACTTTATGCCTATTTTATATTCATCTTCTAAATGCCTTATTAGTGATAATCCCCAATTAGTGGTCACGTGACTGCCCATCGATCTCTTCCTCCGATGTATGTACTAGGGAGGGAGGGGCCAAGGGCTCCCTCTGATGTCTGCCGGGTGGTCACGTGACCTCCCTCTGTAGTGTATACATTGCAGTGAGAGAACGATTGGCGGTCACGTGACCGCTGATCGGGGAGAAAGAACTTACCGTATTTAGAAGATTAAAAAAAAAACAAAAAAACATACAGTATATACTACTAGTAGCTATGTAGTCTGTTCCCTCTATACTCTGTAGCAAAAAGAAAAAAAAAAAAAAGAGAGGACCTGGTGAAGCAGACTACATAGCAACAAAGTTTGCAGTTTTTTTGTAATAAAGTACCCAGTTTTTTTTTTCCCGGTAAGCCAGGCACTTTAAATTAACTCTTTGGAGGAGGAATCATTACGATCACACACCTAATGGTGGCTTGTGTGTATATGTTTGTCTAAAAGCTAAATCAAACCTATTACTAGAATACGTTCATGCTGCATACAAAAGTAAAACACGCTGCCCTTTTAGGATTTCTTTAGTTACCAAGTGCTGAAATAGGACTTAAGGCAGCACAGCGGGCAGAACAATGCCTATTACACTACTCGGACTCCTTTCACAATGCCAGTGCCAAGGCGTCGGTGGTAAAACGCTGCTACTTTACCGTCGTTTTTGCGGTGCTTTTAAGCCCCCGCTAGCGGCCAAATAAAGGGTTAAAAGTGCCCTTGCAGGTGCTTCAGCTGCGCTGCCCATTGATTTCAATGCGCCTCAAAAAAGCTGCTTGCAGGACTTTTTTTTTTGATGCCCTACCAGGCACTTTTGATACCTACCCCACCACTCGAGCTTTCACACTGGGATTGCAGATGTTTTTTTTCCCAGGCGCTTTACAGGTGCTATTTTTAGTGCCAAAAGGCCTGAAAAACACCTCCAGTGTGAAAGGGGTCTTATATTTTAGGGTCCGATTCATCAAAATGTGTAGGTAAAGAAAAGCGTAAACTGAACAGGGAGGTAGATTTAGTAAAAATTGCACAACTGGGGACTGCACCTATACTGTGTAGACTGCATATGCCAAAAGCGTTTTATACGTACTTGGGTAGTTTTGATGCATATCATGGCAAAGTACAACAGGAATATAGCGCTGTGTGTAATCACGTGTACACCACATTTCCCCAAACCTACAATACATTCTTGCAGATTCTAAACAAGCCAAACTTTGCTGGTCCTATTTTAACCTTGTTTCAAGGACAGTAGCACCCAGGATCAGAACAGTTTCCAAATTGGCAAATCCATACACTTTAAGCATTAAATGCGCTCTACATTTGAAGCAGAAGGCTTTTTTTTCCCCATCATCTTTAACATTACATTGGCTATTGGCTAGTTCAATTCTCATACATTGCAGAAATATCTATGTTCCTGGGCCTGCTAACTGGTTGTGCCCATTTACAGCAAAAACTCATCCTTCAATTATTCTTTGGTGCATATTATAGAGTCTGCATCAAGGAGGTACACGACAAGACATTACCAACTATCGCAGAAATATATCAGTGGTTTTAAACCAATAAACTGCAACAAGAAAAGTTTGTCATCTTTTTTCTAAAAACCTGCAATTATAGAAATAGGAAAACTGCCATTGCTACCTTATTTGTGAACACTGCACAGAGCAATCATCTTTTTTTTTTTAATCTCTTTATTTGAAAAAAATATCCATTACAGCTTACACAAAGCCACCAAAATACAAAAAGAAAAACACATTAAAATCATCCGTTTTTCCCATATATGCTTCTATATCTAATATGTGCCAGTTCTAAATACCCATAAGCTGTAACCTTCAAAAAGGGGAGATAAAGGTTTCTTCACTTTTCCCCTCACTTCCCCCCCCCCCCCCCCCCACTCCTCCTCCCCTTTCCCCCCACCCATTGTCACCCCTCTGCCATGCACCCTCGCATACACCCTATACCAGTCTCATCTCGTACCATCCTCACCCCTCAGTCCCAACCCCATCCCGATCCAACCATGCTTTCCATATCTTCACAAATTTCTTGTAGTTCCCCCTCTTCTTATAAATATACTTTTCCCTGCAAATCACCTCCCTTACTGCATTCTCCCATTCCGTCACTGTCGGAGCCTCCTTCCTCTGCCAGTGCTGCGCAATAAGCTTTCTTCCCTGAAACAGGCATCTAACTCTTGCCGTCTGTGTCCCCCCCGAGGTCACTCCATCCCCCATCAATCCCAACAGGCACTCTCTCGCCTCCAACCTCAGCGACGTCCCAAACACCAGGTTTATTTTCCCCACCACTCCTTCCCAGTATCTATGCAATTTGGGGCATCGCCAGAACATGTGGATCAAATCCCCGTGCCCCCCTCCGCATCTGACACTTCGGGTCAGGTCTCTTACCCCACTTGAATAGTTTCAGGGGTGTATAGTATGCCCTGTAGGATAAGTACAGGTGAGACATCACTTGTGAGGGGGAGAGAGTGACCCTGGGCCCGGACGCCAAGACATGCTCCCATTGGTCATCGGACAGTGCTCCCACATCTTTTTCCCCATTTAATCCTATTTTTATTTTCCACCGGGCCTTCCTGGGCTGCTGCCTTCAGGCATCCATACATGTCCGAAATCAATCCCCTTGTGGAGCTTGCATCAATCAGCTTTCTCAAAGAGGCCATTTCACACCACACTGGCGCTTCCCTCCCAAATTGTGCCTCCAGGGCATGCCTAATTTGCAGATATCTGTAAAATGACCTGTTGGAGATCGCATACTCTTCTACAAGCTCCTGAAAGGACTTCAACCTCCCCGCCCTATATGCCTGTGCCAGGTAATGAATACCCCGACGGTCCCATTCCTCGAAACGCCCCATTTTTTTTAAGCTCATTAAGGCTGTTATCCCAAAGTGGCGAGAAATCCGCAAAACCGGTATATCCCAAGGTTCTCTTAGCTTGTACCCAAACTTTAACCATCATCTGGGAGGTGGGGCATTTAGTACAGAATGAATCTGCCTCTAATCCCTCTGCGATTGTATCGTGTCTGATGTCGTTCAACAAAACGCTACCCCCCCATACCCTCTTCTCCTAACCTATTGCTGCCTCCCATTTGTTGCAGTTGGGCTGCCAGGAAGTAGCCCCATGGGTCAGGTACCGCCAGGCCGCCCTTCCCCTCTGGCTGCCGCAGCGCCTGCAACCCGATCCTGGCCGCCCCGTTTTTCCAGATGAGCTCCCTGAACACGCTGTCCATTTTTTTGAACCAATGCCTGGGGATCCAAACAGGAGAGTTCTGCAGGACGTATAAGATTTGGGGTAACCAAACCATTTTAATCAGGTTACAGCGCCCGGCGACCGAGAGGGGCAGGCGTCTCCACACTTGACACTTCTGCTTCAGCTTTTTCATCAATGGGACTAGATTTCCGGACATGTACTGGCCTGGATCTCTAGTTATATTAATCCCCAAGTATTTCATTTGCCTGACCACTTGATCTTGGGATGCCTGGTGGGGGAGAGGCCCACTCAGGGCGTCTACAGGCAGGATCACCGATTTCTCCCAGTTAACCAGTAACCCAGAGAAAGCGCCAAACTCTTTTACAATCCCCATAGCTGTTTCCAGTGAATCCTGCGTGTCCGCCAAAAACAGCAAGATGTCATCGGCATACAAGGCCACTTTGTCCACCCCTCTCTCTCTCCTAAACCCCTGTACGCCCTGTGCCGCAATCATCTTGATCCAGACTCTGTTACCTAGCTGATCAGTCTTCAGAGATTAAAAAAATAAATAAATGGGGGAGATGTAGGACCAGAATTTTAAAAAGGGGTATTGTCTTTTTTGTCCCCCCCCCCCCAAAAAAAAAATTAATTAATTTCATACTTGCCTAGGTGAATGCAGCATCGGTTGGAAGCTGCATCTGTCCCCCGTCGGCTCGAACAGAGAATTAAGCGATCAAACACCACTGATAGCTCAGTTCTCCCTGAGCTGTCAGTGCAGAACGAACTGCACTCCTGTGATCAAACAAGCTTTAGCTGTACTTCAATATTTTACCTCCTAGATGCTTGTTCAAGGTCAGTAAAGCAAGGACAAGGATGACTGTCCTGTGATGCCTTAAGAAAGTGCAGTGTCCAGTCAATCTGTTAGCTTGGAGAAGGCAGGAGTGGCATCTTCCCATCCCAGGCTATGGGGCTGTGTCTATTGATGTAAGCCTGTTTTTAGGCAGCTTCTTTTGACCTTATTCCTTATACTCCACTGATGCATTCACTGTTACTAGTGTTAGAGCGAGCACTGCTGTTATTTCTGGTCACATGATCCGCTCTGTGTGCTATAATTTCCATAGAGCTGAAAATGTGCAATCCATCTCAGGGGCCAGCAGGAAAGGGTGACTATGTTCACATCCACAAGGGGAGTATGAAGAACAAACACGCAGAAGCGAAACGTATACGTACGTCACGACAGCATATGTAAACAATGTTTCGTTAGAGCGAAAGCAATAGTTATAGCCCAAGATCTCCTCTAACTCTGAACAGGTAACCTGTAAAAATTGTAAAGCGCTGCCTATGGAGATTTTTTTTATGTACCGAAGTTTGGCACCATTCCACGTGTGCGAAATTTTAAAAGCGTAACATGTTAGAGTAGATACCCAACATCTTTCACATAAAAATTGTTTGAAAAATTGCTGCGCAAATACTGTGCGACGTAAAAAGTTGCAATGACCGCCATTATATTCCCTAGGGCAGTGATGGCAAACCTTGGCACCCCAGATGTTTTGGAACTACAATTCCCGTGATGCTCATGCACTGTGCAGTGTAGTTGAGCATCATGGGAAATGTAGTTCCAAAACATCTGGGGTGTCAAGGTTCGCCATCACTGCTCTAGGGTCTCTGCTAAAATATAATTTTTTGAGAAACAGGAGGAAAGAAGTCCGAGACTTTTTAAAATGTGGTTTTGTGCGTCTTGAAAAGTATTCCTACCCATTGAAATTTTCCACATTTTGTCATGTTACAGCCAAAAACAAAATGTATTTTATAAGGATTTTATGTGATAGACCAACACAAAGTGGCACATAATTGTGAAGTGGAAGGAAAATAAATGGTTCTCAAAATTGTTTTACAAATACACATCTGAAAAAAAGTGTAGCGTGCATTTGTATTTAGCCCCCTTTACTCTGATACCCCTAAAATCTAGAGGAACCAATTACCTTTAGAAGCCCCCTAATTGGCAAATAGAGCCCACCTGTGCAGAATTTATTCTCAGTATAAATACAGCTGTTCTGTGAAGCCCTCAGGAGGTTTATTAGAGAACCTTATTGAACAAACTGCATCATGAAGTCCAAGGAACAAACCAAACCAGACAGGTCAGGGATAAAGTTGGAGAAGTTTAACCACTTCAGCCCCAAAAAAAAGGTACACCCTGACCGGGTTTTTTTTTTTTTTTGAGATACGGCACTGCGTCGCTTTAACTGACAATTGCGCGGTCGTGCGACGCTGTACCCAAACAAAATTGACATCCTTTTCCACCTACAAATAGAGCTCTCTTTTGGTGGTATTTGATCCCCTCTGCGGTTTTTATTTGTTTCTGCTATAAAACAAGAAAAGAGCGACCACTTTGAAACTTACTAAACTGCATATTGGGATGATTGGCTGCAATACTCAGAAAGCGCACTAGGTATCTATGCATGTATGTATGTATGTATGTATGTATGTATGTATGTATGTATGTATACACACATACACTCTATTTTCATAATCATTAAAAAAAAAAAAAAAAAAAAAAAAACTAAAATGAGTCCTTTATAGTGCAAAAAGAATAAATCACTACTGTAAATATTACTTTCACATTGCTTTTTTTTTGTACTATAAAAGGGCTAATTTTAGTTTTTTTTTAACCCCATGATACTAAAATTCTTAGACCTGGTTCACATCTATGTTTTTTGGTGCTTTTTACAGAAACGCACTACAGTTCATTTACATGGTTTTCTATGGGACACATTCACATCTATGCTTTTTCAGCCGCTTTGGAAAGGTTCAAGGACTTTTTTTAACGCAATACGGCGCTTTTTTGGTTCAATATACTCCAATGGAGAAGCTGTAGAAAAGCAAGTAATGCGTTTTTGCAGCAAGTTTGTGTTTTTGAATCTGCCCAACAACAAATTGGCCAAAAAAAAAAAAAATTGCAAAAATGCAAGTCGCAGCAAAATTACATGAGCAAAAACCAAAAACGCACAGCAAAAAGTACTGCAGAAACAGATCAAAAGCAAACTGCATAGGTGTATACCGAGCGTTATGCTGGCCACATGGATCAATTTTCAGACGAAAAATCTTTGTACATTTGCTGAATGAAAGAATGTGGTTGAAATTTTCACTTGTTTTTAAAACTAATGTAATTTCTGAACGAAAACCACATACACTGTCTGAAAATTCCTTTGACCAAGAAGTTTTCTATTTCCAAATTTTCCCGTCACTGTGGTTGAAAATGAATCTTGATTTGACCACACTAATGGTTAGAAAATCGAACAAACGTTCTTAAAATTACTTAATATATATATAATTAAAAAAAAAATTGAGGCTGGATCCACACCGGAGCAGCGACATGAAAACAGACCAGAAGACTCACAGAACCCCAGTAAAATTTGCACCGGTGCCGCTCCGGAGATATGTGAACCGGCTCCATAGTGAGGTGGGGAATCCACATGCAATTCGCAACAATGTGAACCCAACCAGAGGGTTCTAAGAAACTTTCTAGCAAAAAATAAAATACAAAAAAGAAAAAAAAAAGGGTACATATTTTTGGGAAATAAAAAAAAATAAAAATAAAAAAAAAAACAAAACCGCAATAAACGTATATTGATTGGTTTGCACAAAAGTTATACTGTCTACAAAATAGGGGATACATTTATGGCATTTTTTTACTTGTAATGGCGGCGATCTGCGATTTTTATCGGGACTGCGACCTTGCGGCAGACAGATCAGACACTTTTTTGGGACCACTATTTATACAGCAATCAGAGCTAAAAAAAAGCCACCGATTACTGTATAAATGTCACTGGCAGGGAAGAAGTTAACACTAGGGGGGCAATGAAGGGGTTAAATGCGTTCCCTCAGCGTGTTCTAACTGGAGGGATGGGACTGCCTGAAGGAGGAGACCGATCGGTGTTCCTATATACTAGCAATACACTGTCTCTCCTCCCCTGCCAGAACGTGCATTTCTGTGTTTACACACAGACCCTCATTCTGGCTCGGTCACTAGCGATCGTGGGTGCCTGGCTGACATTGCGACCGCCGGGCATGTGCATCGGCTCCTCAGTACCGCGGGTAGGTGCACGCGCCTCCTATTCCCCTTAAAGTGGCCGCCGTACAGCTATGGTGAATTGTGCAGGGGAGCCATTCTGCCGCCGTTTGACGGCGGGCGGAAAGCAATTAAAGCAGGGTTAGGTTATAACAAATATCCCAAGCTTTGAAATTCTCACGGAGCTCTGTTCAATCCATCTGAAAATGGAAAGAGTATGGCAAAACTGCAAACCTCCCAAAACATGTCTATCCACCTAAAACGGACAGGCCAGGCAAGGAGAGCATTAATCAGAGAGGGAACCAAGAGGCCCATGGTAACTCTGGAGGAGCTGCAGAGATCCACAGCTCAAGTGGGAGAAACTATTAGTCGTGCTCGCCACAAATCTGGTCTTTATGGAAGAGTGGCAAGAAGACGGCCATTGTTGAAAGAAAGCCACAAGAAATCCCTTTTGCAAGAAGCCATGTGGGGGAAACAGCAAACATGTGGAAGAAGGTGCTCTGGTCAGATGAGACCAAACAAGAACTTTTTGGCCTAAAAGCAAAACGCTATGTGTGGCAGAAAACTAACACTGCACATCACCTTAACACCAACCCCACCGTGAAATATGGTCGTGACAGCATGACGTGGGGATGCTTTTCTTCATCAGGGACATGGAAGCTGCTCAGTTGATGGGAAGATGGATGGAGCTAAATACAGGACAATCTTAGCAGAAAATATGTTAAAGTCTGCAAAAGACGAGACTGGTGTGGAGGTGCAACTTCCGGCAGGACAACGACCCTAAACATACAATCAGATCTACAATGGAATGGTTTAGATCAAAGCAAATTCATGTGTTAGAATGGCCCAGTCAAAGTCCAGACCTAAATCCAATTTAGAATCTGTGGCAAGACTTAAAAATTGCTGTTCACAGACACTCTCCATCCAATCTGACAGAGCTTGAGCTATTTTGCAAAAAAGAATGGGCAAAAATGTCACTCTCTAGATGTGCAAAGCTGGTAGAGACATCCCCAAAAAGACTTGCAGCAAAAGGTGGTCCTACAAAGTATTGACTTAGGTGGGATGAATACAAATGTACGCGACACACTTTTCAGATATTTGTAAACTATTTTGAAAGCCATTTATCATTTTCCTTCCACTACACAATTCTGTGCCACTTTGGTCTATCACATAAGATACATTTACGTTTTTGGTTGTAACATGACAAAATGTGGAAACTTTCAAGGGCTACGAATATTTTTTCAAGGCACTGGATGTGAACCTAGCTTAACCACTTCAACCCCGGAAGGATTTAACCCCCTTAATGACCAGGCCATTTTTTGCGATACGGCACTGCGTCGCTTAAACTGACAATTGCGTGGTCGTGTGACCTTGTACCCAAACAAAATTGATGCCCTTCCCCCCCACAAATAAAGCCTCTCTTTTGGTGGTATTTGATCTATTTGCGCTATACACAAAAAAAAGTCGGCAATTTTGAAAAAAAAAAATTGTTTTTGCTATATCTAAAAATAAAAAAAATGTAAAAACAAAATGTCTTCATCAGTTTAAGCCAATATCTATTCTGCTACATATTTTTGGAGAGGGAGAATTAAAAAAAAAAAAATTATAAATCGCATGCGTATATTGATTGGTTTGTGCAAAAAAGTTTTAGCGTCTACAAAATAGGAGAGAGATTTATGGCATTTTTTTTTTACTAGTAATGATCAGTGATTTTTAGCTGGACTGCGACATTGTAGTGGACAGATCTAAACTTTTTTGGGACCAGTGACATTTATACAGCGATCAGTGCTATAAAAATGCACAGATTACTGTATAAATGACACTGGCAGGGAAGGGGTTAACACTAGGGGGCAATTAACGGGTCAAGTGTGTCCTAGGGAGTTGTTGGAGGGAGTGGACTGACTGGGAGTACGGAGAGATTGCTTTTCCTAATAACTAGGAACAGACATATCACACTGTACTACCCTGACAGAACAGAGATCTGCTTTGTTTACAGTGACAGATCCCAGTTCTGCCTCTCAGTGGAGCGACCGCAGCCATGCGCATCGGCTCCAGCGCCATGGGCGTGCGCCTCCTGCATCTATTACATGAAGCGCCGTACAGGTACGGCCATTCACGCAGTAGAGCTGCCCTGCCGCAGTATAACTGCGACGGCTGGTCGACAAGTGGTTTAGACAGTAAGTGCGTTACTAGCCAGATCACTAAATGAATACAAAAAGGAAAAAAAAGTAAATGTTAATGCAGCCACATTTAGGAATTGGTAGGCTGCAATATTACATTGGTTTTGGATTTAGCTATACTTTAACGTTCACCTTTACAGAAATCTGTAAGGATAACTTACACTGGATCCCCTCCCCATCCCCCCATGGTCCCGCTGTACCTGAGGCCAGTGATCACCCGCTAGGAGACATCCGGTCGCCCTGGTCCAGGGATTTGAAATCCCTGAGGCGTTCTCTCTTCTCCCCTGCTGACAGGACGGGCTCGGCAGGTTCTGATTGGTTGGCCAATTTGAAAGCCTCCTATACGTACCTTTACAAGATGTGTTTAGGAGATTAAGCCGTGGGCATTTCAAGTCCCAGATCAGTGAAGCGGTGACCCGATGTCTCCTAGTGGGTGATCACCGGCCTCAAGTACATTGGGGCTGCTTACAGATTTCTGTAAAAGGTGAACTTAACATACTCAGCTCAAAATTAAGACAATTAACACTGTATCAGGTAAAATTGAAACAGTGAGTTGCCTTTACAAGTCGATTTAGGCTTCATTCACATGACCATAATTTACGTGCGTTTAGGCCTCATGCACACACCGCATTTGCTTTTCTCCTCTGAACGCTAGAGCTCCTAGCAAAAGAAAAGATGCTTAAAACAAACATGCCAACAGCAGAACATTGCACATGTGTAGGCGCATTGTAGTGCGTGTGTTAATGGACTCCACAAGGCGAGAATATTTATGCTTACCATTGAAATGCATTAACATTCAAACTTGCCTAGTGTTTAGATCAGAGGTCTAAAACTGATGGCCCTCCAGCTGTTGCAAAACTACAAGTCCCATGAGGCATGGCAAGGCTGGCAGTTACAAGCATGACTCCCACAGGCAGAGGCATGATGGGACATAGTTTTGCAACAGCTGGAGGGCCACCAATTACCCCTGGTTTAGATGCATCAAACAGAGGAGCATTCAGCTCCTCTCTTGGGTGCACTGGTGATGGGTTTTTTTTTTTCCAGCTTGTAAACCTTCCTCTTAATACACCCAAAAAACACATATGTGCATGGTGACCTAGGCTAAGGCTGGGTACCCCATGGATCGTATGTTGGGCAGCATGGGTATATTCAAAATGAACTAGCCAACATTTAGTCAGTGTGAACAGCTGTCTGACAGAAGCTGATCTAGTGACCCTTTTTGTCGAAGGGATGTGCTGGCAAACCAGCATCTGATCAGCATTGGCGGCCAGTGCTGATCAGTGTGTACTGGTAGGAAAGGAGAGGGCAAACCATGTCAGAACACAGCAGGGGAGATTGCAGCAATAACATTGCGTGCGTTCGTACGGCAATCTCTTTTTTTTTTTTCAATCAGCCCACTGGGTGTCTACCAGGCTTAACATAAAGGAGCTTTTACAAGCTGGAAAAAAAAAAAAAAAGCCTGTAAAAGAAGCATTTTTTAAAACCCTGTGTGCATGAGGGCTTATTTACCAATCTGAATGCAGCTACAATGTCTTCAACTGAGACATTCATGTAAGGCCCCTTTCACACCAGCGAACTGATTGGGTCTGCTTGTCCATTTTTTTTTTTTTGCAGTCTGCTCACATAATTTGTAATAAAAACATCTTTGCCATTCAGAAGCTTCCTTCCAACCACTTTGCCTATTTTATATATACAGTAAAACCTTGGATTGCGAGCACAGTTCACTCAGGAAACATGCTTGGAATCCAAAAAAACATGTATAACAAAGCAAATAAGAAATAATGGTAACTCAGATGATTTGTTCCACAACAATTTATTCATAAGTCCTTCAGTTTATAGTCCATATAAAATAGCAATGTGACCAGGTTGTGCAACCATAAAACGTCCACCCACAAATGGGAGCTTCAACAAGGGGAATAGAAGCAAAATCCAGCAGGGGCTACAGCGTATAAAAGAGAAGAGAGGCGTCTTTAAGTGTAGCAATATGGTTCCATTTAATGAAGGTACAACACTTACCAACTCACATGGTTGACGATTAAAACAGTCACATCTAAGTATGCAGGTATCTGGGGTAAAGCTGTACACATAGACTGTCCTCCGCACCGCCGGTTCCCACCACTGTCAGTCTGCAATCGTGACCGGGAAGACTACCCTGCAGTAGAGCGATCATGGAGCTCAGCGTGGAAGGGATGACGCTGATGGTGGTGTGGAGGACTGTCTGTCAGCTTTACCCGACACCTGCATACTTAGATGTTGTACCTTCATTAAATATAACCATACTGCAACACTTAGGGCACTTTTCGCTGCTATTTACTGTAGTTTTAGTGGTGCTTTTTGGCCGCTAGTGGGGAGCTTTTAACCCCCGCTAGCCGCTGAAAAAGGGTTAAAAGCGCACACGGTGCTGCCCATTGATTTCAATGGGCAGGGGCGCTTTAGAAGCAGTGTATACACCGCTCTTAAAGTGCCTCACAGAAGCTGCTTGCGGGACTTTTTTGAGCATCCTACCAGCACATCGCTCCAGTGTGAAACCCCTCAGGCTTTCACACTGGACAAGAGAGGCATTTGAAAGTGGCCTTAGAGGTGCCCCTCTTCTCTTTTATACTCAGTTGTGGCGCTACTTACATATCAAGACATCGCTTGTATATCAAGTCAAAATGTACTAAAAAAAAATGTTTGTCTTGCAAAACACTCTCAAACCAAGGTTTTACTGTACTGCGATTCTGTACTCGCCAAATATACTGCAGAAATCTCCCTACACCAAGTCTGGCTGCAATATTTTTAACTGTGGGCAGCTGAAGCTGCTGCCTGTTCACTTCCTGGATTAACACAGAAGCACAAATCCAACACTGCAGCTCTCATTGGCCCTCTTATGACTCATCCCCACCTCCCTGACAAACTCTTGACAGTGAGAGAGCTTTGCATGTCACATAAGCCTAGGTTTATTACCAGACAACAGGAAGTGGGCTGTGTAAGGCATTTACTGGCAGAAAAAAAATGTTTTATTATCCAAAGCTAAAACAAGGGCAGAAGATTTAATATATGGAAACGTGAAAAAAAAAAGACTGAATCTCTGCTTTAATTCAGAAACTTTTGAGCTAGAAAAACACTTGCATAACAACATTTTTACGGCCACGTGGATGTTGCCTTAAAAGACAGCTGAACCACGTTGAAAATCATTGGCCAAACGTTGATCGTGTCCTATCAGACGTAATCACTGTTTGGCAATATACAATAGAGATTCCTCCATCTATGCTATTCAGTGTGGACGGGACTTGTATAGATCACCATCGCACACGTTCGTGGATTACAGGCTCCTCCGTAGCGGGTGCTACAGCAATCACCAGCTGGACACTGGACACATCACAGATAAATACACATGCTTGCCAACACACCATGGATCTTGAATTGCAGTAAGATCACATCACAGCAGAATAAATGCAACTTTTCAGAGGCGCACAGGACACCCTCATTACATGCCCGACGAAGGGGTCCTGCGTGGCTCCAAAAAGTTGCAATTATTCTGCTGTGATGTGATCTTTCTGCAATAACTTTTGGACTGCAATTCAAGATCCATGGTGTGTTGGCAAGCATGTGCAATAGACTCCCTCCAGAGAGTGGTTCTGGCCAGCTCAGTAGATTGCTTTAAGGCCTAGATTCTTTCCTAAAAGTACATAATATAACTGGGTACCTAACATTTATAGGTAAAGTTGATCCAGGGAAAATCCGATTGCCTCTCGGGGGATCAGGAAGAAATTTTTTTCCCCTGTTGTAGCAAATTGGATCATGTTTTTCTGGGGGGGGGGGGGGGGGGGGGGGGTTCGACTCGACTGGATCAACTGTGGGTATAGAATTGTGTATATAGGAGGGTATGATTTTTTTTTTTATGGTTGAAGTAAATGGACTTGTGTCTTTTTTCAACCTGACTAACTGTAACGTGTATCTATTTTTTAAGCCCCATACACACGATCCGATTATCGGACAAATGATCGTCCTTTTTTTTTTGCATGCTAATCTCACGTCGAAGTCACGAAAATTCCCGTACGACAGAATAAAAATTCAGAAGTGATGTCATGTGTTGTAATGCATTTGTATTGCATTTTCGAACGACAGCTACATAGTAAGGTTGAATAAAGACTCCAGTCCATCCACTTCAATCTGAGTGTGTCTACAATTATCCCCATTTAAGGTACCCATATAGTGCCGTCAATTTACGCAGCGCTCCACATATACATCACACACTCACATCAGTCCCTACCCTCAAGGAGCCCACAATCCAAGGTCCCTAACTCACATTCATATACTAGGGACAATTTAGACAGAAGCCAATTAACCTACCAGCATGTCTTTGGAGTGTGGGGAGTCCCCGGAGGAAACCCACGCAAGCACAGGGAGAACATGCAAACTCCAGGCAGGTAGTGTCGTGGTTGGGATTTGAACCAGCGACCCTTTTTACTGCTAGGCGAGAGTGCCAGCCACTACACCACTGTGCCGCCCAGAAAGCTGTACTGATTAACCACTTCCCGCCCGCCCTATCGCGGATTGATGTCCGGGAAGTGGTTCAGTTATCCTGACTGGGCGTCATATGACGTCCAGCAGGATAACATGCCGCTGCGCGCCCGCAGGGGTGCGCATCGCGGCGATCGGTGAAGCGGTGTGTCAGCCTGAGGCTCTTTACCACGTGATCAGCCGTGTCCAATCACAGCTGATCACGATGTCAATAGGAAGAGCCGTTGATCGGCTTTTCCTCACTCGCGTCTGACAGATGCAAGTAGAGGAGAGCCGATCGGCGGTTCTCCTGATAGGGGGGGGTCTGCGCTGATTGTTTATCAGCGCAGCCCCCCCTCAGATCACCAGGGATCTCCATTAGGACCACCAGGGAAGGGGCAACATGTGGATGGCCATGTATGTACCACATGGCCATCCACATGTGCCCAATCTGTGCCAATCAGTGTCCACAAATGGGCACTGATTGGCACCAACATGTTTCAGGTCTGCCCAGAAATGCCACCAGTTTAGTCAGTGCCACCCATAAGTACCAATCAATGCCACCTACGAGTACCCATCAGTGCCACCTATGAGTGCTCATCAGTGCCACCTATGAGTGCCACCTCATCAGTGCCCATCAGTGCAGCCATATCAGTGTCCGTCATTGAAGAAGAAAATGTACTAATTTACAAAAAATTTTAACAGAAACAAAGAAAAAAAGGTGATCAAATACCACCAAAAGAAAGCTCTATTTGTGGGAACAAAATGATAAAAAATTTGTTTGGGTACAGTGTAGCATGACCGCGCAATTGTCATTCAAATTGCGACAGCGCTGAAAGCTGAAAATTGGTCTGGGCAGGAAGGTGTCTAAGTGCCTGGTATTGAAGTGGTTAAACAAAAATTGTACGATCTGGCATCGTATGAAAAAAAATTCCCGTGCATGTCTGATAGAATAATAATCGGATGAACTGTCCTCATCGGCTCTCGAAAACTCTGTACTAACGATCCAACTATCGTACGATCGATTCGAACGCGGAATTTTTCGTACGATTTTTGGATCATGGGTACGGGGCTTTAGTGTGGACGTGAGCCTCACGTGGGCAGGATGAGGGGCCGCCATCAACTGGTTTGGCACATTGGGGGTAGATATGGTGTATACTTACGGCTTTCCTCCTCAGTAGGACCTGTGCCTTGCATCCTCAGGTAGGTGAGTCCCAGGAAGAAGAAGAAGAGGCAGGCCGCAGTGAGCAGGAACATGGACAGGTAATGAGCACTGAAGCCTCCTGTGGGGGAGACCTCGGCACTCCTGAACTGTTGCAGCAGCTCCTCCTCGGGCTCAGGCAGAGGCTTCTTCTTGCTGTAGTAGGTGTGGTTGGGCCCGGCGTGGTTGGAGTAGGGAAGCCGGCTGGGAATGCTGTTGCTGGCTGTGTAGAGCCGGGATGAGGAGCCGCCGTCGTGGCTGTAGTTCAGGTGATTGTTGCTCTTGTCTGGAGACTTCCTGGCGGCGGCCCTATGTCTGGCAGACACTTGGCTTTCGTCCCTGTCCCAGGCCGCTGTGTCGGGGGGCTCCATGCCGTTATCCCTGGCCTGTCTGGGCATACTCCGCCTGCTCCGGCGGCTCAGCGCCTCGTCCTTAGCCGCCGCCTCCTCCTCATCGGAGTCCGAATAGTCCCGGCAGTAGGAGAGGCGGCTGCCGTTCACCGCCCGGCTCTTCCTCGCCTCATCCTCCGAGGAGGAAGGGTGGCGGTATTGCGGCCTGCTCGCCCCCCACCACATAGGCGCCTTCCGCCCGTCTAGCGCCTCCACACAGTCCCGCTGGGCCGGGCTCCTACCCCCCGCCGCCTGAGGGGCGCCGCCGATATCCGCGTCTGACTCGTCTGAGCTAAAGCCGAGCAGCACCGGAGACTTCCCGGCCTCCGTGTGAGAGGAATGTCGGCCGCTTCTCCTGTGCGTCACCTCCCCGGCGAGCGGGCGGGCTCCCCCTCTCTCCCAGCGTCCCTCCGCCGCCAGGTTGTTGTTAGTCACCCGCGTCTTCCCCGCCCGGCTCCTCTGCTCCTCACGCAGCTTCTTCAGTCTCTTCAGGTAGACCGGCCTGGTGCTATCCGTGACCGGCCCCGGCGTCACCCCCGAACACCTCAACTCATAGACGAGCTCTTCGTCCGTTAACTGAGCGGCCGCCATTTTGACCACTCGCCTGGGCTCCCGGGGCACCCCCCCACCGCACGCGCCCACTATGCCCCGGAACTGACGTCAGCGAACTAGACTGTGAACTAGACCCCGCCGCTCACCCAACGAGCCCGTCTGGTGCGTGGAGCGCCCCTAGTGGTGGCGTGTGCTCTTCATCGCGTTCCACTGACTGAGGAGAGCCGAGCAGATACAGCGCGGCCAAAGTCACTCCTCACATACCATAACAATGCGTGTGTAGCTACCCACAGAGGACAATCGTTCTGGGAGTTCTCTACACGCCTAAAGATGACACACCTCGCCTTCCTAGCACTTAATGACACAGCTTCTACTGGAATCGCACAGGAACCTGCTCCCATAGCCCCCAACTGTCCCTGATTTCGAGCTCTGTCCCTCGTTGCTCCTCATTTGTCCCTTATTTTGAGGGATTGTCCCTGATTTCGAGCTCTGTCCCTTCTTGCTCCTCATTTGTCCCTTATTTTGAGGGACTGTCCCTGATTTCGAGCTCTGTCCCTTCTTGCTCCTCATTTGTCCCTTATTTTGAGGGACTGTCCCTGATTTCGAGCTCTGTCCCTCATTGCTCCTCATTTGTCCCTTATTTTGAGGGACTGTCCCTGATTTCGAGCTCTGTCCCTTCTTGCTCCTCATTTGTCCCTTATTTTGAGGGACTGTCCCTGATTTCGAGCTCTGTCCCTCGTTGCTCCTCATTTGTCCCTTATTTTGAGGGACTGTCTCTGATTTCGAGCTCTGTCCCTCGTTGCTCCTCATTTGTCCCTGATTTCGACCTCTATCCCTCGTTGCTCCTCATTTGTCCCTGATTTTGAGCGACTGTCCCTGATTTGGAGCTCTGTCCCTCGTTGCTCCTCATTTGTCCCTGATTTTGAGGGACTGTCCCTGATTTCGAGCTCTGTCCCTCCTTGCTCCTCATTTGTCCCTTATTTTGAGGGACTGTCCCTGATTTGGAGCTCTGTCCCTCCTTGCTCCTCATTTGTCCCTGATTTTGAGGGACTGTCCCTGATTTCGAGCTCTGTCCCTCGTTGCTCCTCATTTGTCCCTGATTTTGAGGGACTGTCCCTGATTTCGAGCTCTGTCCCTCCTTGCTCCTCATTTGTCCCTTATTTTGAGGGACTGTCCCTGATTTGGAGCTCTGTCCCTCGTTGCTCCTCATTTGTCCCTGATTTCGAGCTCTATCCCTCCTTGCTCCTCATTTGTCCCTGATTTTGAGCGACTGTCCCTGATTTGGAGCTCTGTCCCTCGTTGCTCCTCATTTGTCCCTTATTTTGAGGGACTGTCCCTGATTTGGAGCTCTGTCCCTCGTTGCTCCTCATTTGTCCTTTATTTTGAGGGACTGTCCCTGATTTTGAGCTCTGTCCCTCGATGCTCCTCATTTGTCCCTTATTTTGAGGGACTGTCCCTGATTTGGAGCTCTGACCCTCGTTGCTCCTCATTTGTCCCTGATTTCGAGCTCTGTATCTCGTTGCTCCTCATTTGTCCCTTATTTTGAGGGACTGTCCCTGATTTTGAGCTCTGTCCCTCGTTGCTCCTCATTTGTCCCTTATTTTGAGGGACTGTCCCTGATTTGGAGCTCTGTCCCTCGTTGCTCCTCATTTGTCCCTCATTTTGGTCTGATCTATATAGATGTATGTAAAATGCACTTTTTATCTATCATAAAGTGTTTTTCAGCACTAAACCTTTCATTTGATTTCGAAATTGCTGCATTTGTAAATTCCAAAAGCCAATATAAAGGAATAGTAGTGGTAAAAAAAGCACCTGTGGGTTTACTCAATCTTGTCTTTTTTGTACAATTCTCCTTTAAGGGGGCGTGACGGGGGGTGTGTCCTATGCCTGCATGCTTTTGCCGATAGGTGTCCCTCATTCCCATCTCAAAAAAGTTGGGAGGTATGTGCTCCGTATTCCCTTGCAATTTAGCGTGCTGCGATTTTCAGCCCATTCATTCAAACTGGCTGAAATCGCACTGGATCACACCAAAAATAGTGCATGCGCTCCTTATGAAAACACACTGCAGCTGGATCAGTGGTACAGTGCCGGCAAATGCGATCTACGTTTTGTATGTCATTAGGATTACATTTAGGGTTGCCACATGTCCGGGATTCACCCGGACAGTTCGGGTTTGGAATGGTGCGTTCGGATTTCAGACCACCTGAAACCCAGACACATTATTCAGACCGATCTGTGGCTTCCCTGCAGGGTTGCTGGCTGCAGTTGTGTAAGTCGAGAGTGACTGTTATGCCCCGTACACACAATCGGAAATTCGGCCAGCAAAAGACCGATGAGAGATTTTGGTCGGAAAATGTGACCGTGTGTATACTCCATCAGACTTTTGCTGGCAGAATTCCAGCCAGCAAAAGATTGAGAGCAGGTTCTCTATTTTTCGGTCGGAAAAAATTCCTAGCCGAAAATGCGTTCGTCTGTATGCAATTCGGACGCACAAAATATCACGCATGCTCGGAAGCATTGAACTTCATTTTCTCGGCTCGTTGTAGTGTTGTACGTCACCGCATTCTTGACGGTCGAAAGTTCAGAGAACTTTTGTGTGAATGTGTGTATGCAAGCCAAGCTTGAGTGGAATTCCATCGGAAAAACCAACCGAGATTTTTCAGACGGAAATACCCCTCGTGTGTACGGGGCATAACGCTCTCTTTCACACTGCCCAAAACTTTGAGTAAGTAGACTAAAGTAAATCAGGGTTCTCCGAGCACCCCTTACATCAGAGTTCCCCTTTACACCAGAGGCCACAGCGTTCCCCCTTACATTAGAGTCCTCACTGTGCATCAGAGTACTCAGTGTTCCCCCTTAAATCAGGGTTCCCAGAGCATCTCTTATGTTAGAGTCCCCAGAGATCTCCCTTACATCAGAGTCTGCAGAGTCCCCCCTTACTGCCGGTTCACACAGGGGCAACACGACTTGCAGGCCGACTCACAGAGGCGATCTGCACACGACTTCAGCGGCGACTTGCAAAACGACTTCTGTATAGAAGTCAATGCAAGTCGCCCCAAAAATAGTACAGGAACCCTTTTCTAAGTCGGAGTGACTTGTGTCGCTCCTATTAGAATGGTTCCGTAGTACAGAACAGGACGCAACTTGTCAGGCGGCCAAGTCGCCTGACAAGTTGCTCCTGTGCGAACCGGGGCTTACAGTGTAAGGGAACTCTGTGAGTTCAGATGTAAAAGGGCAACTCTGCGGATTCAGATGTAAAGGGGGAACTCTGGACTCTGATGTAATAGGGGGGCTCTTGTGATTAACTTCATGCAATTAGAAATGTTATTTGATTGCAAAATACATGTATAGTTTATACTATAAAAAAAAATTGCTGTGTGCCGCTAAAGTGTTCGGGTTTGACTTGAAGAAAAGGTAGCAACCCTAATTACATTGACACACATACAGAGCGTTTTGAACACGGAGACATGGAAACGCTCACGGAACACGGGTTTCCCATACAGTGTTCTGGTGTGGATGGCCCCTGAGGCCCGGTTCACGCTAGTGCAATGCGAGAACCCTGCGAATCCAGTGCGGATTTCTGAATCGCACAGTGGTTCACACTGAGATGGTTCACGACACCCCCAGATCAGTTCGCAGATCGCAGTGCCAACTGTAAAATGGTGCAGGAATCAGATCGCATAGGTGTGAACACCCATGTGATCCAATTCCAGTGCGGACCAAAAAAAGGGTCCTGCACCATTTTGTTGTGAATGCGATTTCAGCCATACAGTTTGTATGGCTGAAATCGCATGTGTGCACATCGCACTAGTGTGAACCGGGCCCTAGGCTGGGTTCACACCTATGTTTTTTTTCATTGCGTTTTGGAGAAACACACTACAGTCTAGAATTGCACGATTCTGGATAAAATGAGAACCACATTTTTTTTTGCTTAGAAAAAAGATCATAATTCTCTCACAATTCTCGCGGCGTAAAATCATCTTTCACATTATACAAAAAATTAGGCTAACTTTACTGTTTAGTTTTTCTTTTAATTCATTGAAGTGTATTTTTTTTTCCAAAAAAATTGTGTTGGAAAGACTGCTGTGCAAATACAGTGTAATATAAAATATTGCAACAACCACCATTTCATTCTCTATGATCTCTGCTAAAATATATATATATATATATATATATATATATATATATATATATATATATATATATATATATATATATGTTTGGGGGTTCTAACAGGTGAACAAAAACAAAAACGCCCTCCTCAAAGTGGAAGCCAGGTGCAAGCTCAGCACGAGCAATATTAAGACCCCATTCACACAGGGGCAACACGACTTGCAGGTCGCCTCACCGAGGCGACCTGCACACGACTGCCCGGGCGACTTGCAAAACGACTTCTGTATAGAAGTCTATGCAAGTCGCCCCAAGTCGCCCCCGAAGTCGTACAGGAACCTTTTTCTAAGTCGGAGCGACTTGCGTCGCTCCCCTTAGAACGGTTCCATAGCTCAGAACGGGAGGCGACTTGTCAGGCGACTAGGTCGCCTGACAAGTCGTCCCTGTGTGAACGGGGTCTAAAGAAATGGATTCTGGACAGCCACACTTCAATAAAAGCCTTTATTGTAATGAATAGTCGACGTTCATGTGACAACAGAAGCAGGACAAACAGCTGACGCGTTTCACAACATCATTGTTGCTTAGCCTACAAGTGTCAGAAAAAGGTTTAGTCTTTAAGTGGTTAAACCGACCTCATTTGCAGACCAAAGTTCATCCCTTTGATCTAAAAGAACCAAATGATACATTGTTTATAGTTATCTCTCAACACTGAGCAATGTTGATAAACATTTGCCAGCTTTTTTATTTATTTATTTAATTATTTTGGACAGCTCTGAGTGAGCGTAGAACGGCTCTGCACTTACATAAATGAATCATGGAAATGCTGTATTAGGATTGTGAGGGGGGTTGAATCAAGATTTCAAATAATTTTTAACGATTAATCGTGCAGCTCTACTACAGTCCACTTACCATGGTTTCCTATGGGACAAGTTCACATCTATGCGTTTTTCAGCTGCTGCGTTTTTGGAAAAGGTCAGGGACTTTTTTTTCCAACAGTAGATTGCATTTTGCATGTAATAGACTTCAACAGACCCACACCAAAAAACGCATGTATTGTGTTTTTGCATGCGTTTAGCTTTTTTAAAAAAATTTTTTGCTAATAGGAAAGGCTTCATAACAAACTGAATAGTCAGTTGTTAAGGAGCGGGTGGTTTGCCCGCTGACAGCTGACTGTAAACCAAAGAATGCTAGCATTAAAAAAATTACAATAAAAACTGCATGGGCACCCCCCTCCCCAATTCATACCAGGTCCTTTAGGTCTGGTACAGATTTTAAGGGGAACCCCATGCCAAAATTCATACCAAACCCTTATCGAAGCATTGAGCCCAGCAGCCCTAGAAAGAGGAGATGACAAGTGAGCAAACCCACCCCTCCTAAACCATACCAGGCCACATGCCCTCAACACAGGGGGATGTGCTTTGGGGCAGGGGGACTCTGCTCCCCGCCCCCAAAGCACCTTGTCCCCATGTTTATGAGGACAACGGCCTCTTCCTCACAACTTTGGCTGGTGGTTGTGAGGGTCTGCAGACAGGGGGCTTATCGGAATTTGTAAGCCTCCTTTAACAAGAGGGACCCCATATCCTGGCCCCCCGCTCATGTAAATGTATATGGGTACATTGTACCTTGTATCCCTACCCAATGACCTGATTGGAAGAAGGGGACACACCCCCCTTCACTCAGCACACAAGAACAGAGCTGAGGCTTTCAATCAGCTGAAGGTCCCTCCCCTGTCACCTTTTTTCTCTTGGTGTCAGGAAAACTTGTCAAACGTAAATCATACTGATAGCAGAGGAAGAAACAAGAGACTGAGATGACACACTATAGAAGAATATGTTTTGTTCCTGTAGCAAGGACCCGGACCTCCAAAGGTCTAATGGTGACCTCCAGAGTCAGGGATAGCTGACATCCGTCTTTGTAGAGTGGGTTACAAGGCATGGTGGGTGTGATGGGCGCCAGACACTTTTTGAATGCAAAATGAGATTTATTGTCTCTTAACAAAACTGTGGGGGAGAGGGTTAGGGCCAGGACACCCTTGAGTAGATGCAATGATAATTGGCAGACTCCGAGACTTCTATAGGTAGACAGCTATACAGGGGAAGGCCTCCAGCCGGATACCACTTCTTTATAGGTAGGACCGCTGTCTCCTATGGCAATATATCTTGTAACAGTTACTAACGGTAGTTGTACTTAACTATTGGCAACACAGAATAGTTCTTCTCTTTTACTACAGTTTCTCACTGTAGGTTTTTACTCACTGAGCTCCCAGTCTCTCACTAGACCTTCAGATCCAATCACCACTGAATCTCTTTAGCTCTTCCACAGCTAGCACGCTGTATACTCCTCAAGTGTCACCCCGTTACCCCCTAGCTTTATACTCGATGCTTCTCAAGCGTCACCCCTGCTGTCCTGCTGGGTCCCTGGCTTGGCACCTGCTATAGTTTTCGCCCTTCTTCACTGTCCCCGGCTGGTGAGAAGACTGCTCTGGTACTGGTTCCAGCTTACTCACTGTAGTCTCCAGTAACAAGGTGGATAGTCCCTTAGTGGCCACAGCTTCCCCTCTACCTCTAACCACAACTGGTTCTCTGTCTGGCTGAACCTTCACAACTCGGTTGGACTCCAATGCATACTTACCAACTGTCTCGGATTTCCCGGGACATTCTGGGGATTTGGACTCTTTTCCTGATTTTATTGTTTCCCGGAAAATGTCCCGAGAAATCCTGTTTTTCACGATTTTTCCCTACCGCCGCTAGAGGTCCGCGACCCCACCGGCTGCCATTTTTAAGTAGACCAGGAACAGCTGGGTGGCTGGACGAAGCTCCTGCATCGCCACCCACCTTGTGTCCCACTCCGCCTCGCCCCACCTACCCCCCCCGCCCCGCTGCCGGTCTGTTATGGAAAGGGGCGGGGGGTTCTATTGTAACCACACGGCCAGCGGAGGGGGGGCTCCGCTGGGGACACCTGATGTAAGGGGGGGCTCTGCTGGGGACATCTGATGTAAGGGGGGGGAGGCTGGGGACATCTGATGTAAGGGAGGGCTCCGCTGGGAACATCTGTTGTAAGGGGGCTCCGCTCTGGACACCTGATGTAAGGGGGCTCTGCTGGTGACACCTGATGTAAGGGGGGGCTCCGCTGGTGACATCTGATGTAAGAGGGGGCTCCGCTGATGACACCTGATGTAAGGGAGGGCTCCGCTGGTGACACCTGACGTAAGGGGGCTCCGCTGGGGGCATCTGATGTAAGGGGGGGCACCGCTGGGGACATCTGATGTAAGGGGGGGCTCCGCTGGTGACACCTGATGTAAGGGGGGGCTCCACTGGTGACCCCTGATGTAAGGAGGGCTCCGCTGGGGACATCTGATGTAAGGGGGGGCTCCGCTGGTGACACCTGATGTAAGGGGGGGCTCCGCTGGAGGCATCTGATGTAAGGGGGGGCTCCGCTGGAGGCATCTGATGTAAGGGGGGCTCCGCTGGGGACATCTGATGTAAGGGGGGCTCCGCTGGGGACATCTGATGTAAGGGGGGCTCCGCTGGGGACATCTGATGTAAGGGGGGCTCCGCTGGTGACACCTGATGTAAGGGGGGCTCCGCTGGGGACATCTGATGTAAGAGGGAGCTCTGCTGGTGACACCTGATGTAAGGGGGGCTCCGCTGGGGACATCTGATGTAAGGGAAGGCTCCGATGGGGACACCTGATGTAAGGGGGGCTCCGCTGGGGACATCTGATGTAAGGGGGGGCTCCGCTGGGGACATCTGATGTAAGGGTGGCTCCGCTGGTGACACTTGATATAAGGGAGGGCTCCGCTGGGGACACCTGATGTAAGGGGGGGCTCCGCTGGGGACACCTGATGTAAGGGGGGCTCCGCTGGTGACACCTGATGTAAGGGGGCTCCGCTGGGGGCATCTGATGTAAGGGGGGGCTCCGCTGGGGACATCTGATGTAAGGGGGGCTCCGCTGGTGACACCTGATGTAATGGGGGGCTCCACTGGGGACATCTGATGTAAGGGGGGGCTCCGCTGGGGACACCTGATGTAAGGGGGCTCCGCTGGGGACACCTGATGTAAGGGGGCTCCACTGGTGACACCTGATGTAAGGGGGGGCTCCCCTGGGGACATCTGATGTAAGGGGGGGCTCCGCTGGGGACACCTGATGTAAGGGGGGCTCCGCTGGGGACATCTGATGTAAGGGAAGGCTTCGATGGGGACACCTGATGTAAGGGGGGCTCCGCTGGGGACATTGATGTAAGGGTGGCTCCGCTGGTGACACCTGATGTAAGGGGGGCTCCGCTGGGGACATCTGATGTAAGGGGGGCTCCGCTGGGGACACCTGATGTAAGGGGGGCTCCGCTGGTGACACCTGATGTAAGGGGGGCTCCGCTGGGGACATCTGATGTAAGGGGGGGCTCCGCTGGGGACATCTGATGTAAAGGGGGACTCTGCTGGGACACCTGATGCAAGGACGGACTCTGCTGGGGGCACCTGATGCAAGGACAGACGGCTGGTGGCAGGCGACATGGCAGGTGACACGCTCAGGGATCCCACTGATTCGGCATTATGGTGTGTTGAATGATTTCATTTTATATTACAATGTAATGATAGAAATAATGTACTTCAATCATCCTGACACCATAACAACCATGGTGCCGGGATGATTGAAGTGCTAACACCAGGTGTTTGGAGTATCTTTATCTACTGGTTGTTAAACTTTCTAGAATACACATATTTCCATTGTTGCGTAGGATCTGGGCCTGGTGTCCCTCCATCCCTCTCCCCTCCTTTCCCTCTCCATCCCTTTTTCATCTCAGACTCTAACCACACCCCTTTGAGCCACGCCCACTTAAGACACGCCCCATATTTTGCGTAAACCACGCCCATTTTTGCCGCGGCACGCACCACATTTTTACTTTCCCCCCTGTGCCACGCCTACAAACGCATGCCCCACCCCCTAATTATAATATGACTATGCCCATAGCCAAAAAAGTGTCCCTAAAATTTTTTTTCAATGTTGGCACCTATGCCAATCCTGCAGTCCCAACTCTATGCTGCTTCTCCTGCTCCTGGATAGGCCTCAGGCAACCTAGCAGCCAGGTGTCCCCAGGATAGGCCTCAGGCTTCCGGCCTAGCAGCCCGGGGGCGACATAACACACGTCCACCCAGACAGCCATCCAGGTGGCACAGAATGCCGTTCACCAGAATCCACCCAAATAAATAGGCTCTCCCAGCAGGCCAAGGGACCATCAAAACCCCTGCCAATTGGCTGAGACACCCCATCCATCAATAGTCTGACCTTGCTACACACTTCTCAATCTAATTCCACCAGCAAGCGCCACCTAGTGACAGAAGAGAAAAGGTACAGCAATCCAGAATTAGAGAGGAATCAGTGGATCTTCTAACAATCAGCCAGGATGATTAATACCTGACAAACTAAATTTATTAGCAACCCTGCCTAAACACCAGGGTGCCACATTCCTATTTAACATCTGAGTTTTACAACCACATTAAAGTCGTTCTAAACCTCTGTGTACAGCAGCTCCCCCTAGCCCACTCAATCCTTACCTGAGCCTCCTTGGATCCAGCAATTTTCACGATAGCCTCAGCTGAGACAGCAGCGGGAGCCCACTTGGCTCCCACTGCTGCCAATCACAGCCAGTGAGCCAAAGAGGAGAGAGTGGGGGGGAGACACAGCTCTTTGTGTCTTATGGACGCATAGAGCAGCGACCCGGGAGCAAGCACGCAGCAGGCAAGTGGCTTTATCTGGGGACGAGGAAGAGGATCAGAACTGTTTTTTGCAAAACCATTGCACGGAGCAGGTAAGTATAACATGTTTGTAATTTGAATAAAAAAAAAATACGATGCTTCAATATCACTTTACATTTCATGTGAGAACTGTATGTCAGTTCCTTGCCAAGCCTGTACAGCCTTCGTAATATATGTTTCAAGGGGACTTGATAGGCACAGGGAGGGAGAAATAGAACTTTTGGCATTGTTGAGGACCAGAGAACTGTCTCCACATCCTTCCCCCTACCTGGGACATAGGATCAGCACAAGTGCATTTAGATGTCCTAATGTGGAACTTAGCTAACAGCTTAAGTCTGAATCGATTTTGTACCGCATGCCACACACAACATATTAGGTTGGCCATTTACAGAAAATTCAGTCAGAGCCAGCACTAACACCATCCCAAATTTGAAATGGCCTTACCCCATACACTAGAATAAACACCTAGACATGTAATGTGGAGATGGGGATGAGTTGTTGGTTGTGCTCTGGCCTTTATAATTTGCTAGGGGGAATAGTATAATATTGAGGTATATTACTGGTATCTCTAAAGGGAATTCAGTATTTGATTTCAAAATGTTTATATTGGTTGCCAGGGACCATGTTGTTTTGTGGCTCTGCATCCAAGATCCTCACTAAGGACTTGCCATTAATTCCTCATCAGTGTTGCCAACCTACCAGATTGAAATTTACTGACACGACACCCAAAATTTATTGACGCAGCCAAGTTTTTACTGGCCTTTCCAAAAGTTACAAAATCACAGTTTTAAGTATAAATTTCAGTATCTAGGCTACGAACAAGTACAATATGCAATTAGCAATGTGATTTAAAGTGAAGTTCCAGCCAAAAGTGGAACTTCTGCTTATCTGCTTCCCTGTTTTTGACAGGTACCCTTCCCCACTTCTGGGAGACTGCACCGCGGCGCCATCCCTTGGAAGTTCGCCCTCCTTCCTCTGCCACCTGGCCAGTTAGAAAATGCAGTGCGCTTCGCGCATGCGCAGTAGGGAGCCGGCTGTGAAGCTGAAAGTCTTTTTCCTTATGATGAATGGTGGCGGCAGCACCTGTCAGGTGATCCAAAAATCGGCTGGGGTGCCGTCATTGTGGGCTCCCCTGGCAGGTAAGTGTCCTTATATTAAAAGTCAGCAGCTACAGTATTTGTAGCTGCTGCCTTTTTTTTCTCCACAGGCCGGAACTCCTCTTTAAGATAGATATTAAGGGAAAAAAAATATTTCTTATTTTATTTTTGATATAGTAAGTAGCCCAGGGACAGGACTCAGGAGGGCAAGAAATTAGAATGGGCTGGTACACACACATAAAATTGACTCTCACAGTGACACTAAGAGCAGTGTAGAGCAGCATAGATAATGGTGATGACACCTCACCGACATGGCATGTCCCCTCCTGAGTCACAGCGACAGTCTTTCTCCATGCCAGATGGTCCCTTCATTCCAGTCCAAACAGCACTGACAGTCCTGCTCCTGCTTGCCTTGCTCCTGTCAGACCGACACACGAGGCTCCGGCCAATCTGTTTAGCTTCCTTGCACTATGTCATCACACAACACGCTCAGGCACCGCCTCCGCCAGACCCCCCCCCCCCCCAAACACACTGTAACAGGCACTTGGATGCTTCGGCCAAGCATCACAGCCATATTTTTTACTGCCAAACTTTTCCTTTCACTGGCATTTACTGGCAGGAGAAAGATGCCTGTTTTTTTACTGGCTGCCAGTAAAAATACTGACAGATGGCAGCACTGTTCCTGATTTGCTGTGGTATCAGGATTTTAAACCCAAAGAATTAGAGACTTCTTGTTAGGTCTCTTGTTAGGTCTCTTTGATAGTTCCTGCTAGGACCTTTCAGTTTAATCTTTTTTTCCCTCTTCCTATATTTTCCTCCCTCACTTAGCCCAATTCCTCTATATCTATGCATCCACCCCCTCTGTACTACCAGCTTCTCTCTTTGCTTCCCCTTTGCCCAACACAAAAGTCACCACCTGTGTGGCCTGGGAATGTGTTCTGTCTATCAATCATGTACAGCCCAGGCCAAAAGTTTTGAGAATGACACAAATATTAATTTTCACAAAGTCTGCTGTTTTTATGATGGCAATTTGCATTTCCACTGCATTTCAGCCCTGCCACAAAAGGACCAGCTGACATTATGTCAGTGATTCTCTCGTTAACACAGGTGTCAGTGTTTACAAGGACAAGGCTGGAAATCACTCTGTAATACTGATTGAGTTAGAATAATAGACTAGAAGCTTTAAAAAGAGGGTGGTGCTTGAAATCATTATTCTTCCTTTGTTAACCATGGTTACCTGCAAGGAAACACATGCAGTCATCATTCCTTTGCACCAAAAGGGATTAACAGGCAAGGATATTGCTGCAGGGCTGGATTCACATAGGGGCTATTGGAGCTGCAGCACCAGGCCCCTTCCTTAAAATAGGTCCTGGCTGGCCAGACTCACTGTCACTGGTATTTTCTGTAACTTGTAAACACAGAAGCCTGGCTTCTGTGCTACAAGTGACAGCACGCTGCTCAGCGGCGTCAGGAGGGGGGGTAAGCACTGCCGTTTTACAGAGCGTCCGGGGATATCCATCTTCCACTTACCCAGCATGGCCGACTGATACACGAGGTCCAGCCTCCCGGACCAGCTGGGCCATCCATCATAGGAGCCTACCTGGTCCAGGAAGCGGGACCTCATGGGTCACTCGGCTGCATCACGGCCCGCTCTGTGTAAACCGGCTGTGGCGGCTCTCCTCTTCAGATGTCTGGGCACGCCAGCTAAGCCAGGTAAGGCTGATGGGATGGGGCCAGGCACTGATGATGAGGCTGCATTGTTGATGAGGCTGTATTAATGGGCACTGATGGCTGGGCACTGATGAGGCTGTATTAATGGGCACTGATGGCTGGGCACTGATGAGGCTGTACTGGTGGGCACTAATGCGGCTTTATTGATGGCCGGGCAGTAATGAGGCTGCATTGATGGACACTGATGGCTGAGCACTGGTGAGGCTGTATTGATGGGTGTTGATGGCTGGGCACTGATGAGGCTGCATTGATGGGCACTGATGAGGCTGCATTAATGGGCATTGATGGCTGTGGGCACTGATGAGGCTGTACTGATGGGCACTGATGTCTGGGCACTAATGAGGCTGTACTGATGGGCACTAATGAGACTGCATTGATGGGCACTAGTGGCTGGGCACTTATGAGGCTGTATTGATGAGCACTGATGGCTGGGTTCTGATGAGGCTGCATTGATGGGCACTGGTGAGGCTGCATTATTGGGCAATGCAGTGCCCATCAATTCAACCTAACCAGTGCCCAGTATTACAGCCTCACCAGTTACTTATCAATGCAGCCTCACCAATGCCACATTGGTGAGGCTGCATTGACGGGCACTAGTGAGGCTGCATTGATGGGCACTGGTGGCTTGAGGCTGCATTGATGGGCACTGGTGAGGCTGAGCTGATGGGAACTGATTAGGCTGCATTGATGGGCACATGGCTGGGCACTGATGATCTGTGCATTACGCTCTCCTGAACCCAGCGTTCTGTATTACGCTCTCTTGAACTCATCGCTCTGTGTATTACGCTCTCCTGAACCCAGCGCTCTGTGTTTTACGCTCTCCTGAACCCAGCGCTCTGTGTATTACGCTCTCCTGAACCCAGCGCTTTGTGTATTACGCTCTCCTGAACCCAGTGCTCGTTGTATTGCGCTTTCCTGAACCCATTGCTCTGTGTTTTATGCTCTCCCGAACCCAGAGCTCTGTGTATTGCGCTCTCCTGAGCCCAGCGCTTTGTGTATTACGCTCTCCTGAACCCAGCGCTCGTTGTATTACGCTCTCCTGAACCCAGCGCTCTGTGTATTATGCTCTCCTGAACCCAGCAATCATTGTATTACGCTCTCCTGAACCCAGCGCTTTGTGTATTACGCTCTCCTCAACCCAGTGCTCGTTTTATTATGCTCTCCTGAACCCAGCGCTCTGTGTATTATGCTCCTCTGAACCCAGCGCTCGTTATATTTCGCTGTCCTGAACCCAGCGCTCGTTGTATTACGCTCTCCTGAACCCAGTGCTCTGTGTATTATGCTCTCCTGAACCCAACGCTCTGTGTGTTACGCTCTCCTGAACCCAGCGATCTATGTATGGCGCTCTCCTGAACCCAGCACTCGTTGTATTACGCTCTCCTGAACCTAGCGCTCTGTGTATTGTGCTCTCCTGAACCCAGCACACTGTATTACACTCTCCTTAACCCAACGCTCTGTGTATTACGCTCTCCTGAACCCAGAGGTCTGTGTATGGCGCTCTTCTGAACCCAGCGCTCGTTGTATTACGCTCTCCTGAACCCAGCGCTCTGTGTATTGTGCTCTCCTGAACCCAGCACACTGTATTACACTCTCCTGAACCCAACGCTCTGTGTATTACGCTCTCCTGAACCCAGAGGTCTGTGTATGGCGCTCTTCTGAACCCAGCGCTCGTTGTATTACGCTCTCCTGAACCCAGCGCTCTGTGTATTGTGCTCTCCTGAACCCAGCACACTGTATTACACTCTCCTGAACCCAACGCTCTGTGTATTACGCTCTCCTGAACCCAGAGGTCTGTGTATGGCGCTCTTCTGAACCCAGCGCTCGTTGTATTACGCTCTCCTGAACCCAGCGCTCTGTGTATTGTGCTCTCCTGAACCCAGCACACTGTATTACACTCTCCTGAACCCAGCGCTCTGTGTATTACGCTGTCCTGAACCCTGTGTTATGCATTCCTGGTTTTATTTAACAATGTCCCTTTAAGACCCTCCCACTGTACAATTTGGCCACACCCACCCTATGATGTGGTGTTTTCCCCGGCAGGAAGGGGGGGTTCCTGCACCTATTCCCTGAAAAGAAAAGCCCTGGGCCCAGATGCTCAAAAAAGGACAGGCTGCAAACAGTAAGCAATGGGCCGACAGGGAGAGGTCCCCCTGGCCTTGACCGGTCCTGCGTCCGCATGTGTCGCCTGGGCTGCTTGGAATTAATAACGGGCACTGCGGACAGTCCTAATGGGAGCCATGTATTCAGCTTCTGTAGTGTTGTGTTAGGTCTGCACAGTTGTGCCCTTCAACCTCCCCTCAGGGCGCGCCACGCATGCCAATGCAGGGCTCTTATGGAAGCCTGAGACTTTCATGGCATTGGGCCTGCGCTGCTGCACTCTTTCACTTTTACTTTCACCTCAGGGCACACACTGACGCACAGCCCTTAAGGCCCACTAAAATCCTCAGCACCAGGCCCATAATGCTCTTAATCTGGCCCTGTATTGCTGCTACTAAGATTGCACCTAATTCAACCATTGATCATCAAGAACTTCAAGGAGAGAGGTTCAATTGTTGTGAAGAAGGCTTCAAGGCCCAAGAAAGTCCAGCAAGTGCCAGGACCATCTCCTACAATTGATTCAGCTGCGGGATTGGGGCACCACCAGTGCAGAGCTTACACAGAAATAGCAGCAGGCAGGTGTGAGTGCATCTGCACGCACAGTGAGGCAAAGATTTTTGGAGGATGGCCTGATGTCAAGAAGGGTAGCATAGAAGCCACTTCTCACCAGGAAAAACATTGGGGACAGACTGATACAGTGGTGTGGTACCTTGGATTATGAGCATAATTCGTTCCAGAAGAATGCTTGTAATCCAAGGCACTCGTATATCAAAGCGATTTTCCCCATAGGAGTCAATGGAAACTCAGATAATTTGTTCCACAGTGACTGCTATTGTATGCAGTACCGCATGCGGCCAGAGGTCGGGGGGCGCCTGAGACACTTGAAAACACTTGGAGACTGCTCAGATGCACTCGGAGAGGCTCGGAGACACTTGGTGAACGGAGTATTTTTGAGTGTCTCGGAGCGGCTCAGAGTGCACCCGAGCGGCTCTGAGCAGCTCCAAGTGTCACCGGCGCCCTGGCCAAATGTGGTACTGCACACCCCATTGGCTTGAATCCTGCTCGTCTTGCGAGACAGCACTTGCAAACCGAGTCAGGATTTTTTTTAAATAATAGCTCGTATTGCAAAACGCTCGTAAACCCCGTTACTCGCAATCCAAGGAATTACTGTATTCTGCAAGAGGTAGAGGGATTAGACTTCTAAGGACTAGGGTAAAGTAATTTTCTCTGATGAATCCCCTTTCTGATTGTGTGAGGCATCCAGAAAAAACCTTGTCCGGCAAAGAAAAGGTGAGCGCTACCATCAGTCCCTCACAATTTTGCCTAAGAACACAGCCATGAATGAAGAATAGTACAGAAACATCCTCCAAGAGCAACTTCTCCCAACCATCCAAGAACAGTTTGGTGATGAACAATGTCTTTTCCAGCATGATGGAGCGCCTTACCATAAGACAAAAGTGATAATTAGGTGGCTTGGGGAACAAAACTTTGAAGTTTTGGGTCCATGGCCAGGATACTCCCAGACCTTAATCCCATTGAGAACTTGTGGTCAATCCTCAATAGGTGGGTGAGCAAAAAAAAAAAAACACTAATTCTGACAAACTCCAAGCATTGATTATGCAAGAATAGCCTGCCATCAGTCAGGATGTGGCCCAGAAGTTGATTGACAGCATGCCAGGGCTAATTGCAGAGGTCTTGAAAAAGAAGGGTCAACACTGCAAATATTGACTCTTTGCATAAACTTAATGTAATTGTCAATAAAAGCCTTGAAACTTATGAAATGCCTGTAATTATACTTCAGTATACCATAGTAACATCTGACAAAAAGATCTAAAAACACTGAAGCAGCAGACTTTGTGAAAATTAATATTTGTGTCATTCTCAAACTTTTGGCCAGGGCTCACAAAAGTCAGCGTCTGTGTTTGATGACAATTACTCAGTCATGCAACATTAACCTAAATGAGATGTTTATCTTTTTTTTAAAGACAGATTGAGCTTTCTTTTGGTGGTACTTAATCACCACAGTTATTTTTTTTGCTTTTTTTTATACTATGTAAAGAAAAAAGGCCATACATTGTGAAAAAAGCAGTTTTTCTCAGTTTCTAAATAATTGGAAAATTGATCAGTCTTGATGTGCTGATCTTATTTCTTGAGGGCCTAAAAATTCAGGACAATACAAATACCCTGAACATGACCCCTTTTTTGGAAAGTAGATAGTCCAAGATATTTCGTAAGAGACATAGCAAGGTTTTTGCAGTTGTAATGTTTTTGTCACAATTTTTAGAAAAGAAAGAAATTCAATATTTTTTTTCACAAAGCTGTCATTTTACCAAGTTATTTCTCACACACAGCACAGGCACACTTACAATTACAGTACATACCAAAACACATTCTGATACTTCTCCTGAGTATGGATACAAACTGTGTGAGGGTTTTTTACAGCCTAGACACATAGAGGGGTCCAAAATCCAAGGAGCACCTTTGGGCTCTTTCTGACTACCTATCTCATTTTTGGAGGATAGGAGCACCAGGACAGTAGGAATACCTACAAAATGACCACCCTTTGGAAGACCAAAAATACCAAGGTAGGAAAAAAATGAACAGCAGGGCGCTGAGGTCAGTATTAAAAAAAAATCACTTTATTAAAATAAGCAGCACATTTACATTAAGGTTAGCATGAAACAGTTTGGATACGGAACCTAAGACCAAGCAGCTGTAATCAGTGTGATGCTGTGGGAATCGCTGAGCAAACAGAGACAGAGGATGACTGGGAGCCAGCCAGCTCAAGGTATGGAAATTAGCGGTGGCATTCTCAACTGCACGCAAGGATGATGCATTTCAAAATGCATTTGAAAAAGAGGGTGAAGTCCCTGGAAACGCGTCATGCACACCCCCTCTCCCGACATCCACCAGGAATTTTGATATCATAATATCCATACCTTGAGCTGGTTGGCTCCCTGTCATCCTCGGTCTCTGTTTTCTCAGTGATGCCCTCAGCCTCACACTGATCACATCTGCTTGATCTCAGGTGTTCCGTATCTGTGCTGTTTCATGCTAACTTCAATGTAAGTGTGCTGCTTATTTTAATAAAGTGATTTTTATTTGATACTGACCTCAGCACCCTGCAGTTCCTTTTCTTCTGCATTGAGATGATCCTACCCAGATCTGCAAGAACTGCAGAGGTTTCAGCCTTGGTCCTTTCTCCTGCTTATCCATCCATCCATCGATTACTCTTTGATCCATCAATCCAGTTGCCTCATCCCTTTCTCTACCCTGTAGGTGGTCTACAAATACAGATGAAAGTTCCAATGGACTAAGTGACTGCACTTCTCCTATAAGCACTGTATATACTGTGTACTTGTGCACTCTTTGGATTAAAAAATACCAAGGTATCCTTTGAGAGGCATGGGGCACAATTCACTAAGCGATATGTTACCGCATTTGAGTATGTGGTAACATATTGCACAATGTTTAAAAAAAAAAAACGATGTACTTCACAAAGAAACTCTCTTTATAAACTCGCATGCATTATCTATTCAAAAAGTTATCACAAGCATCTCGTTTTTTAAAGGGTAAGAACACAAGTTTAAAAAAGAAAAAGGATGAAACATGTAGGTGTCTTACCTATCAGCCAACCTGCAGATATATTTTGAGCTTCAAAATTTTTATAGATTAGGGATTGGCATAATATGTGTGCATCATGCACAGATCCCAAAAATCCTGTGACCACCTTCCTGATGATCAGATTGGCATCACAAACCACCTGGATGTTTAGGGAGTGGTAACCTTTCCCGTACCTGTATATGTGCTCCTTAAATGTGTGCTCCTTAAAAAGGCAACATGGATACAGTCAATTGCAACGAGCACATTGGGTATTCCAGCAATACTGTAGAAATCTTTTTGTATTTCTTCCCACACACTGGCAAGATTCAGGGAAAAATATGCATTTTGGTGCTATTGCATGGAATCCAATTAGAACTTGGGTGAGGAGATGGGAAAAGAGAACTGGGAAATTCCCATAATCTCACCTGTGACCATCTGGTATGACGCCTTTCCAAAAAAATGTAAGGCTGCCAGCAACTTGGTCATGGCTGGTATGGCATGACTTCTCTGTGTGGAGGGCTCAAGGTACCCTATCAGTTGGATATACAGCTCCATTATCAGTTGCTTGGATAACCTGAACTTCTTCAGAGTCTCAGGTTCAGAGAATTGGCCCAGAAGTTTGTGCTCCTTAAAGGTTCTTTCCTTCAAAAGGACCACTTGGCACCTTCTCCTCCTCCTCCACTTCTGTATTGCCTTAAATTCTAGGAGACTGGATGCAAAGGGCTCCATTTCAATAAGATATCTTCTGGCAGCCTCTAGATGACACTCCTCACTTCTCTTACACTCCACCCACCTCCAGCTTGCACTTTCCCGCCTATGTTTCAACCAATCACTGGAGGCGGTCTGACATTGCCGTTTAGTTATCATAAGCTCGGAGCAGTACTTAATTACCGCATGCATTTATTTATTTATTTCCTTTAGTGAATTGACTTTAATGCCTTTTTATGTGTTATTTACCAAATGTTTTTGTTGTTTCCATTAAATACTGCATACGAGAGATAGGGAATTTACATTTTTGTTATCGCATGCTTTAAGTGATCACATGACAGACATACCGCATTCGATAAGCTTTAGTGAATTGTGCCCATGGTCTTTTGAAGACTTAGTTGATGAATCAGAATTAGAATGAATATGAAAAACAATTTTTTTTACACAAAGCTGTCAATTACTAAGATATTTCTAACATACATCAGAGGCATACTTAGAAGTACACCCCAAAACACATTCTGCTACTCCTCCCAATTTTTTCAGAGCCTGGCCTCATAGAGAGATCCAAAATCCAAGGAGCATCTTCAGGCTTTCTGGGGGCATAAATCATGCATCTATTTTCTTGACTCCTTACCATATTTTAGGACACTGTTACTGGTGTGCTGTTGATTGGAGACACTATGACTGGCTGCACAACTAGGGCCTGTTCATACGTGAGTTTGGGGGGTGATCTCTCAGTTGGGAGAGCATGCTGTTTTACCTCCCACCAACCACTACCGCCTATAGCTACCAAGGCAGCTGACAGGGGGTGTACACATGCTACTGTTGCAATGCTTTGCTTCACAGTCATGGCAGAAATTATACCCTTGTCGCTTTTGGTGTTCATAGCACTTGCTGATCGCAACCTATTCAAGTGAGTGGGGGCGCTTGTGTGGGATGCAAGGGGTTAAAGTAGGGAGTGAGTAGACAACACAAAACCTCCTCACAGCCTGTCAAATGCTCACTGAAAAGCGTTCCGAACGCGGATCTCAGAGAGCACTGCACATATGAATGAAGCCTTATGGTGACACTGGGACTGGTGCGGTAGTGAATGGGGACACTGTGACTGGTTGTACTGGTCTGATGACATTGTCACGTATTAGTGCAAATCCTGAATGGCTTTTCTAACACTCACACCTGTCACAACAGATAAAGCCATGATTACAAAATGTAACTGTTCATATTATGAGTACAGACATAATTAAGGCAAACTTTTTGGACCCAATATGCACATTGTTATATCTCCAAGACGGCTACTTGTCAAGGTAACAGGATGTTCAAATATTCTGACATAGCCAGGGCCTTCAGGGAGTACTAACCTTTTACCAATAGGCCCCCTTAGAGGAAAAAATTGTTAATACTTAAAGCGGACCTTCAGTCATTTTTTCAACTTTACATCTAATAAATCTTCTGCCCTTGTTGTTTTAACTTTGGATAATAAAACATTTTTTTTCTGCCATCATGCACAGCGCTCTCTCTCTCTCTCTCTCTCTCTCTCTCTCTCTCTCTCTCTCTCTCTCTCTCTCTCTCTCTCTCTTGTGAGAGTTTTCCAGGAAGGGAGGAGGGATGAGTCATAAGAGGGCCAATCAGAGCTGCAGAGCTGGAGGTGTGCCTCTGTGTGTCTGTGTAAATCCAGGAAGTGAACAGGCAGCAGCTTCAGCTGCCCACAGTTAAAATGGATGCAGCCAGACTTAGTGGAGGGAGATTTCTGCAGCATTTTTGGTAAGTACAGAATCACAGTATATATAAAATAATATGCAAAGTGGTTGGAGGGAAACTCCAGAATGGCAAAGATGTTTTTATTACAGATTATGTAAGCAGACTCCAGTTCCTCTTTAAAGCTTTTGGCTATGCTGGGAACTATGTTTACTGAGTGTACTCTCCTCCAATGATCATACTTGTCCTGACACGCCCCCGCTGCACAGCCATTTACTATCAAGCTCAGTGTGCTCTTGCTTCTCCTCCCCCTAGCTGTTATGCAGCTGAGAACATAGGTATTGTGATCACTTATAAAAAAGGTATTTATATATATATTTTTTTATATCTATTGTAAGATTTGGAGGATTGTAGCTCCACAGGACTGAGTGCAAAGCCGATAAACGTTAAACAAAAAGGCTTTTATTTTTCAGCAAGCAAATCAAAATAAGGCTTCCAGCAGCACGCAAGCAAAAATATAAAATAAAGTCCACTTAACTTCAGCACAAAGTAAAAGTAAAAAGGCACATACAGTTTGTGGATGGGTCTTCACCCCAAGGTTTTAATAGTCCGTGTTAAATCTTTTAGCAACCTCCAGCAGACTCACAGCTCTCTAAGACAGGTGTATTCACCAACTCCTCCTTACCAACACTCCTAGCACTACTTCCTGCCTTTAAGAGATGCTTCCTGGAGGCTCTTAACCCCTGTGTGCTGGAATCCCTGTAGTCAGGGGTTGAGGCTCTTTCCGACCCAAATCTCACTTCAGAGCCTCCAAAATTCCGGGTCCCAAATATCTCTATAATAACACAGAGAGAACTGCGAGTCAGTCCTCTCCTGATTAAATCTAATCCCGGGAATTCCTCGCCCATCCTGGGTGACCCCCTGAATAATACCACACTTCCCTTAAAGGGACCATAACCCAAATATCTGTGCATATAGCACCCGTCCAGGACCCAACCTTGGCGTCCTATACACTATACACAAATGTTTTGCCTTTGATTTCTATTTTCTATTTTAAACTGAAGGGGTTGTTTTACAAGGTGATCGTTTACAATCACTTTAAAATGACAATAAACTCTGGTTAAAAAATATATATTAATTTACAGTATTGTTACATAGACTTGTGTGTGATTTTATGTCAGCATTACATTGTATATCCCTGTATGTTGTGGTCGTTCAGGTGCTTATCTAATAGTTTTTTGAAATTATCGATGCTCCCCGCTGAAACCACTGCCCGTGGAAGAGAATTCCACATCCTTACCGCTCTTACAGTAAAAAACTCTCTATGCAGTTTAACCACTTGCTGCCCGCCCCCCGTCTTATGATGGCGGGACGGTGCAGCTGTTATCCTGGGCCTCCATCATATGACAGCGGCCCTTCCAGGTCCCCCAGGAGGCACGCGCGCACCGCGTAACTCGGGTCACAGTGCGCGTGCCCGGTGGCCGCGATGTCTGCCGGGCACCCACGATTGCCCGGTAACCGAGCAGGACTGTGGATCTGTGTGTGTAAACACACAGATCCACGTCCTGTCAGATGGGAGGAGACCGATGGTGTATTCCTTGTACAGAGGAACACCGATCGGTCTCCTCCCCTTGTGAGTCCCCTCCCCCCACAGTTAGAATCACTTCCTAGCAACATGATTAACCCTATAGCGCCCCCTCCTGGTTAACCCCTTCATTGCCAGTCACATTTATACAGTAATCAATGCATTTTTATAGCACGGATCGCTGTATAAATGTGAATGGTCCCAAAATTGTGTCAAACGTGTCCGATATGTCCGCCACAATATCACAGTCATGGTAAAAATCGTAGATTGCCGCCATTACTAGTAAAAAAAAAATAATAATAAAAATGCTATAAATCTATCCCCTTATTTTGTAGACGCTATAACTTTTGCGCAAACCAATAAATATACGCTTATTGCGATATTTTTTACCTAAAATATGTAGAAGAATACGTATCGGCCTAAACTGAGGAAAAAATTTGTTTAAAAAAAAAATTTGGATATTTATTATAGCAAAAAGTATAAAAAATATTGTGTTTTTTTCAAACTTGTCGCTCTTGTTTTGTTTATAGCGCAAGAAATAAAAACCGCAGAGGTGATCAAATACCACCAAAAGAAAGCTCTATTAGTGGGGAAAAAATAATAAAAATTTCATATGTGTACAGTGTTGTATGACCACGCAATTGTTATTCAAAGTGCAACAGCGCTGAAAGCTGAAAATTGGCTTGGGCAGGAATGAGGTGAAAATGCCCTGTAGGCAAGTGGATAAGGTAAAACTGTTTTTCTTCTAATTTTAGTGAATGGCCGCATGTCTTATTAAATTCTCTTCGCGGCAAAGCTTTATCCCTATTGTGGGGTCACCAGTACGGTGTTTGTACATTGAAATCATATCCCCTCTCAAGCGTCTCTTCTTCAGAGAGAATAAATTCACTACTCGTAACCTTTCCTCATAACTAATGTCTTCCAGTCCCTTTATTCGTTTTGTTGCCCTTCTCTGGGCTCTCTCCAGTTACAGCACATCCTTCCTGAGGACTGGTGCCCAGAACTGACAGCATACTCCAGGTGCGGCCAGAGTCTTGTAGAGAGGGAGAATTATTGTTTTATCTCCAGAGTTAATCCCCTTTTTAATGCATGTCAATATACTGTTTGCTTTGCTTGCAGCAGCTTGGCATTGCATGAGCCTGTCATCTACTAGGACCCCCAGGTCCATTTCCATCCTAGATTCCTCCAGAGGTTCTCACCCCCCCCCCCCCCCCCCTGTGAGTAGATTGCATTCATATTTTTGCCACCCAAATGCATTATTTTACATTTTTTTACATTAAACCTCATTGGCATGTAGTTGCCCACCCCATAAATTTGTTCAGATCTTCTTGCAAGGTTTCCACATCCTGCGGAGAAGTTATTGCCCTGCTTAGCTTAGTATCATCAGCAAATACAGAGATTGAGCTGTTTATCCCATCCTCCAGGTCGTTTATGAATAAATTAAATAGGATTGGTCCCAGGACAGAACCCTGGAGGACCCCACTTTCCACCCCAGACCATTCCGAGTACTCCCCATTTATCACTACCCTCTGAACTCGCCCCTGTAGCCAGTTTTCAATCCTTGTACTCACCCTATGGTCCATGCCAACGGACCTTACTTTGTACAGTAAACGTTTATGGGAAACTGTATCAAATGTTTTTGCAAAATCCAGATACACAATGACTACAGGCCTTCCTTTATCTAAATGGCAGCTCACCTCCTCATAGAACGTTAATAGATTGGTTTGGCAAGAACGATTCTTCATGAATCCATGCTGATTACTGCTAAAGATACCATTGTCATGACTAAATTCTTGTATATATTCCCTCCAAGAGCTTGCATACAATTGATGTTAGGCTAACTGGTCTGTAATTCCCAGGGATGTATCTTGGCCCTTTTTTAAATATTGGTGCTACATTGGCTTTTCTCCAATCAGCTAGTACCATTTCAGTCAGTAGACTGTTCGTAAAAATTAGGAACAATGGTCTGGCAATTACTTGACTGAGTTCCTTAAAGAGGAGTTCCACCCATAGGGGCCGTCAAAAAAAAAAAAATTAAAAGTCAGCAGCTACAAATACTGCAGCTGCTGACTTTTAATTGGACACTTACCTGTCCCTGGGTCCAGCGATGCGGGGGATCGAAGCCCCGCTCGTCCCCCTCCTCCGCTCGTCGGCGCCGGCATTTCAACTGTGGGCACCGGGCTGTGGCTTCACAGCCTGGCACCCACTGCGCATACGTGAGCGGCGCCGCGCGCCGTGATTGGCCGCTCAATCACCTGGGACCTGTAATGGGTCCCAGATGATTGACAGGAGGGAGGGAGCAGAGCGGAGCCCTTCCTGTGCTGAGGGGGAAGTGATGTCACCAGCCCAGGCAAAGGAAGGGGCAGACTACGAGGGACCACCTAGCAACAGGCATTTAGAGGTAAGTGGAAAAAAAAAATATCCAAATGTTTTTTTGTTTTGTTTTTTAGAATTTTTGAGGTATTTTTGTTTTTTTGGGTGGAACCCCACTTTAAGGACCCTCGGTGCAAGCCATCTGGTCCCGGTGACTTATTAATGTTACGTTTTTCATGTCTATTTCTAATTCTGTCCTCTGTTAGCCATGAGTGTGCTTTCTGTGATGTGTCATGAGGATAAACATTGCAGTTTTGTTTACTGAAGCCCCCGATTCCCTCGTGAAGACTGAGGAGAAGAATAAATGTAATACCTTCGCCATCTCTCCATCCTTAGTAACCAGAATCTCTTCATCATTCTTTATGGGCCAATATGATCTGACCTCCCTTTCTTACTATTTATGTACGTAAAGAATTTCTTGGGATTTTTTTTACTTTACTCTCCTACGCTATGCGCCTTTTCGTGTTCTATCTTAGCTGCCCTGATTGCACCCTTACATTTCTTGTTGCATTCTTTGTAAAGTTGGAATGCTGATGATGATGAGCCTTGTATTTTTTGAAGGAATTCTTTTTTGCTTTTATATACATTCTTACGTTGGAGTTAAGCCACCCAGGACTTTTATTAGTTCTTAAAATTTATTTCCCATTGGGATGCACTGGCTAATACCCTTATTTAATATGCTCTTAAAGCATTTTCCTCCGTGTTCTTTGTACTTAAGATTTTATCCCATTTAGTATCTTCTAGCAAGGATCGTAGTTTAAGGAAGTTGTCTCTTTTAAAAGTCAGTATCTTTGTATTCCCCTTTTGTTTCCTATGTGTGTAATTATTTTCACATCCGTGATCAGGTCTGTATTGTTGGTATGTGTTCATAACTTTAAAAAAGTACCTTTCAAAGCACTCTGCCTCCTCCAATACATTACAGGGCCATTAAGTAGTGGATGTGTTTAGTGTCACTTTAACAGACACCAATTTACGTGGTTGATAACCTCTGCCCTGGAAGTTCCCATTACTTCTGATATCTTTCTCATGACCATGAGCCAAACCCACACAGTAAAGAAACCAGGACCTGGCAGATTCACACTCTCCTCTATAAATATCTCACCAGCCTGCTTACCTCACAAATTGTTAAGGGTTTCAAGGCAGTAGAGAAAGGCTAATTTTGTCCTTATTCTCAAAAAAGCTAAAGTTTAGGTACATGCCCTTAATTATTACAGAATAATAGAGAATAGAGGCTGTCGATAGTTAACGACTTTAGCCCTTGTACCCATATACCCCTTAAGGACTAGAGTCAATTTTACATTTCTGCTATGGGCCTGTTTATTCGGAGATAAGCTTTTTTTTAGCTCACCCGCAGCTCCACTCTCCACTCTCCAACCAAGGCAAGCTGTAGATGCTCATCTATCAGGTACTGTCGAGGGGGTTTTGGGAGTGGGAGGAGAATTGTCAGGTCACCTGAGACCAGGTGACAGATGCACTCTGTGGAAGTCAGGAGTGCACCGCTAAGGTAGTGGACCTTAGGACTGACTGCTGCGGATTGAACCCTGGGAGGTTCAGGAAGCAGGTCTACTGGATCACTAACACAGATCCCACTGGAAGCTAGAGCATAGATTCCCCAGGGTGCAGAGTCTAAGAGCCAGCAGGTGTTCACCAGAGCCTCTAGTGGTGAGGATGGACTGCGCTGCAGTCTGGCTCCAGGTCGCGGCCCCCAGGGTCTCACAGCTCACGCTCACGGTAGACTACAGGAGAAGAGGAAGGAGGCAGCAGGCTGGAACAACAAGGAAAGTAAAGGATAAGCCAAATGTCGGGGCGACTACCAGACAAGGATAAACATAACACACCAAAAGTCAGGGTCACAAGCAGACAGGCATAGTCAAGAACAGGCCAAGGTCGGTAACTGAAATCAGACATAGGAAACACAGCAAGTACACACGAAAGCTAACACACAATGGTTGATCAGCAAGGTTGGCTTGCAATGCCCAGGTTAATATAGTGTTCCTAATTAGAGACCGGGGTGGAGCTATGCTGAGGGAAGATTATTTAAACAGTAAGGTGAGGGTGGCTGGCCTCTAAAGGTGAACACAGAAGGAAAGGTGAGCTGACAGACACACATTACTGCATAACCATGACAAGAATGCTGAGAGAGAGTGGCAATTTGGGGGGAAAGAGGGTATCATTTTTGGTTTAAAGTGGAGAGGGGCATGGCCAAGATGGCGCTGTGAGCGGCTGCTTTTTCAGAGAGCTCCACTCCTTTATAATCTTTTACCCAGATCCTGGGCAGATTTACACATCATAGCTCACCCCTTCAGACCGGGAGGGCGAGCGGGCACCACAGCAGACCCCAGGAGGGGAGAGAAGTTGCGAGCCAGCAGCCGTAGGCGGTCCCCCCCTTTACATACCCCGGCCTCCCTCGAGCAGCTAGGCCACAGCCGCGGCCTTTCCTAATGGGCCCTGCAACTCCGGAATGGGATGGAGGTCCCTGCTCACGAGGCCGCACCTTACTACCACATGAAAGACACAGGCAGCGGCGGGAGAGGCTGAACTCCAGTGAGCACTGGCTCGTCCCGGGACATATCCCGGCCACCACGTGTAACTAGGCCACAGCTGCGGCCTTTCTTAACAGGCCCCGAGGCGCCGGAACGTGCTGAAGGCACCCTGTGACCCCTGCACGTGTGGCGGGTGCTCTGTGCACCACGCAGGACACCGACGGCAGAGAGAGAACTTCCATTCTGGCCCCCTTGTGTAGCTAGGCTGCATCCACGGCGAGAGCGGCCTTTCCTAATGGACCCGGACACCCAGAGCGGGTGCCTGTCACACTGAAGGGAAAGCCGGTAAGGGGGTAAGACTAACTGAGGAGCCCTACTCCTTAAGAAAGACTACCCCGGGACCCTGCTGAGCCCGTTAACGAATCCCTCCTGTGGCCCACACCTTATACAGCCTATTGTGAGGGCCCTAAGGCATTTGAATGAGGCGCTGGAGCTTGGATGCCAAGTTCAACAAAGGGAGCAAAAGACTGACTTTCCCGTCGCAGCTGGATCCCCCCAAACACCCACCGACCCCCGAGTTGAGGTCCGCACTACCCGAAGTACCCACAGAGCCTCACAGATTGGCCCCATGGACTCGGCCGAGTTCCGACCTCCCTGGCTGGCGGACGTCATTACAGCCATTGCCACTTGCCAATCAACATTGACAGCAAAAATAGAGGCTGTACAGATGGACGTGGGCCTCATACGCCAAGACCTAGACAAACTCAGGTCCAGAGTCAATGAGACTGAACAAAGGGTGAGCAATAACGAAGTCGCGAAACATGGAGCTGCACTCCGCACCCTTCAAATCAAAGTGAAAGCCCTGGAGTACAGGGCCGAAGACGCAGAGAACAGGAATCGGCGCAACAACCTGCGCATTGTTGGCCTACCTGAGGGATCGGAAGGGGACAACCCCACGTGCTTTGTAGAAGGTATGCTGCATGACCTACTCCCTGACACTCGCCTGTCACCTCATTACGCGGTGGAAAGGGCACACCGCATACCACATAAGCCGGGGCCTCCTGGATCCGCTCCACAAACGTTCATTCTCCGTCTTTTCAACTTCAGAGACAAGATCATCCGTGCTTCTAGGATTGTTGGGGACCTCCGCTATCAGAATGCCAAATTGATGATTTTCCCTGATTATTCGGTGGAGACCCAGAAGCTCAGGAAATCCTTTGATCACGTCAAGGCGGCACTGAGAGCACGCAACATCCGCTATAGTGTCCTCTTCCCGGCCCGTCTAAGAGTCCAGGACGGAGAGACCCGCTTCTTTAGCACCCCTAGAGAGGCATCTACCTGGCTGTACTCGCTGCCACCGGCCCGCTGATTGGACACATGTATGTATGTACCACATGACACCCTCACTGGTGATGAGCTTTACCTAGGCCCATGCCTGGGTTGACCTCGGTCTAACCCACAGAGGGGACTTCCACACCTTTGTTGCACCTGTTGTGTCCTGTTTGTACCCATGGTGTGTGCTGACAGGACAGCGGAAGTTAGCCCACCTGCTGTGGGTACTCAAGATCGTGCCCCTGACAAAAGACATAGTCAGGAGACTGTTGCGATCTGTCGCTTCTCTAAGCTTGTTTTGTCACCTCCTATGGCATTAAGGGCCACTCCATGTATGAACGCCCACTAATGGATCGAATTTCAATTTTCTTTTCCCCTCATGATCCCATGTCCCTTACAGCTGGTACATTGAGCAAGCGAATTTCTCGCGCTAAAGAGCTGCTCAGACTATTGCTTGATCCCCCAGGAAGTATCCCTGGGGTTGAGATCGCCTCTTACACGGTCCATACACCAGGGGGAGGTATAAGACAATCATAGCTAGGGTTCGTAGGGAGAGAAGAGCTGACTTGATAAATGCTGAAAAAAAGGCAGACCTGCAGGAAGCGCAATTCATCAGATCCAAGGACCCTAGAGACTATAACGCATTTCAGTCCCTGACTGGAGAAGTTTTTCGCATTCGCACCTCTCTCACCCAGAAGCGTCTGCTTGCCCAAACGCACCGCATTTTCGAACAGGGGGAAAGATCCGGGAAGCTGTTAGCCTGGTTGTCCCGGAAACAGTCAGGGGGGATGTGTGTGTCCTGTATACAAGGACCTAGTGGGGACCTACTTTACACCCCTGACGAGATAAACAACTGTTTCGTTTCCTACTACAAAAACCTCTACAGCTCTAGGGCAGCCTACACCACTGACAAACTGACTTCCTATCTAGACCCCATGGACATCCTGGTCCTGACCCCAAGTATCGTGAGACGCTTGACGCCCCCATAACCACAGACGAAATAGTTAAAGCCCTAAAAACCCTCCAATCGTGAAAGTCCCTGGGCACAAACGGTATACCGGTCGAGTTCTACAAACAATACCCCGAGGAGCTGACGGGCAATTTGCATGTAATATTCTCAGAGGCACAGAAGCTGAAAGAGCTCCCAAACTCCCTGAGCGAGGCAGTGGTAGTTGTGATCCCCAAACCAGGCAAAGACCCATCCCTATGCTCCTCCTATCGCCCTATCTCATTGATCGATGTGTATGCAAAACTCTTAGCCAAAGTACTGGCCAATAGACTTAACACAGTTATAACTGCTCTAGTACATCCGGATCAAACCGGGTTCATGTTGGGGAGGGGAACTGACATCAACATTAGAAGGCTTTTCACACACATAGACAGGGCACAGCTGGATTCGTCGGGAGTGGTGGCATTGCTTGACGCCGAAAAAGCCTTTGATTCAGTGGAGTGGAAATACTTGTGGGGGGTCCTTTTGAAGTTTGGTTTTGGGCCAAAATTTTTGACATGGTTGAAGATGCTCTATGCGAGTCCCCAAGCAAGGGTTCGCACGAATGGCACAATCTCTGATAAGGTGTGGTTGGCATGGGTGGATGCGCGTGGCTAAGGAGGCGGACGGGAGGGGAACCAGGTGAGGGATTCCCTCCCTGTCCGGCTGGGGGTCTCCCACCCACCCCTGCCCTGGACACCACCCACCCCCGCGCCGGACACCATTCGACCATACCGCATAAGAGACCAATTATAACAAATAAACTTGTTAGGTTCATGGAGGTTTTTCCTCACCTGTGGGGTAGAGTTTGATTATCTTAATGAAACCTAGGACGGGATTTGGATGGTGACATCTTTGGGACTTCATCTGCAGAGGAATGTTAGGAAGCTGGCAATATGGACTTCTAAGAGGCTAATATCTGGAATGAATATATAAACTGACAATGTAACTAAGAAATACTTGAATTTCGAATGCTGAATATATTGTAATGCTGATTTGTTAAAAATTGGTGTTCAAGTGCCGCGCAACTAGACTTGAAAATCCACCACTGCGCTCCTGTGCAAAACCAAAAATTAATTAACTAAAGCTGCCAACTTATATAAAATGGTATGTAAATGATATTTCAAATAGAAATAGTGGCGATATAAATCACATCAATACATTGATACCAAAAAATGTATAAATAAAAAAATTGAAATCAAGATGAAAATGGATGAAATGAATCACCCACTAGTGCTAGTAAATTCAAACAACGCATAAATATAGTGTCCGTGATAGTCCCAATAATGTTCCCCCTCCAATAATGAACGGGGAACCATTAAACTAATAAACATAATTAAATTAGAAAATGAATAAGTGATAAAACGGTGTTGAATAAAAATGTTGATGAAGATGACAGCAGTCTGTGCAATCTTATATGGAAAAATGATAAACAAAGTCCATGCAAAGTACTGTGTGTCAAAAGAGTGAATAAAGGAATCTTCCTATACAATAAAACTGTCTTCCACTACACCGACTGTGATTGTGATCCACTCTTATGGAGCCGCACTCACCAAAAAATATTGGCTTGCACTCTCACGCTCAGCATATAGGCAGTAACACAGCCCCCCAGGCCTAATCAAGATATGAGGAACTGTAATCCAGGCGAGTGAAGTTCCACATGAAAAGACACAATGCTACCAATAGTGTGATACCGTAAAAGAGATTTTATTAAAATACACACACAAGGTCTTCAATCATTGTACGCACACTCTTCCAATAATTTAAGGCATAAAAAACTCCATGTGACAAGCTGTGGCAGTGTACTATGGTCACGGCGGACCCAGGATGCAGTGCGACATGTTTCGTCATATCAACTTCTTCAAAGGAAGAATTTATTTATGTTTATTAGTTTAATGGTTCCCCGTTCATCATTGGAGGGGGAACTTTATTGGGACTATCACGGACACTATATTTATGCGTTGTTTGAATTTACTAGCACTAGTGGGTGATTCATTTCATCCATTTTCATCTTACTTTAAATTTTTTTATTTATACATTTTTTGGTATCAATGTATTGATGTGATTTATAGCGCCACTATTTCTATTTGAAATATCATTTACAATGCTGATTTGTTAATAAACTTTTCTGTTAAAAAAAAGTGGCCAGTGAGATATGCATTCCTGAACTCTGTATTCTGTATATAACACACTCCTGAACTCCTGCAGTTTGTGCATGGCACACCTGAACTCTGCACTCTGTATGTAGTACACTTGTGAACTCTACACTCTGTACAGAGGGTCCTCCTGAACCTGGCACTCTGTAAATAATGCAGTCCTAAACCCTAAACTCTGTATACAGTGCACTCCTGAACCCTGCATTTTATATATAACGCACTCCTGAACTCTGTACATAGTGCACTCCTGAACTCTGCACTCTGTACATACCTGAACCCTGAACTCTGTATGTAGTGCACTCCTAAACACTGCACTCTGTACACAGCGCACTCTTGAACCCTGCACTCTGTATATAGTGCACTCCTGAACACTATACTCTGTATGCAGCACACTCCTGAACCTGACACTCTGTATGTATCGCATCCCTGAACTCTGCATTCTGTACATAGAGCACTCCTGAACTAAGCACTCTGTATGTAGCACACTCCTGAACTCTGCGCCTGTGCATAGTGCACTCCTGGTCTCTGTATGCATTGCATTCCTGAACTCCTCACCCAGTACATAGTGCACTAGTGAACTCTGCATTTATATATAGCTAACTCCTGAACTCTGCACCCTGTACATAGTGGACATCTGAACTCTGCACCTTGTACATAGTACACTCCTGAACCCTGCACTCTTTATGTAACACATTCCTGAACTCTGCATTCTTTACATGGCGCACTCCTGAATTCTGGAGTCTGTGCATAGCACACTCTTGAACCCTGCACTCTGTATGTAGTACACTTGTGAACTCTACACTCTGTACAGAGGGTCCTCCTGAACCCGGCACTCTGTACATAATGCATTCCTGAACCCTAAACTCTGTACACAGTGCACTCCTGAACCCTGCATTCTATATATAACGCACTCCTGAACTCTGTACATAGTGTACTCCTGAACTCTGCACTCTGTACATAGAACATACCTGAACTCTGTATGTAGTGCACTCCTAAACACTGCACTCTGTACACAGTGCACTCTTTAACACTATACTCTGTATGCAGCACACTCCTGAACCTGACACTCTGTATGTAACGCATCCCTGAACTCTGCATTCTGTACATAGAGCACTCCTGAACTAAGCACTCTATACGTAGCACACTCCTGAACTCTGCGTCTGTGCATAGTGCACTCCGGATCTCTGCACATTTACATAGCCCACTCCTGAACACTACAGCCTGTATGCATTGCAACTCCTGTACTCTGCACCCTGTACATAGTGGACGTCTGAACTCTGCACCTTGTAAATAGTACACTCCTGAACCCTGCACTCTGTATGTAACACATTCCTGAACTCTGCACACTTTATGCAGCGCACTCCTGATCCCAGCACTCTTTATGTAGTGCACTCCTGAACATGTCACCCAGCATGCAGTGCATCCTGGAACTATGCAGCTTGCACATAGTGCACTCCTGAACTTTTCACTTTGCACGTAGCGCACTGCTGAACAGTGCACTCTGTCCACAGCACACTCCTGAACCCTGCACTCTGTACACAGCACACTTCTAAACTCTGTGTTCTGTATGTAATGCACTCCCAAACCCTGCACTCTGTATACAGTATAATGCACCCCGAACTCTGATCTCTGTATGTAGTTCACCCCTGAACCCTACATTCTGTATGTAGCACCACACTGCAGAACCCTGCATTCTATATTTAATGCACTCCTGAATCCTGCACGCTGTATATATTGCACTCCTAAACCCTGCAGTCTTTGCACTCCTGGTTTTTAAAGTGCATGTAAAGGCAAAAGGTTTTATACCTTACTGCATAGAATATGGATTGAGATCAGGCTCAGGTATGTATTTAGGGGGGCTGTGGTGGAAGCTGCATGCAGAAGGATTTTTGCCTTACTGTCTTTACGCCTTAACCGCAGGAACTGTTTTTTGAGAACTGCCCTAAGCCAAGAGGTATGATGACAGCAATCAACAGAAATAAAGCCACTCCCATCTGTCTCTTTAAGTGTGTTGTGATAAGGATGGTGCCACCCTCCACCACAATATTCAGATTTAAAAATGTAATTTGCTATTTGCTAGCTGTAAACCTTCATTTAATACCTCTTTTGTTGTCATTCAGACCCTGAATAAAAGAATTAAGGGGATTTTGATCCTCTTTTTATAGGAGGGGGATGTCATCAATGTACCTTCACCAAAGAACAAGTTCAGGCCGACAATCTCTCATGATGACATCCTCCTCTCATTTGGCCATGAAAAGATTCTCCATGCTTGGGGAGAACTTTTCTCCCATCGCCACACCATGACTCTGTAGAAAAAAATAGCCCCCAAACCAAAAATAATTGTGACACAGGGCAAACTTTATTAAGGGTGTCATCCATTTTTTCTGCAAGATGGTGTATTTGTGTATTTTTTGAATAATGACTTTCTGCTGGCCACATGTGTAGAGGGAATTCTTCTTCAGCCTTTGGTGTATTCATATCCTTGGTGTGGTGTGTGTCATTTAGCCACACCCCTGATGACGTCAAATGTATGACAAAATTCATTGGGCAGTGCCATGTATAGTGTCACAATACATAGTGGCCGCAGGCCAGAAGAAATGTTCACTGGATAGTTTTACTGCTGAAGCTTATTGATTCTTGATGCCGATTCATTTTATATTAAATGTGAGTGCATTCTTTTATTCAAATACATTTTATTTAAGTACATACCACAGTGCTTGTATTTTACATATCCCTATTGATTGAGAGTGGTGCTGGAGTCGGGCCAGTGCTATCCCATCATTCACCATGGGTTTAATTGGGGATCATCCCTAAAGTGCTAGTGGCATTTGTTTGAAAGCCATCTGAGTCCGGCAGTGTTAATTTTGGCAGCAAATTTTGATTTAGTTTTAGTCTTAGTCTTAGGACTAAAATGGCATTTTAGTTTTAGTCCTATTTTAGTCTTCTGCAAGTGTTTTATTTATAGTCGTATTTAGTCAACTAAAATTCCTTTTAGTTGTCTAAAATCTAATGGGTGTAGTTAAATTGTAATGCATTATTTAAGCATTTCTCTACAATTTCCAAACTCATTTTATACTACTGCTGTAGTGAAAAATCAAATATGTTGTTGTTATTAATGGTTAGGTTTGAATATGCACTACAGACACAGATTTAGTTGTTATATAATGTTTTTCTTTAAGTAAAACCATTTAGTCAAGAATATTGCTGTTTTGACAAAAGGGTAAAGTAAAAATACTAAAAAAACTCCCTAAAAAATAAGAACTCTTTGCGTGACTGTCATGCGAACAGTAAAGCGTCCTGAGACCATTCATGTGTGTGGTTGGCTGCTTCTCAGGAGTGGTGGGCCCACTCACAATTTTGCCTAAGAACACAGCTTTGAATAAATGGTACAAAAGCATCAGGCTCCAAGAACAACTTCTAATCATCTAAGAACAGTTTGGTGATGAACAACAATGCCTTTTCCAGCATGATGGTGCTCCTTACCATAAGTAAAAAGTGGGGAAGTGGGAACAAAAAATGGAAACTTTGGGTCCATGGCCAGGAAATTACCCAGACCTTAATCCCTTTGAGAACTTGTGGTGGACCAGTGGTCATGGTCAATCCGACCTCAAGAGGCTGGTGAGTAAATAAAAAAAACCCCACAAATATTGACAAGCTGTAAGCACTGATTATGCAAGAATGGGCAGTGCGACTGCCAGTGCCGTTGCCAGATCAGTCAGGAATCAGGATGTGGCGCAGAAGTTGATTGACAATGACAATATGCCATGCCAGGGTGAATTGCAGCAGAGGTCTTGAAAAAGAAGGGTCAACTCAAGTCAACACTGCAAATATTGACTCTTTGCATAAACGTAAATGTAATTGTCAATAAAAGCATTTGACACTTATGGAATGCTTTACCAGATACAATGATCTGACACAAATGTCAGATCATGTATACCAGATACATCAGACACAAAAAGATCTAAAAACACAGCACTGGCAGACATTGTCAAAATTAATATTGGTGTCATTTGGGCCATAGCTGTACATCTACATGGCCAAGTACAGCACACACAGACAGCAGCACACTGCACAGGCACTGTTACTGCCAGTCTGGCACAGCATGATAAACCAATACTTGAGGGTAATGCTTATTTCTACAATAAGAATAAGTTTACTGTCGGTTTAATATTTCAACAGTTCTAATTCTCATATACATTTAAAGAAAAAGTGCACAGTCTACAATAATGCCATTAGTGTGTGGATTTACTGGATTATAACAGTCACCACTTTTTATCAACTCCTCTCTCTCTCTCTCTCAGCATTCGCAATGACAATAATAGAGGTAAATATCACACTAAAAAACTACTGGGGCAGGACCCCGGCGTAAGGTAAGACTCAAAGGCTGTCCCTTTTGACTGTCCATTACTGATCTATTTTTCTTTTTCATTAGTGTGATATTTACTTATATTGTCAAATTTGTCAATGCTAAGAGACAGAGTACAAGACAAGCTGATAAAAAGTGGTGGTTGTTGTTATTGTTCCACATACTAATGGCATTTGTAGCCTGAGGCCCCTTTCACACGATCGGACCATTCGGGTCCGCCTGTCAGTTTTGACGGCGGACCTGAACGGGCGCTCCATGTTAGTCTATGGAGCGTCGGATGTCAGCAGGGACATGTCCGCTGACATCCGACCCGGTCCGATCCGCTGAAGAGCAGACGGATGGCCCTACGTCCAGGTCTGTCGCTGGCGGATCGGATCGGGGGAGATCTGACGAAAACGGACACGCTGTCCGTTTTCGTCCGATCCCTCCATAGGCGGCAGCGGCGCCTGACAAGCCCCTCCCCGCTCAGTGAGCAGAGAGGGACCTGTCATCCGCCAGCTCAGCGGAGATCAACGGACAGATCTCCCGCTGAGCCGGCGGACCGAGGCGGGCTCCGTAAAAACGGAGCCCGCCTCGTGTGAAAGGGGCCTGAGCCTCAGCCTGTGCATTTTTCTTATGAATTTATTTGACAATTAAAACTATTGATTCTTCCTATCGCAATAAGCACAACCCCCAAGTATTAGGTATGCTTCTTATGTTAGAAATAGAAATACCTGAAGAGAATAATAAAACACTTCTATCTGTTTCGATTCATTTTAAGGAAAGCACTTCGTGCCAACATGACCCTTGCTCTATTCCACCGGCCTCTAGAGAAGTCACCTGTAACACTAAATACCCTCTCTGCAAAGGCTTGAGAAGCTGGCATAGCCAGCAGGTCTAATGCAAAAGGTTTTAGCTGGTGATAAAAAGTGTCACTCTTTGACAACCAAAAATCTGTTGCGGTGTCCTCACTGATGGCAACTTGGTGCAAAAGCTCTTCCTTATATTTTCTGATCTGCTGCTCTATGCTGTTTGGGGAGATCCTCTGCCTGGGTCTTCTGCGGCATTTAGAAAGAAACTGAAAGACTGGCTGCTTAGATGTGGATGTCGGTGGCCTGCTTCTTCCACTTCCTGTGATAGTTCTTCCACCACATCATCTTCTTCAGACTATTCCTCATGTTGTTTTTGTGGCAATGTGGATTTTCTTGCGGCATACTCCTCTGCCTTTTTAAGCAGATCCTGAATATTGTCATTTGCCACATCAACAAGGGTTTCACAGAGGATAGGGTTCACAAAACAAGCAGCTGCTGCAAGTGGAGAGAACATTTCGTCAGTTGGATCTAAGAATGAAGCAAAACGCTGGTTCACACTCCCTTTCATCCCCTGTGCAATTGTGGCAAGGTCTTGGTAGCTTGTGTTCTGTTTAAAGTCCTCAAGATGGCTGGGCAGATCAAAGAGGGCAGGGACAGCCAGGAACATGGACATGGTGTCACTCTGGAGGGTTTTAGTATGTTCTTCAAAAGGCAGCAGTAGGTCATGCAAAAATGTGAGCTTTTGCCATTCACTAGGGAGCAAACTGTCCCATCCCATGTTGTTTTTGATTTGGCAGACTGACTCTTTCAGTTTGAGGAGGTTTTGCGATCATGTTGAATGTATTTGACCAGTGAGGCAATAATTTGAAAGAATAAGGCCACAATGCTCCAATAGCTTCTGTGTTGCAATTGAAGACTTGTGGAAGAGGTTCGCTATTGATCTTGCTTTATGCAGTATTCTCTTCACACTTGCCTCCTTATGCATCATGTGGACCACAAGTTGCAAGGTATGCACCACACATGGTGTCCGGTCCATGTCGATCTGTTGGTACCTAACAAGTGGAACACACAGCCAAATAAGCATAAAGTATAGAAAAGGTTTCTGTTCCATTCTATTATTTTAACACTTAACATCTTATGGGAATATTTTTACAGTACACAAGACTACAAATAAAGTGGAAAAATAACAAATGTGCACCATAGAGTAGAGCAGATAGGGCCCCCATATCAATCATATCATATTCATGTGATAATTGACTGGTGTCAACCATGTCATCATGTAAAAGAATAATAAAAATGGCTCACTGCAGATCATCAATTTCGGTCTCAGCCTCATAGTCATTTTCCATCATGGGGGAGTCTTCCTCACTAGAGCTGGGTGGTTCTTCTGCTGCTGCTGTGGTTTGTTTAAATGCTGCCACTATATTGCTCCCGTTGTCTGTTATCACTGTAAGGATCTTCCTCTTTGGTATGTCCCACTCTTGCAAACATTTGTCCACACATGATTTATTTGACTGTGCAGTGTGTGGGTGGGCTACTTGTTCAAGGGCCAACAATATGTGTTCAGGTTTATGTTGTTCAACACAAAAGTAGCATGCACTTATAGTGAGGAATGAAGCTGAGAGTCCTTTTTTGGTCCACAAATCAGTGCAAATATATACTCTCCGAGCAGCAGCCACTCTCTTTTTGAATTTTTGTTTTTCATCTTCATACTGTTTTTCAATCAGATTGCTTATTTCAGTTTTCATTGGAACAGTCAACTTCCTATCTACTGTCTCCATCATGCTAACAAAGTCTTCATCTTCAATCGTTCTGACTGGTAATCCGGTGCACCCAATCCATCTGGCTATGGCCTTCTCCCTGGCATGTTGTTCCTTAGAGTAAATTTTGTATTTTGAAGCACCTAAAAGAGCAGTGCAAATAGTTTGCTGTGGTTGTGCACTGCCAGTGGATGGACTTGGCCCATCATTTGAGGTTTTCTGTATCTGTGGGGTTGAATTAGGGGGAAAATTTAAGTTATTCTGATTTTACATTCTCTCTCACCCCACACAGTCAGCTTCAAGTTGTCTCTCTATAATATACTACATGTATAGCCCTTCCCAGGGCTGAGCTTAGGCCTTTAGTTGCCTGTGCTGTGCCAAAATTGACAGTGCCCCAGTCCCTCCCAGTGACCACTGACCACATCCTTCTACATATATTTTGGTGAGATACTTAAATTTGGGGAAAGCAGCAGCTGAAAGATATTATGAAATCAAATCACTCACTCCCATAAAATTCAGCGACTAAAGTGCACAACATAGACAAACAAACGGTTTTTACTTCAGAATAACAAAAGGTATGAAATCTGCAAGAAAGTTTGTAAAAAAAAAATTCCTGCAATGCCAATGTACATAAGACTGTTCCCAAAAAGTGGAGTTAATAGTTGCTGTGCTTACCTTTGTATGAATTTCAGGATGAGTTATCCGCAAATGACACTGCAAGTTTGTTGCATTTTTACGTTGCGTTTGGGGTCGTTATTATGTTGGAATATTGCCCTGCGGCCCAGTCACCGAAGGCAGGGGATCATGCTCTGCTTCACTATTGCACAGTACATGTTGGCATTCATGGTTCCCTCAATGAACTGTAGCTCCCCAGTGCCGGCAGCACTCATGCAGCTCCTGACCATGACACTCCCACCACCATGCTTGACTGTAGGCAAGACACACTTGTCTTTCTACTCCTCACCTGGTTGCCTCCACACACACTTGACACCATCTGAACCAAATAAGGTTATCTTGTTCTCATCAGACCACAGGACATGGTTCCAGTAATCCATGTCCTTAGTCTGCTTTTTTTCAGCAAACCGTTTGCGGACTTTCTTGTGGATCACCTTTAAAAGAGGCTTCCTTCTGGGACAACAGCCATGCAGACCAATTTGATGCAGCGTGCGGTGTATGGTCTGAGCACTGACAGGCTGACCCCCACCCCTTCAACCTCTGCAGCAAAGCTGGCAGCCCTCATACGTCTATTTCCCAACCCTCTTGGCTAATTTGGCCCAATTTGGACATTTTCACTTAGGGTGTACTCACTTTTGTTGCCAGTGGTTTAGACATTAATGGCTGTGTGTTAAGTTATTTTGAGGGGACAGGAAATTTACACTGTTATACAAGCTGTACACTCACTACTTTACATTGTAAAAAAGTGTCAAATTTTAATTTCTTCAGTGTTGTCACATAAAAAGATATAATAAAATATTTACAAAAATGTGAGGGGTGTCATCAGAACTCAAAGTAATACATAATCTATGCAATACAATCCTAGGTGAAACTTACGCTCATAGTATCAGCAACACAACAAAAGCCTGCCCAGATCTAAAATCCATGTCTATTTAAGGATATTAAGTGTCAATTAGGAGAGAGGGGTATAGATGGAGAAAGAGGCAGATTAAAATGGTTGTAAACTCTTTAAAACCACTTTTTACACAGGCAAGCCTATAATTAGGCTTACCTGTAGCTACAGTGGATATCTCCTAAACCTGCAAGGTTTAGGAGATATCCCTGTATTTGCATGTGCCGATGTCATCGGCACATGTGCACTTTAAGCAAACTGAAGCAACGGCACGTACGTGCCGTTGCTTCAGTTAGACTGTGTCGTTACCGGCAGCTTCCGCGTGCATGCACGGGAGTGATGTCATTGCAGGTCCGGCCAATCACAGCACCATAGCCGCAATACCCGGAAGTAACCCCCGGGAAAGATGTCAGGAGGGCAAGTTGTATCTTTCAGTTAGTTAAACCTGTATACAGATACTACTTACCTTCTATATATCTATAGAAAGAAAAAATATAATAATTATTATTATTATTATATATATATATATATTAAACAATAAAGAGTGAGATAAACCAATTATGATAAATTATTAAATTAGTGGTATACATGTACAGCAAATCTAACTACAGCCAGTAAAGTTGTAAAGTTGAAAAGTTGATTTCTTTTGCAGTTTACATTTCTATCCTGCAGAGGGCCACATTGTGCTACAAACTGTTTTATTATATGAAAAAGTACCACTGTGGATGCCTTGACATCTGGAACATTATACTGATTACCATGTTCTTTTTCTGATATTTAATATTTTTTGTATTTCCATGTTAATTTTTGCAAAACAGGCTAAACACAACTTTGTTCTTTTATATCAAAAGCGTTAAATGTATTTATACGCTGTATATTCTGACCAAATTTTGTCATCTATACCTAGTTCTTTTCTTTTAAATGGAAGTGACATTTTTGTGGAATCTTAGATATAACTATAATAGAAAAGAAAAACAGCTATATTCTTTTAAACCATTTTATTTAATAATCCTTATGTCAGTTATTTTTGAGTATAGTACAAAAAAGTAGACATTTTCCGTTTTGACTTTTTCTGTTTATTAACAACTCCTATAATTATGACTATTTACTACAGTATATGTAAAAAGTTGGACTGTTGCTGGGTTTTGGTTAAGCCTAATGAAAATAAGATGGCACTTTTTGTTCACATGTAACAATCAGTATTTTTTGCTATAAAATTACCTAGAATCCCCAAACATTATATATATTTTTAAAGCAGAGGCCATAGAGAATAAATTGGTGGGTTTTGCAGTTTTTTATGTCACACTGTATTTGCACAGTGGTTTTTTCAAACTCAATTCTTTTGGTGACAAAAACACTTTTTTCATTTTAATGCAAAAAAACACAATACATAATCCAATTTTTTATGTAAAATATAAAGGATGCTGTTACGCTGAGTAAATAGATACCAAACAACATGTCACACTTTAAAATTGTGCATGCCCATGCAACGGCAAACAACTACCTAAAGTTTACTATCCATAGGATATACAGAGGAGGTCTGGTGTTAGAATTACTGCCCATGATTTGATGTTCGTGGTACATCATGTGTGGGACGTTTGCGTGCGTGCGGGACCAAAGCATGCATTCACAGGAGAATTTTTTTTATCCAGACTTTGCTTGGCTGTCCAGCTAGCCGGTGGATGTGCTGGCTGGATGCTTGGGTCTCCTGGTGGTACCGGAGAGCCCAAGAGAGCCACGGAAGGCAGCGGGGGGGGGGGGGGGGCTTCCTGCTACTTGTAATAGTAATCAATTTACAAATGATTTAATTTCAACTCAATTTCAGTGAAAACATAGCAATACAAGTGCATATAATAGTAATTAAAACTGAAAATGTTCATGAGTGAAAAACTTGATATCCTTAATATAAATACGTTGTGCCAAAAATCCACTTCACACAAATGCCAACTTCACTGTGCCACACCATCATACCCAAACTCCTTACCAAATGGATACGATCTCCGAATTATAAGAGATCTATAGCGCATAAAGAAGTAATCGACTCCACAAGCCACAAACCGCAAAGATCGTCCACCATCATCAAGGGTAACCATTAGAGCTCACAAATGTCACGGAGAAAGCATAAGGACAAACCACACAGTGTGAAACAATTTAAACCATCAATAATTTATTAAAAGAATACAACTTACAAGCATATGAAAAACCAAACTTGTATAGCACTGCCTCGCTCCAGCCGGCAGATGCGAAGATGTCACTGGCCAGGCTCCACCCAATGCACTTGGTCACAGGAGGGACATTGTCAGGGGAAGAGAGCTATAATTTTGTTTTATTACACAGATTTTGATAGAATAATTTGTAAGTAATTTAAATAGAAAGCACACCTATGTCATATACATACATCTGTATACTGTATTCGGATATCTAGAATGCTTACCATTTATGATAAAAAAAACACATACACTAAGCGCAGGAATTTTTGATTTTTAGTTATTAAAGCTGTAAGATGTAAGATTTTTGGTAAGATGTACCAAAAGACATCCAATATTATGAGTAGGTGTCAGAAACCATGAATCAGACCGAGACGGAAGTACAGTTAAATCACGCTTGTTTAATAACAAAAGTAAATAGAACAAACGTAGTCAAAACATAGACAAAGTTCGGTAACCGGAATGGATAGTCAGACAAGCCAGAAATTCGGGGAGCCAGAAATCAGCGTAGTGGAACAGCAAGCAGGATCTGGAGCAAGAAGGAATTTAAGCCAAGCAAGCCTTTAACAGGAACGCAGGAGAGCGTCTCTAGAGATGTGACCGAGGCAAAGACAGAGATCATCTGGACTGGACAGCTTAAGTAGGCAGGACTGACTAGCAGGATATCATCAACAGGGGAGTCACTGTAGAGAGATAGGAGCTGGTAATTATCCGTCAGCTGAGCGGCAAACTCAGAGAAGGAAGGGATGAGCTCAGCCCTGACAGTAGGCACTGCTAAAGTTGTAGTTCTGAAGCCTGTTTATTAATTTTATGGTACTGACAGATTTATCCCAAGACCCCTATAAGTGATAATATAGTACTTTTACAAGCGTAATATACAACTAAAATCCAGACAAGCTTGTGCTTCATGCCCCCCTGCCAGCATTGCCATGTTCTGCACTTTCTGAATCATTTATATAGACTGCTTTGCAGTTAATACAATTGGAAATATAATGGACTAGAACACTATCCCACTTGTATAGAATATTTGAGACATTTAGAGTCCCAAGGTGTTTTTGAACGAGAGAGAATGCCCATATCGGGCTTACAGTTGATTTATCCTGAAGCTCCTGGAGAATATTCGTACATGTAATGTATTTACATTTTTAGGAAGCCCACTAACTCCCGGTGCAGGGAGTGGTGATGGGGACTTGTGCCCTGTCATATGCTAATTTGTACCTCGATAATGGAGTATTAGCTTCCTCTCTTGTACCTCTCTCTTTGTATTTCTGCTATACCTTAGCATGGCACAGATACATAGATGATGTCTTGGTCATCTGGGCGGATAGTATGGAAGATTATGATGCAGTTATGGCTGTTATGAGTAGGAACAGCTGCAATCTTAAATTTTCTATGAATCCAAGTGCACACAAAAGTTTTTTTCCCAGATGTTGAAATTCTGATTCAGCAACAGAGAGTTTGAGTTACTACAGTATATATGAAGCATCTAACTGATAATACTGCACTCCATGCTACCAGTATTCATCTGTCCCCAAAAATTTATCTGAGAATATAAAGGAATTGTTTTGATGATGTTAAGTTTTAGATAAAATCTAAATCATTGATTAGGATCAATGTGAATCCAGTTGGTATAATACATAATGATTCATTTTTTTAGCCTCAGAATTGTGTATAATGTGAAACTTTAATGCCCCGTACACACAGTCGGACTTTTTTCGGACATTCCGACAACAAAATCCTAGGATTTTTTCCGACGGATGTTGGCTCAAACTTGTCTTGCATACACACGGTCACACAAAGTTGTTGGCAAATCCGATCATTCTGAACGCGGTGACGTAAAACACGTACGTCGGGACTATAAACGGGGCAGTTGCCAATAGCTTTCATCTCTTTATTTATTCTGAGCATGCGTGGCACTTTGTCCGTCGGATTTGTGTACACACGATCGGAATTTGTTGTCGGAAAATTTTATATCCTGCTCTCAAACTTTGTGTGTCGGAAAATCCGATGGAAAATGTCCGATGGAGCCCACACACGATCGGAATTTCCGCCAACAGCTTCGATCGGACATTTTCCATCGGAAAATCCGACCGTGTGTAGGGGGCATTAGAGTTGTCTATTTAATGCAATTACTCTATGGTCCCTGTGGGTAAAACAAATATCCATTCTGCTGATGCATACACAATAACATTTACATAACTGAAAATGGTAAAACCTCAACTTCTATTACTAGATATGCGGGACTGAAACATAACTATGATAACTCTTGGAAAGGTTTTTAGCTCTTGATTAGATACATGATGTTCCCAGGAATGGTAATTTTGACAATGAAAGAGATTACTCAAAATGCAACCCAACCTCCAACTTAAATGAAGTCTTGGGGTCTGGGTAACCCAAAGAGACAGAAGGATTTGAGACAGCCTACATCCACAGAAGATCTGTGGTTAGTTCTCCAAGATGTTTGGAACAACCTACTTCCCGAGTTCCTTCAAAAACTGTGTGCAAGTGTACCTAGTAGAATTGAAGAATTGGAAGGCAAATGGTGGTCACATCAAATATTGATGTGACCACCATTCAAATATTCAAATATCTTCTGTTCATTTACTTTCCATTTTGTTAATTGATACAAATAAACTATTAAGGCGCCTTTCACACGGACGGCTATTCTGCAGCAGTTAAAAGCATGTTTTTTTCCTGTGAAATTTAAGACTCCAGGCACTGCGATCAGCTGCATTTGCACAGTGCGATTAGTTGTGGTTGCGGTTAGCTGTGGTTTGCCATTTCCATGGCAACCCGACAGGGTACCGACTCGCACTGTTTGGTATGAATCTTGAGGGGGAACTCCACGCCAAAGTTTAAATACAAAACCGGCATGGGTTCCCCCTTCAAAAGCATACCAGGCCCTTCGGTCTGGTATGGATGTCAAGGGGAACCCCTACTCCGAAAAAACGGTGTGCCCCCCCCCCAAAATCCATACCAGACCCTTATCCGAGCATGCAGCCCAGTCGGTCAGGAAAGGGGGTGGGACTGTCTAATAAATTACTTTAAAAACCTGTGTAGTGTTTTTTTTATTGGCACTTTTTCCCTAGGTGAATGGGTAGGGGTACCATGTACCCCATACTCATTCACATAGGGTGGGAGGCCGGAATCTGGGGGCTCCCTTATTAAAGGGGGCTTCCGGATTCCGATAAGCCCCCCGCCCGGGCCAGGGTTGTCGGGAAGAGGCCCTTGTCCTCATCAACATGGGCACAAGGTGCTTTGGGGTGGGGGGGCCGCAGGGCGCCCCCCTCCCCCAAAGCACCCACCCCCATGTTGAGGGCATGCGGCCTGGTACGGTTCAGGAGGTGGGGGACCGCTCGCCCGTCCCCGCCCCCTTTCCTGCCCGACCAGGCTGCGTGCTCGGATAAGGGTCTGGTATGGATTTTGGGGAGGACCCCATGCCGTTTTTTCGGCGTAGGGGGTTCCTTTTAAAATCCATACCAGACCTAAGGGCCTGGTATGCCCCTGGGGGGGAACCCACACCGTTTTTTTATTTAAAATTTGGCGTGGAGTTCCCCCTCAAGATTCATACCAAACAGTGGCGGGCATTAGTGGGGATCCGAGTCGGATCCCCGTGCTTGTCGCTCATTGGGAAAGGAAAAATCATTTTTCCTTTCCCGATGAGCAGCTCGGAGCTGTTATCCACAGCTGACACAGTGCACTGCGATTACCTGCGGTTATGTGCGGATAGCTGCGCTAAATCGCTCCTGGGCGCAGTCAATTCTACTTTTTCTATCCGCATGGTACCGCATGTATCTAATTCGCAGCTAAATGCAGTGTGTGAATGGGGTCATAGGAAAGCATTGTGTGCTTTTAGCTGTGGTAGAAAATTAGAAAAATTGCAGGTAAAAGCACCATTCTATCCGTCCGTGTGAAAGGGGCCTAACACTTCTATTTCTGAAAGCTTTTTAACTTACAGCGTTTTTTCACACCTGCCTAAAAACTTTTGCACAGTAGTGTATATACACATACACCGATCAGCTGTAACTTTATGGCCATTGACAGGTTAAGTGAATAACATTGTTTCTCTTTTTGCAATGGCATTTGAAAGTTGGTGGGATATATTAGACAGAAAGTAAACAAGTTGACCCTGAAGGCTATGTGTTGAAAGCATAAGAAATTGGTAACACAGTTTTTTGTGTGTGGGGTTGCATTGCTGCAGACCGGTTGGGATGCCCATGCTGAGTCATACCCATAGCCATAGCCAAAAGTGCCTACAGTGGACATGTGAGCATCAGAACTGGACCTCAGGGTTTGAGGAATCACATTTTCTTTTACATTATGTGGATTACCTGGATGCATGCTCATCACTTACCTGGGGAGAAGATGGCACCAGGATGCAGTATGGGAAGAAAGCAAGCCAGCAGAGGCAGTGGGATGCTTTGGCCAATGCTCTCCTGGGAAACCTTGAGTCCTGCCATTTACAGTATATGTTCATGGGGATGTTACTTGGCACGTACCACCTACCTTAAAGTATAACTAAAGGCAAAACTTTTTTTTAGTTTTGGATAGAGGGGAGAGGGATTAGAACACGTCTCTATGTGTCCTGTTTACCATTATCATTGAAAGTGAAAGTAAAGAAAAAAAACAAATTTTGGGTTGTCCCCACAAAAGTAATAGAGGGGAAATGTTCCAATGGGGACACTAGTTCTGGTGACCTGGGGTCCCCAAGGGATTTCCTTAATTTGCAGGGGTCTTCCCTCACTTCCAGGATTTTCCTATGGGACAGGAAGTGAAGGGAAAGCTCTGTAAAAAAAAAACATGACAGGGGTTATAACCCTCCCTTACTCTATCCAAAATGAAGAAAAAGGTTTTGCATATAGTTCTACTTGTACATTGTTGCTGACCAAGTACACCAATGGCCATAGCCTCTTTCAGCAAGATAATGTGTCTTGCTATGCTGCAAAAATGGTTCAAGAGTGGCTTTTAGGAACACAACAATGAGTTTGAGGTGTTGACTTGGCCTTCAAATTCCCCAGATGTCAATGCAATCAAGCATCTATAGGAAACCTCATTTAGGCTTCTAACGGATTGGTACAACACACCAATCAAAATACATAGATGGTTCCCTACAGTTCCTGACCTTTGCTGACGTTGCAATCAGGAGAAAGGCACTTTACAGCATATATGTTGGGAATGCAACCTGATTCAGTCATTCTGGCGACAGGTCAGTGAAATCATTAGGCTTATAACAGAGACAGTGATTCAATTAAACGCAGCATGTTGCTTATTACACATCACTAATTGTTCAATGAAAAAGTACAAGAGATCACTGACCAGATTTCTACTCACAGCTGCGAAGGCAGTGATCCTCAGACACTGGAGAAATACCACTACCCCTACAATCAAGGAATGGCTAGAAGAGGTTCACCTCCTTTATAAAATGGAAGAGATCAGGGCAAAAGCTAACGAAACGACTGAAAATTTTAATAAAACATGGCAACCCTGGGTCATTTTCAAATATTCTAAAACATATGAGTCCTTGTTATAGAAACAACCCCAGATAGCCTTGGGACCTTGGCTTACTACCTCCTTACTATCTCCTTTCTTACCACTTCTTTTTTCCCCTAATGCCACCCTCTCTTGGGTCTCATATCTTTTTCTATCCAACTCAGTTCCTCATGCAACATACACGTAAATACAGCGTACGCCAAATACACATACTGGAGTAATGATCGGCCGATCATATCATACTATTATTCTACTTTAAAAATGGATACGGCATACTGAATTCATATTGGTACTGGAGAAGACAAGAATCCAGATATGGTTTGATTGATTACTACTAAAGAGAGCTCTAACGTTACAACATAATACACTTATTGTTGAAATTACTATGTACAAGCTATATGTACAAATGCTCTATTTCTTTTTGATATTTTAATCAAATTTTATAGGTGAAAAAAAAAAAGCATCTATGGGATGTGTTGGAAAAATTAGTCCATTCCATGGAGGCCCCACCTTGCAACTTACGGGACATAAAGAATCTGCTACTGACGGCTTGGTGGAAGATAACACAGATAACATACTTTCAGAGGTCTAGTGGTGTCCATGCTTGAAAAGGTCAGGGCTGCTTTGGCATCAAAAGGCAGACCTACTCAATATTGGGAGGGTGGTTATAAAGTTATGGCAGATCGCTATATATATATATATATACACACAGTGCCTTGAAAAAGTATTCATACCCATTGAAACTTTCAACATTTTTCTGCATTTGTATTCAGCCCCCTTTACTCTGATACCCCTAACTAAAATCTAGTGCCTTCAAAAGTCACCTAATTAGTAAATAAAGTCCACCTGTGTGAAATTTACTCACAGTATAAATACAGCTGTTCTGTGAAGCCCTCAGAGGTTTGTTAGAGAACCTTTGTGAACAAACAGCATCATGAAGCCCAAAGAACACAGCAGAGAGGTCAGGGATAAAGTTTTGGAGAAGTTTAAAGCAGGGTTAGGTTATAATAAAGATATCCCAAGCTTTGAACATCTCACAGAGCACTGTTCAATCCATCATCCGAAAATGGAAAGAGTAAGGTCACTGCAAAACTGCAAACCTACCAAGACATGGCCGTCCACTTAAACTGACAGGCCGGGCAAGGAGATCATTAATCAGAGAAGCAGCCCATGGTAACCCTGGAGGAGCTGCAGAGATCCACAGCTCAGGTGGGAGAATCTGTCCACAGGACAACTATTAGTCATGCACTCCACACATCTGGCCTTTATAGAAGAGTGGCAAGAAGAAAGCCATTGTTAAAAGAAAGCCATAAGAAGTCCCATTTGCAGTTTGCGAGAAGCCATGTGGGAGACACAGCAAACATGTGGAAGAAGGTGCTCTGGTCAGATGAGACCAAAATTTATTTTTTTGGCCTAAAAGCAAAACACTATGTGTGGTGGAAAACGAACACTGCACATCACCCTGAACACACCATGCCCATTGTGAAACATGGTGGTGGCAGAATCATGTTGTGGGGATGCTTTTCTTCAGCAGGAGCAGGGAAGCTGGTCAGAGTTGATGGGAAGATAGATGGATCCAAATACAGGGCAATCTTAGAAAAAAACCTGTTAGAGTCTGCAAAAGACTTGAGACTGGGGCGGCGGTTCACCTTCCAGCAGGACAACGACCCTAAACATACAGCCAGAGCTATAATGGAGTGGTTTAGATCAAAGCATAGAATGGCCCAGTCAAAGTTCAGACCTATATCCAATTGAGAATCTGTGACAAGGTTTGAAAATTGCTGTTCACAGACGCTCTCCACCCAATCTGACAGAGCTTGAGCTATCTTGCAAAGAAGAATGGGAAAAAATGTCACTCTTTAGATGTGCAAAGTTGGTAGAGACATCCCCAAAAAGATTTGCAGCTGTAATTGCAGTGAAAGGTGGTTCTACAAAGTATTGACTCAGGGGGGCTGAATACAAATGCACGCTACACTTTTCACATATTTATTTGTAAGAAATGTTGAAAACCATTAATAATTTTCCTTCCATTTCACAGTTATGTACCACTTTGTGTTGGTCTATCACATAAAATCCCAATAAAATACATTTATGTGTTTGCTTGTGACATGACAAAATGTGGAAAATTTCAAGGGTTATGAATACTTTTTCAAGGCACTGTAAAAACATAGATACATAGATAAACTCTATTAAAAAAAAAAAAAAAAAGGTAGAGGTAGTTTTTTTACATCTATATGTGGATCTTTTTAATACCATACCATTCATTTTATTTCATAGAGAGGAAGTGTAGTCCTAAATCAGGAATGTGATTAGGAAGTATAGTAAAATAAGCTAAAGGAGAAGCTTGCTCTTTGTAATTTTATTTTTTTTAAAGTTATATTGAGAAATAAGATGGATATACACCATCTAATGACTCTCTATTTTAAAGCAGAGATCCACCTTAAATAGGTTTTTTTAATTTTAAGTGTAATTGGGCAAAGTTTGATTCACCGCAGTCTTTCAAAAACTTTCTAGGACCCACACTGGAAGTTCTGCTTTTGGCACTGGAATAGCCAAAACATTTTAGTTGCAATTTTATGTTTTGTGTTACTATCCTAGATAAATATTCTCCAAATAATCCTAATGAACATCCACTAAAGGATACAGGGAATCATTTAACCCTCTAGGTATATTCCCAAAGGTATAAACGTTATAGTCACTTTGGCCAAAGGCAAAGGAAGCTGGACTGGCAATCCAAAACTGTCCTGTCATTGCTATGCCCCGTACACACGATAGGATTTTCCGACGGAAAATGTTTTTGATAGGAGCTTTTTGTCGGAAATTCCGACCGTGTGTAGGCTCCATTAGACATGTTCCAACTTTCCGTGGAATTTCCGTCACACAAAATTTGAGAGCTGGTTCTCAAATTTCCCGACAACAAAATCCGTTGTCGTAAATTCCTATCGTGTGTACACAATTCCAACGCACAAAGTGCCACGTATGCTCAGAATCAAGCAGAAGATCAGCACTGGCTATTGAACTTCATTTTTCTCGGCTCGCCGTACGTTTTGTACGTCACCGTGTTCTTGACGTTCGTAATTTCCGACCAACTTTGTGTGACCGTGTGTATGCAAGACAAGTTTGAGCCAACATTCGTCGGAAAAAAAACATGGATTTTGTTTTAGGAAAATCCTATTGTATGTACAGGACAGATCATTGGTGTGGGAGATCTCCACATTAGCCCCCAGAGAAATTTATAGACCCAGCTGGGAATTCAATTTAGCCCCACCCTGCCAAAACGGGTAGTATTTTTCTTTAGATTTTTGATATGCATTCCTGAAACATGCCAGCGCTACCAAAAGGAGGGGTGTTATTTTACTAGTAAATAAGACTTGGAGTCATGGGTTTTCCTTCTCCGGCTCCACATATCTTTTTTTAAAGCTTTTATTGGTCTCATAACATCTTTGAACTCACATGGATTACTATATTGATTGCTTCGGCTTTTACAAGTTGTCTTAACATGGTCAAACTGGCATCCACAATTTATTGCCATTCTGGAAAGAAAAGCATTTTTATTTGAAAAAGGTATACTCAGAATGACAAAATAATATTTAATAAAGCATTTTTCATGGTCCGTTATTATTTTAGGAAGTTTTAGCACAGTATTTTTGTACTGAAGTGGGTAGGAAAACAAAATCACACTCACTATGGGTCACTAATTGAACATGATTTGTGGTTGTAAAATTGCTGTACTTCAAACACATGTTTAACTGCCTGCTGTCTGCTCACACTTGGAATGTGTCCCTGTCTTTCTGGACCTAATTACTGGCTTTGGTTTTTTTCACAAATGCATATACAGTAAAATGTGTGACTGAGAGAACTATATGATGTGCTTTGTGCCAAAGTAACAGATCCAAACTCTCATGTTCAATATACTGTGTGACAGGTACAACTGATGAGGTGAGAGCTGCATAAATGTCAGCCTATATGATCAGTACTGAGCAGAACAGCTACATACTTTCCTCCTTTACCCAAAGTCATAAAATTCTAGACAAATATTTCTCTAAATTGGAAATAGCTGCTTGTGGAGCAATAAAACCTACTTTTTTTCCTACCTGTTAAAAAAACTGCTTTTTACTTTGATAATTAGTGCACTCCTTTTTCCATTGCTGGTCAAGAATTTGCATTTGTTGTCTCCTGAGCCGCAAGTAAATGGGTATAGTTTAAAGAGTAACTCCACTTTTGTTGAGAAACAAAAACATTCCCCCCTTGGTGATCTGTGTACATTACAAGGATTTGAACAAATTTTGTTGCAGATTCCTACGTTATGTCATTCTGAAGAAATCACTGTGTGTTTGTTTGTCTCCATGTGGGAAAGTGAATCTAATGCAAGTGGTTTCAAAATTATCAACCAACTGCAGCACCTGGAACGCTCTAATGAGGAAAGCTGCAGGGCCTGCATCCCTTTAACCGTGATTTCCTATTGGCAGTGTCTCACCAAAAATGACATTTCTGTTGCAGGGGATGCCGGAAATCTGATTTGTATCTTAGTGCAGACTTCTGGGAAAATTAGTGAGCCAATCAAAAAAGCCAGAAATTATGTTTCTGGGGGGAGATGTAGATTGAAAAGGAAAGGTAACATTCAATTACTATATGATTTGTGTCGCAATTGTATACGCTATATTATTTTTCCTTAATTGCTATTTTTTTACCCATAAAAGTGGAGTTACGCTTTAACTTTATTTTAAAGACAATCTCTGGTAAGGGGGATTGTACAATGTAAATTGTAATAAGGCTGCATGACAAAAAAAAAAAAAAAAACAACAAAAAAGTGTAGGTCAGCTGCTCCTGCCATAATGTGCTTCTTTTTCTTTCCACTAGTGTTGCGTTCTAGTGGACACCACTGTATCTGACTGTGGCTCTATCAGATCTCCATGGGATGCTGAATGTGTTCATATAGAGCTTATTGCCAACTCAGCCATGCTACCTACAGTTGTGCCACCAGGCAGAGGCATGTAGTATCAACCCCTCCCCCCCCCCCCACACACACACATACACGTGGCAAATTTATATTTTATAGTACATATGTCAAACACAAGACATATGTACACAAGACATATGTGTGTTGTGTTTTGATATGCATTAGATGCGTAAATTACATTGTTCAGTTTTCTGTAATGAACATTTGGTTATTGTCTATGTTCTTCTATTTTGTTGCACATAATAAAAACATATTTGACTCTAAAATGATAGAAACCGCCCTCCTGCATTGTATGTCATTGAGGGACAGCTCACTCTGTATGGGGGGCAAAAACATTGTGAGACTGTCCAGAAATTCCAAATCAGCCATGACACCTTGGAACCATCTAAAAGGTAATAAATATAATTATTTTTTTACATTCTTTAGTTATGCTGTGTGAAAATTAAAAACAACAGTGTCATACAATGATTTCCAACAGGCCTGTCCCCTGACGTCATCTGTGATGAAACACCTAGGGTGGGGCTAAAGGAGGTGACATCATCACGCATGCTAGTTGGCAGCCAGGTGGGATGGAACTGCTTGCCCATTGGAAATCATTGTATGACACTGCTGTTTTCAATTTTATACATGTGCGCACTTTGGTCTTTATTAAAATGTAATTCAAATGCTATTACACTGTGGAGTTGTCCTCTGTCTTCCTTTTTTGTTTTTACTAAGAGGAGGTTTATATGTTCTCTTGACTCGCATTGGATGGTGAGACTGGAGAGACTGGATCAGGATACAGTAACTCTTAAAGCACATGATGTTTGCATGGGGGCAGATTGAAGAGTGAAGTAACACCTGTTTACAGTATATGGACTTTTGTGGACTTGGCGTGTTAATATAAATAATTGGTCATAAATTTCTCTGTTTATGGGCTACTTTCATCGAAAATTTTGAAAATTGTTTTCACAAATAATTTTTGTATATGTGTTATTTTCATGGGAGATTTATTCAAAATGTATTTTGTATGATAAGTTGGGAAGATAAGTAAATAGCACTTGGATGTTTTTTCTATTCACACCGTGACTTTGAATACAAGCATCACACTCTTTTAATACGTAGAGAGGCCTCTATGATTAAGCCCTTACCAGCGAAACGTGTTGGAGGGATCTTATCCCACGGGTGGAGACCAGGCTGGAGTCATTTGATATACAGATCATGTTAGTAGCTGAATGACATGGATCCATGATAATATATTGACTGTTAACAGGGTATTCACACATATGGGCTTATTTTAGAAATGTAATTGGAAGAACAGTGATAGCGTGCAAAGTGCAGCAACCCCCTACCTAAAAAAGAAAAGTGAAAACAATCTTTTACTAAATGCCACAATCTGAAATGATATTTCCCTAATGCACCGCCACATAATCTCACACAGTGTGCCCAGTAATACAGCCTGATGTACCCAAGTAATATAAATGCGAAGATGATCTAAAAAACCTTTGCTTATCAGTATTTAACACATGAACATGAATTAACAGTTGGAAGTATATCCTCCTAATTTTGATCTGGTAGTTTTGAGCAGAACATAGGCCTTTAATCAGCATTTGTCTACCTGGCTGCTCACTGGGACTTGAAATGATATAACAACCCTCTCCTGGATAGGTTTATTTTAATCAAGACGTCTATATTGACATAACTAGGTTGCTTTACGAAAAGAGTGGAAAGTGGAAATGAGTTGAAAGAGCGTGTTCTCTTTGCAAAGTAAATTTTTTTACCACGTAAATTTTCACTTAGCTCAGTGAATGAGTGAAGCTGTGTTCACTTGAGCCCCTTGACGCTGACGTAAAACAAATATGCAGCCCCTTTGAGGGTGAAAAAGCACATGGGTGATGAGGATGAAAAAGTACAGGGGTGATGAGGGTGAAGAAGCACAGGGGTGATTAGTATGCAGCAGAGGATTTCTCTTTCCTGTCTATGTTATCTCTCTATCCAGTCTAACTCTCAATTCACAACGATAATCCGCAATGCACAAATGAGGGATATAGCATACAACTAATGCATTTCACTCCATTCTTGGTGCTTAATCATAGCTCAGGAGCTAAGATTAAGCGCCATCATGGCATGAAAAGCATTAGCTGTATGCTGCATGCTCACCTCCGAGCCCTGCTGCTGCGTCCATTGACACTGCTCCCTCATCACTGACTTTGATTGACAGAACTGGGAACCAATGGCTCCCGGTGCCCAAGCAAAGCCAGTGAGACCCAGAGGTGAGGGGAGAGAAGAGCTGCAGACATGCACAGTGCTAGATCAAATGAGGGCTCAGGTAAGTAAAAGGGAGTGTGAGGGGGGTGTTGATGCCTAAGCATTTTTTACTTTAATGCAAGGAATTCATTAAAGTGTTACTAAACCCAGTAATATGAAAATAGTTCACCCCCCCCCCCAGTTCCCACAGCTTATAAATCTTCTTTTTACATTAAAATACAGCCACTATACACCTTTTTGGCTGATCTGTATACTACGGTCACGTGATGAACTGCAGGATCTGCCCGAGTGCTGAGTGTTCAGGTAGGTGGAGATTTCCACTATAGCCTGTGTCCTCATGCTGTTATTGGTGGCGGATCATCCATCAATCAAGATGTGACATCTCACCCACTGTGTTCTTTTTTAGTTTCTGGGCATGGAGGAGGTGGGAGGGACTGGGCTGTCATTTAGGATCTGTATACACACCCAAATGTGTGAAGTCAATATCATGTGACCTGAAAAGCTCAGCTCAAACAGGAAATATTCTCTCCAGCAATAGAGACCAAACTGAGCATGTGCAGCAGGACTACCCTTACTGTGTCTTATCTGGCCTTGCCAAGAGAGACCCTGCAGGAGGGGGAGGATCTGTCCATGCAGGATCAAATAACCTTTTTACACAATCAGGGCCTGATTTCCCACAAGGCCACAGAGGCCAGGCCTCAGGGTGGCAGTGGTGCAGGGGCAGCGCCGCTCCTGCGGCGACTTCCCGGATTGCCCGGGATTGTCCCTTAATTATGATCTTTGTCCCATGCCCCGACACCTTCATTCCGGGACAATACAGTGTTCCGGAATATAAAGAAAAAACAACGGTCCGCCTCCGCCACTCTGATATAGTTACACTCATCTGCAGCAGAACTGATTGCTAGGCTAGGGCCGCCCCGGGTCTAGCAACCAGTGACGTCGGCAGACACGTAGGCAGTGCACCCTATGGCTGAGCAGCACACCTCTGACTCTGAGACGAGTCCACCCACCTCCTCTCTCCTTCTCCACCTCCGGTCAGCAGCAGAGAGAGAGAGAGACCAGCCAGGCACGCCAGAGCGACGAGTCACCAGGATCCAGCCTGTGCCCACTGCCCAGTCAGTGCCAGTGAGTCCCGGGGCCACCGCCGCCGATTACTCCCGAGTCCCGCAGCCACTACAGGGGAGCGCATTGCCAGCAGCCCGACTTCTCCAGTCCAGTCCTCCTCATAAACCTCCTCCCGCCCACGAGGGCCGCGAGTTTTGAGCCGCCACTGCGCCGTACAAACTTCCAGGACCAGGTTAGTGTTTGTTCATGTGGCAGCAAATATCATTCATGACAGTGATACAGCAACTTTCTGGCAAATTCCTGTTTAGTCACTATTCAATTATTAACCACTTACCGCATATACTCGAGTATAAGTAGTTCCGAGTATAAGTCGAGGCCCTAATTTACCACAAAAAAAATGGGAAAAACTTATTGACCCGAGTATAAGACGAGGGTGAGAAATGCACAGCTACTGTAAGTGGAAGAGAGAGTCAACAATGCCAATTTGCAGCATCACTGTTCCCATTTGCATGCCTCACTGTGCCCATTTGCAGCCATAGGTCCCCTGAACTTCAAACTCGGTAGTTAAGGGTTCCTAGATGCCCCCTAGCTGCAGCCAAAATTTGGGTCTCTGAACCCAAAGGGTCCCGAAATGACATTGCTGCAGATGGACACAGTTGACCCAATGTGGGGCCCCGTATCTCAGGGCCACTTGGTGATAGGAACCCCTGCTTTGGATATGTTATGGTATCGTTTATTGATTGGTTTGCGCAAAAGTTATAGCGTCTACAAAATATTGACAGAGGTGAAGCTTCAATTTCAGCGCTCTACAAAACATTCAAGGCAGAAAAATTGCAGGTCATTTACCCTAATATTGATATAGCAATGCGTATTTATCTTTGCACTCTGGTTACTAACTGTTCAGCAGAATGATCTTTTTTATGTCTGAAACGAGTAAAGAATTATTTACGATCATCTTTGGGTCAAGAAAGACTGAACAGTTTAGCTTTACTTGCCATTGAGTCAGAACTTTTAAATACTTTGTCCTACAAAGATAATATCGATGAGTTTGCCAAAAGAAAAGTTAGAACTAAAAAATTGTAGGGAGTTTCTTACTGCTATAATCTTAGAAAGGCATTTTCTGCATTATAGAGTATTTTCAGGCTGTACAATTAAAGCCAGTTATTTTCAGTGTTCTCGTGTGTGGAGCTATGTTTTTAATTAATCTATAGTAACAGTCATCGATAAAGGACGAGAATGGCGGTATGTGTGTGTGTGTGTGTAGGGGGTGGGGGGGTGGTGGCATTGAAGGACCCCGGCCTTGGGGCGGCAAAGAGAGTAAATCCGGGCCTGTACACAATACATAGGATTAACCCCTTGAGTTCCACAGTGAGTATAACAAGCATGCTATTCTGCATATACAGACTGATTTTACTGTTGTGGGTTTAGTAACACTTTAAGGTAAAAACTGTTATGCTTTAGAATCACTTTAATATATCATACAGCACCCACACTGCCATTCCTGTACCATACAGCCCCTCTACTGCCCTCTCTGTATTATATAGTACCCATATTGCCATTCATGAAACATACAACACATAATGTCCTTCATGTGTCATGCAGCACCCATACTACCCTTCATATATCACACAGCTACTATTCTTCCTCTCATGTATCATACAGCACATATACTACCCTTCCTGTACCACACAGCACCAAAACTAGCCTCTGTGTATCATAGAGCACCCATGCTGCTCTTCATTTATTATACAACACCCATACTGGCCTTCATGTATCATACAACACCTATACTGCCCTTTGTGTTTCATACAACACCAAAACTGTCCTTCCTATATCATACAGCACCCATGCTGCCCTTCATATATCAAACGGCATTCATACTGCTCTTCATATATAATACAGCATCTATATGGCCCTTTATGTATCATATAACACCCATCCTGCCCTTTACAGTGTAGTCGTAAAGTATTCAGACCCCCTTAAATTTTTCACTCTTTGTTATATTGCAGCCATTTGCTAAAATCATTTAAGTTCATTTTTTTCCTCATTAATGAACACGCAGCACCCCATATTGACAGAAAAACACAGAGTTGTTGACATTTTTGCAGATTTATTAAAAAGAAAAACTGAAATATCACCTGGTCCTAAGTATTCAGACCCATTGCTCAGTATTTAGAAGAAGCACCCTTTTGATCTAATACAGTCATGAGTCTTTTTGGGAAAGATGCAGCAAGTTTTTCACACCTGGATTTGGGGATCCTCTGCCATTCCTCCTTGCAGATCCTCTCCAGTTCTTTCAGGTTGGATGGTAAACTTTGGTGGACAGCCATTTTTAGGTCTCTCCAGAGATGCTCAATTGGGTTTAAGTCAGGGCTCTGGCTGGGCCATTCAAGAACAGTCACGGAGTTGTTGTGAAGCCACTCCTTCGTTATTTTAGCTGTGTGCTTAGGGTCATTGTCTTGTTGGAAGGTAAACCTTCGGCCCAGTCTGAGGTCCTGAGCACTCTGGAGAAGGTTTTCGTGCAGGATATCCCTGTACTTGCCCGCATTCATCTTTCTCTTGATTGCAACCAGTCGTACTGTCCCTGCAGCTGAAAAACAACCCCACAGCATGATGCTGCCACCACCATGCTTTACTGTTGGAACTGTATTGGACAGGTGATGAGCAATGCCTGGTTTTCTCCACACATACCGCTTAGAATTAAGGCCAGAAAGTTCTATCTTGGTCTCATCAGACAAGATAATCTTATTTCTCACCATCTTGGAGTCCTTCAGGTGTTTTTTAGCAAACTCCATGCGGGCTTATATGTGTCTTGCACTGAGGAGAGGCTTCCGTCAGGCCACTCTGCCATAAAGCCCCGACTGGTGGAGGGCTGCAGTGATGGTTGACTTTCTACAACTTTCTCCCATCTCCCGACTGCATCTCTGGAGCTCAGCCACAGTGATATTTGGGTTCTTCTTTACCTCTCTCACCAAGGCTCTTCTCCCCCGATAGCTCAGTTTGGCTGGACGGCCAGCTCTAGGAAGGGTTCTGGTCATCCCAAACGTCTTCCATTTAAGGATTATGGAGGCCACTATGCTCTTAGGAACCTTAAGTGCAGCAGAATTTTTTTGTAACCTTGGCCAGATCTGGCTTTCCTAATCAAGTTCAATCAGTATAATGAAACACAGCTGGACTCAAATGAAGATGTAGAACCATCTCAAGGATGATCAGAAGAAATGGACAGCACCTGAGTTAAATATATGAGTGTCACAGCAAAGAGTCTGAATACTTAGGACCATGTGATATTTCAGTTTTTCTTTTTTAATAAATCTGCAAAAATGTCAACAATTCTGTGTTTTTCTGTCAATATGGGGTGCTGTGTGTACATTAATGAGGAAAAAAATGAACTTAAATGATTTTAGCAAATGGCTGCAATATAACAAAGAGTGAAAAATTTAAGGGGATCAGAATACTTTCCGTTCCCACTGTATGTATGTTACAACAGCCATACTGCTCTTAATATATCATACAGCACCCATACTGCTCTTAATATATCATACAGCACCCATACTGCCCTTCCAGCATCATACAGCACCCTTACTGCCCTCCATTTATCATAGAGCTACCATAGTGCCCTTCATGTAACATACAACACCCATACTGCTCTTCATGTATCATACAGCACCCATACTGCATTTCATGTATCATACAGCACCTATACTGCCCTTCCTGTGTCATACAACACTTATACTGCCTTCGTGTGTCATACAACACCCATACTACCCTTTATATATCATACAATACCCATACTACCCTTCATGTATCATACAGCACCCATACTGGCCTCCATGTGTCATGCAACACCCAAACTGCCCTTTACGTATCATACAAAACCTATACAACCCTTTCTGTATCATAAAGCACCCATGCTGTCTTTCATGTATCATACAACACCCATACTGCACTTCCTATACCATACAGTACCAATACTGCCCTTTCTGTATCAAATGGCGTGTATACACGGGCGGACTTTTCGGCATCAAATGTCCGACGGTCTTTCTGACGGACTTTCAACGGACTTTTGACGGACTTCCGACGGACTTTCGAACGAACAGACTTGCACACACGCGATCACACCAAAGTCTGATGGATTCGTATGTGATGACGTGCGACCGGACTAAAATAAGGTAGTTGATAGCCAGTAGCCAATAGCTGCCCTAGTGTTGGTTTTCATCCGTCGGACTAGCATACAGACGAATGGATTTTTGCGACCGGACTTGAGTCCGTCGGAAAGATTTGAAACATGTTCCAAATCTAAAGTCCGTCTGATTTTCGACCGGAAAAGTCCGCTGCAGGTCCGATGAAGCCCACACACTCCCGTCGGACCAGTCCAGTTGAAAAGTCCGCCCATGTGTACACGGCAATACAGCACCCATACTACCTTTCATGTAACATACAACACCCATAATGCCCTTCATGTGTCATGCAACACCCTTTACTGCCCTTCATGTATCACACAGCTTCTACACTGCCCCTCATGTATTATACAGCACATTTATGCTGCCCTTCCTGTACCATATAGCACATAATGTAGCCTCTGTGTATCATAGAGCACCCATGCTGCCTTCCATTTATCATACAACACCGATACTCACCCTTCATGTATCATATAACACACATCCTGTATAATAGAACAGCCATACTGTTCTTAATGTATCATAGAGCACCCATACTACCCTCTATTTATCATACAGCAAAGATAGTGCCCTTCCTGCATCATACAGAACTCCCCCCCCCGCCTTCCATTTATCATACAGCAACCATAGAGCCCTTCATGTATTATACAGCACCTATACTGCCCTTCATATTTCATACCACACCCATACTACCCTTAATGTATCATAGAGCACCCATACTGCCCTTTCTGTACCACACAGCACCCATACTGCCCTTTCTTTATCATATGACATCCATACTGCCCTTCATATATCATACAACATCCATACAGCCCTTCATGTATCATAAAACACCCAAACTGCCCTCCATTTATCATGTATTATACAACACATTTATGCTGCCCTTCCTGTACCATACAGCATGCAAACCAGCTTCCGTGTATCATAGAGCACCCATGCTGCCTTTCATTTATCATACAACACCCATACTCACCCTTCATGTATCATATAACACACATCCTGCCCTTCATGTATAATACAACAGCCATACTGTTCTTAATGTATCATAGAGCACCCGTACTAATCTCTATTTATCATACAGCAACCATAGTGCCCTTCCTGCATCATACAGCACCACCACCACCCCCCCCCGGCCTCTATTTATCATACAGCAACCAAAGAACCCTTCATGTATTATACAGCACCCATACTGCCCTTCATATATCATACCATACCCATACTACCCTTCATGTATCATACAGCACCCATACTGGCCTCCATGTGTCATGCAACACCCAAGCTGCCCTTCACGTATCATACAAAATCTACACTGTCCTTTTTGTGTCATACAGCACACATGCTGTCTTTCATGTATTATACAGCACCCATACTGCACTTCCCCTACCATACATCACAGATACTGCTCTTTCTGTATCATACAGCACTCCTACTGCCCTTCATGTAACATACAACACATATACTTCCCTTCACGTGTCATACGACATCCATGCTGCCCTTTCTATATCATACCACATACATAGCAACCTTCCTGTATCATACAGCACCCATGCTGCCCTTCCTGTACCATACAGCACCCAAACCGCCCTCCATGTATCATAGATCACCAATGCTGCCCTTCATGTATCATACAAGACCCATACTGCCCTTCATGTATCATACAGCACCCATACTGCCCTTTCTGTACCATACAGCTCCCATACTGCCCTTTCTGTATCATACAACACCCATATTGCCCTTCATGTATCATATGACATCCATACTGCCCTTCATGTATCATACAACATCCATACAGCCCTTCATGTATCATAAAACACCCATTAAGCCCTTCATGTATCATAAATCAATCATAGTGCCCTTCCTGTAGCATAGAGCACCCATGCTGCCTTTTTTTATGTATCATACAGCATCCATGCTGCCCTTTCTGTACCATAAAAGCACCCACACTGCTCCCCATGTATCATACAACACATGTATTGCACTTTGTGTTTCATCCAGCACCCATACTGCTCTTTCTGTATCTTCCAGCACCTATACTGTCCTTCATATATCATACAGCACCCATACTGCCCTTAATGTATCACACAGCCCCCATAATGCCCTTCATATATCATACAATACCCACACTACCCTTCATATAACATACAACACCCATACTACCCTTCATATCTCATACAGCACCCATACTACCCTTCATATATCATACAACACCCATACTGCCCTTCATATATCATACAACACCCATACTACCCTTCATATAACCTACAACACCCATACTAACCTTCATATATCATACAGCACACATACTGCCCTTCATGTATCATGAAGCACCCATACTTTCCTTCATATATCATACAGCACCCATACTACCCTTCATATATCATACAGCACCCATACTACCCTTCATATATCATACAGCACCCATACTACCTTTCATTTATCATACAGCACCCATACTACCCTTCATATATCATACAGCACACATACTGCCCTTCATGTTTCATACAGCACCCATACTACCCTTCATATATCATACAGCACCCATACTACCTTTCATGTATCATACAGCACCCATACCGCCCTTCATGTATCATACAGCACCCATACTGCCCTTCATATATCATACAGCGCCCATTCTGCCCTTCATTTATCATACAGCACCCATACTGCCCTTCATATACCATACAGCACACATACCACCCTTCATATATCATGCAGCACCCATACTACCCTTCCTATACCATACAGCAGCCATACTACCCTTCATATATCATACAGAACCCATACTAAACTTCATATATCATATAGCACCCATACTGCCCTTCATGTACAATACAGCACCCATATTACCCTTCATATATCATACAGCACCCATACTGCCCTTCATGCATCATACAGCACACATACTACCCTTCATATACCATACAGCACACATACTACCCTTCCTATATCATACAACACCCATACTACCCATCATATATCATACAGCACACATGGTACCCTTCATATATCATACAGCACCCATACTGCCCTTCATGTATCATACAGCACCCATACTGCCCTTCATATACCATGCAGCACACATACTACCCTTCATATATCATACAACACCCATACTGCCCTTCATATATCATACAACACCCATACTACCCTTCATGTATCATACAGCTCCCATACTACCCTTCATGTATCATACAGCACCCATACTACCCTTTATATATCATACAACACACATGGTACTCTTTATATATCATACAAATGGTACCCTTCATATATCATACAGCACACATACTACCATTCATATACCATACAACATCCACACTACTCTTCATATAACATACAACACCCATACTACCCTTCATGTATCATACAGCGCACATACTACCTTTCATATATCATACAGCACCCATACTACCCTTCATGTATCATACAGCCCACATGGTACCCTTCATATATCATACAGCACCCATACCGCCCTTCATATATCATACAGCAACCATACTACCCCTTATATATCATGCAACACACATGGTACCCTTCATATATCATACAACACACATGGTACACTTCATGTATCATACAACACCCATACTACACTTCATATAGCATACAGCACACATACTACCCTTCATATAACATACAGCACACATACTACCCTTCATGTATCATACAGCACACATACTACCCTTCATATATCATACAGCACACATACTGCCCTTCATGCATCATACAGCACACATACTACCCTTCGTATACCATACAGCACACATACTACCCTTCATATATCATACAACACCCATACTACCCTTCATATATCATACAGCACACATGGTACCCTTCACATATCATACAGCACCCATACTGCCCTTCATGTATTATACAGCACACATACTACCCTTCATATATCATACAACATCCATACTGCCCTTCATATGTCATACAACACCCATACTACCCTTCATGTATCATACAGCTCCCATACTACCCTACATGTATCATACAGCACCCATACTACCCTTTATATATCATACAACACACATGGTACCCTTTATATATCATACAAATGGTACCCTTCATATATCATACAGCACACATACTACCATTCATATACCATACAGCATCCACACTACTCTTCATATAACATACAACACCCATACTACCCTTCATGTATCATACAGCACACATACTACCCTTCATATATCATACAGCACCCATACTACCCTTCATGTATCATACAGCCCACATGGTACCCTTCATATATCATACAGCACCCATACCGCCCTTCATATATCATACTACCCTTTATATATCATGCAACACACATGGTACCCTTCATATATCATACAACACACATGGTACACTTCATGTATCATACAACACCCATACTACACTTCATATAGCATACAGCACACATACTACCCTTCATATAACATACAGCACACATACTACCCTTCATGTATCATACAGCACACATACTACCCTTCATATATCATACAGCACACATACTACCCTTCATATATCATACAGCACACATACTGCCCTTCATGCATCATACAGCACACATACTACCCTTCGTATACCATACAGCACACATACTACCCTTCATATATCACACAACACCCATACTACACTTCATATAGCATACAGCACACATACTATCCTTCATATATCATACAGCACACATACTATCCTTCATATATCATACAGCACACATACTACCCTTCATGTATCATACAGAACATATACTACCCTTCATATATCATACAGCACACATGGTAACCTTCATATATCATACAGCACCCATACTGCCCTTCATATATCATACAGCACACATGGTACCCTTCATATATCATACAGCACCCATACTGCCCTTCATATATCATACAGCACCCATACTACCTTTCATTTATCATACAGCACCCATACTACCCTTCATTTATCATACAGCACCCATACTACCCTTCATATATCATACAGCACACATACTGCCCTTCATGTTTCATACAGCACCCATACTACCCTTCATGTATCATACAGCACCCATACTGCCCTTCATATATCATACAGCACCCATACTGCCCTTCATATATCATACACCCATAGTGCACTATTGAAGACCTCATCAGCTGTGATGTTGTGTTATTGTATATATTACATTTGTTTTCAGGACCTCGGACAGATCCCAGCCAGGACAGGCAGGTTAGAGAGGTAGATCCAGGTGGGGAGGAGAGATCTGGAACTTTGTACTTTGTTTTAACTAATAAACTATCTGTAGATTGTGAGGACAGCGAATGGAAGCCCCTATTCCTCATACGTCCTCTATGATATAGCTGGTTATGTATGGCTCTAGGTCTCCTCCGATCGTGAGATCCCCGATCCTGATCAGAGCTGTGATGATGAATCCAGCCCCCCTGATCGGAGCGCAGCCCCCCACCTCCCTTGATGTAGATGAGCTCTGGATGGGAGGCAGTCGGTTGTAATCAGGCCCCTCCCCCATGTCACACTCTCGGCTCCCTCCTTTACTACTTCATTGACTGTAGAAGTGGTGAGAGGCGGAGCCTGAGTGAGATCAGAGCAGGCACCAGGACCAGCAGCACGGCACGGGACCTCTATCACTATCTACCACTATCTCTATCACTATCTATCAGTAGAAGAGCCTGGAAGGGGCAGATCCCAGTGTCCCGGCAGCATGGCCCTGACAGCGGTGTGCTGCTTTGCTCTCCAACTCTCCGCTATGATTTGCTGTGTGATTATGAATGCAGAGGCTGCACAGAGACAGGAGGACAGCCTGTACATGTGGATCGATGCCCACCAAGCAAGAGTCCTCATAGGTACCCTCCTTCTTTACTCTCAGGGATCCAGAGATGTGCCCACAGATCAGGGCACAGTCATAGGACCTCTACTCCTGGAATTAGCTGGGTGGAACTTTTATGATCAATACACTGCTTGTCTTCTCATCACTTATTGCATTTATTGCAGGCTTTGAAGAAGATATCTTGATTGTTTCTGAAGGGAAAATGGCCCCTTTCACCCATGATTTTAGAAAAGCACAGCAAAGGATGCCTGCTATTCCTGTCAATATCCAGGCCATGAATTTCACTTGGCAAGCAACCGGACAGGTACGTCTGCTATCTATAGTATATACCAGGGGTCTCTAAACATTCTAAATAAAGGGCCAGTTTAATGTCCTTCAGACATGTTGGTATCAGTGGGAGGAATAGTGCCCCATCATTGGCGTCAGTGGGAGGAATAGTGCCCTATCATTGGTATCAGTGGGAGGAATAGTGCCCCATCATTGGCGTCAGTGGGAGAAATAGTGCCCTATCATTGGTATCAGTGGGAGGAATAGTGCCCCATTATTGGTATCAGTGGGAGGAATAGTGCCCTATCATTGGTATCAGTGGGAGGAATAGTGCCCTATCATTGGTATCAGTGGAAGGAATAGTGCCCTATCATTGGTATCAGTGGGAGGAATAGTGCCCCATTATTGGTATCAGTGGGGGGAATAGTGCCCCATTATTGGTATCAGTGGGAGGAATAGTGCCCTATCATTGGTTTCAGTGGGAGGAATAGTGCCCTATCATTGGTATCAGTGGGAGGAATAGTGCCCTATCATTGGTATCAGTGGGAGAAATAGTGCCCTATCATTGGTATCAGTGGGAGGAATAGTGCCCTATCATTGGTATCAGTGGGAGGGATAGTGCCCCATTATTGGTATCAGTGGGAGGAATAGTGCCACATTATGGGTATCAGTGGGAGGAATAGTGCCCTATCATTGGCGTCAGTGGAAGGAATAGTACCCCATCATTGGCGTCAGTGGGAGAAATAGTGCACCATCATAGGGGTCAGTGGGAGGAATAGCGCCCCGTCACTGGTATCAGTGGGAGGAATCATGCCCCATCATTGGTATCAGTGGGAGGAATAGTGCCCCCCTGTTATTGTCAGTGAAAAAAATTGTGGCTCATTGTTGATGTCAGTGGGATAAAAAGTGCCACAAAGGGAAAGATAAAGGGCCTGCAGGCAGCAATGTGGAGACCAGTGATACATACATAACATTATACTATATATTTATATATATAGTATATAATATAGATAGATAGATAGATAGATAGATAGATAGATAGATAGATAGATAGACAGATAAATTATATATTAAATATGTTCCAAATAAATATTTAGCAAAATGTATTTTAAAATAATAATTATTAATATATATATTTTCTGTGTGTGCATTGAAAAGAATATATATATACTGTATATATATATATATATATAGTTTTTTTGGTTGTTGTGTGTGTGTGTTTGTTTTGTTTAACTAAATCTTCAAACCTTCAGCACAAATAATGTATATATTTTTGTTAAAATAATTCATTATGTCATCTGCAAAAAATCAAAAGGTTCCTAGTGCCGATAAAATATATGAAGCACTTTTTTAACTAGATTGCAGATGTTCTGTTAAGTTGTATACTATATATACATAAATTACTGTATTGGCATATCTTTAAAGCACAGAACTAGTCATCTTTAATGGTATTTAGCTTAAAGAACTTAGTTATCAATATGCCATAATATAAGTAGTCACTATAATTATATAGTCAGAATTGCATGTTTTAATTGTGTTTTTTTTATATTTTGCAATATCACTGCTGGTATAGTATATATAAAAAATAAATATATGTATATATATGATAAGGGTAGTCTATATAAATAATTATATCTGCAAACTCTATTTGTGTTTTTTTAATGATTTTGCAATATTAATGCTACTCTCCGTAATTTTTCATATTTAACTCATGATATAAGTAGTCAGTATAAATAACTATAATTGCAAGTTATAACTGTGATTTTTTTAAATTTTGTAATATCTCTGTTGGCAAAATTTATATTTATAGTCATGATATAATTTGTCAATATAAATAATTATAATTGCACATTTTATTTGTGATATTTTAAAATATCTTTGCAATATCACTACTACTCTCTGGTGTCATTTATAGTCATGATATAAGTAGTCAATATAAATAATCATAATTGCAAGTGCTATTTTGTGATATTTTTGTGCTACTCTCTGGAATAGTTAATATTAGCTTTGTTCGGGTTACACATCGGTGTCTCTTTTTAGATATTCAGATATTATTCTTTTCTTTTTATTACAATCACGTTTACAAACACCATTGTTTTTGGTTTGCATTGATAAAAATATTGTGTGACAAAAGACTAGACAAGGTTTTTTTTATGAACCTGTCCTAGTAGGTCACAGTGCTGGCAGAGGTCCGACAAGATTCTTCTCATGTTGTAATGCCAAGCAGAGCTTTTGAATATTTAGGGAAACTATATTAGTCCCAAGCAGCTGCCCTTCCCTGGATTACCAGCTGCTCAAACACAAAACTGACAGTAAATATGTCACACATAGTAACTTGAATGAGAAACAAAAATGTGTGTTTAACCTTTCTTTCAAGTTCATCCAAAACAAGGTCTTCATCAAAGGCAACACAGCAGGTAAGCTGTGCGTTGGGCTCTGGGTAGTAAGATCAGCCACATGACACTGTGATGCGTGAAGAAATACAGGCATAGATTTTCACACAGCTGCCTTTCTGCTGCTTCAATAAAGCTCAGAAAAGGAGGCCACCATAGGAAGTGCAATTAACCTGTAGCCATTCGATTTTAGATATTTGGGGACTGAAAGAAGAATTCTTACGGAGGTTGCTGTAGATGACATTTTTTATTGCTTTTTTTGCTTTTTAATAAGCCTTATGTTATTTATTCAGCAATTAGTCCAGCTTAAGCCATTGGTCGTCATTGCATGCTGAAACTAAATATGATTCGTGTTGGTTAGGTACTCTTCTGCTTCTAAGCAGCTCTGTGAGTATAGATAAATGGCTTATTCATAGGACCTAACTGCCGAAGTCCATGTTATCGGAATACCTAATGGGAGCATAGCAAACTCTTTACTAATAGTATTTATGAGCCAAGGAAACGGCTTCCACTGAATTGGACTCACAGTTACACCTTTGCTGTGTAGCATGTCACATAGTAGAGGAAATACCTTGTTTCCTGACCTCTGCGGCAGAATTTCCACTGTGGAATGTCAGTATGTTTACATTCTGTGTGCTTGACTTTTTTTTTTTTTTTTTTTACTTAAAGGGGTTCACATATCAAAAGTGTGCAGCTTCCAGCCTTTAATATTGAGATTCTGTTCTTCTGTGGTATTTTGCATCTTGGTGTTGTAGACATGCCACTGGGGATCAAAGCATAATGCTGCTGAGATCCCACTTCATTTAGTAGAGCAAGCATGTGCATGCCATCTGTTCTATCTGATAGAAAACAGCGGTAAACGGCTCAAACTGTGGCCAAAAAAGGCTTTAGTACTCAGAGATGAGATGCGAGGCACCTTGTAAGCTACATCTGGTTTCCATAGTAGTTTACATTGTATAAATGTTCAATATACAACCTCTGTACTCCACATTAGTGCATACAAAATCATTAATTTCATAGGTGAAAACTTCCAGAAGATGCAGAGAGAACTGAAGCGACACAACATGTTTTGTTGATCATAATTAACCTGACGCTGGTTCTCATTTTCCAACAAGCACTATAGGAATGACAGCTGAAATCTGATTTGTGGGGATGAGCTACACGTCAATGGGCTAGATTTACTAAAACTGGGGCACACGGAATCTGGTGCAGCTGTGTATGGTAACCAGTCAGATTCTAACTTCAGCTTGTTCAGTTAACCACTTCAGCCCCGGAAGTATTTACCCCCTCAATCACCAGACCATTTTTTGCAATACAGCACTGCGTCACTTTAACTGACAATTGCGCGATCATACGATGTCCTTTATGTCCTCTTTTTTGCACAAATAGAGCTTTCGTTTGGTGGTATTTGATCAACTCTGCGGTTTTAATTTATTGCATTATAAACAAAAATAGAGCAACAATTTTGAAAAAAAACCCAAAATTTTTTACTTTTTGCTATAATAAATATCCAAAAAAAAACACAAAAACAAAAAAATTCTTCACCAGTTTAGGCCATATTTTTGGTAAGCGTATATTGATTGGTTTGCACAAAAGTTATAGCATCTACAAAATAGGGGATATATTTATGGCATTTTTTAAATTTTTTTTATTTTTTACTAGTAATGGTGCTGATCAGCGATTTTTAACGGGACTGCGACATTGCGGCAGACAGATCGGACACTTTTGACTCTTTTTTGGAACCATTGACATTTATACAGCGATCAGTGCTAAAAATATTATTATTATTATTATTATTATACAGGATTTATATAGCGCCAACAGTTTACGCAGCACTTTACAACTTGAGGGTAGACAGTACAAATACAATACATTTTAATACAGTAGGAATCAGAGGGCCCTGCTCCCAAGAGCTTACAGTCTAAGAGGGAAGGTCAAGAGATACAAGAGGTAATAACTGTGGTCGATGTGCTGATTGAGAAGATAAATGTACAGGTGTTAGGTGGGGGCCAGATAGGCAAAATAGCCACTGATTACTGTATAAATGTCACTGGCAGGGAAGGGGTTAACACTAGGGGGCAATCAAGGGGTTAAGTGTTCCCTAGGGAGGTGTTTCTAACTGAGGGGGGAGTGTATTGACAGGGAGTAGAGAGAGATCGCTGTTCCTGATTATTAGGAACAGAAGATCCCTCTCTATTTCCCTGACAGAACGGGGATCTGTCTGTTTACATTGACAGATCCCCATTCTGGCTCTCTGAGGAGCGATCGTGGGTGGACATCGCGGCCGCCGGCCATGCACATCGGCTCTGGTGTTGCGCCCCCTATAGCTCTTAAAGTGGCTGACGTACACCTATGGTGGTTTGCGCAGCCGTGCCATCCTGCCACAGTATAATGACAGTGGCTGGTCGGCAAGCAGTTAAGCTTTGACAATAAAACCTGGAAGCTGATTAGTTTATATGCAGATTTGCACCAGATTTTGCACTCTTCGACTTCAGTAAATAACCCCAAGTGTTTCCATTTCTCCAGTTTTTAGGAATCAGCTCCCTATTTTGATTTGCAAAAAAGTTTAGACTCTCTTAAAGCTGAACTCCGAGCACAAAAACATTTATTTTAATATATTCCTTAATAACCACAAAGGATATAAATTAGGGGTGCAACAGATCGTCATCGATCCGTGATCCGATCCGCGGAGGTTGATCCGTACGGGACACCCGCGATCCGCGGAGCGCTCTGTGGCCTCGGCCATAGGAAAGGCCGCGGCTTTGGCCTAGCTCCGGAGCGGCGGCCATCTTAGTACACCCAGAGCGATCACTTGTAACAAACCGGCGTCATGTCATGACGCCGGTTCCTCTCTCCCCTCTGTGTACTGATCTGTACAGTGGAGGGGAGAGATTGGATAGCAACAGTGCCAATACTCTGCAATGCTCTGCTGCAATACCCTGCCAATACTCTGCTGCAATACCCTGCCAATACTCTGCAATGCCCTGCCAATACTCTGCAATGCCCTGCTGCAATACCCTGCCAATACTCTGCAATACCCTGCTGCAATGCCCTGCCAATACTCTGCAATACCCTGCTGCAATGCCCTGCCAATACTCTGCAATACCCTGCTGCAATGCCCTGCCAATACTCTGCAATGCCCTGACAATACTCTGCCATGCCCTGACAATACTCTGCCATACCCTGCCAATAGTCTGCCATACCCTGCCAATAGTCTGCCAATACCCTGCCAATACCCTGCCAATACTCTGCCAATATACCCGCTAATACCCTGCCAATATACCTGCCAATACCCTGCCAATACCCTGCAATACTCTGCCAATACTCTGCCACACCCTGCCAATAGGGAGATTGTGGATATTACAGTGGGGGAGATTTTTTTTTTTTGCTGATCCAAAAATTATCCGAACCGTGACTCCTGATCCGAGGAACGATCCGAACCATGAGTTTTTTGATCCGTTGCACCCCTAATATAAATCAACTTTGTGTGCACCAAATGCCTTTTTAAATTTAGTTATTACTTTGTAAAAGTAGCATTACTGAGTTGTACATAGTCAGTGCAGAGAGCAGATCTGTGGGCGGGGCCCAGCAGCTCCACCCACTGCAGACTGCATGCAGAAAACTACAGGAGGGGCAGATACAGGGTGAGTCACCCCGCAAGGAGAGAAAGCAAAAGTGACCAGTCTTTATTACAGGAAGCACCTGCAAAGTTTTACACTGGAGTACTGCACAGATCTGTAAGAAATGCACAAAGCAAACCAAGATTCAAGATTACACATCACTTGTGTATTTAGACAATATTTGCTTAACCTGGAGTTCAGCTTGAATTGCTTCCCAGCCAGCCTATAGTCAAATGATGGCTGAGCGGGAGCTTTTCCACCCTCGGTGGACGTTATTACTCCCAGTTGCACGCCTCCCGTGCACTCCATAGGCCGCGCTGCAGCTTAATCTGTCACCCGCTGTGTCCGCGTACAGATAGCTGTATCGGGCTATGACCAATCACAGCGATCACAAGACAGTTTCACACAATTAATGGCTTTCATTCATAGCCATTCATTGTGTATTATTGCGATGATCTCTGTGATTAGTCACAGTGATTACATGGTATACACTGGACCATTTACAGAGCATCTGTAACATGTGATAGCTGTGGCCAATCGCTGCTATCACAATAGTACACACTGGCAAAGAATAGAGGCCATTTATAAAAATGATTGCTTATAACAGTGTAAAAAAATTCTTGATGAACTCCCCAGAGCAGTATAGTGTCACATGGCAACACTGTACAGCTCTGGTCACAGTGTGTCTAAAAAATTGTAAAAAAAGAAAAAAATTTTTACAAAATTATGTTTTTTTTTTCTTACTGTGACCAGTCAGTATCTCTGATCAGAAAAAAAAGAGACATAAAATCCTGACTGAGCTCAACCTCAATTGTACACACTGTGTGCTGTATACATAAATAGGTGTAACAAGACCCAGTGATCTTACACATGTATAGAAATAAAGAAATTAGCTTTATTAAACACACATATCAAAACAGTACAAAACCCACTATCTATCTCATAAAAACATAATTGCCCAATTATTTAAAAATACACATAACCATGGCAGCTGCAGGGAAGTTGTATGAACAACCTCCTCTCCCAAAAAGAGGTAAAAAGAAAAAGAAAAATATTAGCGTATATTCATGAATGTATGTGCCCCAGTAGGGGGTACAATTTGTGTCAACTAAATTAAAAATTGTGTGACATTGCCTCCTCCATATTATAAAGTGATGATATATAGCTCATGGCTAAATGTTGCTGAAGGTTCCATGAAGAGGTATCCTATGAGATATGTTCCAGAGCTAATTTAAAGTTGAATGTTTTACAGAGTCCATTAAGGGATCTTCTCATGGATATGTAAGAAAATCCAAACCACATGTGGACAATGTCGCCCCCATGTGGCCAGCACTGTTTGGGCCATGATGTGAGATCTACCCAACTGAGGGTGATTCAGTAGGCCACTGTATGTGGTTAATAACCTGTGAAGTCCATAAGGGTATTCTGTGTGGGGTCAGTCCTTATGTATCCAGCTTGAAAGGAGTGTGAAATGGTGACTTATATGGTTACAATAAAATACAACTGGAAAACCAGGGAGGGATGTCCTTGTTATCACATATAATGCTCTTGTGGTTTATTAGCAAGGCATCTGATGTCCTCCCTTAATTGGCAAAAGAATCACATATGAAAACTTCAACTGTGTAATATGTGGTTTATCATTGCCCAGTGTGGGAGCCATGAGTGTCATTTGAAGAGAAACAAAAAGCCGCTTAACACTCAAATAAAGGAAATGTACTTATCCATCCATGTGGAGCTTGAAAAGTCCAAGCTGTGTTCGCGGCAATAAAGTTATATCAGTCCCTTAAAGAAATGGAGGAGGTAGGAGAGGAGATATCCCAAAGACTGGGTGCATGGGACCAAGCTGGGAGCCTAACCAGTTTCGCCGGACATGCTGGCTGCTTCAGAGGCAACTGTCACCTGTCTGTGAGGGATGTCTTTAAATTTACCTAAAATGACCGCTTTTGGCACCAAAACGGAAAAAAAATGCCATTAAGTAAATTTACATCATGACGCAAAAACGTCACAGTGCACTCGCCATGACATTGGTGCGCATGTGTAGTAGGTGTGGAGGCTCCTACAACATCCAGGGGACACCAGGAGGCAAAACAAACATCATTGTCTCCCAATTCCAGCACAAAATTCATGAAAAAAGAATACAAGCTAAAATACAATATATAAAACAATGGGATATTGTATAAAGATCCATATAATTATTCTAGCTACTCAAGTAGTGATATTATATACAGTGTGTCAGATCACTTTAAAGGTACCAAAAATAATACAAAATATGTAATGGTATGAATTATTATTATTATACAGGATTTATATAGCGCCAACAGTTTACGTAGCGCTTTACAACTTGAGGGTAGACAGTACAAATACAATACACTTTGATACAGTAGGAATCAGAGGGCCCTGCTCCTTAGAGCTTACAATCTAAGAGGAATTCACAAGCAGGAGAGAGACATGTCAAGGACCAAGCACCCTAAATTATATGCACAAGAGGGAACTAGGTTTAAGAACGGAACAAAAGACAAGCTATCGTTCAAGCCTGGGGGGGTGAACCGCCCCCAGTTCCCAAATCTATTGGGTTTCTCTCTGCAGGAATATTTGATCAAAGTTACCTCTTCTGGGGTTGGGATTGACCACCTCTAACACCCAGCATTTTAATGATGTACTGTCTATTATGATTAAGACATACATGTCTGACTACAGATGCCTTTAGATGGTATGTAGCAATGTCATATATGTGATCCTGAAGCCTTCTCCTAACTGTCCTTATCGTCTTTCCGATATAGTAAGCTCCACATGATATAACATCTGATGTATTGGCATGTCCCTTGCATTTCAAGTAATGGAATTGCCTTCAATCATATACCTACAGAATTTGCAGGTGCCACATTTCCTCATGCCCCCATGGGTGCCATGAGGAGAGGGGCGCCAAGAAATATCACTATGTATAAGTAGGTGACCTAATAAATGAGCTCTTCTGTAAATGAATTGCGGATGATTTGGTACCAATTTTCTGACAATATCATCATCCGTCAGCAGGTGCCAATGTGTGGTACATATATCCCTGACCCTGGGTACCAGTTCGCTAAATTGTAAACTTATTCTAGTATTGGGTGTCTTGTCCTTGTTGGTACCTGTTTCTTTAAAAATGAAAGCTTCCTTATCGCTGTCTTTGGCTCTCTGATAGGCGTTAGTAAACCACCTCCTCTGATAGCTACGTTGAATGAATTTCTTTCTCAATTTTTTTGCCTTTGTCTCAAAGTCTGCAGTCTCTGTGCAGTTGTGACATGCACGTAGGTATCGTCCTACCGGTATGTTACAAACTAGTGATCTAGGATGGAAACTATCTGCATGCAGGAGGTTATTGGTGGCCGTTGGTTTCCTATATCATTTTGTTTTAATGTTACTGTTCTCGCCCAGTTCAATGGTCAAGTCCAAAAAATTGACCTGTACTGGGTCACATTCACTAGTGCTCCTTAGTTCCCGTCCACAAGATGAGATCTTCGTCCATGTACCTGTACCAGGACAGAATCCTGTCCAGGTACGCCAACAACGCCCCCTCGCCACTGAAAGGCCAAGCCTCCCAATCTCCTAAGTAAACATTGGCATATGCTGGGGCACACTTAGTGCCTATGACAGTGCCCTGTGCCTGGCAAAAAAACTTTTGATGAAATGTAAACTTCATCAACCAGGCCAGTTTGGAGACTACTGTTCTAGACTAAAGGGAAGTCTAGAGTTCAGCTTTAATTTAGCTTTGCAGGGTAAAAAAAAAAGTACCTTTGCTCCTGTTGTTTATAGAATGGTATCTTTCATCTCTTTTTCTGCAATTTAGCTGTTTTTAGTCATTCAAGTCTCTCTCACAATGGCTCAGCTATCCCTATTTCCACTCCAAGCAGTGACTTGGCAGCCTTCCAGCTTTCTAATCTTCCAATGTGAAGGCAGACCAGGTACCCTTGAAGTGAGAAGCAGCGGAGATAAATTGCTGAGAGAACGACTTTAGTAACTCTGGTGTGAACTTTGAGATGGAATGGATGCATAGTGCCTGTAGCTACAGAGGTCATTGAGGGGTTATTTTAAAGCTCTTTTTTTGTTTGTTAAACATATGTAAAAACATGAACATTTGTAGCCTGATAGCAGGTTTACTTTACAATTTATTTACTGTACTAGATTTAGACAAGTATATACTTCAGACAGTGTAAAATAAGTAAGTTGTGAAAGATATAGCACTTACAGTAAGTAGACTGCAACAGCCTTCTTGCTTAGGCCCAATTTTTATTCATTGCACAGTGCTGTAAAACACAGTAAGCTGACATTTTTGAAGGCACAAGCATTCGTTAGTCAGCCTTTTACTGTTCCTAGACTTGGCCCACCAATGATACAGGCATTGTAATCCAGAAATAAGAAGTAGGATTGGGTGGGATATGCCTCTGATGATGTTCCTATAAAGCTAGAAGAACCAAGGTTGCCTAGGCAATGTCACATATGTGGATGGAAGTAATCAGAAAATATAGGCTAAAGATATCTCTCTCTCTCTCTTACATATTGTATATATTGTAATATGGGTACAATCAGCCTGTCCACACATTGTTTGAATTTCAGATTGGATTTGAACCATGTAAGGTTGGCTTTAGAAAATGCCAGGACACCTGGCTCACCTGTCAGCAGTACCACTGCCCTTTACACTGCCCTCCCCACTACAGGTTCCTCAGGCTCACTTAGGTTTTACTCACAGCACTTCGCTGTACTGGTACACTCCAGAATTTGTGCACTACAAAGTCGGGGCCCTTCTTCCCCTACTTTTTGTTGGACCTCCTTTCTATGCCTCTAAAGGCTGTACAGGAAGTCCCCGAGTTACGAACACAATAGGGACTGTAGTTTTGTTCGTAAGTCGAAGTTGTTCGTAAGTCGCAACATTGCATTTGTAAGTGTAACTTCCGGTCGGAACACTGCATTCGTAAGTGTAACGTCCGCCTGTACATGGATGTGGGATGTTCTGGGAGCTTGTTATGTTATCTGGGGCTCTTCTGGCCATGCAGTATATGTTTTACTGCAATATGGGATGTGTCTGGAGGTATCCAGGACCAGCGTGGAGCACAAGTGGCCGGCATTTGAGGCCATTCGTAAGTAGGAGTCATTCATAACTCGTGTGTTCGTAACTCGGGGACTGCCTGTAGTTAGTCTGCAGTAGATGCATTAACATCACAAACAGGTGCCTTCATGAATCACCAGATTACTGACAAAAGAAAGTTGGGGGAACTGGTGCATAACCACTATGTCAGGAATAAAAACTGAAGTACCTTGCAGGTAGGTTTCTTTATGCGTTTTTGACTGGAATAGACTTTGCTGAGCAGAAAATGTAGGCTGCCAATGATGACTTTCTGAAAATACTAGTTGCACAACTGGCCTTCTGACAGTATATCTTAAGTACTAAGTCACTGACCCAGAGCAAGTATTGAAGATGAAAAGTTCTGTCTTCAGTATTGCATCACAGGCTGTAAACCTGCTCCTGATTAAAAAAAGAGTATCAAAGCCAGGAGGTCAGCCCTCATATTTTTCTTAGAATAGAGTTATAGCAGTTAACCACTGCTGAGATAAGCCTATTTGACCCTATAGAGCAGTAATGGCGAACCCTGGCACCCCAGATGTTTTGGAACTACATTTCCCATGATGCTCATGCACTCTGCAGTGTAGTTGAGTATCATGGGAAATGTAGTTCTAAAACATCTGGGGTGCCAAGGTTTGCCATCACTGCTATAGAGAGTCTGTTTTTAAGAAAATCTTTCCTCCCTCTTGCAAGATTTAAAAACAGGGGTCTACGGTATATATAAATCAGATATAGTTTTACTATATACAGTATCTTACAAAAGTGAGTACACCCCTCACATTTTTGTAGATATTTTATTCTATCTTTTCGTGTGACAACACTGAAGAAATGACACTTTGCTACAACGTAAAGTAGTGAGTGTGTTTGGGGTCATCATCATGTTGGAATACTGTCCTGTTGCCCAGTCTCTGAAGGGAGGAGATCGTGCTGTGCTTCATTATGTCACAGTACATGTTGGCATTCAAGGTTCTCTCAATGAACTGTAGCTCCCAGTGCCGGCAGCACTCATAGAGCCCCAGCTCATGACACTCCCACCACCATGCTTGACTGTAGGCAAGACACGTTTGTCTTTTTTATTCTCCTCACCTGGTTGCCACCACACATTTTTGACACCATCTGAACCAAATAAGTTTATCTTGGTCTCATCAGACCACAGGACATGGTTCCAGTAATCCATGTCCTTAGTCTGTTTGTTTTCAGCAAACTGTTTGCGGGCTTTCTTGTGCATCATCTTTAGAAGAGGCTTCCTTCTGGGACAACAGCCATGCAGATCAATTTGATGCAGTGTGTGGCTTATGGTCTGAGCACTCACAGGCTGACCCCACCACCCCTTCAACCTCTGCAGCAATGCTGGCAGCACTCACGTCTATTTCCTAAAGACAACCTCTGGATATGATGCTGAGCACATGCACTCAACTTCTTTGGTCGACCATGGCGAGGCCTGTTCTGAGTGGAACCTGTTAAACCGCTGTATGGTCTTGGCCACCGTGCTGCAGCTCAGTTTTAGGGTCTTGGAAATCTTCTTATAGCCTAGACCATCTTTATGTAGAGGAACATTTTTTTTTTTTCAGATCTTCAGAGAGTTCTTTGCCATGAGGTGCCATGTTGAACTTCCAGTGACCAGTATGAGAGAGTGAGAGCGATAACACCAAATTTAACACACCTGCTCCCCATTCACACCTGAGACCTTGTAACACTAACGAGTCACATGGCACCGGGGAGGGAAAATGGCTAATTGGGTGTAAATGGGTGTACTCACTTTTGTTGCCAGCGGTTTAGACATTAATGGTTCTGTGTTGAGTTATTTTGAGGGGACAGCAAATTTACACTGTTATACAAGCTGTACACTCACTACTTTACATTGTAGCAAAGTGTAATTTCTTCAGTGTTGTCACATGAAAAGATGTAATAAAATATTTACAAAAATGTGAGGGGTGTACTCACTTTTGTGAGATACTGTGTGTGTATATATATATATATATATATATATATATATATATATATATATATATATATATATATATATATATATATATATTATATATATATATATATATATATATATATATACACACATATATATATATATACACAGTATCTCACAAAAGTGGGTACACCCCTCACATTTTTGGATAAATTTTATTATATCTTTTCACAAAAGTGAGAGTAAAAGTATATATTTATTTCAAGATCCTGGAGTGGCCTAGCCATTCTCCAGATCTCAACCCCATAGAAACCTTTGGAGGGAGTTGAAAGTCCATGTTGCCCAGCGACAGCCCCAAAACATCAACATACCAGCAACAGTGTGTGACAACCTTGTGAAGACTTACAGAAAACATTTGACCTCTGTCATTGCCAACAAAGGATATTTAACAAAGTATTGAGATGAACTTTTGATACTGACCGAATACTTATTTTCCACCATAATTTTCAAATAAATTCTTTCAAAAATCAGACAATGTGATTGTCTGGATTTGTTTCCAAATTTTGTCTCTCATAGTTGAGGTATACCTATGATGACAATTACAGGCCTCTCTCATCTTTTTAATTGGGAGAACTTGCACAATTGGTGGCTGACTAAATACTTTTTTGCCCTACTATATATATATATATATATATATATATATATATATATATATATATATATATTTCTACACACAGTACGTTACACAGTATATACTATTGTTTTGAGCATCTGTCAGGCAGTAAGGTCGTCCTATCTTCTATTAAAGCACAGTGCCGATGACAGACACCAACAAGTCATGTCGCAAGTCAAGATGCGGTCAAGATGACATAAATGAAATATAAGGCTTTGTTAACTGGAAGTTTTACTCTCCTACAACATCCCAATCAGAGTGGGGTTTTTCAGTCTGGAGCTGAGATAGGTGTCATATCAGCCTCCATGGGAGCCTTACAGCCTGACACTAAGTTGACATTTCTTCTCTGACCAAAAAAAGTGAATCATAGCACACACACCTATTCCTAAGAGGTAAGTTTTTACAGATTACAGTACTTTTCTGACTGGTTCAGTCTAAAGTTGAGCTTCAGGCAGCTATAAAATATTCAAATTATCGCAGCTCATTCAAATATATTTTTGAATGCAAACAGCGTACCTATCTGAATTTAACTTGGTAACAGTATCTTGAAGTTTACTGTATAGTCTATACAACAGAGCCCAGGGAGGGGGTGGGAGAAGCAGCACATGACGCCAATCCGTTGTGCTGCTGCAAAAGTAACATACTAACAGAAGTAAAAAGAAAAGTAGACATAAATACAAATTCTTTGGCAGGTAAAACAGTTCCTATATATATTTAATTTGTGTATTTTTAAAAAGTTCAAGCACCACCCAGCTGCGACATATCCTCATACCACTTCCTGCTCCCCAAAACCTGGCAGGGGGCACCTACCCATTTGAACTGACTTGTCTTGACTTCACACTTCTGTACCATGCCCTATTCCTATTGACTGCTTAATCAACCACCAATAGATTATGTTCCATCATACCTTCTCAAGTGGAAGAGAGACCTTGATCTTGAGGTCTCCCTTACGACTGTTCAAAGGGACAATATAATATATTTCACTCACAAAGCATCCATCTCTTATAAGATCCCAAAATCGGAATTTCAAATTCTATCGTGTTAGTACAGGGTTCCTTCACAGGTGCTTTCCCCAAGTCTCATCCAGCTGTTGGGACGGAGATGGGTACGTTTCTCCATATGTTTGGGGATTGCTCCCCTGATAGAGCCTTCTGGGAAGTAATGCAGGTTCATTCAAACTCACAGAAGTTGATCGTGGTAATAATCCCACCGCATTTCTTCTACACCTGAACCATCTAGGTAGCAAGCAATACAAACACTCCCTCCCGATTAATTTGATCAACACGGCCCCCATTTGTATCCCATTTAAATGGAAGCAAGGCTCACATCCCTTTATAGACATGTGCTTTTCAAAAATCCAAGAGCTATATACTATGGAAAACCCTCTAGCCACTCGCAACCAAAAAATTGATAAGTTTAGAAAAACATGGTTCTATTGGGTGGATTTTACCTCTTCCCAGGAATATGGAAATTCCCTGGCTGTAGGTTGAGCTACATGTTCGGTCTGGACAGGTACGCTCCTGACATTTCAAAGGCATGCCCTCTGGCTTTGTGGATGCCCCCTTCTGGACCCCTATCCCCCCTCCCTCCCCACACACACACTCACACAGACACACAGACTTTTTGCTGATCTTTCTACACCTCTTCTCATCTCTCATATTGTTTTATCCTATGACTGGGAAAGGTTCCTTTTTCTACTTTACCCAGTTTAGCGTAATTTTCCCATTGCTTTTTTCTCCTGATTTGCAAGAGACGTTTGAACCGTCTATCAGTCTGGGATAATTCTAGTCCATTAATAGTTTAATAAAGTTTGAAAAGTTTGAGGGAGCAAATCATACAAGCTTTGTACTAATGTTGACTTTCTTCAAAGTGGAGCCAGCTTCGGACACTTAATCCTATTGACAATTGCTTGCTGCAGTCACTGAGTGTTGTACTGTAATCTTCATTGTCTCATATGCATCTGTATTGATGTGGCCTTCTATTTGTTCCACTGTTGGCTTATTGTGTCATAAGCTGTTTTTTCTTTGCATTGTAATGGGCGGTCTTCTTCTTGAATTCAAATTAAGAATTAAAAAAAATGTACAAGTAAGTACACAACATTTTTTATTTTTGTGAAACCATCATGAAGATGTGAAAAATGTTTTGCCCAAATTTGAAATGTGGTTTTGGTCTATTTCATAGCTGACTTTCATATATATTTAATAGAAGTGGGAAAAGAACTGACATAGTTCCACAAGTTGATGTTTTTCATATCACATCAGTTCAGCCACTGCAGCTTCAGGTAATCCTCTGTTCCTCACATGCTGTATTTTATTTGAATTAGTAGAAAAGTATCTTAATGCATTCATGCCAAGACATGTATTTCAATCAGTTTAAAAGCAAGCAGCTGCTTTTGTTAATTAGTTGGTTGCCTTGCCAATGCAAGTACGTATTGTTTTCATCAGGACACTTGAAATGGCATATACTTATGTAATGTGTGCAAAAAAGCCCAAACTAATCCACATAACAAACATTTCCTGTATATTACCTCAATATTTAGAAACATTATAACAAGGATGGTCCTGGGATATTTCACAATGTGGAACCCTAAATAGTATATGACATATTGGACTCCTATTCTTACTATGAATATGAGTAAGTGTTAACCTAAGTCAGAAGTATACATTGGTTAACCATTCCATATTATGGCATGAATAAACAACCAACAGTGGCAAGCACACTGTTAATGAACTTAGGGTACAGGGACATTGCTAGGACCATGAAAGAACTGGGGCACTCTTGGGCACCCTGTGAGAAAATCATACAAAACAAGACTGTACTTGCTGCACTCATAGGCTACAGTCCCTGTAGCCATAAATGATCCATTAATTAATTATATAAACCTTGGGTCAAAGAATCTTTTTTTTTTACAAAAAGTTAAGAACTCTTCCATTGTATATGTTTTTTTATACACAGAATATAGACATGGAATCAGCAATTTGAGGCTACATTAATGAAGAACTTTATTAAAATAGATGGGGACTACTTATTAACCAGCACCTGAGAAAATAAACAAAATTGCTTAGGGGTATTTAACATGCAGCACAGCTCACAGTTTGCAGCAGTTATGAATTTTTAACATACAACAGAGCACATTGAGTACAGTGGTCAATATTGAATATATAACCCAGAGTACAGAGTGCAGTGCTCAGGACGCATGCAGCACAGCCTACAGACCACAGTGGTCAAGGGTGTGTAACAGTGGGCAACGGTCAGAGCTATGGAAAATACAGCACAGCATAGAAAATTGCAATGGTTAGGAGTACTCAGTGGTCTGAGAAATAATATAAATACTTGAATGATTACCGGTATATACTGCTCACAGGTTCATTTTGGAGACTCTGGGGGTGAGAGCTCTGTGGCACTGCTTGCTCATTAAAAAGGCCTCCCTGTCTACCTGTTTGATTTTTAAATTGTTTTACATTGTGAAGAGTTCAACAGAGGGAAATGGGAAAATGGAGACTGCAAGGAGGTGGGTGGTAGCAGAGTGGGGAATATAGAAGGGAGATCTCATGATTTTAATTCTCATTAGATAAACTATAAGAAACTAAGGGTTGATGCAATCCATCAGACTCCAACTATAACTGAAATGCCACTTTTGAGAGGCATTAACCTTAAGCTTTTTAAAGCTCTGCATATTTAAAATATGAATTACTATTACAATTAAAATATTACATTATAACATAAAATATTTAATAAAATAGCATTTCATTAGAATAATAATGAATATATGACTTAATTAATTATTTTAGATAGTTATAGCACCTTATCATAGGTTAAAAATAGTAATCTAAAGTAAAAATAATTATTCTGATCAAATAACAGATACTGGGGCATGTTAAGCTGCAATAAATTAATTATCTTTATTAATCGTATGCTCCAGGGTGAATACATTTAGTTCTCTTAGCATTCCCTCAATATGTTGACCGGGCCCCATGCTGCAGGGAGCCCTTGAGGGCCCCCTGTATACCTCCATAGAAGGAGCAGCAAGAGCGGCTGAGACTGAGCTCCCCAATCCTCAGCCAAACTGAAAATCGGCACTCCAGGGAGCTCGTCACACTGATTAGACCTAAAGTGAAAGCACAGTTTGTGCTGTGCTCTTCGTCTCCCCCTACAGTGCAGTACCCGGCAGGAAGAGGTAAGGTTTTTCAAAAGGCTATCTGTATGTATGTGTGTTTATATGTATGTGTGTGTGTATGTATGTGTGTGTATGTATTTATGTGTGTGGGCATGTGCATGTATGTGAATGTGTATGTGCATGTGTTTATATGTGTGTGCATATGTGCATTTAAATATATGTGTGTGTGTTTATATATATATATATGTGTGTGTGTGTGTATGTGTATATATATATATATGTGTGTGTGTATCATGTGTGTGTGTGTTTATATATGTGTATGTATGCGTGTGAGTAGATGTGTGTTTACATGTATGTATTCACATTTAATGTATGCACTTCTAATCCTGGCCCCCTATATGTGTACAATCAGAATTTATTTTTTTTTTCTTGCTTGTTCATAGTACCAGCAAAAAAATGCTGTTCCTCTGAAAAGCGATCCATGCTCAGATCGCTTTTCAGAGGCATTTGACAACTGGTAAAAAGGCAATGTGTTGCCTCCTGACCACCTGTTTTAACCCCTTAATGCATCATCACTATGCTGGAACTGCGTGCAATGCACACAGTTGTGGAGTGGTTGCAGTGCAGCCCCATTCACCTAGGGGTATACTTCAAGGGTGCCCTGACTGGAAAAAGATTGAGAAACACCAACATAGAGGAACCAATCTCTCCATTTTCCTCCTGCAGCCACTGAATGTCTGCGGGAGGGAGGAGAAGTGTGTGTATGTGTGTGTGGGGGGGGGGGATGGAGAAATCAATTCCTTTATATGCAGCCACCCACTTGTGACCAGGTCCTGTTGTTCCGCCACCGGGCTCGGAGGAAAGGGCTCTGCCTGGGGGTCAGGGGGGGCCTTCGCAGTTTCTTGCATTAGGGCCCTGAAGGTTCTAGTTACGCCACTAACATCATCCATGTTTCCTGGCAATTTAGTTGCCCTTTTCTGCATTCCAGATAAAAGTTTGTGAACTAATCCCAGAAAGAGAACTGCATGTTCAACATGAGACTACTGGAGATGAGATGATGTATACAGTAAATTTCTATCTTTCTCTCTTTTTTTTTTCTCTCTATCTTTAAAATGTATGCTTCTTTTAATATAGAAATGTATCTTTCTAGCTTTAGAAGCTGCTGACTGGCATTAAAACTGAACTCCAGGAATACCGCAACTTTGTAAAATGTGTCGGATTAGTATGGGTTAAGTTCAATAAGATGCATGCCGCCTCGTGGACTTATTTCTTTAATTTGCTAAGTCCTGGGAGTACTACAGTCACTATATTTCTGGCACTCCAACGCTGGACCTTCTGGTCTCAGCTCCAGCAGCTGCAGAGTCACATGCAGCTGCTCTGCCCACCCTCCTGCCTAATCACAGAATGCTCTGTATTATGTGAATCCATTCATAAAATACAAAGCCTTCACTGTGAATGGCCAGTGGAGGTGAAATGCAGGCAGAGCTGCTGCTGTATGAGAAAGCAGTGTCTCTGCTGTCAGAGTGCTGGGAGTAGAGTGATCTGCTCTAATTTTACCATTTTAAACTGTAAGTTGCATGTATATTTACCCCACAAATGCATAACTTTACATTCATCAATATTGAAAATGATTTACCAGTTGATAACCCAATTTTTTTTGTTTAGGTCTTCCGCTTTAAAGCAGAACTAAAAGAACCACAAACTAAAAACACAATTTAATTCATTTTTAATATTTAAAGCAAACTCCCCCATCCATCTATGTCTTCATTCTTTATTTTGTTGGGAAATTACTTTGAAAAACACTCCCTAACATTTCTGACTGCAGCCATCTTGAGTAAGGGCACATGATTCATGTAGTTCTGGAATCAAGTGGGCGATGCCTGCACTGCAAGGGTTGGTTGCTCTGTTTGTCTAGGGCAGAGGAGAAACAGTTTTATTTACCTGATCCTCCATCCGGCAGATGGTGCTCCTTCACGCTCCGGTGGTGGACTGTCCCTCAGCGTTAATACATCCAAAGCAGGGTTATGGTCCCTACATTTGTCTTGATGACGTCAGGACCCTAGACCGCTTAGTTGCTTGGGGTTTGACATTAAGATATAAGTAAATAATTTGTTTACGGGGGTTTTAGGTTCAAAGTGAAAAATTAAGTGAGAATTTCTGATAATTTTTATGAGTAACTTTTTTTTAAACATCAAATTGTGAATTTGGAAACATCAAGAAGAGAATTGGTATAAACAAATATACAGCAAAAATAAATTTATTTAATTACCATTTATCAAAGATGTGATTTTCATTATTATTTCTAAATAAAAGGACATAGTTGGTTAGAAAGTTAAAGCAGAGCTCCACCCAAAAGGGGAATCTCTGCTTGTAGCTCTGCTTGTTTGCCTCCTCTCCCCCTCCGCTGCTACATTTGGCATCCTTCTGGGGGGGGGGGGGGGGGTACCTGGTTTTGACAGGTATCCACTCCCACTTCCAGCTGATCTCGCCGTGGTCAAGTCAGCCGGAAGTTCAGCCCCCCTCCTCTTTCCTCCAGTGCCGAGTCATTCACAAAGTGCTACACATGCACAGTAGGAAACCGGCTGTGAAGCTGCTAGGTTTCACTGATGATTTCCCATAGCAGTGATGGCGGCGGCAGCACCCGACAGCCAATTGAAAAAAATGGCTGGGGTGAAGACACCGCTGGATTCGTGGACAGGTAAGTGTCCTAATATTAAAAGTCAGCACCTATAGTATTTGTAGCTGCTGACTTTCATTTTTTTATGAAGGAGCCTGGAGCTCCGCTTTAAATAAATATTTAAATTTTTATTTCACTTTCAGCACTTATTAGGCCAGCTAAGCGATGAAGGGGTCAAAGAGAGCACCATTGTTGGGCTGTATTTAGAGCACTATTTGCCTTTAATTCAGGCCTGCATTGTAATCATAGTTCATTACTGCAACCCATGATTTATTTATGTAATCTGTGTGATTTGGACCAAGTGAAATAGGATGTGCATGCCCTGCAGTAGTTGGACTGCATTAAAAACACCCTACTTTAAAGTTTTTCATTTTTTGCATCACCTAAAGACAACCTAACATTTTGGGGTTGGTATATAAGCAAATAGGCTGTTCACTTTGAAAAGGAATTTACCTTAACTTAGTTCATGAGGAGAAGCTATGCTGACTTTTGTCATTCAATCGTGTGACAGTTTTTTTTTTTCCTTGCACCTGATTGGGTATTCTTTGCAAAATGACTTTTCAGCACATTCACTAAGCTTATGGTAAATTCCCCTGCAATGTGATATTTTCCTTGCAAAGTGAACAGCCTATTTGCCTTTAGTAAATCAACTTCATAGGCAAGCCATAGATGATCCATTTTCTTCTCTCATTACCCCCATCAACACAGGCAGTCAACCAACCTGCCCATAGATTGATTGAAATTAGTCTGGTCCCTGCTGAACCGGTTACATTTCGATTCATGTATGGCCGGCTTTAGGCTCTAAATGCTAAGAGAACTGCAATATCATATTTGTGTAGATAGCCAGTTGCATTTTACAGAGTGATGATCTGCGGTACCCTTGAAAACAAATGTGATTTTTGTTAATATAACATGTATATACGTAGAAAGCAAGGTAATAAAATATACCTACTCTTTAGTTGCTCACTGTTACTGTTTTTTTTTTTATAATAAATGAAGGCCAATGTCGCTTCATGCTTCTTTATTCCTTCACATTCTTCTATGCTATTCTTTTGCTCTCAGGTTATCCTAGTCAGAAGTGTTACACTCCTAATTCAGATCACAGGGTTTTCTTAAACAAACCAAATTTGTGGAATGGGTTAAATGAGGCATAAACAGTCAATAAAGTTTTAATTACAAAAGCATTTTAATTCTTCTCCCTTTTAACTTGCATGCACTATTGATTATACATTCGTTAGAACATAATCGGGCATTTGGACTTTAGTGTGCCCGGGGTGTTTTATCCAAGACATCAAAGCCCTTCTGTAAGTCCTAAGAACAAAGGCTTAATAGTTTGAAGCCTGTCCAACATCAGTCTGTACCAGCTAGCCATGTGTCTTACCTTTCAAGGCATGGATTAACCTTCCTGCAAGCTGAGAGAACTCTTTCTAGTCAAATAAGCAAAATAACTATCACTACAAAATGACATAAGAAGATGCTAAGATCAGTTTATGTCATGTTCTTAGGAAATCTATTGGTTAAATGCAAGAGTGCATAAAATAGGATTTAAATTTGTTAACTTATTATACAGAATATTCTTGTAGTTTTCTTTGTTAGCCTGAGTATAACGTGATCCAAGGAACAATACAATAACAGGTGATTTTCCCCAAAAAGTACCTCTGACATAGATCTAAACCTTAACAGGATGACATTTAGTTTACTAAAGCGCTGTGTATCGTAAATAATTTCCTTTCTTTCTTTTTTTTGTAAAATATTGTTTTCACATCTACTTTGATAGCCACATAAAGTTAACAAATTATTATCTTCTTTGTGAGTTAGTAGCAGGGCTGGGACAAGGGGTGGGCAGGAGGGGCGGCTCCCATGGGCGCAGGTGTTTACTGCCGGGATGGAGGTGCCGTATAGTAAGCTCATTGTGTTACTAGGCTGACAGGAGTAGTGACAGCGGCATCACTACTCCTGGATGCCCAGACCTGGAAGCGACAGGGAGAAGGGTAGAGAGCCTAATGGAGGTGCAGGTGGTGCTCTCTCGCCCTCTTCTCCTTTCCTTCTTTCTCAAGATCAACAGGAGTGCTGCTCTGGCAGACAGGAAGGATCTGGATAGAGAGAAAGCACATCCTACACCAGGGGTCTTCAAACTACGGCCCTCCAGTTGTTCAGGAACTACAATTCCCATCATGCCTAGTCATGTCTGTGAATGTCAGAGATTTACAATGCCTCATGGTATGTGTAGTTCTGCAACAGCTGGAGAGCCATAGTTTGAAGATTCCTGGCCTACATAGTAGAGTGCTAGAGGAGGCCAGGAGAAGAGGAGAGAGCCAGGACAGGAGGAGACAGCTGGGAGGAGGTGGGGCAGAGTTCTCTCTCCCTCCAGCTCCCCCTTCGTCAGTGCGTCGTCCTGTATTCCTATACACACAGCTGTCAGCTTCTGAATACAGGAGTGCTGTCAGATGGGACTTTGTAGGGTTTGTTTACCTGCACCTTTCTTCTGTTATCTTACACCCCCAGGCCACCTCCTCCCCACACAAGCAGCAGAAATTGTGGATAAGGGGGCGAGTAAGCAAACTCTGCAAAGTCCTGATCTATCAGTGCACCTGTACTAATAAGCCAGAAGAACTGTCTCCAGTACTGACCTTATCTGACAGCAGCCTTTGGAGATCACTGCTATGAATGGCTTTGATTATCCTTAGACCCATTCATTAGGTATGAATGGGTTCAAAGGTTAAACAAAGCCATTCATATGAATGTAGAAAGCTGAAGTGAGAATAATGGTGACTCACCACTGTACTCACTCCCGAGATCAGGACTATGAATTCATAATGAATAAATCCATTGATATATGTAGAAAAAAAGGAATCATAAAAACATAAAATAACTTTTTTGACCTTTAGGATACATTCACACCAGTGGCTACATTAGAATCCAGCGGCTGGTGTGGAATAACAGCAGTGCTAATGCGCCAATTGCAGTGGATCTCACTGTTCACTCAGGTTTCCTCCCACACTGCAAAGATATGCTGTCAAAATTGGCCCTAGTATGTGTTTGAGTGTAAGTTAGGGACCGTAGGTTGTAAGCTCCTTGAGGGCAGGGATTGATGTGAATGTACAATATACTGTGTATGTAAAGCACTGCATAGAAATTGTCAGCGCTATATTAATACCTGTAATAAATAAATAAATAATAATAAAATATACTGGATACTGATCATTTGTTTTGAACTGAATTTATTAGGGCATGCTGGTAAACAAAAAAAATGACAATCTGCACTGGTTCTTTCTGATTAGCAAATTAGCAAATTTATGATTGGCAAATTAAAGCGGGGTTCCACCCAAATTTTGAACAATATCTGTATGTATTCTCTTCCATGCCTAGATGCTGACATGCTGTTTAAAAAAATTTAAATCGCCGTAATTACCTTTTATTTTTCTATTCTTCTTTGCACTTCCTGGTTCTCCTCCCGTGGGAGTAGGCGTGTTTCTAGCCTCTCCCAGACTCCGCACAGTCTCCTGGGAGCTAGTCTTAGGCTTCCCAGGATGCCACTGAGCATGTGCGGGAACGAGCGGTGAATGCTGGGAGCACAGCATTCACTGCATCCAGGAAATAAATGCTTGTGGGCTTCAAATGCCCACAATGAAGATGGAAACCGCCTGCAGTGAATAATATAAGTTATTCTTTCCAACGAAATCTGACACAGGCGGACATATTACACACAATATGTGAGTATGTAATGCTGAGAAGAAAAGTTTGTGAATGAACTCAAAAAAAAAAAAAAAACGATAGATAGGTGGACCCCCGCTTTAAATCAGTTGTCAAAGGGCTAATTCACCTTTACAGAAAATCTGTAAAGGTGACCTAACACCAATCCCCCTCCCCACCCCACCCCCCGTACTTACCTCCTGCGATCATGAGATATCAGGGTTCCCGCAAGCTGCTCCACAGGTCCAGGGATTTTAAATATGTGCCGCTTTTTCTCCTCTCTGTCCAGCATTGTTACAATGGACCAATTGGTCAGCGCCATCCATGTGACAGTGATTGATCAAATCCGTCTGGTCCAACCTTGCAGTGCTGGATGGAGAGAAGAAAAAGCAGAGGGGATTTCAAATCCCTGGACCTATGGAGCAGCTTGCAGGAAGCCCTGATAGCTCAGGATCCCAGGAGGTAAATACAGCAAGGACTGGGAGTGGGGGGAGGTGGCAAGGAGTCTCGTGCTAGGTCACCATTACAGATTTTTTTGTAAAGGTGACCTAACTCTTTAAGGCTTGCCTGAATGTAACATGTAGCAGATAAAAGTGGGAGTTAGAATTTCTTATATCTGTCAGAAAAAACAAAGGCAAGTATCAATATGACATCCAGGCAACTAACAGTTTTAGAAGAAAAGGTCAGAAAGGACAGCTGAATTATGAAAGATGTACTTTAATACAAGCATAATATTAAGAGTCACGTGATAGATCATGCCGGACACCAGATTTAAAAAAAAAAACTCTTCTCCTTCCCAGATTTTTAAGTATTAGCCACTTTTTAATTTGAGAAAAAAAGACAGGACAGTACCAGTACTGTTATTGATATCAATGTCTGTCCATTACTGGTATTGTTTTGGTTTTCCCTGAAATAAGCCATTTTTGTGGACTAAGAATGCATTTTATAGCAAAGCAAGTTAATCCGTGATATGGGCAGCCCTGCAAGAAAAGTTACACTGCTGCAGCGGATTAAAGGAAATCAAATTTAAGAGGAATATGGAGGCTGCCATTAACTACCTCTTCTTCTGCAAATACAGCTCTGTAGCATTTAGGATCTGCTTAACGCTGAGGAAGAAGTGGACCTGTGGCATCATCAGACCAGACTAAAAGATTGCTGGAAAAAAGGTAAGTATTGAAATTGTTTTTTAAAGGTGGTGGGGGTGATTCAAGGTAGATGGGAAGCTGGCATTGACCCCAAACTTGGGCTTCAAGTATGATAAAGGTTATGATAACTCAATATATTTCATAATAAATAAAAGAGACACCTCCTCCTTTTACAAGGTTTCTAAAAGTTTTCATTCATAGGCATCTAATTATTACAAAAGATGCCCATCCCTACAGGTGGCACTCCTCTGCCCTACCCTCCAGGGCTACATCCCACTCTCACTTCCTAGGGTCCTAAATAAAAGTAACTGTGAGTTTTCATAAGTTATAACATAGTTACATAGGAGGAAGGCAAAAAACCCCAGCAGAGCATGCTCCAATTTGCTGCAGCAGGGGAAAAAAATTCCTTCCTGATCCCCCGAGAGGCAATCAGATTTTCCCTGGATCAACTTTACCTATAAATGTTGGTACCCAGTTATATTATGTACAAGTGATAAGTGATCTTACTGTCAAAATCCACTTCTGCTTGAGAAATATTAATGTAATTATATAGTGAAGACATTATGTACCACAAAATATGTTCTGTTGAGTATTAACAATGGAGCCGGCTTACAGTGGTTGTAAAGGCAATTTAAAAAAAAAAAAAAGATGTTATACTTACCTGTTCTGTGCAACGATAATGCACATTGTGGTCGCTAGCACCATCCGCACCTCTTCTTCTCTTGGTAACCCCCTCAGCAAGCCATGTGCTATAGGGGCATCTGTGTGGGTGTGCCCCTGAGTCGGGCTGTGTGTGTCCATGAACACACACCCCAGCTTGCCCACCCCCCTACTCCCTCTGCACAGGATGACTGACAGCAGCAAGAGCCTTTGGCTCTCACTGCTCTTAGTGTAGCCTGAGGGAGCAGAAAGAGGGGAGAGAAGAGCTGGCTGCAGCTGGGGACAGCACTGTAATAATAGAGATCTCGGGTACTTGGAGCTAGGACAGGTAGGGGTACATTTTTCACCTTAATGCAAGAAACGCATTAGTATAAAATATGGTTTAGGTTTAGAACTGCTTAAGAAGACACTACTGTATATATTAACCACTTCAATACCGTCATATGACGTCTGCAGATGGGATCTCTCATCCTGGGCAGGCGTCATATGACGTCCTCGGTTTCAGCGCGGCAGCCGGGGATGAGGTGTGTCCCTCGGACACAATCCATCCCAGATCTGTGTAAAGAGCCAATGAAAAATGTCTCTTTACCACGTGACCATCTGTGTCCAATCACAGTCGGTCACATGTACTGTCAACGTGAACGGCGCTCGTGCACACCCCTAGGGCACGCGCAGAGCAGCGATCGGGGATGAGGCTTGTCACCCTGACACAGACCAACCCCGATCGCAGTAAAGAGCCAATGAAATTGGCTCTTTACCACGTGACCGGCTGTGTCCAATGGTCACAGAATGTGAACAAACTGCAGTAACAAGATGTTACCAGGTTCTCCTCCTCACACACCGATCGTGTGTGAGAAGGAAATTGCGGTAACATCTCCGTACCGCTTACAGTGTACACCAACCACACTGATTTCCCCCCCTAACAAAGAGGACCTGTCACCACCCATCAAAATACCTGTCACCACCCATCAAAGTACCTGTCACAGTTCATCTGAGTACCCGAATACCTGAGTACCTGTCACAGTCCATCTGAGTACCTGAGTACCTGTCACAGCCCATCTGAGTACCCAAAGTACCTGAGTACCTGTCATAGTCCATCTGAGTACCTGTCGCAGCCCATCTGAGTACCTGTCACAGCCCATCTGAGTACCCGAGTACCTGTCACAGTATATCTGAGTACCCGAGTACCTGTCACAGCATATCTGAGTACCCGAGTACCTGTCACAGTCCATCTGAGTACCCGAGTACCTGTCACAGTCCATCTGAGTACCTGAGTACCTATCACAGCCCATCTGGGTACCCGAGTATCTGTCACAGTATATCTGAGTACCCGAGTACCTGTCACAGTCCATCTGAGTACCCGAGTACCTGTCACAGTCCATCTGAGTACCCGAGAACCTGTCACAGCTCATCTCAGTACCCGAGTACCTGTCACAGTTCATCTGAGTACCTGTGACAGTTCATCTGAGTAACCGAGTACCGGAGTACCTGTCACAGTCCGTCTGAGTACCTGAGTACCTGTCACAGTTCATCTAAGTACACGAGTACCTGAGCAACTGTCACAGCCCATCTCAGTATCTGTCACAGTTCATCTGAGTACTTGAGTACCTGTCACAGCCCATCTGAGTACCTGAGTACCTGTCACAGCCCATCTGAGCACCTGTCACCGCACATCAGAGTACCCGATTACCAGTCACCAGCCCATCAGAGTACCTGAGTACCTATCTGTAGCCCATCAGAGTACCCGAGTACCTGTAACCAGGCCATCAGAGTACCTGAGTAACTGTTACCAGGCCATTAGAGTACCCGAGTACTTGTCACCAGGCCATTGGAGTACCCGAGTACCTGTCACCAGGCCATCAGAGTACCCGAGTACCTGTCACCAGCCCATCAGAGTAACCGAGTACCTGTCACCAGCCCATCAGAATAACCGAGTACCTGTCTACAGCCCATCAGAGTACCCGAGTACTTGTCCGTAGCCCATGCCTCATAGAATATACGTTGGGGTGTTTGCTTTCCAAAATACAGTAATTTTGTGGGTAATTCCACTGTTCTGGTGCTCAAGGACCTTCAAAAGTGTGAAAGGTAGGAATGAAATGAGATGTGTAATTGATGCTCCTAAAACGCCTGAAGGTACTACTTCGATGTTGGGCCTCTGTATGTGCCCAGGCTGTGTAAAAGTCTCACACATGTGGTATCACCGTACTCAGGAGGAGTAGCAGAATGTGTTTTGGGGTGTAATTTTTGCTATGTACATGCTATTTGTTAGAAATATCTTATAAATTGACAACTTTGTGAAAGTTGTGATTTGTGTAAAAAAAATTAATCGTTTAAAAGACTCATAATGCTTCATAGAATATACGTTGAGGTGTTTGTTTTCCAAAATGTGGGTAATGCCACTGTCCTGGTGCTCCAGGGCCTTCAAAAGTGTAATAGGTCATTAGGAAATTAATGGTGTCATTTATGCTCCAAGAACGCCTGATGGTGCTCCCTGCATGTTGGGCCTCTGTATGTGGCCAGGCTGTGTAAAAGTCTCATACATGTGGTATCGCCATACTCAGGAGGAGTAGCAGAATGTGTTTTGGGGTGTCATTTTTGCTATATACATGCTTAGAGTTAAAAATATATTATATACTGACCACTTTGTGTAAAAAAAATACCTTTTAATTTTCTTTCCACATTTTCTGAAGACTTGTTTAAAAAAATGAACCGCTCAAAACTCATTATGCCACATAGAATAGACGTTGGGGTATTTGTTTTCCAAAGTGGGGTAATTTTGTGGGTAATTCCACTGTAATTCCACTGTCCTGGTGCTCCAGGGCCTTCACAAATGTAATAGGTCATTAGGAAATTAGAGGTGTAATTTATGTTCCTAGAACCCCTAATGATGCTCCCTGCATGTTGGACCTCTCTGTGTGGCCAGGCTGTGTAAAAGTCACACACATGTGGTATCGCCATACTTGTTACAACTTCAAAAAACTCACCATGCCTCTTACCAAATACCTTTGACTGTCTAATTTTTCAAAAAGGAGTCATTTGGGGGGTATTTCCTGACATTTCAGAGCCTCAAGAAATGAGATAGGCCGTCAGTGCATCAGGTGTGATCAATTTTCAATGATTTGCACCAAAGCTTGTAGTCTCTATAACTTTCACAGAGACTAAATAATATCCACTAATTTGGGTTCTTTTTTACCAAAGAGAGCAGTATAAATCTTGGCCCAAATTTATGTACAAAAATGACTTATTTGCAAAATGTTATCATAGAAACTAGAAAAAAGTGTTTTTTTTTCAAAATTCTCGCTCTTTTTTCACTTATGTCGCAAAAAATAAAAAACCCAGTGGTCAATAAATACCACCAAAAGAAAGCTCTATTTGTATGAAAACAATGATAAAAATTTTGTTTGGATACAGTTTTGCATGACTGAGTAATTGGCATTCAAAATGTGAGAGCGCTGAAAGCTAAATATTGGTCTGGGCAGGAAGGGTGTATAAATGCCCTGTATTGAAGTGGTTAAAAATGGTGAAGCTTGAATAAGTGACTAGCAGAAGGTATGCCAGTGAAGGGAAGAATGAGACAGGGTGTGACAAGTAATATTAAGGAGCCTGGCAGCAGGATCTTGTATTTATTGGAGAAGGGACAGTTGAGTCTATGGAAGGCGAAACATAAGGAAATTGCAAATGTTAAAGTTTTATCTGATGAACGGCAGGAATTCAGGTCTTTTCTGCAAATTCTTCACACTGTATATTACTGTGTGATTTATAAAGCAAGTCATTTTAGTTTTTTTAAATGAACAGGTCTTTTCTATTTATTTTTCACATTACATAGTTTATTAGGTTGAAAATAGGACAGAGGTCCATCCAGTTCAACCTAGATATGGGTGTGTGAATGTGTATTTTTATTCTCTAACAATTGCTATAGCCCTGTACATTCTGTTTCTGAGGAAAACAAAACATTTTTGAAGTTGTCAACTCTCTCAGCTAGTACCACTTCCTGGGGGAGGGAGTTAATTTTTTTTTATAGCTCTAACAATAAAGAACCGTTTCCAAAATCTAAGGTCAAACCTCCTTTCTTCTAACCTCAAATCCAGCCACATGTCCTCTTTAGGAGCCTAATGCCCCGTACACACGGTCAGACTTTGTTCGGACATTCCGACAACAAAATCCTAGGATTTTTTCCGACGGATGTTGGCTCAAACTTGTCTTGCATACACACGGTCACACAAAGTTGTCGGAAAATCCGATCGTTCTAAACGCGGTGACGTAAAACACGTACGTCGGGACTATAAACGGTAGTGGCCAATAGCTTTCATCTCTTTATTTATTCTGAGCATGCGTGGCACTTTGTCCGTCGGATTTGTGTACACACGATCGGAATTTCCGACAACGGATTTTGTTGTCGGAAAATTTTATATCCTGCTCTCAAACTTTGTGTGTCGGAAAATCCGATGGAAAATGTCCGATGGAGCCCACACATGGTCGGAATTTCCGACAACACACTCCGATCGGACATTTTCCATCGGAAAATCCGACCGTGTGTACGGGGCATTAGAGTAAACAGTTTATTACAGTTACTAAAGTCACCTTTGATATATTTGTACATTGTAATTACTGTATATCCCCTCTTAAGTGCCTCTTCTCCAGAGTGAAAAACTGTCATCTATGTAACTGATCCTCATAGCTGAGGTCCTCCACCCCCCTTATTCATTTGAATATTTAGCCAATTTGTTTCTTTTTAGTTTTGGATACAGAAGGTAAGGGTTAAAACCCATGTTCATTTTTTTCTCCCTGTTTCCTGTTTGTGAAATTTCTCCACTTCCTGTCCTGAAAAAGCAACAGGAAGTGTGAAAACTGGGGAATTCCTCCCTTGGACATTTGTCATTGGAACAAATGTCCCCAATTAAACATTTTCTCTCACCTCTTGTTCCGGTGACATCTCAAAATTTTGGATTTCCCATTTTCCATTTTATGTGTTGTGACAAAGGTCACCAGGACACACAAAGAGGGTAAATTGTTCCAGTGGGTTAATAGACAGCAATAAAAACTTTACAGGGGTTCTTGCCCTCTCAGTCAAAAACAAAAAAAGTTTTTTGGCTTTAAATATGCTTTTAAATGTTGTAGCTATAAGGATTGTGTTATCTGACAGCTCATATGGAGTTTGTCTATGAAACAGGAGCATTGGTAGGTTTGTGAAAGACCTGGGGCACCCAGAGGAGAGGAATGAGGCAGTAGACATAGCGCACTCCACCAAATATTATTGTGAAACTGGGAGGAGCTTAAAATGGGCATGATTAAATAAAACCTGTACCTACTCACAGCATTAGGGGTGCAACGGATCAAAAAACTCACGGTTCGGATCGTTCCTCGGATCAGGAGTCACGGCTCGGATCATTTTCGGATCAAAAAAAAAAAAAATCTCCCCCACAGTAATATCCACAATCTCCCTATTGGCAGAGTATTGGCAGAGTATTGGCAGGGCATTGCGGCAGGGCATTGCAGAGTATTGGCAGGGCATTGCAGAGTATTGGCACTGCTGCCATCCGATCTCTCCCCTCCACTGTACAGATCAGTACACAGAGGGGAGAGAGAGAGGAACCAGCGTCATGACATGACGCCGGTTTGTTATAAGTGATCGCTCCGTCAATCGACGTGCTAAACGGCCGCCGGGTGTACCAAGATGGCCGCCGCTCCGGAGCTAGGCCAAAGCCGCGGCCTTTCCTATGGCCGAGGCCACAGAGGTGTCCTGTACGGATCAACCTCCGCGGATCGGATCAACCTCCGCGGATCGGATCACGGATCGATGACGATCCTTTGCACCCCTACACAGCATGCATTATGCACATATGCCACAGGTCTTAAACCTAGAAGATATGCTTTAATTACTGTGCCCAAAGTAAGAAAACAACAGGCACCTACCAAACTCACCACAATCACACAAAAAATGACCTCTTCCAATACGTATGCTTTTATGCACACAATCTACCTTAAAGAAGAACATTGTTAAAACAGTGACTATTTAGCAACCAGCAACTGTTGAGACAATAAACACTTTGGTCAGGAGTATGTAATGTACTTGTAAAAATATAGCATAAAGCTTGCTAGACTCAGAATTATAAAATGTGGAATGGACAGGAGTATTACATATACTGTACAGTGCAGTTCAGAAGACATAGGGCTTAGGAGTATGTAACATACAGAATGCAGGGTTCTGGGATACTCACAGAGCACAGGGCTCAATAGTGTGTAATGCACAGGTCTCAGGAGTGCATAAAGCACAGAGCGCAGGGTTTAGTAGTGCATAACACACAGAGTGCATAGACAGCAGGGCTCTAAAGTTTGTAATGCACAGAGAGCAGGGCTCAGTAGTGCATAATGCATAAAGCACAGGACTCAGGAGAGCAAGAGGCTCAGAAGTGATTAAGGCACAGAACGCAAGGCTTAGGAGCAGGGGTGGTTGGTGGCAGGGGTGTTGCTAGGCCTGCAAAAGATCTGGGGCTAGAGCCCATAGCAGCAGTCACCAACATTTTTGCATGCCCACGGGGGGGGGGGGGACCTGTGGTAAGCAATTTTTCACGAGCGATGGCTGGTGTTGGCGCTTCAATCATCGTGGTTGATATGGTTTCAGGGTGATTGAAGTGCATTATTTCTAATGTTACATTCTAATATATAATGAAGTGGTTCAACTCGCCATACTGCAGAATCAGTGGGCGCCCCTTGGCATGTCACTTGCCACATCTCCTGTCACCAGATGCAGCGTGTCACTTGCCACCGTCACCTGTCACCAGATGCAGCGCGTTACTTGCCACTGTCACCTGCCACTAGATGTGGATTGTCACTTGCCATGTCGCCTGCCACCAGATGTGGATTGTCACTTGCCACTTTCACCTGGCAGCAGATGTGGATTGTCACTTGCCACATCACCTGCCACCATTTGCAGATTGCCACGTCTCCTACCACCATTTTCAGATTGTCACTTGCCACATCTCTTGCCACCATTTGCAGATTGTCACTTGCCACATCTCCTGCCACCATTTGCAGATTGTCACTTGCCACGTCACCGGCCACCAGATGTGGGTTGTCACTTGCCAACTGATGTGGATTGTCACTTGCCATGCCAGCTAGTGCCACCAAATGTGCATTCACGCTGCATTGGTGGCAGGTTGACAGCTCTGGTCCATTTAGTGAGAGCAGGAGAGCGGTGATGTAGGGTGGGCAGTGAGAGATGATGTCATCTCACTACTCCCTGGCGCACCTCCGACATTGAAGCAAGGGGGTCTGGCTGCAAAGTGGAGCTCCACGATGAAAGGAAGCATGTGACCTCCACTCCATTGTGCTGTGAGGGCAGAAGAGTGCTGATGTGTGGCGGGCAGTAAGAGATGATGTCATCTCTCTGCTGCTTGCCACACCTTGCTCCCAAATTTAGGAGGCCAGGCTGTGAAGAGCGCTGATGTGGAGCAGGCGGAGAGAAATGTAATCTCTGCTCGTCCGCCCGCTCGCTTCTCTCCTCTCCTCTGCCTCTCTCATGCAGCCAGCCCACCCGCTGCAGCAGCCGCAACCCACTGGTTAGACAGGGACCCTGCAGCAAGAGACTCGGGGCTATGGGCGCCAGATTCGGGGCTATAGCCCCAATAGCCACCCCCTAGCAACGCCCCTGGTTGGTGGTATAGAGGCAATGGGAGGGTTTGGGACTTTAAATGAGGCACATATAGAATGTGCCTCCATCCCTATTTCAAGGTAAATGAAAAAGTTTGGGACTTTAATTGAGGCCATAGACGTGGTGGAGATACTTTCAATAGGTACATATTTATTGTCATAAAAACATAATACAGAATCAATAACAAAAACCACATAGGTAAAACACATTATAATAAATGTAATTTCATGTTTGTTCATACACAATATTAAAAGTGTGCATGCAATACAGGCAACTGGGGTACATCCGAGTATAGTAGCCAAGTGCCCCACAGTGGTCTGATTGATCAGTGATACATTCTAATGAGTTCATAATGTACAGAAATATGTTGACAATACTAGCAATTGAGACAGTGAGACCAAACATTGCATAATCAGAGTAGGAAGAGAAATTGTAAAGAAATTCATCGGGGTAAGGAGAGGCATCCCAAGACAACCTAAATTGCCCAAAACAGATGGTAACAAGGGGGGCTTTTATCTGCATCCCAAGTAGTAATGCCCGACGCGTTTCGTGTATTTCACACTCATCAGGGGCGGGTGCTGATAATATATCTATGAGATATAATAAGATATTATTAGTGGAATATAGTGGAACCTATCCAAGAGGTGATAGAAAGATGTATCCCAAAATACTTACAAGGACTCACTGTAAATGAGGTATAGTACGTATGACACCTGGGTCAACCAATCTATGCCGGGAGCTGAGGTGATCAAACAGCGCGCTGGTAGGGCATACATCCAGAACTCCCCAGAAAGCACAGGACACAGCAAGGGATTATGCGTGGTAAGTCAGAATGTTGGAACCAAAGTGGCCACCAAAACCATCTGCAAGGATGAATAGTGTCAAGATGTCATAAAGTCTACAAGGGTACATAGTAGCAGGTAATATGATGTTCATTCATATTAGAGAGTGATGTCTAATTATGGGGTAGTGAGTAATCGTCCAGGAGAACTTACCAAGTTCACTGCTGGACGATTACTCACTACCCCATAATTAGACATCACTCTCTAATATGAATGAACATCATATTACCTGCTACTATGTACCCTTGTAGACTTTATGACATCTTGACACTATTCATCCTTGCAGATGGTTTTGGTGGCCACTTTGGTTCCAACATTCTGACTTACCACGCATAATCCCTTGCTGTGTCCTGTGCTTTCTGGGGAGTTCTGGATGTATGCCCTACCAGCGCGCTGTTTGATCACCTCAGCTCCCGGCATAGATTGGTTGACCCAGGTGTCATACGTACTATACCTCATTTACAGTGAGTCCTTGTAAGTATTTTGGGATACATCTTTCTATCACCTCTTGGATAGGTTCCACTATATTCCACTAATAATATCTTATTATATCTCATAGATATATTATCAGCACCCGCCCCTGATGAGTGTGAAATACACGAAACGCGTCGGGCATTACTACTTGGGATGCAGATAAAAGCCCCCCTTGTTACCATCTGTTTTGGGCAATTTAGGTTGTCTTGGGATGCCTCTCCTTACCCCGATGAATTTCTTTACAATTTCTCTTCCTACTCTGATTATGCAATGTTTGGTCTCACTGTCTCAATTGCTAGTATTGTCAACATATTTCTGTACATTATGAACTCATTAGAATGTATCACTGATCAATCAGACCACTGTGGGGCACTTGGCTACTATACTCGGATGTACCCCAGTTGCCTGTATTGCATGCACACTTTTAATATTGTGTATGAACAAACATGAAATTACATTTATTATAATGTGTTTTACCTATGTGGTTTTTGTTATTGATTCTGTATTATGTTTTTATGACAATAAATATGTACCTATTGAAAGTATCTCCACCACGTCTATGGCCTCAATTAAAGTCCCAAACTTTTTCATTTACCTTGAAATAGGGATGGAGGCACATTCTATATGTGCCTCATTTAAAGTCCCAAACCCTCCCATTGCCTCTTTACATTAGGGATGGAGATCCATAGACTGGACTGACAGCCCCTCTCCTTTTCCCTGTCATCCAGGTGTGAGATCATTTAGCCCGGCATACTCCACCATTATGTCTGGGCTTATGCTCTAGAGACATTAGTCTCCTCTGCATACCAGTGAGAGGATCCAGCACAGACATCTGTGCTTTGAGTTCCTCCCCTTTTGAGGTGTATGTCCTGGGTCCGTTTCCGTCTTTTGCCGGGAGCTGCGATGCGCTCTGCGTGCCCATGTCCCCTCCGTCCCCCTGTGCTGTGCCTCGGGGGGAGGGGGCTCACCCACAGCGCATCGGCGCCACGCCTCCTGCTTCCCGTGTGCCGTCTGGACTTGACGCCATCACGTCAAGCATGTGACGCTGCTATCTCAGCCGGCTTGGTGGGGGAAGTGAGCGTCTGTCAAGGGCGGTTCCTACCGCCGGCGTCGGAGCTCCTCCCCTCTATAGCCGCGCTCGCGTGACGCTGGTGGCGGGCAGCGTGCACGTGTGTGGAGCGGTATATCTGGCCTCCCCCGACACAGCTCTCCATTGCCTTCCTAACATCTGACGACGCAGGTCACCTTACCATTCTCTCCCAGCAGTGAACTTGGTAAGTTCTCCTGGACGATTACTCACTACCCCATAATTAGACATCACTCTCTAATATGAATGAACATCATATTACCTGCTACTATGTACCCTTGTAGACTTTATGACATCTTGACACTATTCATCCTTGCAGATGGTTTTGGTGGCCACTTTGGTTCCAACATTCTGACTTACCACGCATAATCCCTTGCTGTGTCCTGTGCTTTCTGGGGAGTTCTGGATGTATGCCCTACCAGCGCGCTGTTTGATCACCTCAGCTCCCGGCATAGATTGGTTGACCCAGGTGTCATACGTACTATACCTCATTTACAGTGAGTCCTTGTAAGTATTTTGGGATACATCTTTCTATCACCTCTTGGATAGGTTCCACTATATTCCACTAATAATATCTTATTATATCTCATAGATATATTATCAGCACCCGCCCCTGATGAGTGTGAAATACACGAAACGCGTCGGGCATTACTACTTGGGATGCAGATAAAAGCCCCCCTTGTTACCATCTGTTTTGGGCAATTTAGGTTGTCTTGGGATGCCTCTCCTTACCCCGATGAATTTCTTTACAATTTCTCTTCCTACTCTGATTATGCAATGTTTGGTCTCACTGTCTCAATTGCTAGTATTGTCAACATATTTCTGTACATTATGAACTCATTAGAATGTATCACTGATCAATCAGACCACTGTGGGGCACTTGGCTACTATACTCGGATGTACCCCAGTTGCCTGTATTGCATGCACACTTTTAATATTGTGTATGAACAAACATGAAATTACATTTATTATAATGTGTTTTACCTATGTGGTTTTTGTTATTGATTCTGTATTATGTTTTTATGACAATAAATATGTACCTATTGAAAGTATCTCCACCACGTCTATGGCCTCAATTAAAGTCCCAAACTTTTTCATTTACCTGGTTGGTGGTATATGTTTTGGGGCCGGCAGCAAACAGGGCACCTACAGCCCGGAACTTATCCCATCTATGGTGCGGGCAGCGCTTCCCTCCTGGCGATGGACGACGGCTTCCCCTGCGTCTCCTCCTCCGCATCATTCCACCGTGCGTCTCATGACCCGCTTCCTGATAGGCCAACAGTAGAATCAGGAAGACAATAGTGAATATTCTTTCGCTATTGTCACACAACTGGGTGGGCTTGGGGCGCAGTGCTCTGCACCCCGAGCCCACTCTTTTTTGAAGTCCACTAGAGCCTCTGGCTCTAATCACGTGCTTCAAAAAAAGAAAACCCAATTGAAATCCATGCATCCAGCATCCTGCATGTAGATTAGGGGACCGGATACATGGATGGGGGGCAGCATCTATGTGCCCTGCGTTATGGGCCGCCACAGCTCAGGATTGCATTATGTGCAAAGCGCAGGGCTCAGGAGTGGGCAGTACACACAGCAGAGGGGTCAGGAGTAGAGGTCGACCGATATGGGTTTTTCTCTGGCCGATGCCGATGCCGATGCTGATATTTAGAAATAGTGGTGGCCGATGGCCGATATATGATGCTGATTTTTTTGGGCCAATATGTCTTTTTTTCCCCCTTCATCTCATAAAATTTAACAGTTAGACCCCTTTCACACTGGGGCGTTTTTCAGGCGCTTTTGGGCTAAAAATAGCGCCTGTAAAGTGCCTGCTTTCACACTGAGGTGATGCGCTGGCAGGATGTTAAAAGTCCTGCAAGCAGAATCTTTGGAGCGGTGTATACCGCACCTCCACCACTCCTGCCCATTGAAATGAATGGGCACCGCTGCCGAAGCACCTGCAAAGCGCTTCGGCAGCGGCTCTACACAAGCGCATTTAACAGCTTCATCGGCTGATAGCTGGGTTATAAGCGCCCCGCTAGTGGCTGAATATCGCCGCTAAAATGACGGTAAAGTGCCGCTAAAACTAGCAGCGTTTTACCGTCAACGTCTGTGAAAGCAGCCTTAAGTAGTAAGTGATACAGAAAATGCCTTACATTTAAACATTTATTAAACAAAACAAACCTCCAATCAGTTCACTTGTATGTATAATTTAGAAAAACTATATCTTAAATATTAAATACACAAAAACAGGTAATCAAAACTTTTGGACGAAAAAAAATGGACTAACTTTACTGTTTCGTTTTTAAAAAAAATTTATTAAAGTGTATTTTTTCCAAAAAAAATGCATTTGAAAGAGCGTTGCGCAAATACCGTGTGACATAAAATATTGCAACAACCACTATTTTATTCCCTAGGGTCTCTGCTAAAAATATATATATATATATATATATATATATATATATATATATATATATATATATATATATATATATATATATATATATATATATAATGTTTGGGGGTTCTAAGTGATTTTCTAACAGAATATACAGGATTTTTACTTGTAAGCAACAAGTGTCAAAAAAGATTTATTCTTTAAATGGTTAAACTGAAAACTCCTACACACAGAGTTCAGTCCATTGATAAGTATAAACATTGTATCTCTTTGCTTCTTTTCTCAGATTTGGCAGACTGCCCAGATAGGAGAGACAAGTCTCCATGAGAAGACTTCAGGCAACTTGCATTGACTTCTATTACGGAAGTTATTTGCAAGTCGCGCTGAAGTTTTAAATCAGCCTTTTTTATCAGCACAATTGGCCGATGACGATTAATTAAAAAATGCCAAAAATCAGCCCATATATATCGGCCGACCTCTAGTCAGGCATGCCGAATGTACACAGCACAGGGGTTAGGAGTGCATGATGTACAGAGTGCAGGGGCCAAGAGTGCCTAATGCACAGAACACAGGTGTCAAGAGTGCAGGCATTAGGAATACATAATGCACAGGCCAATGTGTACAACTATACTGAATAATAACTCCTCCAAATACAAATCTCCCCAGTGCCCCAAGTACAAGATCCCCCAACACAATCCCCCCTCACTACAGATTCCCCTACCTTCCCCAAATCCCCCCCCACTACAGACCTCTCACCTATGCTCGTCTCAGCTATGTCATGTGATACTGCATGTTAGAGGTGAGAAGGAGCTTAGGGAATCCTTCCTTAGCTCTGAATTACTGCAGCACACACCCCTGGTGCCCAGTGCTACACATGCTATGAAAGGTCAAAGAATATTAAATAACTTTGTGTGTTGGCTATTACCAACAATCCGTTCTTTAATTTTGACAGCTGGAATCTGATTGGAAGCAGTGAAAAGTGCAGGTTCATATGGATAATTCAAACTGATTGTAACGATTTACACTATGATTTGCTTCTTTGTTTTACAGGCTGAATATTATTATGAATTTTTGTCTCTTCGCTCCCTGGACAAAGGAATCATGGCTGATCCAACTGTAAATATACCATTACTGGGCACTATTCCACACAAGGCTTCAGGTTTGTCACCTTCAGTGCATTTTGCAAATTGTCTATTTTATGTATTCTTTTTGTGTTTGTGCCACTTTGTAGTCAACAAACAGCTGCCCAGACTTTCGGTATCTGCCATGTCTTCATTGTCTTCCGTCATGGATTTATAAAATGCCAGAACAAATAACACAGATACACAGAAAGTATGACTACCTATAAGATTAGCAATTACCTTAATTAGGCATTCTTTTAGGCCTTTATGGTGATGTTGTGTACATGGAGTAACCTTTAGGGCAGCCCATTTCAACCAGGGTTTCTCCAGAGATTGCTATAGGGGTTCCTCGAGCAATAAGCAATTTCTGCCTCCCAGATAAGTAACCACTGACACTAGTGGACTTTTTAGCTGTCTGTAAGTGACATTCTTTCCACTAATCCGCAGTGTAAGTAGCCTTCTTCCCACTGACTACCAGTGTAATGGCTCTTCTTCTCACTGACCATTAGTATGTGGGGACCTTTTCCCCCAGTTACCACTCTGGACTGTACATGGTGGCCAACAAATAAAAATGACAGTCCTCTCACTGAACACCACTGTAAGGGGGCCTTTTTCACTTACCACTAATATAAGTGGGTACATTACACCAATGTATAGGGACACTTCACCACTGACCAACAATGTAAGTGGTAATTTCTCCATTGTGAAGGAACCCTACAATTTTTACAGTCTGCATTTCTTTTCTGGACATGATTCATTTCTGTTTAATTTTATTCTATTTCACTGGTTCTTCAATATTTAAAAGGTATAGAAAGGCTTTTTGTATGAATTAACAGATACGAGTAGAAGCAGAGGAAGACTGACAATAATGGGTGTAGGATGTGCTGCTAAAGCTGCATTACCTGCAACTGGGAAGATCTATTGTGAGTCTATTTTAAGTGAGCATATTGTTTGAGTTATTCTTACATACTTTACCTTTAAGAATTTTTGTAATATAACTTTTGCATTTTTTAAAAGCATTAATGAGGGAAATTTTTATTTCACTACCAAGATAAGTTATCAGTCGCAGTGGACGTGCATTGTCCTCAGTGTGTCAGCTGCCTCTTAAGCTGGCTACACACCTCTATTTTCTTTTTTGTACAACCCAACGAAAAAAACTGTCAGCTCTGGTCGGAGATGCTGTACTATCTGAAGTTAGTACAGCAATCTCCCCCACTGAGCTGTTGTGTTCTGACAGGGGGGCGCCGCCCCCCCCCCCCACCAGAACACTCTGATCAGCGCTCTCTGCCATTGGCTGAGAGCGCTGATCGGGAGTTGGTTGGTAAGCTGCTGGTTTTCCAGCATGCACGTTCGACAGAAGCCTGCCGGACAGACCGACATACACACAGGCCGAATGTTGACTGTTTTTTTTTTTTTTAACTGGCCGATGTCTTCCGACATTCGGCCCGTGTGTACATGGCTATAGTCTTGCATCTCAAGGATGAGCAGTTAAGCACGACCACAGGACAGGAAAAACAGGAATCAGAGCCTGTCTATGTAATTAGCAGAAAATGGTTGCCTTATGTACCTACATACATAATGACAAACTATACATAGAAACAACATTTTTAAAACTGTTAAACAACAACATGCTGATTTCTCCTAAATTTAAATCTAAAAAGAAAGGACTATGTATTCCCTTTAACTGCATCCCATTCTGCATCTTAACTATGAGTACAAATGCAAATATTGTAAAAATAAGTGTTTAGATTATTATGCACTAGCAAAGATATGTAATTACATTTGGATCTTAAGATGGCACAATAATGTGCTTACAATTGTGTCAAGTTTGCTGCTGACTGTTGAACTATCACTGTCAAGTGTATCATGTATTTAGAGTGATGTGTGGGCCCAATACACTGTAATCGGAACATGAATGATGTACTAATTATAGCCGAACAAACAGGATGAGGTTTTAGCCAATGTCTATTTTAATGGGAATAAAGGAAAGGTATTGGAAACTCATTTTATACCAACAAAAAGACTATAGGAATTCTACATCCATACATAAGAATCTGGAGTCACTGAGTACTTAAAATTTATATACCATAAAAAAAAAAAACTTCACATATGTAATAGTCAAATTCAAATAGTCACATACGTATCCACGTATGTGACTATTACAGAAAAATAGGAAAATACAATATATATTCCAAATTAAACAGATATGTACGTATATCCTACAAAGGGAAAGTTGCAATACCACAATAGAGAATAATTTAATTGTAGACACATATAAAAACATCTAACACAACCTAAAGTAAAACGCCAGGAAACAAAAAAAGTAAAAGTTACTGTAGATTGGGCCAATCTAGTTACTGCTAATGATTGGTCTCTTACATCTGGAGGATTGCTGGGAGTGCTAAAATTCTCAGTTGTATTTCATGTCAGATACACAATGAGCTTTTAATCTTCTACACACTGCTGCGACTTCCCATCTTGTACAATGTTGATAGGGGGTTACGCATTATGCAGCTTGTCCATTTAGAAAACCTCCTTAAATTTTTTTCCTAATTGAAGAGTTCTACCCTTTCCCTACTGGGATATATGTATACATGTAAATTCAGTATTATTCCCTTCAATACCAATGCTGCACTGTAATTCAAAGATTGTATAGGCTAGTCCTGTAATTCACTGGGTGCTACAGGTTGCAGCAAGACATATATAAATTCTATCTATTTCAAGTTGTATTTTTGAAACACAATCTGTAGTTTTTTTGACTATGTACATGTCCACTGGTCTAATATTAACTGATTGCAAAAATGGTGTGCACACACAGAGTATCAATAGTTCTCAGTCACTGTACCTTTATAAGCCAATAAGGAGCCGTACTATTACCTTCAATGCCAATGCTGCAGTTGTAGCACACTTTGTTTTGTGGTCAGTGGATCCGCGCTACAGGCTATGCTTGCAACTGCAGCCCCCCTATGCAGGCAGGGGACACCAACGTGTACCCTCAAAAAATAGATATAAAAAAAAATATATATAGGGAGTGGCGCTGTGCATAAGGGAATTAATGGCGTATAGTGATTGTCTAATAATTATGATGAATGTGTCTATAAGACATAGTATAGAGAACGGCAAAAACGGAAAAGATTTGGATACAATAATATATATCCCACATGGGGATCAGTAGGTGCTGATAAAAAAAGTAGTATGGATACAAGTAGGTGTTCAATACAACCTTAATCCCATTAAACAAATAAAACACTAGTGATCTCTAATGGTGTAATATAATGTGCATGATAAGTGCCGAAATATCAGGTGCAATCCAATTGAGTGTTTCAGCACCTGCTGGAATGAACTACAAGTGTTGTATGAAAGAGGGGGTATCCGCAACCCTCTATGGTGCAGTGCTGAGAAAAAAATTTAATAAAAAGATATGTGAAAAATATATATATATATAAAGTATACGTAAAAGTGAAAATTAATAGAAATAAAAACTGGTAGTTAATAAATTAATATATAATGTAACTCTAATAGACTGGTAATAACACAGTTAATAGCAGCACTAGGTCTCATGTGAAATAACGCAAATAAGAATAAATCTCATGTGAAATAACAAAAGTTCATGTATTGTCTTCCACCCGACTTCTTCCAGACTTTCTAAAGACACAATCCCCCCTGATGTGATTCCACTCACCGAAACGCTATACCCCTGCAGGGGTATAAGCATAAGATGTTTATATCCCAGGTACCGATCAAATCCGGGTGCCGATCGGATCCTTGTATGGTGATATCCTCTCGATTCTGGTTCCCCAATCCAGATCAGCCTCTTCAACAAAGGAAGGAAATGGGGGAAGTTGATAATCCCCTGTTGCGATACTATCTCCAGCCGGACATCCGCTCCAAAGATGTTATATGGAATAAAGAAATTTTGTCCACATAGCGTAACTCCTTTTAAACCATTTATTTTTATTTTTTTAAAAATCATACAGTCCAACAAAGCGAAGTTAATTCCAAGGAATGGATTTAAAAAACGAGGAGGGAGCGTACAAGCTCTCTAGCTCCCCTTGCTGTCCCGGGACGCAGCGTTGTTCGCAACTACCGCTTGCGTTCCACCGGTCAGCTAGCAAAAACCACAAAGGCGGGAAGTGACGTTGTGCGTACCAAGATAGTCCCGCCTTACGCGTTTCATCACACGGACAAAATTTTTATTTTTAAATAATAAAAATAAATGGTTTAAAAGGAGTTACGCTATGTGGACAAAATTTCTTTATTCCATATAACATCTTTGGAGCGGATGTCCGGCTGGAGATAGTATCGCAACAGGGGATTATCAACTTCCCCCATTTCCTTCCTTTGTTGAAGAGGCTGATCTGGATTGGGGAACCAGAATCGAGAGGATATCACCATACAAGGATCCGATCGGCACCCGGATTTGATCGGTACCTGGGATATAAACATCTTATGCTTATACCCCTGCAGGGGTATAGCGTTCCGGTGAGTGGAATCACATCAGGGGGGATTGTGTCTTTAGAAAGTCTGGAAGAAGTCGGGTGGAAGACAATACATGAACTTTTGTTATTTCACATGAGATTTATTCTTATTTGCGTTATTTCACATGAGACCTAGTGCTGCTATTAACTGTGTTATTACCAGTCTATTAGAGTTACATTAAATATTAATTTATTAACTACCAGTTTTTATTTCTATTCATTTTCACTTTTACGTATACTTTATATATATATATATTTTTCACATATCTTTTTATTTATTTTTTTCTCAGCACTGCACCATAGAGGGTTGCGGATACCCCCCCTTTCATACATCACTTGTAATTCATTCCAGCAGGTGCTGAAACACTCAATTGGATTGCACCTGATATTTCGGCACTTATCATGCACATTATATTACACCATTAGAGATCACTAGTGTTTTATTTGTTTAATGGGATTAAGGTTGTATTGAACACCTACTTGTATCCATACTACTTTTTTTATCAGCACCTACTGATCCCCATGTGGGATATATATTATTGTATCCAAATCTTTTCCGTTTTTGCCGTTCTCTATACTATGTCTTATAGACACATTCATCATAATTATTAGACAATCACTATACGCCATTAATTCCCTTATGCACAGCGCCAGTCCCTATATATATATTTTTTTATATCTAGTTGTAGCACACTTTGTAATCCACTGGCTGCAACTGGTTACAGCAAGGCTTCTACATGAATTTCCAGGCATTCTAATGAAATGAAAAGGCACAGAGGTGGTTTACCATTTTTGTGGAGGAAAGAGTGCTGAGTAATAAACCACATAATATTTCTGAAAAAGGAAGCAATCAAAACTACAGTTTAAAATAAATTCAATCAAAAAGTAGTCTTTCAAACTTCAGCAGCGCTAAAGATCTTACATAGAAGCTTGATAGTCCATAAATCCAGCTAAAACCGGAATACAAACACGGTCTTTTGCATATAATCGTTTATAAGTGATTCATCTCCTGTTTAAAACTTTCAACCATCGATACATTTAGTGCTTAAGATGCCTCTAGGAATTGCACTCACCAGAAACAAGATCAATCAAAGCCTCGTGGTGTATGTGAAGTGGCTACGAATGCTGCCAAATGAACATCCGTCCAATCCACAGTGACCGATCAGCAGATATGAAGACCAACACTCACGTCCTCGGATTCACCAAGATCCGGTCAGCTGAAAGCTATCCATATTACTCGGGCAAATAAGGAGAGAGGAAGCCTCATAGTGTAAAACTGTAAAGCTTTTAGTATCCAAAAAAATCCCCTTCCCTTAATACATTAAACTTACAAACGAATAATAAAAAAGGCATCCAATTAATGGTAGCGTGGTGCATTTAGTTCTGTCAATCTCACCACCTGTCGGAGAGCTGTAATCATCCGTGGTGGTTCCCGGGGTGAAACCAGAGCCAATGACCTGTAAGGCAAGCGTGTGGTACACCTAGACGCATTTTGTGAATCCGTCTTTATCAATAGACGCCTATTGATAAAGACGAATTCATGAAACGGGTCTAGGTGTACCACAAGGCTCGCCTTGCAGGTCATTGGTTCTGGTTTCTCCCCGGTAACCACCACGGACGATTACAGCTCTCCCTGACAGGTGGTGAGATTGACAGAACTGAATGCACCACGCTACCATTGATTGGATGCCTTTTTTTATTATTCGTTTGTAAGTTTAATGTATTAAGGGAAGGGGATTTTTTGGATATTAAAAGCTTTACAGTTTTACACTATGAGGCTTCCTCTCTTCTTATTTTCCCAAGTATTATGGATAGCTTTCAGCTGACTGGATCTTGGTGAATCAGAGGACGTGAGTGTTGGTCTTCATATCTGCTGATCGGTCACTGTGGATTGGACGGATGTTCGTTTGGTAGCGATTGTAGCCACTTCACATACACCACGAGGCTTTGATTGATCTTGTTTCTGGTGAGTGCAATTCCTAGAGGGATCTTAAGCACTAGATGTATCGATGGTTGAACGTTTTAAACAGCAGATGAATCACTTATGAACTATTATATGCTGTGTTTGTACTCCGGTTTTAGCTGGATTTATGGACTATCAAGCTTCTATGTAAGATATTTAGCGCTGCTGAAGTTTGAAAGATTACTTTTTGATTGAATCTATTTTAAACTGTAGTTTTGATTGCTTCCTTTTTCAGAAATAGTTTTTACACTATAGCAGCTGCTTTTTTACCTCATGAGTTACGGTATTTTCCTAAGCGCCGGATAAGTGATCTTTTTTGAGAACTTCTGTGTAGTTAAACCACATAATATGTTTGTTTCAAATCAGCTGGAATTTTGTTGACTCACAATGAGTTCATGATTGTTATTTCGTTCAGATACAGGGTTCTGCTATGGACATTAAATTTGCTCCTGCTTATGCTAGCATGTATCTGGGGGTACTGAGAGCATCATATTTTTTCAGATTATAAATTTGCTAAACATCTTTGCCAAATATTGCCCTGGCACAGGTATATTGATGACCTTTTAATATTTTTGGACGTGCACTGAAAGGGAATTAAGAGAATTGTTCATATTCTTTTTTTTTAACTTGTTTTATTGAAAATATACACACCTTCTGCATGAACAAAGGTACATACATTATACACAATGTCATTAGACAAAACAAAGATCCACAACAGAAATTGAGATCCATGACAATCGTACATACAAGATCTTACAGAGTATGTATCCTAGCACATTGTATAAGGGAAACAGGACACGCAGTGCAATAATTTCAGAATAATCTCTAGTCCTGAGATGAGGAAATCACAAAGAAAAAGCAGATAAAATAAACATAACTAAACATTATAAAACAGAGCAGACAAACAGCTGCATGTACAGTCAGGTCCATAAATATTGGGACATCGACACAGTTCTAATCTTTTTGGCTCTATACACCACCACAATGGATTTGAAATGAAACAAACAAGATGTGCTGCTTTAACTGCAGACTTTCATCTTTAATTTGAGGATATTTACATCCAAATCAGGTGAACGGTGTAGGAGTTACAACAGTTTGTATATGTGCCTCCCACTTTTTAAGGGACCAAAAGTAATGGGACAGTTGGCTGCTCAGCTGTTCCATTGCCAGGTGATTGTTATTCCCTCATTATCCCATTTACAAGGAGCAGATAAAAGGTCCAGAGTTCATTTCAAGTGTGCTATTTGCATTTGGAATCTGTTGCTGTCATGAGATACAAAGAGCTGTCACTATTAGTGAAGCAAGCCATCGTTAGGCTGAAAAAAACAAAACAAACCCATCAGAGAGATAGCAAAAACATTAGCAAAGTATTGCATCAAAAATTGTAATTACACGCCCCTGTTAAACAGGGGCTGAAAAATTGGGCCTTAGGCACTGGTGCCCAGAACCAAAAATGTTCTTACAAGCTATCAGCGTGATCATTGAGGAGGAAGAGGATAATTACTCAGGATAGTCACTCAGCATCAGCATAGGCAGTCTTTGAAGGGATCTGAGATTTCAAAAAAAATTATTCGGTTACATCAGCATCAGGTGCTTGGTAGCTGGTGGTGATCCAAGACTGATTCATTTTTATGAAGGTCAGTCGATCGACCGAGTCGGTGGACAGACACACCCTGTGATTGGTTACAAAGCCTCCAGCAGCACTGAATGTGCGTTCCGAAAGAACGCTGGATGCAGGACAGGCCAGTAGCTCAATTGCATACTGTGCAAGCTTTGGCCAGTGATCCAGCCTCAAGACCCAGTAACCCAGAGGATTTTCGGTGGGAAAGGTGTCCAAGTCAGATCTTGCCCCTAGGTATTCCTGCACCATGTAAAACAGACGCTGGCGATGGTTGCTGGAACCGATCATACCTTGGGGCTGCGGACTAAAAAATTGTATGAACGCATCGGTCAGACGGCCACCTTCTCCACCACTCCTTCTTTGACTGACCGAAGCCTCAGCAACACGTTGTCCAGAAACAGGAGTTTGTAACCTCCCAGTCTCTGGGAACGCGTTGCACAAACCTTTCTGCAAGGCCTCCCGAATATGTTTCATCCTCTGCTCCCTCTGCGACGGCAAGATAAGGTCCGCAACCTTACCTTTACCCTGTAACGTGGATCAAGGAGGGTTGCCAGCCAGTATTGGTCCTTCTCCTTGATATCACGAATACGAGGATTCTTACGCAGGCTTTGCAGGATCAGGGAGGCCATGCAGCGTAGGTTTGCTGAGGCATTCGGTCCAGAGTCCTCTGGGTCACTAAGGACGACATGGTCCGCAGCCACCTCCCCCCAGCCACGTACAAGTCCATGTGTTTCTTGGGACTGATCCCTTAAAGACTGCTGCTGATGCTGAGTGCCAGGCTTCACCTCCATACTGACACAATCCTCCTCGTCCTCTTCCTGTGTGATCAGCGGGCACGCAGGAACACTGTCTGGATAAAAGGGCCTTGAGAGCTAAGGAAGTCCTCCTCTTCCTGCCTCTGTTCTTTATTCCACGCAGCATGTGCTCCAACAGGTGGACAAGGGGGACAGTGTCACTGATGCATGCACTGTCACTGCTCACCATCCTCGTGGCCTCCTCAAATGGTGACAGGACAGGGCATGCATCCCTGATCATGGCCCACTGGCGTGGGGAAAAAAAACAAGCTCCCCTGACCCTGTCCTGGTGCCATAGTCGCACAGGTACTCATTGATGACCCTCTGCTGCATGTGCAGCCGCTGCAGCATGGCCAACGTTGAGTTCCACCTGGTGGGCATGCCACAGATTAGGCGGTTCTTGGGCAGGTTTAACTCCTTTTGGAGGTCCGCCAGCCGAGCACTGGCATTATATGACCGGCGGAAATGCACACAGACTTTCCTGGCCTACCTCAGGACATCCTGTAAGCCCGGGTACCTACCCAAGAACCGCTGCACCACCAAGTTAAGGACGTGAGCTAAACAGGGCACATGGGTCATTTGTCCCTGTCGGAGGGCAGAGAGGAGGTTGGTGCCATTGTCGCAAACCACCATTCCTGCCTTAAGTTGACGTGGCATCAACCACCTCTGAATCTGCCCCTGCAGAGCTGACAGAACCTCTGCCCCAGTGTGGCTCCTGTCCCCCAAGCACACCAGCTCAAGTACCACATGGCATCTTTTGGCCTGCGTACATACGTAGCCCCTTGAACGCCTACGGAGCACCGCTGGTTCAGAGGACAAAGCACAGGAAGAGGCCATGGAGGAAGAAGAAGAGGAGGGGGTGGAGGAGAGAGGTGTGTCACAATCATTAGTAGTGGCATTTTGGAGGCGTGGTGGCGGAACAACCTCCAACACTACTGCACCTTGTCCTGCATCCTTCCCAGCTGCCAGCAGAGTCACCCAATGCGCCGTGAAACTTAGGTAATGTCCCTGTCCATGCCTGCTGGACCATGAGTCAGCGGTAATATGCACCTTACCGCTGACCACCCTGTCCAGCGAGGCATAGACATTGCCTTCCACATGCCGGTGGAGAGCCGGAATCGCTTTCCATGAGAAAAAGTGGCGTTTGGGTACCTGCCACTGAGGAACCGCGCTGGGAGCGAACTTCTTTTGGCGGTGCAGCAGCTGGGGCAGGGAAATTTGCCTGGTACAATCTGACGTTGGTATACCGAAAGCAGATTACCCACAAGTACTTGGCTCTGACACACCTAATTCTACACCTTGATTCCTCTCAGTGCAGGTCTCAGAGAGGACTGAAGGTATAGTGGGGTTGGAGATCTCAGCTGATGAGGAGCAAGGAGAGGTCCTCTTTGTTCTTTGGTGTGGGTCTTTTAGATACGCTTGCCAACGAACTGCATGGCAGGTCAACATATGTCTGGTCAAGCATGTGGTGCCCAAGCGGGAGATGTTTTGGCCACGCGAGATACGCTTGAGACATATGTTGCAAATAGCAGCGGTGCGATCTGATGCACTCGTCTCAAAAAAGGCCCACACCAAAGAACTTTTTGAATAACACGCAGAGACTGCAGCGCCCTGCACATGCGGAGCTTTGGGGTGTGATGCAGTCAGTGTGCTGCCCTTAGGCTGGCCCCTGGAGGGCATCCTGCCTCGTTGGTGATGTGCCTCCTCCTCTTCTCTCCTATCAGGCACCCACGTTGAGTCAGTGACCTCATCATCCCCTCTTTCCTCATCACTGGAGCAAACCTGGCAGTATGCTGCAACAGGGGGAGCATGACTGCCAGATTGCTGTCCTTCTTGGGAACCCCCTCTGTCCGTGCTCACGTTAGTGCCTTCATCTAGCTCAGTATCATCATCAGAGCCTTCCAAACGCTCGGCATCCTCCTGGAGCATGCACCCAACACTGTGGTCAAACAGTTCGAAGGACTCCTCAGGAGGACATGGTGGGGCTAGGGAAGGAGTTACTGATGACATTGAGCCGAGGGAAGAGGCCGCTGCTTTTCCAGACAAAATACCCTGAGCATGGGTGAGAGAGGATGAGGAGGATGAGGACGGCTTGGTCATCCACTCGACCAAGTTTTCCGCATGTTGCGACTCAACGCGGCCAGCTGCCGAAAAAAAGGCAAAGCGTGTCCTACGGCCACGTGCTGATGAGGATGCACCGTCTCCACGACCAGCACTGTTTCCTCTAGACACAGAGCCTGCTTGCCCTCTTTTATTGGCTTGTGACTGTCTGCCTCTCCTTGTTGGCCTTCCAGACATACAAATGGCCTGTAGCTGCACTAAGCTGGGATATATATATATATATATATATATATATATATATATATATATATATATATATATATGTGTACTGATACTGCAGCTAGCAAAATCAACTGCCTGCCTGTAGTATGAGAACACCACCAACCTTCTACAGGTAGCTTTAGCTGAACGCTGTGCAGAGATCACAAAAAACTAACTTGTAGCTTATTTAGCTGCCTGCGGTAGTGATAGGATCAGGAAAACACCACCAACCTTCTACAGGTAGCTTTAGGTGAACACTGTGCAGAGCTCGCCAAAAACTAACTTTGTAGCTTATTTAGCTGCCTGCGGTAGTGATAGGATCAGGAAAACACCACCAACCTTCTACAGGTAGCTTTAGGTGAACACTGTGCAGAGCTCGCCAAAAAATAACTTGTAGCTTATTTAGCTGCCTGCGGTAGTGATAGGATCAGGAAAACACCACCCAACCTTCTACAGGTAGCTTTAGCTGAACACTGTGCAGAGCTTGCACTACACTAACTTGTAGCTTATTTAGCTGCCTGCGGTAGTGATAGGATCAGGAAAACACCACCAACCTTCTACAGGTAGCTTTAGGTGAACACTGTGCAGAGCTCGCTAAAAAACTTGTAGCTTATTTAGCTGCCTGCGGTAGTGATAGGATCAGGAAAACACCACCAACCTTCTACAGATAGCTTTAGCTGAACACTGTGCAGAGCTCGCAAAAAAATAACTTGTAGGTTTAGCTGAACACTGTGAGGAGGACGCACTACACTAACTTGTAGCTTTAGCTGAACACTGTGCAGAGGTCGCACTAGACTAACTTGTAGTTTTCGCTGAACACTGTGAGGAGGACACACTACACCAACTTGTAGCTTTAGCTGAACACTGTGAGGAGGACGCACTACCCTAACTTGTAGCTTTAGCTGAACACTGTGCAGACATCACACTAAAATAACTTGTAGCTTTAGCTGAACACTGTGAGGAGTACGCACTACACTAACTTGTAGCTTTAGCTGAACACTGCGCAGAGGTCTCACTACACTAACTTGTAGTTTTAGCTGAACACTGTGAGGAGGACGCACTAACTTGAAGCTTTAGCTGAACACTGTGCAGAGGTCGCACTACACTAACTTGTAGTTTTAGCTGAACACTGTGAGGAGGACGCACTACACTAACTTGTAGCTTTAGCTGAATACTGTGCAGAGGTCGCACTACACTAACTTGTAGTTTTCGCTGAACACTGTGAGGAGGACACACTACACCAGCTTGTAGCTTTAGCTGAACACTGTGAGGAGGACGCACTACCCTAACTTGTAGCTTTAGCTGAACACTGTGCAGAGGTCACACTAAACTAACTTGTAGCTTTAGCTGAACACTGTGAGGAGGACGCACTACACTAACTTGTAGCTTTAGCTGAACACTGTGCAGAGGTCTCACTACACTAACTTGTAGTTTTAGCTGAACACTGTGCAGAGGTCGCACTACACTAACTTGTAGTTTTAGCTGAACACTGTGAGGAGGACACACTACACTACCTTGTAGCTTTAGCTGAACACTGTGCAGAGGTCACACTAAACTAACTTGTAGCTTTAGCTGAACACTGTGAGGAGGACGCACTACACTAACTTGTAGTTTTAGCTGAACACTGTGCAGAGGTCGCACTACACTAACTTGTAGTTTTAGCTGAACACTGTGAGGAGGACGCACTACACTAACTTGTAGCTTTAGCTGAACACTGTGCAGAGGTCTCACTACACTAACTTGTAGTTTTAGCTGAACACTGTGAGGAGGACGCACTACACTAACTTGTACTTGTGGCAACGCACTGCCACAATATTTGGATCATTGATGGGATTTCTGTTAATGAGTGGGGTGGGGAAATTGAGTGACTATTGTTACTAAAAGAGAGCATGTGGATTTAGGGTGTAAAAGTTGCAACTCATCCTAGGTTAAACAATAATTTTTTGTAAGATGGTTGGACATTTTGCCATATTTTATTTCCTCTGAAACATGGTTTTATTTTCATTATTTTTTGTACATAATTACAGATTATTGTTTGAAAAAATCTGATTTCATGATTTATTGATATCTATACTCTAGGAGAAGGCTGCAAGTGCAATGTAATATGGAATATGCAGGATACAATATTTTATTCTGCAGTAATATTGTAGGTGGCACCGTTTACCTTCTGGATTGTAGGCTTATGCATGTTCCTGGTGTGGAGAAACACGCCTCTCTATTGGAGTGACAAATCTGTTCAAGTATATGCTATCATATGAACTCTGAATATTCTGCTAATGTGACTTGGATTGAAGTGTCGTGTGCACAGTCATTCGAAACTGGATCCACTTTGACTGAACATTGTTTGTAGAGCCAGAGAGAAATGTTTGCATGTTTGCATGTTTGACTACAACTGATGGCTGGGAGAGTGGCTGCTCTATGTGATTTTACCTAACATTCATAGGCAAACCTTAGAACTTTATATCTTGTTTACTTATACCATACTACTGTCAGGCTCCGTTTTTGAGGATAGGAGGAATGATGTCTGTATGGGATTATGCAATCTAAAATGTGCTTAGGTTTAGTCAATGGAAACAGACTATGCAGCAAGAGTGAATGAAATTTATAAGGATTTATAGCTGAATATAAAGTATAGGAGGACCTACTGAGGAAGCCTTTGGAGGTGTAACATGCATAGGAATATAGTCAAGTCAGCACATTTGATGTCTCCACTGGGTGGTATGGAGACCCTGCGGTGAGAAGGCGGTTTATTTTTAATACTATGCGCTGCACATGGCACAAAGAGTACATTTGTTTGTGAGTGTCCCATTTTAGATTTTATTCAGTTGTTTTAAAATGTATGGAGAGCACTTTTGGTTTTATTCCTTTTGCATGAGTACATGTCACATGGACATGAAGAGGTCAAATAGAAGCTCCAGTCCATGTGTCGTGTCTGTGATTGCTACAGGGAGACAGGAGTCAGTTGAAGTATAGCCCTAGAGGGGCAAAAGTGTGTTTGTTGACTATTGATTAAGGTCCAGCCCAGGAGGTGAGCGCATATGGTTCAATGGGTTTTATGCATGTGACACGTGGGTGATCCGTTGAAGAGAAGTCTGGGATATCTGGAATTTACTGGTTGTTGGCTACACATACATATTTAATCACTTCAATACAGGGCACTTTCCCCCCTTCCTGCACAGACCAATTTTCAGCTTTCAGCACTGTCACACTTTGAATGACAATTGCGCGGTCATGCAACACTGTACCCAAATGAAATTTTCAGCATTTTTTTTAGAGCTCTCTTTGGTGGTACTTAATCACCACTGGGGTTTTATTTTTTCCGCTACAAATAAAAAAAGACCGAAAATTTTGAAAAAAAAAAAAGTTTTTCTTTGTTTCTGTTAAAAAACTTTGTAAATAAGTAAGTTTTCTCCTTCACTTATGGGCACTGATGAGGCTGCACTGACAGGCACTGATGAGGGAGTACTAATTGGCACTGATGAGGTGGCATTGATGGACACTGATAATGAGGCACTTATATGCAGCACTGATGGGCACTGATAGGCGACACTGATGGGCACAGATAGGTGGCACTGATATGCAGCACTGATGGGCACTGATAGGTGCCAATGATGAGTTCTCATAGGTGGCACTGGTGGGCACTTGTAGGCAGCACTGATGGGCACTGATGGATAGCACTGATGGGCACATATGGGCGGTACTGATAGATGGCACGGTTAGGCAGCAATGATCAGGAGGCACTGGCAGAGAGTGCAATCCCTAATGGGTACTGATTGGCATACCTGGTGGTCATGGGTGGGCATCCCTGGTGGTCATGGGTGGGCATCCCTGGTGGTCATGGGTCTGCACTGATAATCAATGCACTGATTATCAGCGCAGACCCCCCCTGTCAGGAGAGCAGCCGATTGACTCTCCACTACTTGTGCCTGTCAGTGCGAGTGGTGGAAAAGCAGATAAATGGCTGTTTCTATTTACACTGTGATCAGCTGTGATTGGACACAGATGATCATGTGGTAAAGAGCCTACGTTAGAGGCTCTTTATCAAGATCGGAGATGTGGTGTGCCCCCGCGGACGCTCCAACGGCTTATCCTGCTGAACATCGTATGACGCCCAGTCAGGATAACAGAACCACTTTCCGGCCCTCATTCTGCTATATGGCTGGCGGAAAGTAGTTAAGGATTTTTTTGTTTAATCATTTGGAACTAATTTATTTAAGAAACACTGTTTTAGTTCCGCTGCATCATCATTTGAATCATATCTTAGACTGGTAGAGTGAGAATTCCTAACGGTGTTGGACAGCAACTAAGGATTCCCAGATTTGTGAGCATGTTAATTTGCTTGTGATTTATGTATATTGGGTTTATATGTCACAGATAGTTTATGATATTTTGTATTAATAGTAACTGCGCTGATTGTCTTTCATTTTCTGTAATATGATATTCCCGCCTTGGATTTTTGGATGAATAAGTAGTCATGGGAAAAGCTGTTTTGGTTTAATTTGTGGAAGTGTTTCGCAAACCTCACTGATGTCAATTGAAGGCAAATTTTTAAAATCAATTCTCTCCTTTTTTAGGGCTAATAGGCACAGGATTATTAAATAAAGGGCATGGGGAGCTGGGCAGTCAGCTGGGAGCAGATCTTTTATTAAGGCTTGAGTGAAACCTTAAAAATTGCACCATTCCTTATGCTTTGGGGTTGCCTAAAAACTGCCTGTGAAGTGGAGGATGTACTAAAGCAAAAGTGACAAGAAAGAAAAAAATAAAAAATTTGCCACTAAATAAAACTTCCTGGCTGGCTTCCTTTTGTTGATAAACAAAGCCATTTTCAAGGCTAATAGGCAAGGCATTGCCGAACAAATGGTTAGGAGAGCTGGGTACTAGCCTGGGGGACATAATTTATGTATCTAAAAATACCATTTAGCGTTGACTAGCTTTCTTAAAAAGGCTTAAAGGGCAACAGTGAAAATACACAATTCCTTTAAAAAAACATGCTTGGGGGTTGCCTTAAACCTGCATGTAAAGTGGTGGACCTGTTTGATGTACTAAAATAAAAGCGAAAGTGACATTTACAAAGAAAAATATACACTTTAAAATTGGCTTTAAATTACATTTTCCAGCATTCATTCTGTTTGTAAACAAAGTCTTTGGGAATCCCTTCAACATCCATGCAAGAGCCATATGCTAGATGAGGTTATAGTATGGACTGAAAGGGGAACCCAGAAAAAACCCTAAAAATCTATACTAGACCCTTATCTTTAACAAGGGGTGCCCCATGTAAAAACAAAAAAACAAAAAACAAATTGAAATGGTGTAGAGTCTCCACCAAAATCTATGCCGCATCCTCATCTAAGCATGCAATCTGGCTAACCAGGAAAAAAAGGGGCAGAGAGCTTGCCAATCCAATACCAGGTCACATGCCTACAACATGGGGTGTACCCTGCCAGGGACCCCCCATTGCAAAGCACCTTGTCCCCATGTCGATTGAGATAAGTACCTCTTACTCACATCCTTGCATGAAGGTAAAAAATCTTCTGTGTGCAGCAGCACCACCAGCCTCCTAATACTTACCTGAGCCCCATCTCGATCCAGCAATGTGCACAAGAGCCTCAGCTCTTCGGGGACTCTCCTTCCTTATTGGCTGAGATAGCAGTAGGAGCCATTGTCAATCAGGAGAGAGATGGGATGGGACTGAGCCATGGCTCTGTGTGTAAATGGACAAGCAGAGCCGCAACTTGGGCTTGAGTCAGCTTGGGTGCCCCATTGCAAGCTGCTTGCTCTTGGGGCACTTGGCAGGAGGGAGGGGCCAAGAGCGCCAGCGAGGGACCCAAGAAGAGGAAGATGCAGACTGCTCTGTGCAAAACCACTGCACAGAGCAGGTGAGTATGACATGTTTGTTATTTTATTTTTTAATTTTTTTAAAGAAAGCCTTTAATATCACTTTAAAGTGATTTGTATTGTGGTATTGCAGCTTATCTGGAGGATATATATATTTTTAAATTGGGAATGTATATTGTATTTTCCTATTTTTCTATAAGAATAAAGTGGATACAAGGTTTTTCACATCAAATGGATTTTATAGCTGGAGTTTCCAAAAGCGACTGCATTTCTCTGTGTAGTTTTATCATCAATAATGTTGTTTGATGTGTATGAACAAATAATTTACATACCAAAGTAATTATTATTCTGAGATTGTCACCATTATGGCTTATAAAAAGCAAATGAAGACCACAGGGCTTATTCAGTAAAGCAGTGCAAAGGGTAATAGTACACAGCAGACAATCAGTTTTCAGGTTACTGTATAAACAAAAACAATGTTGCTGCCGCTATGGAGACTGGTTCACCCACACGTGTAGACTCGACTTTCCAAAATATAATAATCCAAAAATACCAGCAGCACAAGGAACATCCTTGAAAATCTACTATCACAGCATACACTTTTATTTTATAACACCATCATTGTAATAACAATACAAACTTGAGTTCTGCCTATCTGCTGTCCATCTTTCCACAACTTCCTGGATTCCCTGCATACTTTGCAGCTTCTCCTCTGTTGTTTACTTGTGAATTTCCAAGGACTACATATCCCATGGTACTTTGCTGCCTGCAAGCCTGTGATTCCTGTACTGACTTTGCCTCCTGAAATTTCTCCTTTCAGGTTCTGTGAAATGTGTGACACAGCAGTGTCTACTCACTGGGTATGGTGAATATGTGAACAAAGTTTACAAACGTCAAGATTGTTCAGAGTAATAGACGTAGACTAGAAATAATCGACAAACAATGTAGTAATAAATATTTGATCTAACATTTTGACCATAGGTACACTTTAAAATAAAATCATAAACAGTGGTGCACAATACTGCTCCTTGTCAAGTTTTGCTAAATACAGTTTAAAGCCCAATTTTAGTTTCCAAACAAATTATACAAATTCATGGTGGATCAAAACTCTAATGCCACTTACACAAGTGCGGATTTCTCGTCGAAAAAAGTTATGACGGCTTTTCCGACGGAATTCCACTCAAGTTTGCCTTGCATACACACGGTCATGCAAAGGTTCGCTGAAATTAGGACCGTCAAGAATGCGGTGACGTACAACACTACGACGAGCCGAGAAAATGAAGTTCAACGCTTTAGAGCATGCGTCGAATTGTTTCCAAACATGCGTAGAGATTTTGCGCGTCGGAATTGCCACAGACGATCGCATTTTTGGATAGGAACCTTTCCCGACGGAAAAATTGAAAGCATGCTCTCAATCTTTTGCTGGCTAGCAAATTCCGCCAGCAAAAGACCAATGGAGCATACACGGTCGCATTTTCCGACAAAAAACTCTCATCGGTCTTTTGTGGGCCGAAATTCCGATCGTGTGTATGCGACATAAGTGTCATATATTATTCTCTTGTCTTTTTCCAAACCTTCCCTGTTCCCAGCAGAAGAGACATCTCCTGGTTCCATCCCAGTGGCTGCAGATAAAGATCCCCTGCCTTGTCATAGCTATAGCTCTGCAATCAACAGCGCTCACTCTCCCTACTGATTGCAGAAACTGATTACATGACTTTAATTACATACATTTAAAAAAAAAAAAAACTACAATTGGGCTTTAATTATAAGGCTACAGTTTACTGTAGTCAGATCAGATAATATATTAATTCTGATTGATTGCTACTACAGTTTAGACATGACTTTTTGTAGTAACTAACTACAGCCAATATTTTTTTCTAGGTTTGGATATGGTGGAGAAATGTTAAAATGATGTGAGCACCAATTTTCTCTATGGAAGCATAGTTTAGGTTTATTTTTTCTCCAAATTCTGCTCTGTGGCACTGTTTTCTGTATAACTAAGGAGGTACATTCCTGTTTACTTTAAAGCTGTATTCCTCAGTAAAGATTTGATTTTTCTGCAATTGCATTCCAGTTGGGACATTCATTTTTGGGAATGGGGAATTATCTTGAAAAATCCTACATGAAAATAAGAATTTTGTAGTGGTGTAGACTAGATTGATGCTGTCATGCTGCAAGCTTGACCTTTTAGAGTAGTCATTGCTAAATGATGGACCACAGTCTGGACCTGGACCAAGTGGCAGTCCTGTCCAGACCACAGCTGCACCACTTAGCAGCCTAGGTATCCTCTGCCTCTCCACTGCTGCTGTCATCCTCACAGCAGGGCAGAGTGTGTGGGGTGCAGCAGGACTGGACACAGGGTGGAAGAGGTCCAAGTCTTTTTTGAATTTAACAAGCAAGTGAATGGTTGCTAGAATTTGGGGCAGTCCTACAACGAAGCACCCCTTTGTTAACAAGAGATACGGACCTCTGAAGAAAATTTTACTGAATGGACACCATGAATCGAGCCACACCAGAAAGGCAGAGGTAGATTAGGGAAGTAAACAAGTGGCTGAAGAGCTGGTGTAGTAAGGAGGGGTTTGGGTTCCTGGAGGACTGGGCCGACTTCTCAGTCGATAACCGGTACCATAGAAGGAACGGACTGCACCTAAATGAGGAGGGTGCAGATCTGCTGGGAATGAAGATGGCCAAAAAGTTATAGGGGTTTTTAAACTAGGTGATGGTTGGGAGGGTCCAGAGGTAGAGATAGTCAGCGCAGAAGATATTTCAGAGGGTAGTATTGGTGGTATTAGTGGTAGGTTAACCAAAGCACAAAAACACAAGGTAAGTATAGTAGCAAGTCCTAGTTGCAATCTCGAAACACCCAATACGAGGACAATATGCGACCGGTCTAAACTATGTGGCATGTTCACCAATGCCAAGAGCATGGCAGACAAGATGGGTGAACTAGAGATACTGTTGTACGAGGAGGATTTGGATTTTGTGGGAATTTCAGAGACCTGGTTCAACAGCTCTCATTATTGACTGGCAAACATTCAAGGGTATACCCTTTACCGCAAGGATATAAAGGGTAAAAAAGGGGGCGGGGTATGCCTATATATCAAGAATAATGTACAAGTGAATGTGAGAGATGACATCACTGAGGGAGCTAGGGAGGAGGTGGAATCCTCGTGGGTAGAGCTCCAAAGGGATGAAGCTAAGGGGAAAATAATGCTGGGAGTATGCTATAGGCCCCCTAACCTGAGGAAGGAAGTGGAGACAGATCTCCTATCACAATTTGGATTAGCAGCAAGGATGGGAAGTGTTATCATAATGGGGATTTTAATTATCCAGACATAGACTGGGCGGAGGGAACCGCGCATTCATTTAAGGCTTGCCAGTTCCTCAATGCCTTGCAGGACAATTTTATGGGTCAGATGGTAGACACACCAACTAGAAATAAAACATTACTGGATCTACTGATTACCAACAACACAGACCTGATCACGGATGTGGAAATACGGGGCAATTTAGGTAACAGCGATCACAGGTTAATTAGTTTCAGTATAAATCACGTAAATAGGAAACATAAAGGGAATACAAAGACACTGAATTTCAAAAGAGCCAACTTCCCTAAACTACAAACCTTGCTAAAAGGCATAAATTGGGATAAAATATTAGGAACAAAAAATACGGAGGAGAGATGGGTTTTCTTTAAGAGCATATTAAATAAGGGCATTAGCCAATGTATCCCATTGGGTAATAAATTTAAAAGAGCGAACAAAAGTCCTGGATGGCTTAACTCCAATGTAAAAATGCATATAAAAGCAAAGGAGAAGGCCTTCAAAAAATACAAGGTTGAGGGATCATCCTCAGCATTCAGTCTTTATACGAATGCTAGATAGAACATGAAAGACACATAGCGGAGGAGAGCAAAAAAGATCCCAAGAAATTCTTTAAGTATGTAAACAGTAAAAAAGGGAGGACAGACCATATTGGCCCCATAAAGAATGAGGAAGGACATCTGGTTACAAAGGATGGGGAGATGGCGAAGGTATTTAATTTATTCTTCTCCTCAATCTTCACGAGGGAATCGGGGGGCTTCAGTAACCAAAATGCAGTGTTTATCCTCATGACACAACACAGGAAGCACCTCCATGGTTAACAGAGGACAGAATTAAAATTAGACTTGAGAAACTTAACATTAATAAATCACCGGGACCAGATGGCTTGCATCCGAGGGTACTTAGGGAACTCAGTCAAGTGATTGCCAGACCGTTGTTCCTCATTTTTACTGACAGTCTACTGACTGGAATGGTACCAGCTGATTGGAAAAAAGCCAATGTAGCACCAATATTTAAAAAGGGCCCAAAATACATCCCTGGGAATTACAAACCAGTTAGCCTAACATCAATAGTATGTAAACTCTTGGAGGGGATGGTAAGGGACTATATACAAGATTTTAGTAATGAGAACGGTATCATTAGCAGTAATCAGCATGTATTCATGAAGAATCGTTCTTGCCAAACAAATCTACTAACCTTCTATGAGAAGGTGAGTTGCCATCTAGATAAAGGAAGGCCCGTAGACGTGGTGTATCTGGATTTTGCAAAAGCATTTGACACAGTTCCCAATAAACGTTTACTGTACAAATTAAGGTTCATTGGCATGGACCATAGGGTGAGTACATGGATTGAAAACTGGCTACAAAGGCGAGTTCAGAGGGTGGTGATAAATGGGGAGTACTCGGAATGATCAGGGGTGCGTAGTTTGTTCATAAACGACCTGGAGGATGGGATAAACAGTTCAATCTCTGTATTTGCAGACGATACTAAGCTAAGCAGGGGAATAACTTCTCCGCAGGATGTGGAAACCTTGTGAGAAGATCTGAACAAATTAATGGGGTCGGCAACTACATGGCAAATGAGGTTCAATGTAGAACCTGTATAAAACGATAATTCTCCCACTCTACAAGACTCTGGTCCGGCCGCACCTAGAATATGTTGTCCAGTTCTGGGCACCAGTCCTCAGGAAGGATGTACTGGAAATGGAGCTATTACAAAGAAGGGCAACAAAGCTAATAAAGGGTCTTAGTTATGAGGATAGGTTGCGAGCACTGAACTTATTCTCTCTGGAGAAGAGACGCTTGAGAGGGGATATGATTTCAGTATACAAATACCGTACTGGTGACCCTACAATAGAAATAAAACTTTTTCGCAGAATAGAGTTTAACAAGACTCGTGGCCACTCATTAAAATTAGAAGAAAAGAGGTTTAACCTTAAACTACGTAGAGGGTTCTTTACTGTAAGAGCGGCAAGGATGTGGAATTCCCTTCCACAGGCGGTGGTCTCAGCGGGGAGCATCGATAGCTTCAAGAAACTATTAGATAAGCACCTGAATGACCACAACATACAGGGATATACAATGTAATACTGACACGTAATCACACATAGGTTGGACTTGATGGACTTGTGTCTTTTTTCAACCTCACCTACTATGTAACTATGTAATCCTAATTCAATACCCCTGACTTAGAGCAAGGGCATAAGTTACAATGTTAATGTCCACTGGGACAATCCTGGCTTAGAATGTGGAAAGTTCTGGTTGAACTGGTCTGAAGGTCACAGCATGGTCCTGGGGGCTTGGTTCGCCCACTCCCCCCACCCCCCCTCCACCCACAAATAATCAGAAGTACGAGAAAAGAGTTAAAGTGTAAATTCACCTTTACAGAAAATCTGTAAGGTGAACTTACACTGGACCTTCTCCCCATACCCCCGGTCCTGCTGACCTTGAGTCCCGCGATCTCCCGCTGTGACACATTGTATAGCCACTTTACCTGTCTGGGGATTTGAAATCCCCACAGCTTTCTCTCCTCTTCTCCCCTGCTGACAGGATGGGCTAAGCTGGTTCTAGTTGGTTGGCGCTGTCCATGTGATGGTGCCGACCAATTAGAATGCCTCCTATACGTACCTTTACGAGGTACGTTTAGGAGATTGAGCCACAGGGATTTCATATCCCTGGACCAGTAAATTGGCTATACGACGATGTGTCACAGCGGGAGATCGCGGCACTCAAGGTCATCGGGACGGGGGTGGGGGGATGGGGAGAGGGTCCAGTGTAAGTTCACCTTACAGATTTTCTGTAAAGGTGAACTTACCCTTTAAGTGAAATGATCTCAGATAGCCCCAAACCTAAGTCTATCTCAGTACACCAAGTAATATCTGTTCTACAGAAGTTAAAGTGATTGTAAACTTATTTTGTTTTTAAATAACAAACATGTCGTCAATTGTATTGCATTGAACAGCAGCGATCCTCCATTTATGGGGTTCCCCACCAGTGCTCCTGGCTCCTCCCCCTTTTTGAGTGCCCCTATACAATCATTAAAACAGTCATTTAGAAGGTTTGATAAATAGTCTGATTTACCAGTCATCTCTGTCAACAAGGGGTCAGGCCATGCATGATTGTAGCGCCCTGGCACCCAACACACGGCCCACTGTTTGGTACCATATAGAGAGCAGAGTGGCAGCAGGGTGCTGGTTGCTGGAATGCTCTCCGTGTTCAAGTATGATCACTAAAGGAGAAAGACTGTACTGTGGGCAGAGTTAACTTCACCTACAGTAATAATAATAATAAACTTTATTTTATATAACACTTTTAAAGCTAGCTTCTCAAAGCTCTTTACAAGTTAAGAGAAACAAAAACACAAGAAATACAGAGGAAAAAAAGGACAATTACATTAAATATTGTCTAAAGAAAAAGGGTTTCATATTTGATTTGAATGTGTTTAGAGAAGATGACTCTCTGATGTTCTTTGGAAGGGAATTACAGAGTTTTGGGGCATAGCAGGAGAAGGCTATGAGATCCATTGAGTTTAGGTGAATAGGGAGGACACACAGAAGACCAGAATTTGAGGAGTGGAGGTTACGAGGGGGAGTAAGTTGGGAAAAGTTTAGACAGATAATGGGGTGCCAAGCCATGAAGAGCTGTATAGGTGAGCAAAAGGATCTTAAAGTCTATGCGAAACCTGATGGGTAGCCAGTGCCCGGGCTCCAGGATAGGGGTAATATGATCACTTGTACCAGACCTAGTCAGGATTCTGGCTGCAGAATTTTGTACATATTGTAGTTGTTTAATTGTGGATTTAGGTACACCACCGAGTAGAGCAGTGATTCTCAAACTTTGTGAGATTTGCAGGTGTGCTGTGGGAGTTTTGAAAAATATTTAAAATTACTAGCATTTTAAAACCTTGAACCTATCGAAAAATTAAATCGTAAATCAATGTCGCAAAAGTTAAAAAAGAAGCATATATAAAAATGCAATCTCTGTCAGTCTGTCATTCATTGGTTCTTTTCGCAATGCAATACTTGTGCGAGATCTCAGGAGCACGCGATCGCTCTAATTATATTATACCAATAGAGACCGTTCCATTCCAACTTTGATGCTTATAAATAAAGTTTGTTCATTGTTTAGCGATGAAGAAATACTTAATCAAGTCTGGAACTCTGAAAGAGAAATTGTTAAATGAAAAGCAAGGAAGCAAGTACAAAGAAGATTACATCGAGCATGGTTTCATCGCTTCGGGATCTGAAGATGCTCAATTGCCATTCTGTCTAATCTGCAATGCAGTTTGGTCGAGCAAGGCACTTGTTCCCAGCAAATTGAAGAGACACTTGGAAACAAAACATACAGCTGTAAAGGACAAACCAAAGGAATACTTAAAAAATCTTGCGGCTCAACAAAATAAACAAGCTAAGAAACTTACGAACTACAATGTGTCGTGAACATTTTTAGATCTTTTTGGTGCACCGCAAGACAAAAAGGTTTGAGAACTACTGGAGTAGAGCATTGCAGTAGTCAAGAACACAAATGTATGGTTCAGCTTTTCAGCTACAGTGTGTGATAGCATAGGATGCAGCTTATCAATGTTTCTCAAGTAGAAAAGGATGTTCTGACAACATTTTGTACCCCTAGATTTTTCAATCTAGACTGAAGCTCAAGTACAGTGCCATTAATAGATAGGCTATCAGGACTGGCCGCACATAATTTATAGAAGGTGCCAATAAACATGACTTCAGTCTTGTAACAGTTTAATTGAAGGAAATTGTGGGCCATCCATGTTTTTTATATCATAAGTACAGTTAGATAAGAGAGACGCAGCCAATATAGAATCTGGTTTAGTATGGATGTATATCTGAGTGTCGTCAGCATAGAAGTGATAATTGAGTCCACATGATCTAAGAAGTTGGCCAACTGGAAACAAGTAAATGCTAAAGTAAGGGACTCAAGGTGGAGCCTTGAGGAACACTGAACTTGACTGGACCAACTTCAGACTGGAATCCGCCAAGAAACAAAGTGACAGCAATCAGTAAGATACGACGTAAACCATTTCTGAGCCAATTCTAAGACTCCAAATATGGTTTCAAGGCGAGAAAGTAAAAGATTATGCTCTATAGTATCAAAGGCAGAACCAGTAGAATATGAATAGTTAGTAAGCTGGAATCGGAACCTAACAGAAAGTCGTTAGGGACTTTGGCCAAGGCAGATTCTGTGCTGTGCAGTTCCGGAAAACCAGATTGGGGAGGTTAAAATTAGTTATTTATAGTGAGGTGGTTATGTAACAAAGATATCAAAGCCCACTCGAGGATATGGGCAAGGAAGGGTAAGTTAGATATGGGGTGCAGGTTTGAGGATCATTGGTACAAAACCAGAGCTAAGAGAGTCATTTATTATATTGATAATAATCGGGCATAGAGAACTAAAACAAATAAACAAAATAAATAAATAGGTGATAATAGGATCAAGTATGCAGGTGGAAGATTTTATATTAGAGACCGATTTAATCAGAGATGCAGAGTCAAGTTGAGAGAAGTAGGAGATAGAAGAACCGGTAAAACTGGGTGGGTGAATGTTATGCCTTATTTTGTAAATTTTCGAGGATAAAAAAATCTAGGAATGTGTTACAGAGCTGTGTTGAGGCTGGTGTCACGCTTAACCCTAACACGTGGTCAGACACTATAGCTAGCTTATGTGTTCTTCACCTTTAGTCATAGCTCCCAACTGTCCCTGCTTTTGAGGGACTGTCCCTGATTTGGAGCAATGTCCCCCTGTCCCTGTTTCCTCCTCATTTGTCCCTCATTTTGATCTGATCTATATAGTTGTATACAAAAAGGCACTTTTTATCTTTCAAAAAGTGTTACCCAGTGCTAAACCTTTCATCCAAATTCTAAACTGCTGCATTTGTCAATTTTAAAAGCCAATATAAAGGAATAGTAGTGGTAAAAAATAGCACCTGTGGATTTAATTAACCTTTTTTTTATTATTTCCCCCTTTAAGGTGCGTGGCAGGGGGCGTGTCCTATGCCTACATGCGTTTGCTAGTAGGTGTCCCTCATTCCCATCTCAAAATGTTGGGAGGTATGCCTTTAGTAGCCCCCTTTCCCATAAGGCAAGCAGGCCTACCAGTACTCGGTTGCCCCCAAAACGTATACACAATGATATAGTGCCTGGCTACCACGCTGGGGCAGGCACGAACTGAGCAAAGCAAACAGATCCTTGCGGTTTGCAGACAGACTGAGAAGTTCAGTGACAGTCCAGGTACAAGGCAGGCAAGGTTCAGAATAGTTAAGAACACATCCAAGTCAAAAGGCAGGCAGAGTTCAGAGAGTAGTTAATATCTGATCCGAGGTTGTCATTGTGGGAATCCAAACTAGCAGAGCAGGGCAGACAAACAGGGAGATTGGAACACATCTTACAAATGCAATATCACAAGCATGAGACTGCAGGCTTGGCTGGCTTAAATCAGGTTTGGTCTCAACCCAGAAACTGGCCACATTATTCACCTTGCAGGTGGACAGACAGACAAGGAGAATGCCTGCAGCTATGATGGAGCAGGAGCACACACGCTCCTGACAGCTGGTAATGTGGAGGGACAACAAGTTTTTAATAATCAATGATGCAGAAGAGTTGTCTAGGGGTGCTAAGATTTTTTTCAATGGCATTGGAGAAATAGTTGGATCTAGCAGTCTCAATTTGACCCTTATAGTCATACAAATGGTCATACAAATCTGCTAATAATCTGACTGCCTACATTGATCATGGGTGGTCATTATACCTCGGAATCAGATGGTAAAATGCTTTACAATGTAGAGGGGGGACAGCACAATTACAGTACAGTTCAATACAGAAGAGACAGGAGGGCTGTGCTCATAGAACTTACATTCTAAAGGGAGGGGATGGTGGTACAAAAGGTAATAGATGCGGGGAATAATTTGATGGGGGTGGATCGGGGATAGTTGTTAGGTGGGTGTGGGATAGGCTTCCCTAAATAAGTGAGTTTTCATGGATTTCCTCAAGGTGGACAGGCTAGGGGCTGATCGGATATACCGGGGCAGGGAGTTTCAGAGGATGGGATAGGCTCTGGAGAAGTACTGAAGCCGAGCATGAGAGGAGGTAACAAGGGAGCTAGAGAGTAGGAGGTCCTGGGAGGAGCGGAGGGGACAATTTGGGCGATATCTCCAGATGGTTGGTGATGTAGCTGGGGGCGATGTTGTGGATGGCCTTATATGTTGTGGTTAGCATTTTGAATTTTATACGGTTGGGTAGGGGAAGCCAGTGAAGGGATTGGCAGAGAGGGGCAGCAGTCACGGATCGATTAGTAATCAAGGAGTGAATAAGTTGCTTTGTGGTGTCATTAGTCAGTAAGGGTCGAATTATGAAGATGTTGCAGTGGTTAAGGCGGTAGGATTTAGCTAGTGATTGGATGTGGGGACTGAAGAAGAGGTCAGAGTCAAGGATTACACCCAGCACCCTGGCATGTGTGGAGGGACCAATGGTTGTGCTGTTGATCTTAATGGTAAAGTCAATGGGGGGGACCGGGAAGTAGGAAATATAACAAGCTCTGTTTTAGAAACATTGAGTTTGAGAAAGTGGCGTGACATCCATACGTCATTCAGTAAGTTTGAGATACGTGAGGAGATTGAGGGGGTGAGTTGAGGAGTGCAGAGATAGATCTGGGTGTCATTGGTGTAGAGGTGGTATTGGAAGCCATGGGAGGTTATCAACTGGCCCAGGGAAGAGGTATAGAGCGAGAATAGGAGGAACCCAAGGATGGAGCCTTGGGGTACCCCAACAGAGAGAGGAAGAGGAGCGGAGCAGATGGAGTTGTAAGTTACATTGAAAGTGCGCTGAGATAGGTAGGAGGAGAACCAGGATAAAGCAGAATCACAGAGGCCAAGGGAGTGTAGTTTGCTGAGGAGGAGCAGGCGTCAACTGTGTCAAAGGCAGCAGAGAGGTCTAAGACTATTAGTATGGAGTAATGGCCATTGATTTTAGCAGTTAGTAGGTCATTGGTGAGTTTTAGTAGGGCAGTTTCAGTGGATTGTAGTGGATGGAAGCCGGACTGTAGGGGGTCGAGAAGGTTGTTGTCTGTGAGGTAGCGACTCATTCAGTCATGGACAAGGCGTTCGATGAGCTTGGATGCAAATGGGAGTTATTCCAACAGGTGGGATCTAGTGAGGGTTTTTTAAGTATGGGGTAACCAGTGCATATTTGAGCGGGGAAGGAAAGGTGCCGGAGGAGAGGGAGAGGTTGAAGCTGTGGGTTAGGGAGTTTAGGATAGAGTGGGAAGGTGGTCGCAGTAATTGTGAGGGGACAGGGTCCAGGGGACAGGTGGTGAGGTGGGCCATGGAGAGGAGTTTATCAACTTTATCGGTGGTAACTAGGCAGAAGGAGGAGAGTATTGAGTGTGGTGTTGGACCTGATGTGTTGGGTAGGGGAGGAAGTTGAATGCTGGATGTCTCCTTACGAAATTGTGTCGATTTTGCTTTTGAAATTGTTGGCAATCTGTTGAGCGGTAAGCAAGTTGGTGGGGGCAGTGGGGGGTGCAGTAAGGAATTAAGGATAGAAAAGAGTTGACGAGGTTTGGATGAGAGGGTTTTTATGAGAGTGTTGTAGTGTAGTATGACATGACAGCCTGTTCTCAATGATAATCATCAACAGTAATATATCATATGTGTGTTTGTACACATATGATAGATATATGTGTTTGTACACATATATCATATGTGTACAAACAAGGGGTTAAAAGACAGCACTAATGCAATAGATCAAGTTCCCTTACAATAACATACAATGCCTAAAGACTTATGGCTGTGGCATTCACGGCAAATATAACTTGCATTGTGATGGGAATCATATAGGGGAATATGATGGACGTGTTCGCACCGAGAAGATGACACAGACTGGTAAGTGCATAACTACTACGAGATGGGGGTTAAACAAAAACCTCATGTGGTGTAGGCCAACCATGCCCAGGCCTCGAGGCAGTCGCAATGAACGGTCAGAGCATACCAGGTAGCGTTTTTCTTGATTTTAGAGAGAAAAGTTGACACACTGGGTATTTAGAAAAAGAGAGAGAGGGAGAAGAAAAAGGGAAGGTGGGGAGCATCGGCGGGGTCGACGGCTAAAGAAGTCAGATTTCCATAGAGGAGTAATCTCAATTTAAGCAAAAAACAAATATTCTTCTGAGAAATAGAACAAATCCCAATATAGTCAATGTGTGTTGTGTTCCTCTGTCCTGTCCCTGAGGGCAGCGGTCAGGTGTTCCATCAACTTAGAGTTTTTAATGGGAAAAAGGTGTCAAGGGAAGACGAAAGCACATGATTAAGGGCATATATTTTGTCAACAAGGGTGTCTCAAAAGATAGCGAGGAAATAACAGAATTTTCAAATTTAGGCTGATCAATAGAAGCCCAGTTGCAGTAATTTACAGATTGAGATAGGGAGGTGTCAGAAACAGCTAATTCATCCCAACAACCCTGTCTGATGGTTGTGGGGGTCTGTGGGTGGGGCTTATCAGAATCTGGAAACTCCCTTTACCAATAAGGGGGCTCCAAGATATTGCTACCCCTATACATTCACCAAAAAATGTAAGAAATACTTTTTTTGGATAAAACATATAAACCTGTCACTGCCAAAACCATGTTTGCTTTTTTTTTTTTTTTTGAGACATGTTTAAAAAACATTTTAGGTCAGAATATTACTTAAAACAACCCAAATCATTATATATTTTCTAAAAGCGGAGACCCTGGAGAATAAAATTGTGCTAGCGCCATATTTTTTGGAACATGATATAAATGCAAGGGTTTGTCAAGTGCAAAATTTTAGTAAAAAATACACTAAATACACTAAAGATCCGAATGTGAGCTGACGTGTTCCTGCAAGCTACCACCACTAGTTATAATGACAGCACTTATCTTGGGGCTTCAGGGTGCCTGTATCTTAAACCAGCTGGTTCCTGAAGTAGCAGTGAGTCTCGGGAGTCTATCTGCCACCTCCTCTCTCATGGGCAACATGACAAAAAGGAACAAGTAGGATCAGAGTGGGCCGGACAGAGTTTTCAAGATGGCGCCCATCCCATGCCGCAACTGAAGACTCCTCCGGGGATCAGTCCCAAGCTATTGCCGATCAGCCCTACAGAGGACACAAGATGGAGCACACTAGCACGGATAACGTACCGACTTGTTCCACAACACACAGGCAGGCCAATAAATCCATGGCTCCTGTTGAACCAACATTGGGGGACGTATTTTAGGCCATACAGGCATGTAACATGTCTTTACAGTCTCTTTCTGACCAAATCAAAGAGGATGTAGCTCGAGTTAAACAAGATGTCCAAAAGATCTGTGAGCGCACCACCATGCTAGAGGGCTGGGTGAGCTCCATAGAGGATGATCTTCCAACCATGAAAAGTGAATTTCTGAATAACCGAGCTAAAGCTATTAATCACGATCAATATTAAAATATAACTGTTGCGCTAATAGACAATTTGACAAATCCTCAACCAAAAATACAAGTAAAAATAAAAAATAAAAATTATTTTAATTATAGTGTATAAAACCACATAAACTAAAAAAAAAAAACCCAGTAAAGTCCATGCGAAAGGAAAATGAGTCCGCTTTAAACAAAAAAGTCCATGTAAAAAGAACAGTACTCCGCGTGATGACCACCACTACATGGGATAGATGTACGCTTACCAGCTAGTTTTGACCCTCTATTAAAAGAGAAGTCAAAAAGTGCTTGTATACAATATAACCCAATTGAATCTTCTTCCATCTCCAGCCTCAGGAGCAGTGGCGGCCCGTCCATTAGGGGCGCACGAGCGTCACCCCCCCATCCATGCGTCCGGCCCCCTGATCTACATACAAGACGCGGGACTATGGATTCCAATGGGGGGGTTTGAAGCACTTGATTGGAGCCAGAGGCTCTAATAGGCTTCAAAAAAGGTTGGCTCGGGGCGCACCCAGTTGTGTGACAATTGCAAATGAATATTCGTTTTTTTCACAATAAATCTCCTCCCCGCTAATCAGGAAGTGGGTTATGAGACCCATTTCCTGATTGGCCAAAACATCAGGCGATCCTATTGGATGTCTAGCGCCTAGGAGGAGGAGAGAGGAGATGCACTGCAAAAGCTGCCGTGCTGGAGATGAAGAGACTGGCGCCGCTGCCTGCCACCCGCCACCACCATGGGGTAAGTGCAGGACTGACCGGCAGACAGTGGGGGGGGGGGTTGTGCCGCCTCCCCAAAAAAGAAAAAACACCAAGCGCCACTGCTCAGGGGTCATCCCACCAGATGATATAGGGATCCAGAAAAATGCTACTCCAATCCACATTAACACTGCCGTAGGCTATCAGAGGAAACAGATATGCTGCACATAGTGTAAATCTTGCTTAAAACCAACTTTAATAATTAAATATTGCAATTACATAGAGATGTGTATAATTGCTCATTAACCACTTTGGCTCTCACACCTGTTTACCCCTTATGGACCAGAGCAATTTTCGTATTTTTGCTATGAGCATGTTTATTTGGCAATAACTTTGTCATTACTTAAGATAACTACGTAATACATACATTGTTTTTTTAAGGACAAACAAGGCTTTCTTTTTGTGAATATTGTCCTGCAACAATAATTTTTTTTCGCAATCCTTAGACAATTAAACGTAACAAAACTAAACGAAAGGCATTTTTCTTTTTTTTTGAGCAGGGTTAGTTTAAACATAAATAGTATTACTGCACATAAAAAGTTTAAAACAACACTAAAATTATGATTTTGGTACAAAGCCATTTAAAGTTATTTACAAATGAAGTAAAGTGTGTTTTTTTTTGTCAAATTTATGCTTTTTCAGTGTGATCCATGTAAAAATATGTAAAAGGTGTAAAAAATATTAATGTTATAATATAATATTATTAACATAGCAAACAAAAACAGAAAAAACTTTTAACTATTAGTTAATAAAATAGAAAAATAAATCACCAGAAAAATTACAATTGAATGGAGAGGGAGAATACAGAGTTAACTAGTGCCCGATTAGAGTAAACTAGGGGGTTAATAAGGGGTTCAACAGAGGAACATATAATTTTTTACTTTTCAAGGTTGCTTTTACTCTCTTCATCTGCAGAACGAAGTTCATCCATTTGATCCGTAGATGAGAAACAAAGAAAGTTACAATTAATTCAGTATAGAAAGTGGAATTACTGTGCTAAACCCAAAACAAAAACAAAAGCAGCTAGCACACAAACAAACCAAGTCCAATAAGACAAAACAACGAAAAAGTGCAGCGCTACAATATTGTACATGTGAGAATAAAACATGTAAGGTGAACACCTTTGCAGATGTGAAAAAATATCAAATATTAATGAAATATCTAATGTGAACACCTATTGCATATGTGAGAAAATATCAAAAATCAAATATTAATGAAATATCTTATGTAATTATCTATGTAAATATGGAACAGCAAAATGAGAAACAGTGAAAAAAAAGAGGTTCATGTAAAAATAATGGAGTAATATCTCTTCAAATTGGAAGATGCCGATGAACATCTAGAGACGTGCGAGTATTCACTAAGGTATGAGAGGGTACCCTTACCAGATCCGTAGGACACACGTACCATATGGCAGTACGTCAGAAAGGCATGGGGAGTTTCTCCAGTAGTATCCAGACCGGATGGTGTCTCCCGTGGTGTCCAAACCAGGTGGTGTCTTGTAGGCTGTAAACCCAAACCGATGATGGTAAGCACAAACAGGAGTGGAACGACTATCCCTCAAGTTCCCGATTTCCAAGGGGGAATAATCCAGGAGTGGTGGTTCAGCATGGAAGAGAAAAAAGGGGGCTCCACATGGTGTAGGTCAAAACCAATGGGATTTTATTGGAACAAATCACCATACAAGAATAAAAGTGATCACTAAAAGATAAAAATGGCAATGTGGGAAGCTAAAAATGCTATCCCTACGCATTTCGACTGAATAGTCTTCAACAGGGGCTTCCCACATTGCCATTTTTATCTTTTAGTGATCACTTTTATTCTTGTATGGTGATTTGTTCCAATAAAATCCCATTGGTTTTGACCTACACCATGTGGAGCCCCCTTTTTTCTCTTCCATGCTGAACCACCACTCCTGTTTGTGCTTGCCATCATCGGTTTGGGTTTACGGCCTACAAGACACCACCTGGTTTGGACACCACGGGAGACACCATCCGGTCTGGATACTACGGGAGAATCTCCCCATGCCTTTCTGACGTACTGCCATATGGTACGTGCGTCCTACGGATCTGGTAAGGTTACCCTCTCATTCCTTATTGAATACTCGCACGTCTCTAGATGTTCATCGGCATCTTCCAATATGAAGAGATATTCCTCCATTATTTTTACATGAAGCTCTTTTTTTCACTGTTTCTCATTTTGCTGTTCCATATTTACATAGGACATTATTTGATGCTCAATTTTTCACATTTTTATTTTTTCAATTTGTAGAGACAATACTCTCCATATGGACTTTTTCATATACTTCTTTTGCTGTTCCATATTTCACATAAGATATTTCATTAATATTTGATTTTTGATATTTTCTCACATCTGCAATAGGTGTTCACATTAGATATTTCATTAATATTTGATATTTTTTCACATCTGCAAAGGTGTTCACCTTACATGTTTTATTCTCACAATATTGTAGCGCTAGAGCTGAGTTGTTGGGTACTGGGACAGGGAAGGATCCCGGCAGCAGGGCAGAAGGACTGGACGTACTAGACACGTCCTGTGTACAATAATGACATGCCCAGTACGTCCAGAGTCTGCAATTGGTTAAATAAAACAATTCGGTCAGCATATAAGGTTAAAAATATCAAAAACCGTGCAGCGCTATCAATTACAGATAACCTTCTAAAACTAGAGCAAAAAAGTATTCATGTGAGAATAAAATGCCTCCAAACACATGTAAGATGATCAGTAGTTGATGGTGCTCAAAGAGTAATGAACAGAGGAGGAGGAACCTTCATCTCTAAACTGGTCACACTGCCTTTTACCGTAGCAATATGATCATCCTAAAGGAATGGTCAACCAGCGCAATCTGAACTCATAGATAGCGATGGGAACCTCATGTATGGACTATCCACCAACTACTTCCACATGCAACACTCTCTTAGGTTTAGAGGCCAATCTGGTCAGATGATCAAAATTACTCCCAATACATATTATTTAGAAGATAAAAGAGAAGCATCTCATTGTGTAGTATAATTGAATACCAACATTTATGCAAGATAAAGCACTCATTAAAACAGATAAAACCAGCATGTCATAGATACCCATGTGGTGTTTCCAACCAACAAGATGGCTGCTACGTACGCGATGACGTCACACGCAGTGACTCCACCCACTCCACTGGGGGTTCATTACTCTTTGAGCACCATCACCCACTGACTATCTTACATAGACTCTTTGGATGGACTTTTTATACTCTTCCAGTTGTTTTGCACTAATTATCTGTTTGGAGGATTTTTTTCTCGTATGAATGTTTTTTTGCTCTAATTTTAGAAGGTTATCTGTTATTGATAGTGCTACACTGTTTTTGATATTTTTATGTTTTATATTGTTTCCTGCAATACTGTGCTATCTGCTTTTTATGAGATTTGTAAATATTCGTGAGTTCAAGCATGATTATTATTTGTATTTATATAGGGTTAAAACCCATCACTTCCTCTTGCGTGATATAGAAAATAGACAAAGATGGTACAATGTTCATATTTTAGGTTTGCCTGAATGTGCTGAAGGTAAACAACCTGCTGAGTTAATTGAAAAGTGGTTACTGGACATCTTGGGGTATGACGGGTTTACTGCTATGTTTGCAGAGGTCGGATAGGATTCTAAGCCACCCCCTCTATCCAGGCAGCCCACTTAGTGCTAGTTCACACCAGATGCAGTTCCGTGCACTTTTTTTCTGCACTAAGTGCTAGTTCTCACCAGGTGCAGTTCCGTGCACTTTTTTTCTGCAGTAAAAATGCATGAAGTGTTTTCCATGTATTCCAATGGCTCTAGCAAATTGTATCAAAAACGCACTGGAACTGCACTGGAACTGCTTGTGGTGTGAACTGTAAGCAAAAACTGATCCGGAACGTATGAGTGCATTTTTGTGGTGTGAACTGGCCCTAAAGATGCATGCACAGTGTTTTCCATGTATTACAATGGCTCTATTTCACACCAGTGCAGTCAGTTCCAGTCAGTTTCCGGTGCAGAAACTGACCAGAAACTGACTGGAACTGACTGCATTGGTGTGAACTAGAGCCATGGAAAACACTGTGCATGCATTTTTAGTGCAAAAAAAAAGTGCACGGAACTGCATCTGGTGTGAACTGGCCTTTAGACCATTTATCCTGAAGCTACACGACTACAGGGAGCGAGATTTGATTTTATCAAAAGTCTGTCCAAAAGGAAATATTGAACATAATAGAGCTAAATTTGTGGATGTTAAACGACGATTATGCCATGCTGTACCCAGCCAAATTCCGCATTGTTTATGGAGAAGCCACTCAGTTCTTTGATTTTTTTGCAGCAGTGAGTTCCTGCCTGGACAGGAATGAGCAACGTACACACAATAGCTGTCCCTAATGTTTAATTTAAATGCTCCTACTTACTACTCCCCTGACACCCACCTTACATCCTACAACAGCGGCTAGTGGGTCACACCATGAGTATAAGAGCTTTTAATGACAGTTTCTTTTGGTACCATTTTGTTGTGTAACGGCTTCACCACGAAGGAGCTCCTGGTGTGTGTCCTGCGTGGACTGTTATGTGTTTTGTTGTGGCTTGTGTAACTGTTGGAATGGATGTACAGAGTTTTGCTGGAAAGTTGTTGCTGTTTCTCACAAAATACTTTAAATATATGCTCATGACAGCATGGCATTGCTTCATTTCTTTGGTGTGTACTCTTGATCACAAGTACTTTCTTCTGGCTCCTCCACCTTATACTGATGATGTGTTGAAAAAACTTTCAAGGTTTTTGGCTCAGTATAACTCCACCCCAGTGCTGGTAATGGGCGATTTTTAATAATGTGATTAATCCTGCGTTGGAAAGGTCTGCACCCACAGGCCAGTCAGGAACGCTAACTGAAACCAGATTTGCGAAACAATTGACAGAGCTGGGTTTGTTGGTTATCTGAAGACTTAGATATCCCGATGCATGGGAATATTCATGCAACTCAAGCACCTATTCTACACTGTAGTGTATTGAGTTAGTTCTGGGATCTACTTCTGTTTTTCCATGAATGGAGTCCACTACATATCAGACCATTCCCCTCTTTTGGTGAACTTATGCACACACAAACCAGAGGGGATTCCCTCATGAAAAGTCAACCCCTTTTGCTTAACCCCCATCTCACCCAGCGATGTTGAAATTAAAAGAGGGCCCCTAATAAACAAGATCTCTAAGGTAAGAAGTTGCTCAAAACAAGTTGGAAAGTGATATTATGCAAGAAGTGAGAGAGGCAGAGGAGATCTACATTGCGGACCCCTCTTAGATCAGAGCAGGTGGCAGGAAGTTTAAAAACTGCATAGGCATCTCTCCTTGACTAAAGCAGAACACAAAAGGTTCTTCCTTGCACAGAAATATTTTGAAGAGGGTGAGTAGACAGGCCACTTTGGCTATGATTTCTCACACTCAACAAACATCTACCTTAATTAGTGCCATTAACAAGGCATGGGGCTCTATTGCTTATAATACGAGGGGCATCTTTCAGACCTTCTATGACTTATCAAAAACTATATAAGACCAAAGTGTCATGCTCTTTTACTACAATCCCACAATGTTTGGCAACTTTAGAACTCCCCAAGCTCAAAAGAGCTGCACAGCTTAAATTGGAGGCCCCTCTGGTCCTATAAGAAATAGAAATTGCTGTCTCTAAAAACACAAAATAACAAACTCACGGTTGCAATATAATGGTCGGGTCCTTTTGCCAGAGCTCTTAATAGTGTTTGAAGAAGCCTTTAAAAGTGATAGCCTTCCAGATTCTTTGAAAGAGGCTGTTATTAAAGTACTTCCGATACCTGGTAAAGATATGCTTTACCCCTTACTCTGAATGCTACCAACCTATTATGCTCCTTTTCTTGGATGTTAAAATTCTTGCTAGGGTTCTGGCAAATAGACTGGCAGTATACATTTTTTGATTTGATTTACCCAGATTAATACAAATTGATACCATCCCCAGCAACAGATAATATGGGTCGTAGAGCGATCCTTTCACCCAACGCTCAAAAAGCATTTGAAAGTGTAGAATGGAAATACCTTTGGGAAGTGCTGAAAGTTAAAAGTTGATTTATGTAGAAAAAAGTTAAAAGTTGATTTATGTAAACTTGCTTGACTAGCCTGCATATATTAAAGGAGCTAGGATGTGTTAAAATTACAGGTTAGATCACAAGGACAAATCTGCGCTAATTAATAAATAAAAGCAAGCAGCCAGCAAAGTTTGTTGACATCCAAACATGAAGATCCAAAAATATGTGTAATGCGGCGCTAAAATCAATAACTGAAAAGAAAACAGTCCAAGGAAGGTCTGAAGAGTAGGAGAAATCCAATCACCAGGTATAGTGCAGATATGAAGGGGCACTCGACACCACGTGATAATGTAGTCTGCTTACCAGACAGCTGTAAAAAGTAGGCATGTATAGATACTCTCAGTAGCATCCAGCAAATTCAGCTCTCTGGAACTCCTCATCAATACAGACAACAATATCCGGATGGTTTTCTCCACAGATCAATGTCTCCCAGAAATCACATCAGAAGTGGGACTTTCAAGCATGTAGTCAGCAAATACCCATGGAGAGAAATAAGTGACCCATAGTGAATCCCGTAATAATAATAACAACAATTTATTGTAGTAACTTACAGTAATGCCCTGTACACACGATCGGACATTGATCGGACATTCCAACAACAAAATCAATGGATTTTTTCCAACAGATGTTGGCTCAAACTTGTTTTGCGTACACACGGTCGCACAAAGTTGTCGGAATTTCCGATCGCCAAGAATGCGATGACGTACACCATGTACGACGAGTCTAGAAAAGGCCAGTTCAGAACCAAGCGCGGCACCCTTTGGGCTCCTTTTGCTAATCTCGTGTTAGTAAAAGTTTGGTGAGAGACGATTCACGCTTTTTCAGACTCGTGGTTTTCAGATTGTTTTCTGCTGTTCAGTTTGTGCTTGTGGGTTTGTATCAGCTCTTCAGTGCATGCAGCAAGTGACGCGTGACTCTTGTCATTCTGTTCTTGTTCGTTTGTTACTGTTTTTCAGGTCGCTCTTCACAGGCCTTGCTGTTCTTCAGTGCGTTCTGTTACTCCGTTCTGAGCAGCCGACCGTTTTCTAGCCATGTTGCGTATACGTACTCCTCCTAGAGTTCGTGCTGTGCGGAGGCTTGGTGTTGGGGTCCTGACCTTGACACAAGCCCAGTCCATGAACAGGATGGGGAGGAGTTCATGGACCAAGAATTGGTTGCTTCAGCGTAACCAGTTCTGTCATATGCCTTTGCTCCGTGAGATCCGTGAGAATAATCCAGATGATTTCAGGAACTTTCTCCGGATGACGGACCCCGTATTTCACCGTTTGTTGGCTTTGCTGACCCCTTATATTAGCAGGCAGGATACCTGCATGAGGCAGGCCATCACTCCGGAGCAGAGGCTAGTCGCCACCCTGCGGTACTTGGCGACGGGGAGAAGCCTGCAGGACTTGACGTTCTCGACAGGCATCTCCCCCCAGGCTCTGGGGATCATTATCCCAGAGACCTATTCTGCCATCATACAGGTCCTGCAGAAGTAGTATATTAAGGTAAGATTTTTATCCTTTAATATCACTTTTTTTTGTATTTATGTTTGATAATGTATTGTATTTCTTTCCTCATTCCCTAATTACCATGATTGGAATATGCTGTGAATGTCCCCTTTGTCCTCATGCATGCTGGATTTTTATGTAATTATTTTTGTTGTCCTTCATACATATTTGCCTTCACTTACCTCCCCAGCATGCTCTCCTGGCCCTATATTCACCTCATGTAGTCACTTAACAATGTATTTTATCAGCTCCATAGTAGTGCTTTACCCCAAACACCCCCTAAAATGTTTTTAAATGTGATTTGTGCTTTACTACTGCTAAGTCAGCTGATACCAATTCTCTATCTATCCTCAATCATCTATCTGGTGACTTTGTCAAACCCATACACACTATACCCATCTCTTTTGTGCTCAGATTTATGGATGAATTCCCCAATGCATGTAGTGCAAGGGCCTGCCTGTATACTTTCATATGGTACTGTTTCAAGTTTCTGTATACTATTATTATCTTGATAGGTAATAGCAGAATGTCCAAATGTGCTCAAATGTGTACAATGTGTATTTATATCTTTGTATTATGACACTTCTTACCTGTCCAGTGGGCTGCCAATAGTGTAACTAAGGAGGGGCTGTTCAAAATAATACACATTATTTAGGCATTTATCTCTCAATGAAGTGGAGAGGGTTACCTGTCCAAGAGCCCCCCCCCCCATAATGTTAGAAATGGCCCATGAGGGGGGGGGAGGGGGGATCTGATAGGTGTACCTTATACTTTGGTCTTTAAGAACTCCCTCAAATAAATGTTATCTTGATGTTGGCCAAGAATGTTTGTGTCTAATCTGCTTTCCCTGTTTATGTGCAAAATGACTAAATTTTTTTTTGTTTGACTCCACAGTTTCCTTCCATGCCACAGGAATGGCAGACTGTGGCCTCCCACTTTGCTCAGCGGTGGGACTTTCCTAACTGCGGAGGGGCAATTGATGGGAAACACGTTCCACATCGTCCCACCCCCCAACTCGGGGTCGTACTATTATAATTATAAGGGGTTCAATAATATTGTGATGTTGGCGGTGGTGTCAGTTACTTATGAGTTCCTGTACGTGGACGTGTGGAAGAATGGCCGGATGTCCGATGGTGGAGTCATCACCCAGACGGAGTTCTACAGGCGTCTCCAGAATGGCAGCTTGGACTTGCCACCTCCAGAAGACAATATGGAAGGACTCCCATTTGTCTTCATTGCAGATGAAGCGTTTGCGCTGGGGGAACATCTTATGCGGCCATTCCCGATGAGGACCCTCACCCCGGACCAGAGGGTTTTTAATTACCGGCTGGCCAGAGCCAGAAGAGTGGTGGAGAACATGTTTGGAATCATGGCCAGCCGGTTCCGCCTATTTCTTACACCCATACACATGGCGGAGTACAAACTGAATCATATTATCCTGGCGTGCTGTGTTCTAAACAACTTTTTACGGCAGCATTCTGAAAACTATGCTGGCTCAGTTGGGCCTGAGGCTGGACTTCAAAATGAAACAACCCTGACGGCGCTTGAAAGTGGCCGTCCTAGCTTGCCCCCCCTGAGTGCCCGTGATGTCTGTCTAAGATACCTTGAATTCTTTGTGGGTAGGGGGGATATCAATATGCCAGACAATGTCTGAAACCTTTTTCAAATAAAAAAATAAATAACTACTCAAATCTTTGGTGACATTTACTGCTTGTGTTTGTTTTAGCTGACCCTGACAGAAATGTGATGAGTCCTGAAAATGGCGTGATTGTGTAACATTGCAAAGCATTGTTGCATGTTATTTACTAAAGGCAAAGACACTTTGTACTACAAGTGCACTTGAAACTGCACTTGTAGTGCAAAGTGGATTTGCCCTTAGGAAATAACACCCATTGAAAACACCAATTAGAGCACCACAAAAGTGTTGGAGCGTTGAAACAATAATCCACACATTCTTGATTATCAATCTTTTTAATACCAGCACAATCACATGTGCATTTAGAAAAGGTTTTTAAAACAAACCAACATGTTTGTTGTATAACAATTTTTGGGGTCACATTAGAAAAAGTAGAAATGTCCATTTTAGATAAAACAGGCATGTTTAAAACCACCAAGAAAGACACAAATCTTGAACTTACAAAGTTCACATTTGGTAGAACTTGAAGGCAATATCAGACATGAGTATTTACAAACTGTGTTTGATATTGCGTTCAGATGGGGTGAAGTCACCCCAGGAAAAGCCAAATTTTGAAGATGCACACCAATTACCGAATGTCAACATGTGCTAGCTGCCATCAGGGGGATCAAGGGACGTGTTTTGGGGGTGCAACCCCTTCCTCACAGCTACTTTATTATTGAGGAAGGGGTTGCACCCCCAAAATGCGTCCATTGATCTCCCGTGATGGCAGATAGCACATGTTGACACACTGTGTGCATCTTCAAAATTTGGCTTTTGTCAAAAAATGTCAAAAATTTGTAGCACACAAAATTAAGAAATTTTGAGGGGTTTTAAACTCTCCCTAAAACATCAATGATGTTGTTGATTTTTTGAAAAGCATCATTGATGTTTTTCTTGATGTTTTCCAAGTCCCTATTACACCCCATGATCTCCCCGATCAGGATCTGTGCACTTTCCGAGGTGAAAGGACCTGGATCCACAACATCACGATCACCTAAAAAGATAGAAACCAAAAAACACCATGTATTATAAATATGCGGGCATCCATCTCTTACCTGAGCCTGTGGTCGCAGACACTCACCTGTTGTGGTGCCAATTTCCACCACGTCTTCCCCCTCCTGCTCTGCTTGTTCTGGTTGGATTTCCCCTTCTTCCAGAGGTGGGGGTCTCTGGTCTCCTCGGATGAGGGGTGTCCTCCGAGTCTTTTCTCCCCTATGTAAAAAAAAATAGGTCTACTTAGCACACAGATATTTGATGGCAGAACTATAAATATGAAACATTGCTTGGAACTGGGGTACAATTGTCTGTTTTGGCAGAGTTCCAAGATGTTGCATTTTTCTTGTCCTTTGTGAAGCTTCAATACTTACCTGTTTTGTACAAGCTTCACAGATGGAGACACCCCTATAGTATACACTAGAGCACCTGTGTGGGCCCCCTAATAAAAAGGGTGTTCTTGTGTCCCAAACTAGTGCTCCAGCGTCCAGATGTGTAAACAGCTGCTGAGTGTCCTCTCCTTACACAGAATCTAATTTGCACTTCATTCTAGTAACAAACCCATCTACACAACCAAATTAGTTTCACACAAGTAGGCCCTAAAAAATGTGGGCAAATGCATATGGCCAAAACAATGGTGTTTTATAGGCCGAAAGAAAAATGTTTGATACGAACGAATAATGTGCCCATGAACATGAAAGTTGACATTTGAAACTGGATAACAGTTAAGAAAAGCACACGGAGCAGCACGAGTAATAAACATAAAAAGAATAGGAACACAGCACAACTACTTACTTTTTTTGCAGCACTCTTCGGATCTTTCTGTACTGCTCGTGCTCTCTTAATTTGATATCTGACCACCGCTTCCTGAGCTGATCTTTGGAACGACGTACCCCGAAATTCCGGTGCAGACTTTTGACCACTTTCGCCATGATCTTGGCCTTTCGGATATTGGGGTTGGGGTAAGGTCCATACTTCCCGTCATAGTCGGCCTTCTTCAGGATGTCCACCATCTCTAACATCTCCCCAAAGGACATATTCGATGCCTTAAATCTTCTCCTTCTGGATCCAGACGTTTCTGGCTCCGGGCTTTCCTCCTCCTCGTTGCTGTAATTAGCACGCACCTGCTGTGTCTCCGCCATGTGCTCTTCCCCCACTGCGCCGAACAAAAAGGGGCGGGGAATAGACTAGAAAGAACGTCAGGGGCGGACGGAGTTACGCGCATGCGCAGTGTGTATAAAGCGTAACACGCGTACGTAGTACGTACGATCTGTGAGCGGAGAAAGGAGTATCGGAGGCGCCGATCGTGATAACGAAGGTAAGAGCAAAACTTGGGCCTATACTGCTTCTAGATTAAGGCCTATATTGTAACAAGATTAGGAGAGTTTTGCCTGACATTAGGGTTTGTCTTGTATTGTGTCTTGCAGATAAAATGGATGGCTTCAATGACCACAACTTCCTCCCCCTGTTCATAGACAAGTACAGGGAGCTGCCCTGTCTGTGGCAGGTGAAACACCCCCAATACAACAATAAACAAAAGAGGCAGGCAGCGCTGGAGAAACTGCTGGAGTTGGTGAAGCCGGTGGTCCCCACAGCAAACATCCCCTATTTAAAAGCCAAAATTGGTGGCCTGAGGAGCACATATCTTAGGGAGCGCAAGAAGGTCACGGATTCCCAGAGATCCGGAGCTGCAGCAGATGATGTTTATATCCCCAGGCTCTGGTACTATGAGAGACTGCAATTTCTGTCAGACCAGACTGGAGTCAGGGAATCCCTCTCAACTCTTCCTTCCACTCTTCCTTCCATCCTATCTTCCACCCCAGCTGAGGCTTCTGATGTCCAACCTGGGACTTCCAGTCAGGAAGAAGTGGAGGAGCCCAGCTTGAGCCAGGTATAGCATTCTTCTACAGATTTCTGGTCAATAAATAAATGATGTTTACTAGATGTTATTATTGATCACTAATTGCTGATTTAATACAGTTTTTTACATATCAATAGACAGTAGTGGGCAAAAATAATTGGGACAAGAATGAAAAATGCTGGGCTCAGAAGGATAGTCTGTTATATTTGTTAACATTCAATTTGCAACAGTCATGAGGTGAAAATTGTATGTGATTGATGAATAAAAAACTAACACTATGTCCCTTTTTCATACACAGGAAGACCTCAGCCAGGACGAGGCTCTGGAATGTGGCACCCAGGAGGAGGCTGTGGAATGTGGCAGCCAGGAGGAGGTGGGGGTTAGTGGCAGCCAGGAGGAGGCAGGGCTAACTGGCAGCCAGGAGAAGCCTGGGACCAGTAGGAGCCTGACAAAATCGCAGGTTCCTCCCCTCCGCCTTCCAAACAAAAGACCCAGGAAGGGGAGTCACATGCAGGATTCAGCTCTCAGGCTCATTCAGGAGGCTTCTGCATCCCTCAGAGCCTTAACCACTCCTGAAGAGGCCTTTGCCTGCATGGCTGTCACCAAACTGAAGGGCATGCAGGAGGGTCAACACCTCATGTGTGAGAAACTTCTTTATAAAGTCCTAACTAAGGGGGTGAGTGGCGAAATCACACCCAATACCGATGTGATTGAGTTGGACCATCCTCCTCCTCCTGCCACAACTACACAGCCACAGCATGGAAGGAAGCGTGGAAGGTAGACCAGAGAGTGATGGCCCTGGGTTCAGTCTGGTCTGACAAAAGATGCAGGCTCTTGTATGACCACAGCTTGGGGACACAGATGTCATCTGCTGCTTTCAGGATCTCTGGGACTTCTGGACCAGACTGCACTCCCTTAGATATTGACTCCTCAGGCCACCAATTTTGCTGTAAAATAATTGATGTCTGCCCTGGGGGCCAAAGGCTTCGCCAATTTCTGCTGTTTCTCCAGCGTTGCCTCCCTCGTTGGTTCTGAGCCCTTAATAAAGGAATTTTTGGTTCAATTATACTCGCCTATGTGTGTTTTCCTTCAAAAAGGACAGTTTGTTTGTGAGGAGGCAGGTACATTAGTATACTACAATGTGAAATTAACAAGAGACACCAACACCAAGCAACCTCCTTGAGATTAAATAATACAAGATAATAATGGTGTTGTGGTAACTTGACACACAAAACACACACAAAAATATTATGGAGTAAAACCCAAAAAAACAAAAAAAATACATCAGCCTTGAAAAAAATACAAAACAAAAATAAAACAACAAAAAAGAAATTTGGTCAGATGTGACAAATGAAAATATATTGAGGGAATCACAATAAATAATAAAGAAAGAAGTTTGTGAGAAGTCTGTGTGAATATGAGCAGCAAAACTACTGTATTCTTCTCACATTATAAAGAAGAAGAGAGTGCGCTGTATTAAACAATTTAAAACATTGCAGCGTGACGAAAGTGCTGTATCCATTCCGAACGCTAATTTTACCAGACCGAGCTGTTCTGTCTCGAAATTTCTTCTGAGCATGCGTGGCACTTTGTGCGTCGGAATTGTCAGCACACGGTCGGAATTGACGCGATCAGATTTTGTTGTCGGAAAATTTTATAGCCTGCTCTCAAACTTTGTGTGTCGGAAAATCCGATGGAAAAAATCCGATGGAGCCCACACACGGTCGGAATTTCTGACAACACGCTCCGATCGCACATTTTCCGTCTGAAAATCCGACCATTTGTACGGGGCATTAGAGTTTAGAAATGCATGCATCAAATAATACAATCGGCTGCAGCGTTCAGCGTGCTGGTGTTAAAATTACACCTATTATTTAACTATCCCACCTAATGTTTGCCCTTTTTGTAACTAAATGGCTGGACAGTTAGGGTACAAAGCCTCTTCTCCCACTATCATTTAGCATTGGCTAAAATCTTACTGTGATGGTCAAATAGCTATCACCAATGTAAACAGTGTAGTACTGTTTACAGTGGTGAGCCCTCACTTTCCTTTCACAGTCCAGGAAGGGGAGAAGGAGGGTATAATGACTGAATCTATGAATTCAATAAATCTTCTTTGCAATAGCAGGGGTAGGGGCAATCGTAGTTGGGGAGGTGGTTAAAAGGCAACTGACCAATAAGGATGGTTGTGAGAGGAAAAGGAGTTTAAAGGGCTATTGGACACCAATGATGTGGAATTGTTTTTTTGGGGGGGTTTAAAGGGCCAGCGACCATCAATGATGAAGAGGTGGGGAGTTTTAAAATGCCACTGACTACCATTGAATATGGTTCTGTTTTGGGGGTGGGGATAAAGTCCCATTGGCCACCATTAATTGTAGAATTGTTTTGGAGGTGATTTAAATTGTTGCAGTTATCTTTGACATCTATCCATTGCAAGCAATGCGATTTCAGTGCAATGCATTTCATCCTCCAGGGAATTTTCTTCTATTAATAACAGTCAGCTTGCACTTGGCTTCAGTGGATGACTTTTATAGGCTAAATGCAAGTTAATTGATTTTTTTAACCATCTCACTATTAAAAAATTTTTCATTTCCAAAATATTATGGCAAAAAATGAGATTGCCTTGGGGTGTCCACTTTAAAAAAAAAAAAGGGTTATTTTGGGGGTGTTCATACTTTCCTGGCATTTTTTTTATGTTTTATACTAGAAAGTAATGGAAAGGTTTTTTGTTTTTTTTTAAACTTTCAGTCTTTTGTATTTTACATATTAAAAAAAATGAAATACCACCAATAGAAAGCACTATTTGTCTCAGGAAAATTATATAAAATTAATTTGGGTACAGTGTTGCATGATGAAGTAATTGTCAGTAAAACTATCACAACACTGAAAACTGATAAAAGGCCTGGACAGCAAGGGGGTGTCACATGCCAGTCCTAAGGTTATTAAAGTTTGTAAACCAATTTGTCTCATAATTTTTTTACCATTCTTGCTATATTGCATACTTCTGTACGTGCATTTATAATCTTATATTTTAGTTGTTCAGGTTGGTTTTCCATGCCTTGGCAATCAAGATGGAGTGGCAGCATTTGAAGTTAATATTCTTGTTATGAATTCAGAAGGCAATGTGATTCTTCAGACCCCACAAAATGCCATCTTTTTTAAGACTTGCCAGCAAGGTAATGACATTTTACAGCTTAAACTTTCCAGGACCTCTATATGCAGTTGTAATCTAAACATGCGTAGTAGCTACTGTAATATAATAAATACAATGTGTATTTACTGTAGAGGTATCTCTTTTATGACATTTTCATAATTATATTCCATGTTTACTAGGTAAACAGTACAGTACAAGTACAAGTAATAAGTACAAGTGTCAATTTGAATGAGTGCCTTTTGTCTTTGTACACATTCCCACTATGCTCCAAAGAAACTTTCTGTTTAAAAGTTGAAGGCCTACCTATATTCCAATGGGGACTTGAAATAAATCACCCTCTGTTTTTTTTACTCCTCAAGTGCTTCACAAAAAATTCCAAATACAAAATATGAGGTCACTCAAGCCTAGTACACACTATCAGGATCACGATCCGATGTTAGTGCAGCGATCTCCCCTGCTGAGCTATTGTGCTCTGACATATGGACGGACCCCTTTCCCCCGCCATAACACTTCAGTCCAGCCATTGGCTGAGAGTGCTGATCAGGAGCTGGCCGACTGCTGTTTTTTTTTACCGGCCGATGTGGCCCGACATTCGGCCCACATGTACTAGGCTTCATTCTTCCCGTTGTAGTAGCACAAAAGTAAAGTTGTCCTTACTTGACTTCATATAAAATCCAAATACAGCAGGGTACATGAAATTACCTAGAAATGACTGTAACAGGTTGGTTGATCTGGGAGCTCCTGCCCATTTAAAAGTAACATGTCATGAAAGAAATATACAGACAACAACTACTGACATTTTTTCCAAGGGCCGGTTCACACCAGATGCAGTCCAGTGTGTTGTTTTTTGTTTTTTTTCTGTGCCTAGTGCACACCACTGCGGTCAGTTCCAGTGCTTTCCAGTGCAGAAAAAAAGGAAAACATGCTGCATTTTTTCTGCACAGAATTGTACTGGAACATGGCAAAACGCACCAAAAACACACTGGAACACATCTAAATGCATCAGAAATGCATTACAGCAAAAAAATAAAAATTGAAAACGCATCAAAAACGCACCAGAACACATCAAAAACACATCAAAAAAAGGCCCATACAGCAACGCATCTGGACTGCATTTGTGTGATGTGAACCAGCTCTAAAATAGCCAGTTCTGGGCCTGTCACCTTTGCTTTGGTTTCAGGGCTCTAAGCTGATTCACTGACCAAGATAAAATGAAGGTATGATACATTTAGACTTTTCACTGACTTTAATTTGCTGCATGCTTCTTCCAGATTTTTGATTTAGAAGAATTGAAGTCAGGCAATTACTATTTTTGGAGGAGGCCAGCAGTGGCATCTCCATAAATCTTTCATGACAACTGTTCTTTAAATAGTTATGAACTTGGAAAGAACAAGGACATTCTCTATACAGATGTACTGAAATAATACTAGTTTCGGCATTAACTGCAAGAATATATGGAAAGCTATCTTTGTCTTTAGTTACTGCTTGTAACTTAGTGTACTCTCAGATATGGCAATAAATTAATTAATGGTGCAATGAGGGTTATTTACTAAAACTGGAGAGTGTAAAATCTGGTGCCGTTAGAAGCTCATTGGCTACCATGCACAGCTGCACCAGATTCTGAGTGCACCAGTTTTAGTAAATCTCAGTGTTTGTGACTGCAGTTTGACTGTCTAAAAATACTCTGCAGGGAGGTCTGTAAATGTGGTAGAAAGAAGTGGACTTGCTCCCTACCAACCGTTGGTTTTTTTTTTTTCACTTTTAATATATACTAGAAAAAGTCAGTTGAAATGTGGCTGATTGTTGGGTAATATCTCTATTTTTTTGTGTTCTCAGTTTAAATAGAAGATCATTCATTTTAGAACCTAGAATGCTGGAAATTGTTTGACAGTTTGGTATTGTTTGGTTGAATGAAATGTCTTAAAAAGCTAATAGATAGGGTCTAAATGATGATGTAATGTCCACAGATATTCACTGGCAGTAAATCAACCCACAAACCTCAAATCTCTTCCCACATCTCTAAATTGCTACCTGCAGCTTGAAGTAGAACTATGGGAAAAACCTTTATTTTTATTTTGGATAGAGTAAGAGATGATTTTAACCCCTGTCAGATTTTTTTTCGCCATCTGTGTCCCATTGCGAAGATTTTCCTTCACTTCCTATCCCATAGCCAAACAGGAAGTCAAAGGAAATCCCTGAAAATTAAGGACATTTCTTGGGGGAAATGGGAAGTAGTGTCCCCATTGGAAGATTTCCCCTCTATTCATTTTAAGGGGACAACTCAACATTTGGAATTTTTTTTTTACTTTCACTTTCAATGTTAATGGTAAACAGGACAAAGAGAGGGTGAATCTCCCTAACAGGGGCACAGAAAGCAATACAAACTGACAATAGTGCTAATCCCTCTTCATTCTATCTAAAACAAAAAAAAAAAGTTTTGTCCTTGGTTATACTTTAAGCATAAAACAAATCTTGTGTGCTTGGACGTATGTTCAACCAATAACCTGACATTGCAACACTGTCTTTTTTTCCAGCTAAGTGCCCAGGAGGATGTAGAAATGGAGGTTACTGTAATGAGAGACATGTCTGTGAATGTCCAGATGGGTTTTATGGTCCACACTGTGAGAAAGGTAAAACCATGTTTTCTTTGGTCAAATCTTGAAAGCGAAAACCATATTTTCTTTGGTTACATCATGAAAATGAACTATAAAATCAGGCTATAACATTTAAAAACAACATAATATTAATTAAAACCTCTACCGCGGAAGCTGTGCCGAAAGAAAGTCATGTGGAGGGCCAAGTACTAGTCCACAGTATGACCATCAGGATATCTGCAGCTATTCTTTTGCCCAGACTAATGCCATGCCTAATTTACACTGTGTCTCTGCATGGATGTGTCAATCTTGATAGAGGAACAGGACTTTGCTTCCTCTTGTCAGACCAGCCAGCCTCATCACTGGTGATCTGATCACTTGTGTAGCTATTAATCAATAAGCAGCAGGAAAAGTGCAGAAAGCCTGAATCTACAGATTGAATGAAGCAGGGAGATGCTTATATGTAGGTTCCCAGACACAGCTTCCTCTCCAGCAAGTCCTCAGAGAAACAATGAGCAGCAAATTGTCAGTCTAAATCCCATGAGAACATCTTCACTTTTTAGAATAGATTGACTTGAATCCTTCTGAGCTGAAGTCATGAAAGGGGAGCCAGTGTGGATTGAGTAGGACTAAGCGTAGGCATGGTTTTGTTTTTACAATGCTTAAATTTCATTATGGTGACAACAATTTTACACTTTGTAGAATTAGGGTTTTATTTATAATAAATGATTCTGATTAGAGCAACAATAATGCCACGTACACATGGCCGGACTTTCTGGCAGACTAGGTCCGACAGTCTTCCCGATGGACTTCCGGCGGACTTCCGACGGACTTTGTGATCGAACAGAATTGCCTACACACGACCAGACTTTCCGGCAGACTAGGTCCGCCGGTCTTCCCGACGGACTTCCGACAGAGTTACGGCGGACTTCCAAATGAACGGACTTGCCCACACACGGACTAAAGTCCGTTCATTTTGAACGTGATGAGGTACGATGGGACTAGAAAAGGAAGTCAATCTCGGCAAGATTGACACCTTGCGAGCCCCGTCGCAGGGCATACCAGGCCCCCAGATCTGGTATGGAGTTTAAGGGGGACCCCCTACGCCGAAAAAAACGGCGTGGGGGTCCCTCCAAAATCCATACCAGACCCTTATCCGAGCATGCAGCCCGGCCGGTCAGGAAAGGGGGTGGGGATGAGCGAGCACCCCCCCGAACCGTACCAGGCCGCATGCCCTCAACATGGGGGGGTGGGTGCTTTGGGGAAGGGGGGCGCCCCCCACCCAAAGCACCCATGGCCTTTTCTCGATAACCCTGGCCGTTGGTTGTCGGGGTCTGCGGGCGGGGGGGCTTATCGGAATCAGGGAGTCCCCTTTAATAAGGAGGCCCGCAGATCCCGGCCCCCCCGCCCTATGTGAATGAGTATGTGGTACATCGTACCCCTACCCATTCACCTGGGGAAAAAAGTGTCAATAAAAAACACACTACACAGGCTTTTAAAGTAGTTTATTAGGCAGCTCCGTGTGTCTTCTTCCGACTTCTCCGCTCTCTAAGGCCTCTTCTCCCAGTGCCTGGTTCTTCTCCCGCTCTCCGGCCTCTTCTCCCGGTGTCCGGTTCTTCTCCCGCTCTCCTGTTATTCTGCCAGGCTCCTCCGCTATCTTCTGCACTTTTGCCGCTCTTTTGCTAGCGGTGGCCCGGTCTTCACCATCGTCTTGTCCTCTCTTCTCTTCTTCCGATGTTAACACGACGCTCTCTCCCGCTGTAATGCTGTGTGAGCGGTGTGTAATGACTTATATAGGCATGGGGCGTGGTCACCGGGTGGTGACCCCGCCCCTTACCACGGCACAGTCCTAGCATGCCCCGGACTATGACGTCATAAGGGGCGGGGCCACTGGGTGACATCACCCGGTGACCACGCCCCCATGCCTATATAAATCATAACGCACCGCTCACACAGCATTACAGTGGGAGAGAGGGTCGTGTCAACATCTGAAGAAGAGAAGAGGGAACAAGACGACAGAGAAAACCGGGCCATAGCTAGCAAAAAAGTGACAAAAGAGCAGAAGATAGCGGAGGAGCCCGGCAGAAGAACCGGAGAGCGGGAGAAGAATCGGACACCGGGAGAAGAGGCCGAAGAGCGGGAGAAGAACCAGGTATCGGGAGAAGAGGCTGGAGAGAGCGTAGAAGTCGGAAGAGACCCCCTGAAGTTGGAAGAAGACCCCCGGAGCTGCCTAATAAACTACTTTAAAAACCTTTGTAGTGTGTTTTTTATTGACACTTTTTTCCCCAGGTGAATGGGTAGGGGTACGATGTATCCCATACTCATTCACATAAGCCGGGGGGCCGGGATCTGGGGGCCCCCTTATTAAAAGGGGGCTCCCGGATTCCGATAAGCCCCCCTGCCCGCAGACCCCGACAACCAATGGCCAGTGTTATCGGGAGGAGGCCCATGTTCTCATCAACATGGGAACAAGTTGCTTTGGGGTGGGGGGGACGCCCCCCTTCCCCAAAGCACCACCCCCCCATGTTGAGGGCATGTGGCCTGGTATGGTTCGGGGGGGGGCGCTCGCTTGTCCCCACCCCCTTTCCTGACCGGCCGGGCTGTGTGCTCTGGTATGGATTTTGGGGTGACCCCTACTCCGTTTTTTCGGTGTAGGGGGTTCCCCTTAAAATCCATACCAGACGACATTGTCACCGCTTTCTCGCGCTCACTGCAATAGGGAAATGTGTCGCCGAAGAACTAGAGCGATAGAATTGCACTGGACATATTGTCGCGGGCAGGTGCTGTAGCTGCCCTTGCGTCGTATTTGGTCCGTCGGACTAGAATACAGACTAACTGGCTTCCCGATAGGAACTGGGTCCGGCGGAGCTCCAGCGGAAAGATTTGAAACGTGTTTCAAATCTAAAGTCCGGCGGATTTTCGACCAAAAAGGTCCGTCGGAAGTTCCACACACGGTCGGATTGTCCGACGGATTTGGTCCATCGTACCAGTCTGTTCGAAAAGTCCGCTCGTGTGTACAGGGCATAACTGTTAACTTAAACTTTATCAACTATTTTAATTTAACCTACTTCAGTTATGTGCAATATTTGTATCAATGTTTGCTATATGTGTTTTTTTACCGTCTAGTAGTTCCTGGTTTTAAGTTTGACATTTCTAGCTGAATTGATTTCATTCTATGTGGTTTGGACATGTTTTGGGAAATAAGTACAGTCTGAAAGTTTCACTCCTGTTTTGTATTTAGCATTTGCTAACAATAAGGCAAGCTAAGTATGTGCTAGCCCTGAAGCATTCTTTTCATAGTACTGCCAGTGTGTTTAGGAAATGAGCCTGTGCTTCCATGTGGTCTGACCAATGAGATTTATCAGTGGCCATGCAATAATATGAGGCTGCTTAGCAAGGGAGACAAGAAGTTATGAGTATCCTTCCAGAAATAATTTCTTACCTTCACTGTAACTTTCGGAAATAGCATTCCTTTGCTGATGTGTATACTATTAATGCTTTGTAACGTTTAGTATAGAGACAGACTGAAATAAAAGATGCCCCAGATGGCATACATTAAACACAGACGTTAGAATGAATGGACCATAGCATACTGATACCTGAAGTTTCTTGCAGGCCTACTACAAATAAGGGAAAGAACATATAACCAGTATAATACCACACATGCCTCCAAATGGATCACAAATTCAAATTAGTAAATATATTATTAAACTGATTTGACTTTTCATTTTTTAAATGCTGCATCTTATTCTTCCTTTGTATTCAAAAAACAAACATGTTCTGTCACTGTTGGCTTTATAAAAATTCCACATATTACAACTCATCCAAGAATGGATCTAGAAAAGGAGTGCAATAAAAAACTTCTGAATGAAATTACTTAATACACCCAGTCAGGTACAAATATAGAAAGGCTGAGACACATTGATACTCACGTGCCCTAAATATGACATGCAGGTCTACAATTAGGCTGTATTATTGTTAAACTGACCATGCTTATAATGACAGTGTATTGATTTTTTTTTTTATCTCTGTGTAATTTTGTTATAGCTCTCTGCATGCCGCGGTGCTTAAATGGTGGGCTTTGTGTAACTCCAGGACTATGTATCTGTCCACCGGGGTATTATGGCATCAGTTGTGATAAAGGTATGTGAAATGAATATAAACATTTTATATTAAGCCTTTAGGGGGTTTGCTTGGGCTTCACTTTTATGATGTTATCCACAAGGTAAAAGCCCTTGAACAGAGTAGAGTACATGATATAGTAAGTGACAAGAGCCTCAGAGGTTTTATGGGAACCCAATGTGTTCTTTATTTAACTACTTTAAATTGAAACTTGAAGTAAATTTAAACATAAAACTGCAGCTCACCATATCCGAGCCTAGTGAGGATGTACACATGTGAAAACCTCAGTCAATCCCGCTCCTCAGACCACATCCCCTCACATGTTTCGCCCCCACCCCTCCCACCGGGGCTTAATCATAGGGACCCCTATGCATGAAAACATAGGAACTGGGGTGCAGAGTGGTGGTCAGAGGCTTTTGCAAGCCGTTTAACGGCTTGTTTATATGAGACTGAAACCGAAAGTGACAAAATCCTCATCATTTCAGATGTCACACAGTGGGAGTAACAACATCAGTTCCTCTCGCTGTGTCCCAGGAAGCAGATGCCACCGGTCTCATCCTTATTAGATGGGTCAGACAGGAGATCCCGGTAAAGGTGACTGCAGGAGGAGGTAGACCCTCCCCACCTCCTGTAAAGGTGATCCAGCAGCTTAATTGCAGCTCAAATCACTTTCACTGTGTAGGGAATTGCCAGCTGAAAACAAAGATACCCGAATCATGGTTGAACCCCCCCCCCCCCCGTACCGTATTTCTCCTGAAAGCAGAAGCTCAGGAGAATACGATGGTGGTAGTTGTAATTTTTTATGTTGCACAATATGTGCACAGTTTATTAAACACATATTTTCAGTAAAAATACACTTAAATAAATTTTAGTGTGAACAAACACAATATTATACCCAATTTTTGGGAAAATATAAAAGATGGGGTTGCATCAAGTAAGTAGATACCAAACATGTCTTAAAATTGCACATGCCCGTTGAATCGCAAAAAAACGATAGTACCCTCCATAGTTCATGCTTTAAAAACAGGTAATCAGTTTAAAGTTATTAGCAGACTAGTTCTTTTAACAATATAGTGCCAATAGAAGGGATGTTTATCATACTTTTATAGTAGTGAAATCATAGCAACACATGCCGTATATATTAGTGTAACTTAAAGGAGAAGTATGAGTCTATGAAAAAAAACCAAACATACAATGATACCTCGGTTCACGAACTTAATTCGTGAAACGACTCTGGTCGTGAACTGAATTAATTGCGAACCGAGGCACATTTTCCCATAGGGTTCAATGTAAATCAGGTTAATCCGTTCTGAACTTTTTTTTTTTTTATATAAAATGATGAAATGTATGTAAAAAAAAAAAGGAATATAAACATATATTACATACGGTCTTTTACTTGCAGCTGACCTCTTTCATGGGTACATCTAAAAAGAAAAAAAAAACTATGGCTCCTCTTTAATCCTTGTTTGAAACAATCCCAAACCCCAATTTAAATAACTAATCTAGGGGCCAGAAAACAGCACTGTGCATCCAGGGAAAGGGCATGATAAAGTTGTAGAATTCATATGAACTGTTTTTCCATGATTCCCAATCAAGTGAGCCCACCCTCATGGTAGTCAGGGGGCAGACACCCCTACCTGAGTGGCCTGATTCTTCTAAGACTCTCATCTTGTACTGCTCTTCTCAATATGAACGCGTCAGAGCAGGGAAGATGGTCACGGCTTGTGTTTGTGAACCGAAGCTGAGTTTTTTCATACCGAAGCAAATTTTTGTGAACTCTTCTGTTCACGAACTGTTGTTCGTGAACCGAGGTATCACTGTACATACTCAGCTCTATAATGCAGCATCAGTGTGATTCTGCATCTGTCCCCTATCAGCTCTAATCCCGAGAACTGGAAGATCACATGACCACTGATCATTCAGGTCTCAGTCTTCTCAGAGCGGAGAGCAGTGACTGTCCTCTTTAATCCTTGTTTGAAACAATCCCAAACTCCAATTTAAATGACGAATCTAGGGGCCAGAAAACAGCACTGTGCATCCAGGGAAAGATCATCTGAGGGCATGATAAATTTGTAGAATTCATATGAACTGTTTTTCCATGATTCCCAATCAAGGGAACTCACCCTCATGGTAGTCACGGTGCAGAAACCCCTATCTGAGTGGCCTGATTCTCCTAAGACTCTCATCTTGCACTGCTCCTCTCAATATGAACACGTCAGGGCAGGGAAGAGGGTCACGGCTCGTGTTTGTGAACCGAAGCGGAGTTTTTTCATACCGAAGCAAATTTTTGTGAACTCTTCTGTTCGCGAACTGTTGTTCGTGAACCAAGGTATCACTGTACATACTCAGCTCTATAATGCAGCATCAGAGTGATGCTGCATCTGTCCCCTATCAGCTCTAATCCCGAGAACTGGGAGATCACATGACCACTGATCATTCAGCTCTCAGTCTTCTGTCAGTCACTACACTTTGCTCTGCCCCTCCAGGGCTGCTGAGGGGCAGGATACAGCTGGCTTTGTGGCTGAGAGATGCAGCCAGCCATCAATCAGGCAACTGGGTGGTTCTCGGCAATATTGTCGTCAGGATCCTTAGAGAGGTTGGAGTGGCTTTGTGACATCAGCTGATAAAAAGCAATAGCTCACTATAAGCTGCAAAAGTCAGTGCACACCTGTGACCCAGAAGAGAAGTATGGTCAAAAAAAGCTTCGGCCATACTTTCTTTTACTCTAACTAGCATACATTGACAGAAGCTGTTGCACATGTTTGTTTTTTTTATTATAATATGAAGCAAATGTTATTTATCTAACTTTACTTGCGCTAATGGTAATTTAACTTCTCTAGTAAAATAACTAAAGTGTGGATACTTTTTCAAATTTGCGAATTATTTTCTTCATGCAGCAAACTGTTCGGCCATCTGTCTGAATGGAGGAACCTGCTTTTACCCAGATAAATGTATCTGCCCGTCAGGTTATGAGGGAGATCAGTGTGAAATAAGTAAGTGACATATCACAGCCAAGTACACTGTAAAGCAGAGATCATGTGACCCTTGTCTGTGTTAGGTTAAAACGTTGTAAAAAAAGGCAACTTAAAAGCTGCTTTTATTTATGTCAAGATCAAAGAATTTTCTGAGGCTTGGCATCAAAGGTTTTCACACATGCCACTGTAACAGGGTGATATTTGAAGCTGAAAGAGATGTGTTCATGTTTTCCCATCAGCTGGGATTCAAATAATCCATTTCATATTTAGCCTAACCTGTAGGAACATGTGTATGTGCAATATATGCGTTCAGAGCTGTTTGTATATCCTTTCTTGCAGGAATTTGGTAAAAAAATATACAAAAGCAAATTCTCAAACCAAAATGTTAAAAAAAAGTACTAGTGATGGAGTTCTACCTTAACTGTCCATAACGTGCTTTCTTTCTCTCCAATGGGACTTTTTAGGCAACAATCTAACATGACTTAGCTTTAAAGGGTAAAAAAGTTATCCTTTATTTCTACATCATAAAGCACATAACTTAAAAAGAACATACATATTGTGGCCTAGAACATTGTGTCTCTCTTTAATGTGTAATCTCCATAATAGTAAAAGCACAGGTTGTGAACCTATTGTACTTTACAATCTACTTGGTTCATCACAGGAGTTACTTTTCCTTTTTAGTTTTCATGCAGCCTGCATCCCTGGTATGGGCACACATAGATATCAGGCAGTTTTAGAATAAAATATTTTACCAAGGCAGCCAAGAACTGATTAAAGTGTTACTAAACCCAGGACCCTGCATTCACTATATCTGGGCTCCCACAGTATACAGAAATGCAATAGTTTTAGTAAATATATACTGATAAGTACCTTTTCTCACCAGCAGTATATAGCAGTCGTATGACTTCTATCAGTGTCTGGTTAAAGCTTGTAGGAAGAGTTTTCATTCCACTCTGACTGTCCTTTGAGGCTGCAGGACCCCTGACCCTCTGACTGGACAGTACTGATTGGCCCTGTGCTGATCACATGCACCCTCCCAAGAAGAAAAAAACCTCTCTAGCAATGAACACCAAACTGAACATGTGCAGAGTACCTCCAAGGCTCTGTTCTATCGCCAAATGGATTGGGGACAGTGGAAGAAGGGGAGGATCAGAGGAGACAAGATCAATGCACAATGCAGAGGTTTAACCCCTTAGGTTTCACAGTGAGTATAACAAGCATACTTTAATGCATACACACACTGATTTTACTGTTTAGTAACACTTTAAGTCTACCCAGGATAGCAAATAAGGAATGGTTAGGTTAGGCACTCAGCTTTAAAGCAACTGAAAAACAGTGACAGTCCAGTGACATTCAAAGGGAGAGGCACAATGTAATAAGCAGTATATAATTTGCTGCTCAGTGATTGCAGTATCCTAGTCTGCATCTCCCCACTTCACGCAAATCGCCATACCCGTACATTGGTAATTTGACCCTAAATACTGTTGTTATGGCAGCAGCTAGCTGCCATAATCCTGGTATTTTCAGGAACGGCGTGCATTTCTCTTTGGGATGAAAGTGGTCTCTGTGGCGGATTCGCCGCAAGATCACTTTTATTGGTGGCGAGAGAGGGGCCCCCCTCCCGCCATGCTCCAGTCTTCTCCGCCGCTTACCAGAGCCGTCGGTAGTGGCGCAGACCATCACGTCCTCTCTCCTGGATGCTGAGTGAGGGAAAGATGGCCCCCGCTCGGCTCCATAGCATTGAAGGGTGGAAGCGACTTCAAATGTCGCTTCCGCCCAATGCTCTTAAAGGAGAATTTAAAAAAAAATTTTTTCAAATGACATTTTTTTTTTATTATTGCATTTTAGTGTGAATATAAGTCCTGAGGTCTTTTTGACCCCAGATCTCACATTTAAGAGGTCCTGTTATGTTTACATTCCTTGTAATAGGAATAAAAGTGATTTTTTTTTTAAAAGGACAGTGTAAAAATAAAAAATAAAAGGTAAAATAAATAAGAAAAAAATAAATACATTTTTTAAAGCGCCCCGTCCCGCCAAGCTCACACGCGGAAGCGAACGCATACGTAAGTCTCGTCTGCATATGAAAATGGTGTTCAAATCACACATGTGAGGTATCACCGTGATCGTTAGAGCGAGAGCAATGATTCTATCACTGGACCTCCTCTGTAACTAAAAACTGGTAACCTGTAGAAATTTTTGAACGTTGCCAATGGAGATTTTTAAGTGGCAAAGTTTGTCGCCATTCCACAAGCGGGTGCAATTTTGAAGCGTGACATGTTGGGTATCAATTTACTGGGCATAACATTATCTTTCACAATATAGAAAAAAATGGGCTAACTTTACTGTTGTCTTATTTTTTAACTCAAAAAAGTGTATTTTTATCCCAAAAAATTGCGCTTGTAAGACCGCTGCGCAAATACGGTGTGACATAAAATATTGCAATGACCGCCATTTTATTCTCTAGGGTGTCTGAAAAAATATATATATAATGTTTGGGGGTTCTAAGTAATTTTCTAGCAAAAAAAAAAAAATATTTTAACTTGTAAATAACAAATGTCAAAAAGAGGCTCTGTCCTTAAAGAGGAGTTCCACCCAGGGGGGCCGTCAAAAAAAAAAAAAATTAAAAGTCAGCAGCTACAAATACTGCAGCTGCTGACTTTTAATTGGACACTCACCTGTCCCTGGGTCCAGCGATGCTGGGGATCGAGACCCCGCTCGTCCCCCCCCTCCGCTCGGCGGCGCCGGCATTTCAACTGTGGGCGCCGGGCTGTGGCTTCACAGCCTGGCACCCACTGCGCATGCGCGAGCGGCGCCGAGCGCCGTGATTGGCCGCTCAATCACCTGGGACCTGTAATGGGTCCCAGATGATTGACAGGAGGGAGGGAGCAGAGCGGAGCCCTTCCTGTGCCTGGGGGGAAGTGATGTCACCAGCCCAGGCAAAGGAACAGGCAGACTACGAGGGACCACCTAGCAACAGGCATTTAGAGGTAAGTGAAAAAAAAAAAAATATCCAAATGTTTTTTTGGTTTTTTTTTTAGATTTTTTCCAGATATTTTTGTTTTTTGGGTGGAACCCCACTTTAAGTGGTTAAAATCTGGCCTGTTGGTGGGTCCTAAGGACAGGAGTTGAGAACCACTACCCTAGACAGAGGCCATGGAAGAGCAGAGAGTGCCCCATATCACATAGTAGCCTGCCACTGAAGTTATTCCTGAGAAAACTTTCACACTATGCATTTGCATTAGAACCCATTGTGCTTAAACCCTTGACAGCCCTACATAGCCTATTATACAGGCCACCAATCATATCATCATGCATTTCGGGACAGATATTTTTTTATTTTATTTTTTTCACGCTATAAGTGAAAAAAAAAGACTGAAAATTTTGGGGGAAAAAAAATCTGCTATAAAACATATAAAACATATCCAATAAAAAAATGTAAAGAAATCGAATTTCTTCATAAATTTGGGCCAATATGTATTCTGCTACATATTTTTGGTAATAATAAGCGTATATTGATTGGTTTGTGCAAAAGTTATAGCATCTACAAACTATGTTATAAATACTGGAATATTTATTTATTTATTTTTGTACTAGTAATGGCTGCAATCAGCGACCTATAGCAGGACTGTGATAGTAATCTGACACTAATTGTCACTTTGTGGGAACCAGTGACACTAATACAGTGAGCCGTGCCAAAAATATACACTGTCACTGTACTAATGACACTGGCTGGGAAGGGGTTAAATATCCAGGGCGTTAAATGTGTACCTAACCAATGTTTATTTATGAGGTGCTTTCACTAAGGGATGTGCGTGTTTTTTTTCTGCTTTGCAGTGAAACCAAAAACAGCACAGCCGCGCTGACAGGACACAGCTCTGTGTTGTTTACATTGACAGAGCTGATAAGCGGGTAGCGACGGTCAATCATAGGCCGGCACCCGCCGATCGGCTTATGCTGTGACCAACCACAGCACAGCCGGTGCGCCAGCGGCGTGCATCCCCTACCTGGAAGTGCCAGATCACTTACCAGATACGTGATCTGGCATAGGAGAGCTGCTCTGCCATCATACTCCTATGTGAGGCGGTCGGCAAGCGGTTAAAGGTTTCCTTGCCAGTCACCTCAAAAGAGAATTAGTTTCATTAAATAAACTTGACATGTATTAAATTAAGACATAACAGAAAAATAATATACAGACACAAGCAAAAAAAGTTTTACTGGATCTAACCATTTTGTTTAGTAGTTCCAATGACTGATGTCTATGTAAAATGATAAATTTGTACTGTTGCGTTCTTCCTTAGGTAAATGTCAACAACCATGCAGAAATGGAGGCAAATGTAGTGGAAAGAATAAATGCAAATGTTCTAAGGGCTACCAGGGAGATCTGTGCTCAAAGCGTAAGTTTAAATTCTTAACTACTTAATGTTTATTCTGAAACACATTGGTTTAAATTGTATTTGAATAATATTATTATGGTTTTTTTAAGGGTTATTGAGGAGTTTTTTTACCCTAGTCAGGACATTAGCTGCAAGGAGCATGCATGTTCTTCCTGTATTTGCTTGGATTTCCTCTGGATACTCTAGTTTCCTCCAACACTCCAAACACATGCTGGTCGATTAATTGGATCAAATCTAAATTGGCTGTAGTATGTGTATGTATGTATGTGAAATAAGGGGTTAGATTGTAAGCTCCTTGAGTGCAGCAAGTAGTGTGAAGTCCACATAAAGTTAACAAGGATGATTTTGAGTGATGTCAATCTATGAGACTCCACTTGGATTAGTTTGTGTCTGTTAACCTTCACATTCAGACATAACAGTATCACTCACTTGCAACTGGATTTTCCAAATTTTTGTTTACTCTACATAATAGATGCTCCAGTTGTATTTATACCACTGTTTGGCTTTGCAATGGCTGCAGTAGTTGGGCATAAATGAGAAGCGAAGCTACATTATATGGTCAAAGGGTTGTGGACTTCCCAGCAAATTGTTGATTTCAGGTGTTTCCAGTGAAGAGTACTGTGAATACTTCATCATAAAAACACATTTTAGATGATTGTGTACTTCCAAACATATTGCAACAGATTGAGGAAGGTCCTTTTATGATCCAGCATGACTGTGCTCCATGCCCAAAGCCAGCTACATAAAAACATGGTTTGATGAGTTTGGTGTGGAGAAACTTGAGTGGCCTGCAAAGAGCTAAGATCTTAACCTTACTGACCACCTATGGGATTATTTGAGACACCAGTTGTGAGCCATGTCCTCTCATCCAACATCAACACCTGACTACACAAATGCGTTTGTGACTAAATAGGAAAGATTCAAATAGACATATTCCAAAATCTTATGAAAAGCCTTTCTATAAGATTGGAGGTTGTTATAGCCCCAAAGGAGAGGCCATTTCTATTAATGTCCATGGTTTTGGAATAGGATGTTCAACAAGCTCATATAGGTGTGATTATCAGGCGTCCAAAAATGTTTAGCCATATAGTGAATCAAACCAAAAGCAATACACACTTTAATTAACTCAGCAATGTCCCCTTAAAGTTAATGTAGTCATTTTGCATGAAGTTGGTCATTGAGTAAAAAACACTTAAACCAATGGCTTAAATTACACTATAAGTGTGCCTTAAACATTCTTAAAGCAGAGTTCCCCTCACTATTACAACTTAATCTTAAAGGAAAGATCACCCCTCCACCACTCATTTTTGGATAATTCTTTTTTTTGTTTTGTTTGTTTCTTACCTTTTAAGAAGTACTGAGTGTACTTCCGTCCTACCTCGGCCGCAGCCCAGGGTGTCATTTCCTCCTGCTCCTCTGCTGCCTTCTGAGACCTGTGTGTGTCCCACAAGATGACGGGGCCATTCAGAAAGCGCCGCGTGACTCGCGCATGCGCAGTAGGAAACCAGCCGTGAAGCCTGAGGGCTCCACGGCCGGTTTCCCTTAGTTACAATGGCGGATTGGCCTCGGGGGGCTGACATCGCGGCCTCCCAGGACAGGTGAGTGTCCTTATTAAAAGTCAGCAGCTACAGTAATTGTAGCTGCTGACTTTTAAAAAACATTTTTTTGCGGCTGGAACGCTGCTTTAAGTCATGATTGCTAACATACAGTATATGTTGTATAGATTTTACCATTTAAAGATTTTGATATGAACAATTTGTTGAACTGGTCCTGCAAGATAGCACATAGCTTTTCAAACCTGTTCTAAGATGTTACCAACATTGTGTGTGTTCTGGATTTTCTCTCACTAACATGTATTACATTATTGACTCAACAAAGTATCTAGATTTCCTTGGGTGCATAGAGCTTACACCTTTGGTGAGGCATAAGCAGAGGAGGCTCTTTAATTAGGCAAATTAAGCGGTCGCCTAAGGCCTCTCACTCACAGGGGCCTTGCGACCGCCTAATTTGCCTGTGATCACTCACCAGGGTGGCGTTCCGCTATCTCTGGCGCTACCCTGTGCTTTCTGATCATCACTGTCACTTCTGAATACAGAAGCCCAGCTTCTGCAGAAGTGACAGCACAACTCTCCCTCTCCAGTCCGGGTCACACTGAACTCTCCCCGTCCGGATAAAGCTGGTGTAATGTATGGGAGGTGGGGAGGGGTCTGACATCGCTAGTGCCAGGCATCAATCCAGACGCTGTACTTGCAAGTTACAGGCGCCCGCAGCATATCCCACGCCACACCAGTTGTTGCCTGCCAGCCCAGAGTAACAGAGCCAAGGGTGCTTTTCCCAGGCTCCTCCTTGGCTCTGATGTGTCTCATGACAGACCACACAAGGAGGAGCCTGGGAGAAAGAACATCTCCCTCCTGCATGGAGCCTGAGCCCACGCTGCATCTGTGTTGCGACATTTATGGGGGGAGGAGAAACAAGAGGCTATATGGCAGGGGAAGGCGTTTTTTTTGGGGGGGGGATGTCAATCCTATGTAGAATGAGGATTTGGAGGGGGGAGTCATTTATTTAAAGTGGCTAGTAAGAAATGCAGTCCTAGACTGTACTTTCTGTACATGACATGCATTTTAACTCTGCACACTGAATGTAGCACTGACACTGTGCATAGCGCTCTCCTGATATCTACACTGCAGACCATGCACTCCTAAATCCTGGACTCTGTACACTGTGCTTTCTCTGCCCCCCTTTCTTTCTCCCTGATTCTTTCTCTTCTTTTCTCTCTCCATCCCCCTTTCTTTCTCCCTCTTTCCTTCTCTCTCTTTCTTTCTCCCTCCTTCCCCCTTTCTTTCTCCCTCTTTCTTTCTCTCTCTTTCTTTCTCTCTCTTTCTTTCTCCCTCCATCCCCCTTTCTTTCTCCCTCTTTCTTTTTCTTTATTTCTCCCTCCATCGCCCTTTCTTTCTCCCTCTTTCTTTCTCCCTCTGTCCCCCTTTCTTTCTCCCTCCATCCCCCTTTCTTTCTCTTTCTCCTTCCATCCCTCTCTCTTTTTTACTTTATTCTCCCTCCCTCCATCCATCTCTCTCTCTTTTTTTCTCCCTCAATCCTTCTTCCTTTCCTTTATTTCTCTTTCTCTATCTTTCTCTCTCCCTCTCTCTCTCTCTCTCTCCATCCCTCCATCTCCATCCCTCCCTCTCCATCCCTCTCTCTCTCTCCATCCCTCTCCCCCCTCTCCATCCCCCCCTCTCTCTCCATCCCTCTCGCTCTCCCCCTCTCTCTCCATCCCTCTCTCTCTCTCCATCCCTCCATCTGTATAAAGACCAGGATCCCCCAGTTTCACTCCAGTTCTCCTCTACCCATCCGTCATCTCCTACCCACTCCCCTCTTTTTACCCCCTTCTCCCCCACCCCATGGTTCCCACTCCCATTCCCCATCCCCGCCTCCATTTTTTCAGGGGCTAAGGATGAACCCTGAGGCAGAGTGCACCGCTTTGGGTTTCTTCCTTAACCCCTGCAAAGGGCTCGAGTGGGGCCTCGTGTTTAAATTTTGCCTAAGGCCTCACAAAGCCTAGAGCCGCCTCTGGGCATAAGGACATATTGGAGTTCATCATTTGTAGAGGACTTTTCTCAAGCTTTAAAGCCTTTGTTTTGGATAACACAGAGAATGGTTAGGACATATAAGTTCTAATTGCTGTGTATCTGTTAAGGAGATTTTAGTGCGAGAATTTAAATCCCCAAAGCAAAGATCTCTCTTATCTTCCTGTACTGTCAGACACCTGCCAAATAGACAGAAAATGGGGTGATTTTCCCACACTTTCTGTTTTGTCTGACACCCTTTAAATAGGCAGGAAGTTAAATAGGATAGACAGAATTTAAACACTCACAGTATATATAAGCCTTCTCCAAACTTAAAAATAAAATCTGAATTGGAATCGACCTTCAAGATACCTATACTTCAGCGGGAAAGTCAGGTTTCAGACCTCCTAATCTACAGTATCTCACAAAAGTGAGTACACCCCTCGCATTTTTGTAAATGTTTTATTATATCTTTTCATGTGACAACACTGAAGAAATGACACTTTGTTACAATATTACGTAGTGAGTGTACAGCTTGTATAACAGTGTAAATTTGTTGTCCTCTCAAAATAACTCAACACACAGCCATTAATGTCTAAACCGCTGGCAACAAAAGTCAGTATACCCCTAAGTGAAAATGTCCAAATTGGGCCCAAAGTGTCAATATTTTGTGTGGCCACCATTATTTTCCAGCACTGCCTTAACCCTCTTGGACATGGAGTTCACCAGAGCTTCACAGGTTGCCACTGAAGTCCTCTTCCACTCCTCCATGACGACTTCACGGATGTTAGAGACCTTGCGCTCCTCTACCTTCCATTTGAGGATGCCCCACAGATGCTCAATCAGTTTTAGGTCTGGAGACATGCTTGGCCAGGCCATCAACTTTACTTTAGCTTCTTTAGCAAAGCAGTGGTCGTCTTGGAGGTGTGTTTGGGGTTGTTATGTTGCAATACTGCCCTGCGGCCCAGTCTCCAAAGGGAGGGGATCATGCTCTGCTTCAGTATGTCACAGCACATGTTGGCATTCATGGTTTCCTCAATGAACTGTAGCTTCCCAGTGCCGGCATCACTCATGCAGCCCCAGACCATGACACTCCCACCACCATACTTGACTGTAGGCAAGACACACTTGTCTTTGTACTCCTCGCCTGGTTGCCGCCACACATGCTTGACATCATCTGAACCAAATATGTTTATCTTGGTCTCATCAGACCACAGGACATGGTTTCAGTAATTCATATCCTTAATCTGTCTGTCTTCAGCAAACTGCAGGCTTTCTTGTGCATCATCTTTAGAAGACGCTTCCTTCTGGGATGACAGCCATGCAGACCAATTAGATGCAGTGTGCAGCGTATGGCCTGAGCACTGACAGGCTTATCCCCCACCCCTTCAACCTCTGCAGCAATGCTGGCAGCACTCATACATCTATTCCCCAAAGACAACCTCTGGATAAGATGCTGAGCATGTGCACTCAACTTCTTTGGTCGACCACAGTGAGGCCTGTTCTGAGTGTCACCTGTACTGTTAAACCGCTGTATGGACTTGGCCACCGTGCTGTATGGGAGAGTGAGAGTGATAACACCAAATTTAACACACCTGCTCCCCATTCACACCTGAGACCTTGTAACATCAACAAGTCACATGACGCCGGGGAGGGAAAATGGCTAATTGGGCCTAATTGGGCTAATTGAGTTATTTTGAGGGGACAGCAAATTTACACTGTTATATAAGCTGTACACTCACTACTTTAAATTGTAGCAAAGTGTATTCTTCAGTGTTGTCAAAAAGATATAATAAAATATTTACAAAAATGTGAGGAGTGTACTCACTTTTGTGAACTACTGTACTTTGAACTGTCAGCAAGTGGAAATTGGCAGATATAAAATCCATGGAATTTGTTTTTGGTGAGTATTTTTATTACTTTTGTGTATTGGATTGGAGCATATATTTGTTCTGAGTTGACAGGTCACTGTATTGTAAAATATTTGGAGGTTATTCATTTATGAGTTTAGCTGCCTCACTATGTTGCAACTAGATTCTGGATGAAAGAGTGTTATTTTTTTATTAGCCATTGTGAAATGTGTTTGGAATTAATTATTATTCCACTGGATAGTTAACCAATATATAAGCCTATTTCTTACCTCTATAGCTGTGTGTGAACCCTCCTGTGGATCACATGGAACCTGCATTGAACCAAACAAATGCCAATGTAAGGAAGGATGGAATGGCAGGCACTGTAATAAACGTAAGTTTTACCATATTTACTGAATCCTAAACTTCTGGGGTTTTTTTCGGGGCTCGTAATGCCATCTGCATATATTAATGCAAGCTCAACACAGGAGTACATAGAAAACAATTATTTGCAGAGTATTGTGTAAAAATGCAGACATAACTGCCCCTATACAATGAACGTCAGATTGCACATGCTTAAGCATGCAGGCTGGTGTGATCGAGCTCTTACTTTAACAATTCATATTTTATGTTAACTCATCCTCAAGTAATAATAACCAGTGTAAACATATAAATATACACACACAGTATATACAGTACATATACACAGCATTATTCATCTTTTTATTTAGGATGCACCATTATTGTATGTTTCTACTGAGGCTATGGTGCATAAATGAAATGGGATATTAAACCCTAACTCAAATATTTTTTAGTATTGGATAGGGTGTGTAAAAGGGCAGGATCCTTTCTTGCTAGACATGTGCGGTTTGTTTTGTTCTGAATAAATATTCTGACAAATTTTTTGTTATTCGGAGAATCGGATATATCTGAATCCCCGAATTACAGTACAAATGAATTTTAACAAATTCCCTGAATAACTAAACAAAATTCGAAGTGAAATTCGTCTTGAATTCTACATCAAATCCCATTCGAATTCGAACTGTAAACATATTGTTGAAATTAAAGACTGTGTGTGTCATTAGTGTACCATTTTGAAATAATGCTGTTTTTGTTAAGCCAAAGGTGATTTAACCTCCTTGGCGGTATTCTCGAGTGTGGCTCGGGGTTAATTTTCAGTACCAATAGCGGTAACCCCGCATCGCAGTATCCAGGAACATGTACTTACCTTGTCCCTAGGATCCCGTGATATACTCCAGCTGTGTCCCCCAGCCGTATCTTCTGCCCTATGCTCTTTGTATTCCGGGTTCCGTTCTCTGCGAGCGTCGCGACGCATGGGGGTGGAACCGGTGGCAATTTCAAAACGTACAAATAACAACACACACTCTATAGATTGTAATCTTATAGGATTACATTACTGTATCAAATCATTTGACCTCAGTCAAAGCGAGATGACAGTGGAAAGAAAATCCGAAAAGGAAACCAGGTTCCATTGTCCTGAATGTGACGTGTGCCTTTGTGCAGTCCCATGTTTGAAAATGTATCATACTTGGGATGTTTACTAAACCAATATGAAGTGTCTACTATTACAGTGACTAGTAATATTGCACCCTTGTTTGGACAAATTTTGTGTTTTTGATTTGATTACATTATTGAATACAATTTACTATTATTATATTATTATTTGTTATAATTATTTATAGTTATTATATTATAATTTATGATTCGTGTTTCAAACTTTATCATACCCGGGATGTCTACTAGACTCTTGTTTGGACAGATTTAAGTGAGTTATTCCTAAGAATTACAGGCCTACAATATAAAATGCCAAATTTCCATGCAAAATAATGTACTGCTTTGACATTCAAAATTCATACATAATCATACCGCCAGGGAGCTTAAAGAGTTAATGTAATCATTTGGTGAAGATTTTTCTTTTGTGCGTTCACTTTGCAAATGTAAAATTGATAAATAGAAACCAGTAAAATATAAATATTTAAAAATGTTAAAAGCATTGACATTATTTTTTCTGATTGCATACAAATTGAAACTCTAAAGCCCCGTACACATGATCGGATTTTTCGATGGGAAATGTTGGATGTCAGGCTGTTGGTGGAAAATGCGACCGTGTGTACGCTCCATCGGACAATCGTTGCCGATTTTCGACCAACAAATGTTGGCTAACATGTCTTCAAATTTTCCCGCCAACAAATGTGTGTTGTCGGATTTTCCGATCATGTGTACACAAGTCCGTCGGACAAAAGTCCAAACACACATGCTCGGAAGCAGAAGCAGTCGGTCTTGTAAACTAGCGTTCATAATGGAGAATTAACATTCGTGACGTGGCAAATTATGAAATCTCTAAATGCAGCGCACATTCTCTTCTTCTTTATTGGGATAATAATAAAGCTGCTTTGCTGGTGATACTGATGGAATTATTGCAAACGAAATTTCAAAGGCTTTTTTTTTCTAGTGATATCAAGAATAATACTATTATGTTTTTTGTTTTTTTTATTAGTGCAAGTTACCACAACACCATTATCCCGTAGTTTTTAAGATCAAAGATACAACTATGTTGGTGTCCCTTGTCTATTTTACACTGTATTTTTTAAAATGTAACTGTCTACTCCCAAACTGTCATTTGAAGTAAAACACATAGCCAAGTATTACTCTCCACAATTTTTTTATTGTGCATTAAAAAAAAAAAATTAGACATGCTATCTGCCAATAGAACTTAACCAAAAAGTGCAAACCAAAAAAATATTATATTATATATATAGAAAATATAATATTATATAGAAAGTATAATTTTCAAATCATTAGTCAACCAAAAAAAATGTCAAAGCAATAACTCCAAGGCCAATAATAAATAACACGTTATCTCCTCCGATTCTGCAACATGTCTGGTTGACGAACTGCCGTTCAGAAACAAACTGAAAAACACGAAATGAAAAGCGCGAATCAACACTCACCTTCTACAAAATTCTACTAACACAAAATTAGCAGAAGGAGCCCAAAGGGTGGCGCTAAAGAGCTGAAAAACCACGTAGTACGTCGCTACGTCCATAATTGTTGGCCAACATTTGTGTGACCGTGTGTATGCAAGACAAGTTTGAGCCAACACCCGGACAAAATTCCACGGGTTTGTTGGCGGAAAGTCCGATCATGTAGGTATTAGGGTTTGACCTCATATTATATGGTTTTGGTACATCTAAAGGAAAAAATCTACAGAAAATTGTATTGTGTGTATCCAGCTTTAGATACATGAATGGCTCAATGTATACAGTAAAAGTTTCATTGCAACGTTACAAAGGATTTGAGCTTATGCAAGAGCGATTTCCCAAACTTGACCGTAGGTTTGCAGCAAATGATCACATTATAGAAGAGTACAAAATCTCAATGATAGCACAAGATCTAAAGTCATTGCAGGAAAATACATATATAAGTGGCATGCATTGTTTATATTGCTGGTTACATGATGTGATCCAATGAGCCTATTTATAATTGTGTATATTAAAAAAAAGAGAGAAAAAAAGGGGGAACGAGTTCCCCCTATTAGAGTTTGAATATGCTGTATACTCAAATACAGATATAAATTAGAACAGAAGAGGAAAAATAAAGAAAAGAAAAAAGAGAAATTGTATACAGAATGTATGTAATTCATGTATGGAAGCTAGATATTGAAAGAAAAACCCAGAAGAGTAAAAGAAATAGGTGAAAGGGTATAAAGTGCTGAAAAAGGGATAAAAGAGATAGAGAGGAAGAAGGTGAGAAAGAAGGGAGCCACAGAGGAAGCTTAAAGGGGTTGTAAAGGCAGAGTTTTTTTTATCTCAATGTATTTCTATGCATTAAGATAAAAAGCCTTTTGTGTGCAGCAGCCCCTCTCAGCCCCCTAATACTTACCTGAGCCCCGTCTCTATCCAGCGATGTCCACTCGGCTGTCCAGAACTCTCCCTCCTGATTGGCTGAGACACAGCAGCGGAAGCCAATGTCAAGTCAAAGTCATTTATTGAATCAGGATAAGGGGGGGGGGGGGGGGTGAACCACAACTCTATGTCTGAATGAATGGACACACAGAGCTGCAGCTTGGCTCAGCTGCTGGCTGCGGGGGCATTCGAAAGGAGGGAGGGTCCAGGAGTACCGAAGAGGGACCCGAGAAGTGGAGGATATGGGCTGCTCTGTTCAAAACCACTACACAGGGCAGGTAAGTATAACATGTTAGTTATTTAAAAAAAACAAAAAAAACAAGACTTTACAATCACTTTAAGAAGGCCATAGGACAGGGATATGCAATTAGCGGACCTCCAGCTGTTGCAAAACTACAAGTCCCATTATGCCTCTGCCTCTGGGTGTCATGTTTGTGGCTGTCAGAGTCTTGCAATGCCTCATAGGACTTGTAGTTCTGCAACAGCTGGAGGTCCGCTAATTGCATATCTCTGCCATAGGACTTCAAACAAGGGCGAGGGAGCATTTCCTTGCGTTCAAAGTTATATAAGATGTGGGGAGTTGAGAGAGTTAAGCCATGGTTGCCAAATTCTATCAGGATTTTATTGCTACCTGTGTTCCCATGAGGGAGATTTCCTCTCACTTCCTGTCTAGATGACAGGTGACAGACAGAACAGGAAGAAAAGAGAAGTCACACAACAGCCACATGTTAACTTTCCTTGGTGAACCAATGGCAATTTGTACGTGTCCTTTTCAAATTAACCAAACTTCAGAAACCCATTTGTAGTTTGTTTGTTTTATGTTATGCTGCCTCTTGGTTGCCCTTTCCTTGTTGTTGGCGTATGATGATCTTCAGAGTTAGTAAACATTCTATTTAATAGAAGATACATTTTTACTTGTTTTCTTTTCATTTATGATTGAAAACAGCATGCAGTTTTCTCTATTTATAGAGTTCTAGCTGATGTTGGCTGTAGTTAGGTTGGCAGCACTTTTACCTTATCACTTTGTACTGAGTAATCACAGTTTGTTTTATAAATCTCCCAAACAGTAAGTACAGAGGGTCCAAACAAGGGTACACATTTAATTAACATTATTAAGAGTGGCAATTATATTTCTTAAGAGTATCAGTTTACTTAAAAATACACTATGTATATAAAACAAAATAAAGCCACTGGTATTATTCATTTATGTTATTTATCTGATACATGATGTATCAGTTTTGTATAACTGGTGGTCATGGAACCAAAAATACAGATACATGATCTTGTTTTTGGTCCTGCCCAGTATCTTTCATTTAAGTAAATGTTGTGAGTAATTGTCCATTGTGAAAACTGCCAAAGTGGCAGCTTAGTGCACACTCAATGTTTTCAGCAAAAAAGGCTGATTACCAAAATACCACTTTTATAGAAATTGTATTTAGAGACAAGTATATTATTACTAATGTGTTGTATCTTTTTTTATATCTGTAAATTCCTGATGAAACACAGCACTAGAAAAACTGGGTTTTCATTAGTTGCCAACCATAAACAAGAATGACTGGAATGCATGTATGTGTTTCTGTTTTACAACAGATGTTATAATCTGCTTTTTTTAAATAGATATTACATGTGAGTGCAATAGTAAGGAGGCACACGCTCACCTACTGTGAAGAAGAAAAGATAAATCTAGTTTGGGGTATTGTTTTCCTTGGTGTGAACTACCATGGCTGTCCCTACTTTCTGACAGGACAGAGGAATTTATGTAATCCAATTTACTACACTCTTCATCCAACCAGCAGTGAAATCAAGATCAATAGGGACTTTCTATAGCAGCCTTTCTAAACCCTTTTTCCCCAAAGGAACCCTTGAAATATTTTTTAGTTCTTGAGGAACCCTGCTAAAACAAATTCATTGGTGGTCAATGGGAAAAACACCCCTTACATTGATGGCCAATGGAAAGAACATCTAGCTTACTGTAGCAGGCAGCATGATCCCTTACAGACCGCTAACAAGATCATTGGTGGCTTTGCCAGGTAGTGTTGGCCCCAGGACTATGCATGCCTCATAAAATGGAAGTTTAATCAGCAACAACTTGAGTAGCCCTTAAAAACCTCTGCATGAACCCTAGGGTTCCACGGAACCCTGGTTGAGATTTGCTGGCCTCTAGCTTGATTCCTTGTTTTCTTTTTCCAAATTAGATTGGACCTTAAATAGTAAAACCTGATTGGTTGCAGGTGATAATAACTATATTTTTCCAATTATTCCAGTTTTTCCATTTTTAAAAAGCTTACAAGTATTAAATAGCCTACAAGGCGTAATTGCGGATTCCTTCCTCTAGCAGATCACTATCCTTTGAAAGCAATTTTCGGTCAACTTGGGTGATGCATGATACAAAATACTTTTTTAGAATAAAAAGATATATTTAGCCAAATGCTACTCTAGCATTGCTGCCACTTTGTATATGTCTTGTTCTATCACACGGATCGTGTGATAAAGGCTCCCTGTCTGTGAAATGCCCATTTCCCAATGTCACTCAAAATATCCAAGAGTTAGGGTACTTTTACCTTTCAAAGTTCAGTATGACAGGAGCCAGACCACCACAGAAGTTTAAACTGGCATAGAAGTTTTGGCTACTGTCCAATGCAAGCTTTTAATCTGATGATGCTGGCAGATAATGATAGGTACTATTATAGAGTGTGACGGGACTTCAAATAGATCTGTGCTTATGCATTCATGCACTGTGCAGAACTGTTTACCAAATCTGTAAGTATGCTGAACAAACAGTGACATAGAGTAAGAGACATAATATACACACACAGCAATAGCTTAACAAGGGTTCTACTCTAAAAGAGCCAAAAAAGTAACTGCTGTAAAAAGTTTGATTTCAAGTGCTGGTGAAGACGTTTCCAGAAGTAAGCTAGAAATTTTCAAGTGAAAGATTCCTGAGCAAGAGAATTTGTTTATAATGTTTCATTTTCATCTAAGAAGCCAGATATATGTCAGAGCTCTTCAATTAGTCAATTAGCACATTCTAGAGGGCACGATTGCTTTCTATTAGTAGCAACAAACCCAACAACACCAAACAGCATTTATAAAGTGAGTTTGCCTTTTTCCTTTATTTTTGTCCTGTCTGTTCACTACTCAGTAAATGGGGGCAAATACTTAATAAGGACCGAAGAATAAAGGGTTCCCATGGCTGCTGTGTACCTATCTCCTTGAGTAATAAACTGCAGTTCAAGGAAATTACAGATATAAAATTGAATATTGCCTCAACTATCAAATTCTGTATTTAAAGTGGTTGCAAACCCTCTCCTATACCCAGAGAAGTGAATAGCCTCAGGTGATACACAGAAATGAAACAAATCTCCCTACATACAGTATTTAACAAAAGTAAGTACACCCCATCACATTTTTGTTAATATTTTATTATATCTTTTCACGTGACAACACTGAACAAATGCTACAATGTAAAGTAGTAGTGTACAGCTTGTATAATAGTGTAAATTTGCTGTCCCCTCAAAATATATCAACACACAGCCATTAATGTCTAAACCGCTGGCAACAAAAGTTAGCACATCCCTGAATTAAATTATGTCCAAATTGGGCCCAAAGTGTACATTTTTTGTGTGGCCACCATTATTTTCCAGCACTGCCTTAACCCTCTTGGGCATGGAGTTCACTAGAACTTCACAGGTTGCCACTGGAGTCCTCTTCCACCCCTTCATGGCGATTTCATGGAGCTGGTGGATGTTGGAGACCTTGCGCTCCTCCACCTTCCGTTTGAGGATGCCCCACAGATGCTCAATAGGCTTTAGGTCTGGAGACATGCTTGGCCAGTCCATCACCTTTACGCTCAGCTTCTTTACCAAGGTAGTGGTCATCTTGGAGGTGTGTTTGGGGTCATTATCATGTTGGAATACTGCCCTGCGGCCCAGTCTGCCAAGGGGAGGAGATCACGCTCTGCTTCAGTATGTCACAGTACATGTTGGCATGAATGGTTCCCTCAATGAACTGTAGCTTCCCAGTGCGGGCAGCACTCATGCAGCCCCAGACCATGACACTCCCACCACCATGCTTGACTGTAGGCAAGACACACTTGTCTTTGTACTCCTCGCCTGGTTGCCGCCACACATGCTTGACATTATCTGAACCAAATATGTTTATCTTGGTCTCATCAGACCACAGGACATGGTTCCAGTAATTCATGTCCTTAATCTGCCTGTCTTCAGCAAACTGCAGGCTTTCTTGTGCATCATCTTTAGAAGAGGCTTCCTTTTGGGATGACAGCCATGCAGACCAATTTAATGTGCGGCATATGGTCTGAGCACTGACAGGTTGACCCCCCACCCCTTCAACCTCTGCAGCAATGCTGGCAGTACTCATACGTCTATTTCCCAAAGACAACCTTTGGATATGACGCTGAGCATGTGCACTCAACTTCTTTGGTCTACCATGGTGAGGCCTGTTCTGATTGTAACCTGTCCTGTTAAATCGCTGTATGGTCTTGGCCACCATGCTGCAGCTCAGTTTCAGGGTCTTGGCAATCTTCTTATAGCCTAGGCCATCTTTATATAGAGCAACAATTCTTTTTGTTCAGATCCTCATAGAGTTCTTTGCCATGAGGTGCCATGTTGAACTTCCAGTGTCCATTATGAGAGAGTGAGAGCGATAACACCAAATTTAACACTCCTGCTCCCCATTCACAGCTGAGACCTTGTAACACTAACGAGTCACATGACACCGGGGAGGGAAAATGGCTAATTGGGCCCAATTTGGACATTTTCACTTAAGGGTGCACTCACTTTTGTTGCCAGCGGTTTAGACATTAATGGGTATGTGTTGAGTTATTTTGAGGGGACAGCAAATTTACACTATTATACAAGCTGTACATTTACTACTTTACATTGTAGCAAAGTTTCATTTCTTCAGTACATGAAAAGATATAATAAAATATTTACAAAAATGTGAGGGATGCACTCACTTTTGTGAGATACTGTAAGTTTTACTTGTAGATCTGCTGTCTTCCCCTTTCTACACTCTTTGAAAAGTGCAGATCATGTTAGAAATCTTTCTTTCTCTTTTAGCAACACATAGGGGTGGGTGGGGAGACTGGACTTACACTGTGTAAAAGCTGATTGGAGGAAAGGGACACCCCCCTCTACATAGGCAGAGGAACAAAGAACGTGCAGAGAGTTATATTCTGAATAAACCAGCTCCTGCTTATCTCCCTCTAAGCACCCTCCCCGACAAAAAAATTATGCTGCTGTTATCCCATGTGTCAGAGAACTTGTCAGAAGGGACACATGCTGATAACAGAGGAACGGAGCACCAGAGAGAAATGACACTTAGAGCTGCAGAGAGAGACACGTAAACACTACAGATATATGTGCTTAGTTCAACTTTCATAAATGGGATTTACAACCGCTTTAATATTCGGAATGTTCATGCAACATGGTTGGCCTCAAATGGATTCAAGCCTGATGAAAGGGCAAAAAATACCTACATACGCATAGGGCAGAATTACAGTATCTCTAAGGCGTTATGCACACTGAGTGTTTCCTTAGCTCTTCTAAATGCCTTTTCTCCTGGCAGGAGAAAAGCCACTTAGAAAAACACAAAAAAAGCTGCATTTTGCACATGCATTCATGCACGTTCACGTTTGGCGCCAGTTTATTCTATTGGCCAGAATATTCATTTATTCAGGCCATTGGAATGTTTTAACATGCAAATGCACCTAAACACATCTGGGGTCTATACAAAAGTGTACAAACAAAAGTTAAAAGTGTATCTAACAAAACCAAACCACTTAAAATGTATCTATGGTCAAATCATAATACCTTATATTCATTTCCACACTGTATTTCAAATATTTCTAGTCTACTCCTTTTACTCTGAAGTGTGTAAGCTTACTTGGTGGAGTCCTACATTTACTTCTTTGAATGCTGAGACACATATTCACTGTGCCCTGTGAGAAGGCACTGTTGTGTAACACATTTCACAGAGCTTGTCTTCCTAACTACAGAGGTGCCGAGAGGGAGTTTTCGGGAGGCAGGGTCAGTACAGGTTTGCAGGCAGCAAGGTACCATGGGATATGTAGTCCATGGAGATTCAAAAGTAGACAGCAGAGAAGAAACTGCAAAGCATACATGGAAAAGTTGAGGAAAGCAATGACCAGCAGACAGGCAGCACTCACAATATCAAAGTTTTTTTTTTTAAGTAAGCTTACATTGGATTTTTAAAAGTAATATTGTTTGCATTATTATTACAGTGCTGATGTTATAAATATGAAAATGTGTTGTCATGGTCCTGCTTGCATAGATTTCCTTGAAGTACGACTAAAGGATCCTGTATGGCTTTATAAACAAGTATCAGATGCAGTTACTATGTGATGCACAATCCTCCTTATGCAACCAAAAAACTTTTTCACATTCACTGACTGAGCACTCCCCCTCCCAGACACTGCAGCTCAAAATAGGAGGGTTTCAGCAGCACAGTCAGTCAGTGCTGTCAATCCAGAAAGCAGTGGGCAGGTCTAGGTGTGGCCAGGTGCTGAATGACCAGTTACAGGCCAGTGAATTAACAGTGACAATTCTGATAGCCACGTCCCCCTGCAACTTCTCTACCCACTGTAGTGCAAGCAGGCACAGCCTACATGAGGATGACAATTCAGGACATCACTGGCAGGTTTAACAGGAATTTGTGGGAATTTGCAGAAAACTGTAAGTGAAGATGCACTGATAGCTAAAATGGTAGTTCACCATTACAAAAAAAAAGTGAACTAATGCCACATACCTTCCCCAACCCCCTGGCCCTTGCTGTACTTACCTTCAGAAATGCTGAGCTGTCAGTGCCCATGCAGCTGGTCCAATGATCCAGGGATTTAAAATCCCTGTTCTTCTCTCTCTTCTCCCTCTTCTCTGTGCAGCACTCCTGATCTCCAAGATTCATTCTAATTGGTCAGCACCTGCACAGTGAATTCGCTCTGATTGGTCCCAGAAGAAGAGGGAGAAGAGCTGGGATTTCAAAACCCAGGACTGCTGAACAGGGGCAGACTGATCATTTGGGTACTCGGGCATTGCCCGAGGGTCCGGGGGCCACATCAGAGTGGCCAGCCTCAGTAAAACCAGGGACAGTATGTAAAACTCTGTGCTTTTTTACGTCTATCCCTGAAATGTCTGACACCTGATTTTGATGTGAAAATTCTGAGGCTATATCTGCCCTGCCTCTGCACTGCCCCCTCAGCCAATAGGAACATTCTGTACATGCCCCCTTCCACAGCGCGACTTATTTGACACGGGAGCAGGAGATACCGACTGCTGGAGGAGAGGGAGGCGGGGACACAGCCTGTAGGGACGGACGGACTGCTGCCTGATAAGATAAGCTGGCTGAGCTGTACAAAATTGATTCTTGTCAGTCGCTTACCCTGGTGAGCTGAGGGGGGGGGGAAGTGTTCCTCTAGCAGGGCTCCTCCTGTCTCTGAAACAGTTAGATCGATTTTGTGTGTGAGAAGTGCAATGCTCCTGGAGGAAGGACATGTCCTGAATGTCTCCTCCAATCTATGTGTACTGTGTGTGTGCCTATGTGTACTGTGCATGCGTGTATACTGTATGATCTATGTGTGCCCGCTGCTGCTCAACAGAAGTCGATCTAACAATCCTGTGCCTGTGAAAAATGCACTTGTTGCCATTTGGAGCCATCGGATTGGTGCACTGCAGAGCTCTGCCTCGGATCAGGCAGCAGGGCAGGTCTGGATGCACACCTGTGCAGTGACATCTTGGCACATGTCAAGCATGGCCTTTATTCACATGCCCCACTACCCAATCTGAGGCCAACTACAGCAGTTCACTATTACACTGGCTCTACGACTTACTTGAGCAGTTTAGAGGCTTTTTTTTTCTATTTAAAAGTCTTTTCCCGCCAGCTGCCTGCCACACCAAGCACTAAGGTGTGTGTAAGGAGACACTGATGGAAGGTGACACTCTGGGGGCTCTGCCATAGAGTGGCACACTGGGGGGCTCTGCCGTAGGGTGGCACATTGAGGGGCTCTGCCGTAGGGTGGCACACCGGGGGGCTCTGCCGTAGGGTGGCACACTGGGGGGCTCTGCCGTAAGGTGGCACTCGGGGGGCTCTGCCATAAGGTGGCACTCTGGGGGCTTTGCCATAAGGTGGCCCTCGGGGCTCTGTCGTAAGGTGGCACTCTGAGGGCTCTGCTGTGAGGTGGCACTTTGGGGGCTCTGCCGTAAGGTGGCACTCTGGGGGCTCTGCCATAAAGTGGCACTCTGTGGACTGTGATGTATAGGGAGAATGTTGGGACTTTGGAGTAAGGGAAGACTGATGTGAGCATGGCGCTCACCTTGACTGCTGTACTCTATATGTTGTTTTGTTTGTTACTTATTCCTGGCGTGACGGCCATCTGTAAGCCTGGGGGCCCCATAATCTTCTCTTGCCCGGGGGGGCCCCATGAGTGGTCAGTCCACCCCTGCTACTGAACCAGCTGTGTGGCCACTGACAGCTCAGCATCCCCAGAGGTAAATACAATGGGTAATGGAGTGGGGAAGAAGGTTTATGGTGTTAGTTAACCTTTTTTCTGTAAATGTGAACTAAAACTTTAAGTGCTGCAGCACATACTTTATTTGGAAGGCCATTGTTCTAATTTAATTGCTATGTGTATGGCCAACATTAGGCTTTAAAGTGGTTGTAAACCTCAGATGTAAAATTTGAATTAAGCATATCCCTCTATAGCAGCCTTTTTCAACCAGGGTGCCCAGGCACCCTGTGGTGTCTTGAGGTTTCTTTAGGGATGCCTCAGTAAAATGCCTAAAAATTGCCCAAAAATTGTATACAAGGAGGCGGGTGGATGAAGCCTGCCTTTTAGTTACACAAAGCCACAGGTTTTCATTGTGCACCATTACGACCTGCTAACTACCAATGACATCATTTGTTGATAATGCATGCTTGTTCGACCCCCCTCTGCCTCTCCCCGTCAGTTTTGGGGTCACATTAGCTGAGTGAGGGAGAAAAACTAAGGAAGAAGAAAAACATTGGAATACTAGTCAGTACCAACTTGCATCTCTAACCTTGGGTGTCCTACATGTGTGGATGTTGTAAAACTATTAAAATAGTTTTTACATTTTGTGATGGGGTGCCTCAAGACTGTCCATAATTTTAAAGGGTGCCTTGAGACGGTCCATAATTTGGGAGGGCGCCTCGAGATTGTCCATAATTTTAAAGGGTGCCTCGACTGATAAAAGGTTGAGAAACACTGCTCTATAGTGTGTACTTGACTCAATCCAGAGCACAAGTGTCATTCCTGTCTGCTGCCATCTTCCTCTACTATCTGCATGAGTCACTTCTTCACAAGTTTTCTTGACACCAAGAGGTAAAAACGTGACAGGAGAGGGACCTCCAGCACACAGCCATTGATTGACAGCTTCTGTTCCTATGTTCTCTGTGAATAGGGGTATGTCCCTTTCCTCCAATCAGCTGTCACTGAGCTCTGCAGAGTGTAACTTCAGCTGCTGGCCCCCTGCCTTCTGGAAGCTCAGACAAGCTGCATAAATTCTGGACTTTGAACAGATGTAGAGAAGGGAAGACTGCAGATACACAGGTACTACTTATGTAGGAGGATTTGTTTAATCTCTGTGTATCACCTGAGGATAGTCACGTTACTGGGTATTGCATGGCTAATCACTTCACTGGGTATGTGAGAGTTTACAACCACTTTAAAGGAAGGATACAAAAGTCAGAAGCAATTACAATCTTGTATGCTAGCCATACACATGTCTATTACCACTAACTGGTTTATCATTTTTTTAATTTCCCATCCCCTTTTCTGCCCTGGTGCCAATAGAAAGTGGTCAGAAATATAGAGTAAGCTTCCCCAACAGGGACATAGACAGACGTTAAGATTACTACCTAACCTTTCCTTTACCCCTGGCATTCTAGTTTGAGGGACTACCTAAATGAATATAAATTGAATGGACTATTTTCCATTTTCCCTACTTTAAGTCACTGATCAAGAACAAGCACACAGCAGACAAACTCCTGATTTGAATACTTGCTCAGGGCTAGTAGCACAAAGAGTATTGAAAATCAAATCGGCATGGAAGTCAAAAACTGACATTTTCTAAAGGAAGGGTGAGCAATGACATTTTGGCGTGGAGTTCCCTTCAAAATGTAAAACCCGAAGAGCCTGGTATGGACTGGGGGGGACCCCACGTAATTTTTTTCATTCGTTTTTCATCTATATACCCAGGAGCCAGCAATACATTACAGCCGCGGGCAAGTTTGAGTGAAATTTTTCCTTTGGAAATGTCAATATTGCTGCGGCATGTTCTATACACCGCACATATGCGCCACTAAAGCAGACTAAGGGGACCCACCAGGCATGATTTTTAAAGGAATATTTCGTTTTTATTGTTTCGCTTTAAGCATCATTAAAATCACTGCTCCTGAAAAAACTATTGTTTTAAAAACTTTTTTTGCATTGATACATGTCCCCTATGGCAGTACCCGGGTCCCCATACACTTTTTATGGCAATAACTTGCATATAAGCTCTTAAAATGAGGACTTATTCATGTCCGTGTCCCAAAGACTTTAATAGGGTTAGCATGTTCGCTAGAACTTTTTACCTGTTTGAGGTGTTCTGGTGCGAACTGAACCGGGGGGTGTTCTGCCCATCCCTAATTATAATAATATATCTAAAGTATTATTTGTTATTAGAGATATTAAAATATATTTGCTGTTTGTTGCACACAATGAAACAGACATTTTCCCTGGTTTATGCTGGCCTTTTTCAAATACTAAATCTATAGCCGTGACCAAAAGTGACACAAATATTAATTTTCACAAAGTCTGCTGCTTCAGTGTCTTTAGATATTTTTGTCAGATGTTACTGTGGTACACTAAAGTATAATTACAAGCATTTCATAAGTGTCAAAGGCTTTTATTGACAATTACATTACGTTTATGCAAAGAGTCAATATTTGCAATGTTGACACTTCTTTTTCAATACCTTTGCAATTTGCCTGGCATGCTGTCAGTGAAATTCTGGGCTACATCCTGACCAATGGCAGCCCATTCTTGCATAATCAATGCTTGGAGTTTGTCAGAATTTGTGGGTTTTTTTGTTCACTCACCTCTTGACCCCAAGTTCTCAGTGGGTTTAAGGTCTGGGAAGTTTCCTGGCCATGGACCCAAAATTTTGAAGTTTTGTTTCCCAGGCCACTTAGTTATCACTTTTGCCTTATGACAAGGTGCTCCATCATGCTGGAAAAGGCTTTGTTCATTACCAAACTGTTCTTGAATGGTTAGGAGAAGTTGATCTCGGAGGATGTTTTTGTACCATTCTTTAGTCATGGCTGTTCATTTTCATGGCAAAAGAGGGACTTTGTAATTAAATGCAATTCATCTGATCACTCTTCATAACATTCTGGAGTATATGCAAATTTCCATCATAAAAACTGAGGCAGCAGACTTTGTGAAAATTGATATTTGTGTAATTTTCAAAACCTTTGGCCATGGCTGTATGCATAGCACAAAATACATATTCTTATTTTGCTGCCCTTTAACAAACTTTATAACAAGAATACTGAGGGACAATTTTTAAGAGAATTTGGAGGTTTTCTTGAAATGGGAGAAAAAATAAGAACATAATTTTTTTTGTTCCATAACTTTGTCCATAAAATGAAAGGTGAAACCTGAAATATTGGAACCATATAAATACAGTTCCGAATAGGTAAGAAGAGGGCAGTGTTCTGTTTATCTGTATTGATCTGTGGTTTGTGACATTGGTCCATAACAGCAACATTTAAATGATACGTTTCTTTTTAACATATGTTTCTTGCAAAGGTATGTGGGGCATTGTATTTATCTTCTACCAAATACTGCACATGTAAACAGGATGAAAAATGTCTGTACATGTGCAACTATTTGGAAAAGTGTTTATCATTTTATAAACTCTGTTATGTGTATGTTTGAAAGAATGTTCTTACTAGTTTAAAGGCGGCAAAACATGAACTGTATGTATGCTTAAACAAAATCTCTACTTACATTAAAAGATCATAAACATGATTGTTAGCCATTTTTTTCATTTAATTCCACTAACATGTTATTGACCTTTCCATGTCTATCTGCAGTCATCTATGATTTTCAAAAACTGCCAGAATTTCGAATATGTTACCAGTACACTACATATTAGACTTCCCAGGTATCCCATCCCCAATCTCATCTGATCAAGGCTGGGTTCACACTATGTGCGAAGCAGCTTGCAGCATAAGATAAGAGCTTAAGATAAAATTAGAGATATCCCTTAGAAATTGTTTTGTTCCAGGTCAGATATTTTCATGTTTTTGCATAGCTACTAGTGCTGCATATTTTTCTTTACAACATTAAATGCATACATTTTGCATGCATAAATGTGCATGTATTATTGTTTTTTTTTCACATTAGCCTGCAAAGTATGATCAGTGAAATAAAGGTGCAGTGCGATGCTCCTGCAGACTCTTCTTCCACTTTGTTACTAAACTAGAGGAAGTGTCAATAGGGTTGATTTAGTAAAGGCAAATAGTCTGTGCACTTTGCAAGTGTAGTTTCCTTAGTAAATGTAATGTGGTGAAGCTTCACTTTGTAAAAAATACCTAATCACCTGGAAAGAAAATTAAAAAAAAAAATAATTTTTGCTTGCACATGATTGGATGATGATAATCATCAGAGCTTTACTACATTTACTAAGCTCTCGGGAATATGAGTGCAACTGCACTTGCAAAGTGCACAGTCTATTTGCTTTTAGTAAATCCACTCCAATGTCTAACATTGAGAACTATACCTCCATCTGTCATGGTGGTAGATGGCACTAGCAGTTCATTCACACCGATTTCAAAAGTGACAGCAGCTGTAGGGCAGAAGAACCCCCACGTGATGTCATGGGGGTGAAGGCAGTCTGGGGGTGGGGGGTTGCTTAGCAACATGTTAAATGTAATGCCCTAAGTACGGGTGCAAGTTGCTGCAAAAGGAGGAGCCTTTAGCCTTTAAAGATGAGGTTTAAGTATGGCAATTTTACATAGTTACATTGGTCCAACTTGGACCAATGTAAGTATGTACAGTATGTGCCATACCTGTGGCATCTCCGTGGAAGCTGGAAATCACTGTAGTAGGCACCTCTACTACAGTGATTGCCACTGATTTTCAGGTCTCATGTCAAGTAGCAATCTGCTGCTTGGTGAACATTTGCTTGCTTGCTTGCTCGACCCGGTTGCCATTCAAAGAAAACTGCATTTTCTCAATGATTGCAAAGTGTTATCTGATTGGACAAGGTGGGAATCCTGCTGTCACTACCTCAACTTTCTACCTGGTCTAATCAGAGAACTCTTTGCATTAATTGAGAAAATAGTAGCAGTGCCTACTATAGTGATTTCCAGATTTCACAGGGATCCCACAGATATGGCACATGCATACTTACATTGGTCCTAACTGGGCCAATTTAGCTATATCAAGATTGCCATACATAAACCTCAGTGTTAAGACTGATCCTGTGATTATATTAGAGGAAGAAATATAGGCAGTCAGTTTTTAGTAAGGGCTTGGTAAGTCCTACATCAGTATCAATGAAATTGTAGCCAGTAATGACAAGGTACAGTTTGAGAATAATCCATACAATATTTACCTGACCTGGATGAGATTTCTTTTCTTTTCTAAATAATACTTTCTCTAATATAGTAAGTGCATCTTATAGCTTTTTTAAAATTATATATTCAATCTATTAAAATGTAAGGGAAGAAATATATGATTCAACATGGAACTGCAACCACAATGTATGTTCTACTTTTAGCATAAATTAAATTGAGATTGAAACCACACTATCAAAAAGAAAAGCACCATAAAACAAGCAGTTTGATTCGAATAATTTATTAATGAACTCTGTATAAATGACAGTCTTCCTAAATAAGACACCTTTATACTTTTAGAAAACATAAAATATATAAAATGTACAAAACATTGGTAAAAAGACATGTTATGTTCTACTTTTAAATATGGTGGGGAAAAATGTCAACCTCTGTTATGCTTAATTACTGACTGTGTCCCCCTTGAGAAGATTTCTTCTCATAGCACTGGGCAGTGTAATGATTGCTGCTAACCGTGTAGTACTGGAATACTTGAGTGAGTGGTATCCAACTATTCAACTATCCAGAATGTCTATTCTGCTTGGTTCATTGGTAAATGTCTGGGCTGTCCCTGGTAAATGAACTTTTGGGCACAGCTAAATTAGCATCACAATGACTTGCCATTATTCATAGAAAAAAATGGTAAATTGGTACAAAAGTTTAAGCACATATTTTCCTGTTGAGATAAGCATTGTCCTGACGAGGTGAGTATCGGCATGATAGTTCAGATACTAGTTTCATTTTGGGGGACAGTAGGATTATTGGTGTTTACAGATTAAAGAACCATTTGGCTTAGGGCCAGAATATCAGGCATTAAGTGCAAATGTTGGGTGATAGCTATGGGTGATAGCTAGATAATAAGAAAAAATAGGTTTGCTTTCACTGCTGAAATGCCTACTTTAAAACATTTGGTGCTGGATTGTAGGCACTTAAATATAACATAGTAACTGACACTATAGTGTATCTCTACTTGTCTGGCGGTTGGTTTATTGAACTGCAAGCTACTCTTGCTCAGATGAGGAAAGTTTTATGCTCTTCATATATCAAAGAGTAGATTATATACAGGCATACCCCACTTTTAAGTACACAATGGGGTTTATTTACTAAAGCTGGAAAGAGCAAAATCAGACTCACTTCTGCATAGAAACCAATGAGCTTCCATGTTTTATTACCAAAGCTTAATTGAACAAGCTGGGTTTAGAAGCTCATTGGTTTCTATGCAGAAGTGAGCCAGATTTAGCACTTTCCAGCTTTAGTAAATAAACCCCATTGCGTACTTAAAAGTGGGGTATGCCTGTATATTATTTCAAGGTAAATAAAAGTAGGTTTGAATCTGATCAGTGGCTATTATATAAATAATACCTGTGGTTAGTACTGACTTTAATACATAAAGCTGTTTTGTTCTCTGCATCATTGGTTATGTCTTTGTGATATAAATTACTACAACAAATATCCAAGATTACTAGTAGGCAGGAAAATGCATGCTCACAGTGTAGAACGTGGAACTACTCCACAGAGCCTTTTCTCATCTGAAGGAAGCTTCAACTTCAACTGAACTCAAGCCAGTCTCCCCTAAAAACTACCATGTATTTGTGTATTAAACACTAAATAATGACAATGTTTATTGTCCAAGAATTAGAACTTTTGGTAATATGGAGAACTTTAATACAACTTCAGAACCGTAGGGCTTTTACCGTGGCAATTGTCCATGCCAGGGCATTTGTGTCAGAAGCTATAATGACCATCTAACCTTAGGCAGCTTGCCACAATTAAGGTAAGGAGTCACCAGCTTGCTTACTTTCTTGTTGAACTTTTATATCTAGCACACATTAATGTAAATTGTATTTGTTTATTTTTGCCACCATTTGAAAAAAGATGTCTGACGGCTATGTACTGTATGCATATAAATATAATATATAGCATTTGAAATAATAATTATCCTACTGGTTGACTTGCTCCTTTAACAATGTGTTTAAAAGCAGCAGAGAATTAGTTTAAGTGTGTATAATGACAGAATGTCTGTTTCTCTCATTTTGTCTCTTGAACTTTGGGTAATTTTCAGGGTATGGAGCCAACCTCACGAATGTCCTGAGGCCAGCAGGCACCAAGAACAGACAGCACACACCTTCTCCCAAACGGACTGATGACAGGCATGTTACACCCGAGTCCAATTATATCTGGTGAAGCCCGGCACATCTGAAACCTTTTACATTACACAGTTCAAAATGTTCATTAACCGTCCATGCATTGTATGATTACTGGTCTGAATCCTACTAGTTTTAATGTAAACCACTGACGTATCATTTCATTCCATGCAATCGCTATATCAGTTAAATGATCCAAGACTGGTTTCTGCTTTTTTCGGTGGGTTTTACAGCCACATATGTAAAATATATCTAGTGTTGATAAATATTTCAGAAATAAAATGGAATTCCCAATAAGAGTTGAGAAGCACATTGTCTCCAAAATGTTGTACATTAAATCTATTAGAAGGAGGAGCAGTTTGTTAAATTACATATTGCAATTATTTTTTAAGGAGCATCAGGGTACAAACTGACTACCAGGACACACTTGCATATAACTGGCATCAATTCAACAGAGGTCAATGTAGAGATAATTCACCTCTTGTAAACACTGCAGTGTTTAGATTCCAGATAATACATCAGATCTGTTCTACTCACCATAGCAAAATGCTGCAGTTTTTATAGAAGATACGTTATCTTTACACTAAGCCTAGTGCCTCAGTCATGCACAAATGTGGATTTAAACTGGCAATTTGGAGAGCCCCCAATCTGCATTTACCCTTGGGCAAGGTTATAGGGATTAATGAAGTTAAGCTGGCCATACAATACACATTTTCCTTGTACAATTTTTGTACAATTTCCTTTAAATTTACCTTTAACTAGGTAGTGGAAGGGCCTACGCATGTAAAGTGTTGTTTAGGCTTGAAATCATATTATATGTTTTTTAGTAAATGTAAAGGAAAATTGTACCATAAGATTGTATAATATATGGCCAGCCTAATTTTACATGAGCAGTTTTGGTGGAGCGGATTACTCCAGTATTTCCACATTCTCTCATGGAGTGCTGTTGCAATGGGGTGCATTGTAGATGTGCTTTACATTTACTATGCAACAACGCACAATGCATCATTATAAAAGGAGAATTTTGTATTAAAATGCACAAACCAAGCAGGATGTGTTAGGATGAGGAAAAGGAAGTAATCTTCAGCTAAACAATGTAAAAAGTTGTAGAGGGGAAAGTGGCAAAATGACTTTATCACTGCTTAATCCAACAATGAGAACGGTCTTTTTTTGATTAGGTATTTATCAGAGGTGCCAGTGTAAAGCCAGCCATAGATGGATCACTCGATTCCCCCATCAACACAGTTAGTGTTGATGGGGGAATCCCTCCTGCAGAGCCATTGTGTTTTCCCGGCAGGGGGGCAAGGAAGCAATCCCTGCTGAGAGAACACAATGATTATTGCTAGCGGCTATAACAACTGCTAGCTATGATTATATGTAAAATCTGACAGGCTGGTTCTACCCAAGTTGATCAATCGATCAACTTGGGTACATTCAGTCTGCCCATACATGGTTCTATCTTGGCTGGTTCCTGCTGAACCAGCAGAGATTCGAACCATCTATGGCCAGCTTAAGGTTTACACTATAAAGGCAATCATTCCCCATATACTTATTTGTTTACAGCTGAGGGTTTGTAGAGGAACAGTCTACCCAGAACTGATATTTCCTAGAACCTAGTAGAGTGAGCTACCTTCCAACTCTCTTGAGGACTCTGGATCACCCTGCTATAGTTCCTGCCTATGTTTTCTTCCCACCTTGGGATGCTGGGTGTTTGCACCTACCTTTGGGTGTTGCCATATCTTTTTTGGCATTATACAGTATATATTAAAACAAATTAGAAATCCAATAGAAAGAATGAAGTCCACTTGAAGTGGTAGATGCCACATACTTGGATCACAGGCACAGGACTACCTCCAGCATCCCCTAAAGATATGATAATCCATTGGTGGAGTAAATGCTACAGCATCTACAAATAACTAAAACTTGATTTTGGGAGGACTGATCCCTAAATATATTCCATCTGAATTAGGAAACACAAACAAAGATTTGTTTTTGCAAGCAATCAGATTTCTTCATAAAACCCAACGGAATTTTAATTCAGCTAAAAAACATTCCAGGTGCATTAAAACAAAAGTCGTAAAAACACTAACAGTTGGTTTTCCTTAGAAAGCAGCCACAACCTGAAAATATAGGTCCCCTTCCAGCATGCCATAGAGAAGGACACTGCAGAGTTGGACTTATGTGTGGAGTAGTGGTCTCTTTGTAAAGGTCTAACATACTGCTCAATGAGACCTTTAGCTCTGCATTCAGAAAACCTCATGCTTCCTAATCACCGAATAGCTCTAGATCTGACTCAGCAGGGGGTATGCTGGACCTCTACAGAGGAACCATTGCTTTCACACAGAGAGCAAGGCGTCTTCTCTACATCAAGAAACCAATTCGATTTTTCTTTATTGTTGTATATCCAGAAAAATAAACATATTGGTTGCTATGGGTTACTGTTCTTTTTACATAGTCATTGCACTTGATTTTTAACTTTGTAAAGAGTGGGGAAGGGGCAATATTTCTACCAGATTTGCATATTGCAATCTGTGACCCCATTGAAAAGACTTTCCTTATTATTCTGTCCCACTAATGTACAAGACCTGGGGGCATAGGCATATCCTGGACAGGGAGGCATTTACAGCAATGAAAAGATTGTCAGAAGATCTAACTTTTCCCAAAAACTAGTAAAATGTTTACCTGGGGCCAGTGTGGGAGCATACATGTGGTAGTGGTGCCGCTCCTAGCTTCAGAATTAGTAATGACTATAAATGTTTCATTTAGACATAGTACCCTTATTCTCTCTTTTATTCTCAACATGCTCACAGACTAAGGCTTTGCCAACCATTTTCCTACCTACCACTGGCTAATGATATCCACACAGGTTCAGCCTCTCCTGGATAAAGTTGTAGTTCTTCGTTGTACCAATGGTGCAAATAAGGATGGGAACCCCTTCTGTGGATTTTTAGGGCATGAAACCTGGATTTTAGTCAACCTTGCAGCCACAGAAATTTATTTTATTTTTATGCTTTTTCACTTTCTCCCACAATGCACTTCCCCCCACAATGGGTCATCCACCTGTCTGCTGGTCTTTACTGCATGTGCATCTCCACACTACTTTCTTCATAGAGTTTCTCCCACCTGTGACATCACAGCACTGGCTGCCCGCAAATGCACAGTAGGGCCTGTCGGCTACCTTGGGGATGGCAAAGGTGGCCTGGCTACGGGAACCCAATCAGGCGCTATGAGGCAAAGCCTCTGGTTAGAGCCTGAACAGGCTAGTATTCTCTATCCAACTGCCAATGTCTTTGTGATGTGTTTGACCAGAAATTTAACTCTATGGAACATTTTGCATCTTTTTACTTCTAGCCAGGGCCCTCTGGCTCTAACACTGGGAGGTAGACCCCCACCTCCAAGCACAGCTGGTGCACAAACCCCATTGATGGTCATTCTCTGTTAGGCTAGAAACTAGATATGAACATTAACAGGGTGAGTGGTGGTAAGTCAGGGTTCATCCTTTAGGACTGACACCTCAGAACATCCAAATATCCCTCTAGTAAGCAATCATCCTCATACAGATCAAAAAACTTAAAAACTGAAGCAGACTTCAGCCTGCCAAAAAAAAAATACAAGCCTTTTTGACCTTTTGCCCATTCAGACCTGTGTGGTGGGGTAAGGCTAAAGGTCTTTTCACAGGTATGGGTGGAGCACTGTTTAGAACCCTGGATCGGGTCCAAGTTACCCAAAGTCATCGCTGGTCCTTCAAGAAGCTCCTCACTCAATGCTCACACAACCCTACATCACTCCTTTGCTCCCCAGTTCCCAGAAAGAAGTGATCATTCTTTGAAATCTGGATAACATGCTCTTGAAAGCAAGAGACAGGGACACTATTCTATTTCCCAGACAGACATTGATCTCAACTTTGCAGAGGTATGGCTGACTAGTTCTAAACTGTCAAAACAGCCTACTCAAACCAACCCTGCAGCTTGTCATTCTAGGTGCCCTATTCCACACCTACAAGGGCATGATATTGTTGCCAGAAGCCAAGAACATGACAGTTTAGACTCAGATAACCCTCTCTAACAATTTCCCCTCAGCATCTCGTTCCTTGCAGCTTTTAGACGCTCTCTTGTTCAGCATCCCTATGCAGTGGAGCCATTGGCACCTAAAGCCTTTGCAGAAAGGATTTCTAGCCCAATGGGATCAGGAATCTGTTTGCCAACCCATCAGGATATTCCTTGCAATGCAGAAGAGCTTCTGATGGTGGACAGGTGGACAGATATCTAAAGTTCACCTTAGTCCAGGCCTAAGACAATGTCAGCGAACCATTTTTCCTACAACATTGTTAGAACATTTTTCCTGTCAATTCATAGCAACATTGAGTAGACCCTTAATGAGAAACTCTTCCACCAGTTCAGTACCCAGTGGGATCGTTTGCAAGTATACCTTTTCAAGTCTGGAGGAACTGATGCCCTTGTCCAGCCATGGTCGACACCAACTAGAAAAACATATTCACACAGTCAAACCTATCCTTGCTTCTAAATACCTTGGCGAATACTCCTTTTACTTTAGTCAAATCTTGCTCTATTCTTTATCTGACCTAGAAGACTCTGTTTCTAGTAACAATTACTCTGGCTAGCAGGATCTCTGATATTCCCTGGGGATAAGCCCTGGGGTGTAGGGAACCATATATATTACTTTCTTTCTAGGTAGAGTGGTCCAACACTGGTTCACTCGATTGTGCTTAAAGTTCTGCTAAGTTTTCAGGTCAACTAAGATTGGGTTCTCCCCTTTTTCAAAGACCATGCACAGCCCCAAGATTTTCGCAAGCTGGATTAGGCCAGATGCTTCAGAGCATACATCACCTCTACAGAACCTTTCATGGCTTTAGAAAGACTCTTTGTTCTCCTTTTCAGTGTTAACAAAGACACAGAGAACTCAAACAGCACTTTATCCTCCTGGATTGTCATACTAATTCACAAAGCTTACAGTGCTAATAGCAAAATCCCCCTCAAGTGCTGACTCCCCATTCAAAAATGGCAGCGTCACAGCCAGCTTTCACAGGTGTTTTTCCTAAGGCCATCTGTCATGCCGCTACGTGGTCATTTTTTCACACATTTCTGTCACAATACAGCATGGAACTGGCAGCCTGGACATCTGTAGAATTAGATGCTAGGAAGGTGCCTACTTCTTTCCATCCTGTCTCTTAATAAATACAATATTTTTCATCATACCGTCCTGTGTTGCTAGTTATTTATCACATAAATTTGTATTAATATCCATTATAAATGTATTTTTCTTGTGCCTTAGTATGGCAGCATACTTTTCCCACTCTTTAATATTGATTCTAGTTAAGAGAATTAAGGTTCAGTGTCTGAGAGAAACATTTACAGTTATTACTAGTACTGTGGGTAGTCAGGGTGGAGCCAATACCACATGTATGCTGCAAAGTTTAGGCAGCAAGAAAGTAAATATATGGTGATATAATTGATACAAATTTACATCATTGTTGCTGTCTGTGCTCAATGGAGAGATTTTATAGTCACTTCTTTTCCTGACAGGAAGTGATGAGAAATCTACCAAATAAAGACACAAGCGAGATTAATAACCTGACAAAAGATCTAACCATTCCCCGCTCTATCCAAAATTAAAAACATTTTCGCTGAAGTTGGGTTTTTAAAGGGTATGTATAGCCAAATCTTGGATAGAGTAGGGAAGGGTTAAAACCCCTGCCGGTTTATATTTTGCTGTCTCCTACCAAGGACGTCTTTTACTTAAGCTACATGAATTGATAGGAAACCTCTAAGAAGTGAGGACAATTCCTCTTGTAAATAATTTACACCAGAACAGGTTTCACCATTGGACAATTTCCTATTTTCCTTTGTTCTGATAACAATGCTAAAATGTCATTGGATGTCCCATTTCTTTCTGTTCCTTTGACAATGAACACTAGGACAAATCGAGACGGTGAATCTTGTCAGCAGGACACAGAATTATTAACTTGATAGGGGTTCTAATTCTTCCCTACTCCATCCAAAACTAAAAATAGTCTTGGCTATACATACACTTTAAATTAGACATTAGAGATGAACTGACTGTGGTTCAACATGTAGTCCTCAGCAATTCTCAGCAAACTCAGCCACGTGGTTCTATATATACCTATACAAACCCTTCTTGCCATAATGTAATAAATATAATCTCTATGTATCAATATGTTGCAATATTTAATGTATAAGTATAAGGCCTGATTTGGCTATATAGTTTTCAGATGTACTATTGTTCTTTATTGACCGAAAGATGTTTTCTCTTTTAGTAACTGGCATTTAAGTGAGCTAGTGTACAGTATACACATTTTCTCAGTGTAAAGTCATGTCAGACTGGCTCTGGGGTCTTTGCTAGTCATTATTGTAAATTTTAAAACATTGTGTACTAAATAAAATTGCCATTTGGATTGTAAGCAGTACCATCTGAGTGTTGGATTATAATGGTTTATTTTGTACATATTTTATACTAATTAAAAGATATTTGCTTCTAAATAGTAAGTGTAATTAAAATTTCAAAGATCGTGTACATATCTTAAAATGTTATTATGCATTGGTAAGGTTAAAAGAAGTCACATAAATTGATGCAAAAATACGTCAGTGGTAAGATGTTTCCCACCAATTAGATTTACATCTGCACTGGAAGTTAGTTTGTGACTGGTAATGCAGGAAGCAGAGAGTGGGAGAGAAAGTTATACAGCACAGGCCTCAGAAAGTACAATGCAGTAAAACCTTGGACTTCAAGCATAATTCGTTCCGGAAACATGATTGTAATCCAAAGCACTCGTATATCAAAGCGAATTTCCCCATAAGAAATAATGGAATCTCAGATGATTCTTTCCGCAACCATTTATTCATAAGTCCTTTAGTTTATATTCCATATAAAATGATGATGGCAATGTGACCAGGTTGTATAAGCATAAAATGTCCATCCACAAATGGCAGCCTCCACAAGGGGATTACAAGCAAAATCCAGGAGGAGCTACAGAGTATAAAAGAGAAGAGAGGCACCTCTAAGTGTAACAATATGATTACATTTATTGAAGGTACAACATTTAGCAACTCACATGGTTTATGATTAAAAGAGGCACATCTAAGTATGCAGGCATCTGGGTTCAAGCTGTCCACATAGACCATCCTCCGCACTGCCCGCTCTCACCGCTGTCAGTCTGCAATCATGACCGGGAAGACTACCCTGCAGTAGAGCGATCTGACGTGAGGCTTGAAGCGCTCATGGAGCACAGCGTGGAATGGATAGGGTCAATGGCGGTGCAGAGGATGGTCTTTGTGGACAGCTTTACCCTGGATGCCTGCATACTTAGATGTGCCTGTTTTAATGAGCAACCATGTGAGTTGCTAAATGTTGTACCTTCATTAACCATATTGCTACACTAATGCCCTGTACACACGGCCGTTTTTGCCGTTGGAATAAACTCTGAAGGTTTTTTCCGATAGAATTCCGCTCAAGCTGTCTTGCATACACGCGGTCACACCAAATTCCAACCATCAAGAACGCGCTGACGTACAACACGTACAACGGTACAACACATACCATGTCTCATACTTGCTTCAGAGCATGCGTCATTTTTGGTACGTCGGAACAGCATACAGACTAGCGGTTTTCCCGATAGGAATTTGTTCCATCAGAAAAATATAGAATATGTTCTCTATCTGAATTTTCGACGTAAAAAGTCAGATGGAGCATACACACGGTCGGAATATACGATGAAAAGCTCCCATCGGACCTTTTCTGCTGGAAATTCCGACCGTGTGTATGGAGCATTAGAGGCATCTCTCTTTTATTTTATACTAAGTTGGGACATGAGGCTACTTGTATATCAAGACAATTGCTTGTTTATCAATTCAAAATTTATAAAAAAAAATGTACTTGTCTTGCAAAATACTCTCAGACCAAGTTACTCTCAATCCAAGGTTTTACTGTACTACTACTCTTCTGTTGGCCCTGTGAGGTGGTTTGTGAGTGCAGTGACTGCATTGAATTACAGAGAATTTCCGATTATAACAACCCTGCCACATCCAAATCAAAGTTCCCTGCAAAAGTGCAAGAGGAAAGATAGTATACTCACATCTCTGGTGGCCCATGTCTCTTACCTCCCTTTTGTTACAGTGCTGCAATTTCCATGAGTGTCTTCAGCTTTCAACACTTCCAGAAGTCTCCGATTCCTATGTCCGTTGCAGCATGGTTCCATCCTCTGAACCTATAAACACTGACAGAGGTTGTAGTGATGGATTAGAGGAAAGGTAAGAGACAAATAGGCTTTGCACTTTGCAAGGGAATTTGTATCAGAGGTACACCCAATCACATCCAAGTAAAATAAAAAAAAAACTGCATTTTCTCTTGCACGTGATTGGATGATGGAAGGCAACAAAACAACAGAGCTTCACCTTTTTCACTAAACTCTGGGGCAAATTCCCTTGCAAAGTTCAAGTTCTTTTGCTAAGTGAACATCCTGCTTGCCTTTTTACACCAACTTCATGGCCTGCCAGATAGTGAGTATATTATACCTGTTCTCTTACAGGGCAATTTAACCATTTTTTCCTTTTTTTGAAACAGGTTTAATTTAAGGTAAAGTGAGGGAATTTTCTTGTACAAAGGGTTTTATTGGACATATAAATCAACAGAATAATACATATAGACAATGAAGGACACAGCATGTTTACATGTTTGCGTAGACTACAAATTTCAAAAATAATAGTCTGAGACACTAGGATTTGCACAAAATCCTAAAAGTTCAGTGTTAGTCTTATGAGATCAACAAATATTAATTGTATGGTGAAACGCTAATTTCCACTAGTTTGCTGATATAGTTGCAAAACTTTATATAACATTTGCGGTGAGAAAAAAAAATGTAAAACATAACTTTTCGATATGGAAATAAAGAAAGGAAATATATATTCGTAAGCTGTTTCTCATCATGTGTCCGAGCCCAGCAGGACCTAGCCTACGGGCTAGAGAGACATAGGAAAGAGAAGATAAGAGGAAGGTGTGAGAAGGGAGAGGATCAGAAGTGGGGTGAAGTAGGTGCGTAGGATAGAGAAGGGGGGGAATAAACAGAGAAAGAAGAGTGAGAAGAGAGGGGAGTCCACGGGGTGGGAGCAGGGGAGACATACTAGAGAGAGAGTAGTGCAGAATCGAAGCAGGAAGGGTGGGTGTGTGCCGCCCACGATTGCCATGTTTGAAGAAATTTATCATGCGTATCTGATAATACGGCTGTCAGCATCTCATTAACCATGATATCGCTTACGCGTTTTTTAACTGCTTCGAAGCTGAAAGCCAGGGTTTTCCAAGCCTTTGCAATGGTTAATTTAGTTGCAGTAAAAATATGAGATGCCAACTGGCGTTCTGGTCTTAGTAATTCTGTGATCAGTTTCCCCAGAATGGCTTCAAAGGGGTCCCTCTTTATATTGGTGTTGAAGAAATTACGAAGAAGTGCGTAGACTCTAAACCCATAGTCTGCATACCCTGGGGCACTGCCACCAAATGTGCGCCATCGTACCCTCCTGAGAACACCCACGAAAACATAGGAGAGAATATGTTGGGATAAAACTCGCTAATCTGGCCGGGGTGTAATACCATCTATAAAGCACTTTATAGGCATTTTCCAAGAAAAGAACATTCTTGGAGCACTTGAACAGTGCGATAGTCATGACCTGCCAATCCACTGGGTCCAATCGCTTCCCCAATTCCGCCTCCCACTCAAGGGTGTTTTTTTGGAGCTTATTATAGCTGTATATATTAAAGAAATCAAACCTGAGGATTGGGGTCCTGATCTACAAAGGCTTTTGTAGGGAGTTAACGTATAGGGGGTTGGTTGAGATTTTGTAAGGGTTTGGAGGAAGTGTCAGAGTTGTATGTAGCCTAAGGCGGATATCATGGGAGGAATGTAAGGCTGCAAATGGGATGATCTTGGGGGGGGTAAACATAGAGTGGACATCCACAAAGCCATTTTTGGTCCACCCTGTGAACTGCAGTGGGTTATCGCATCCAGGTGGAAATAGTGGACACTGAAGAAGGCAAAGTAGGGGGAGGTGGGGAGAGATTAAGCCTGCCGAGTATTTGACCGCGTCCCATAATCGGAGAGAGTGGGCCAAACATGGACCAATAGTGCTTGGGCGATGGGCTCGAGTCCATCAGATCAATGGTGGCCCATAGCGGCATTTGAGAAATAAATGTATATGTGTCACCAGTGCAACAAATTGTGTACCAAACAATAATATTTCCCTTAAAATTTGAGTTGCTGCATTCAAAAAAAACATTCAGTGAAAAAATTATTAATGTGTGTAACCACGCTACCATTTACACCCATCCTTAACTGCTGGAACAGTAGTGTCGGCTTGAGGGCACTTTTAAATGTGAGTTTATATTCTTTTTATTTGGCTAAAATAAAAAGCTTTTTAAACATATTGCGCAATGATCGTTGTTCATATATTTTCTATGAGGAAAACTAAGGCTCATGTGTAGCACATTGGGGACAGCACATATATGAACCAGGTGGAGTGCTGTATAGTAAGTGTGTAGGTTGGGAACCTAATGGTGGGAGGCCACCATTGATCCTGCAGGCGTACAACACCTGCCGCTTGATCCTGGGTCTTATAGAGCCCCATATAAATTGCATAATTTTGCGTTGATGTATGCGTAGAACATAAGAAGGGACCTGAACCGGTAAGACCCAAAAATAGTAGAGCAACTTTGGGAGATAAGTCATACGTATGGTTGCAATCCTTCCGAGCCAGGACATTGGAAGGGTGGACCAGGAGGAGAGCATAGTCGCCAGCTTCCAAAACAGTAAGGGAAAGTTGGCTTGATATAGGCCTGAGTATTTTGGGGTGAGCCGGATCCCAAGGTAGGGTAATGATTTTAGCCATTGGAAGGAGAATGCAGATCCAAACTCAGAGGATGAGAGGTTGATCGACATTGCTTATGATTTGGCTTGGTTGACTGATAGGCCCGAAAAGTATCCAAAAGTGAAAGCAGATTCGGGAGGGAGATTCTAGGTTTGGTGATGGTCAGCAGGATGTCGTCCGCGAATAATGAAAACTTATGCTGAGTACCCGCTATTTCTACCCCCGCTATATCCGGATGGGATCGGATGGCCTCCATCAAGGGTTCCAATGCCAGGATAAATAAAAGTGGAGAAAGTGGGCAACTTGATGGGTACCCCTTTTAATAGGGAAGATAGATGACTCAAACCCGTAGTATTTCACTTTGACCTGGGGGGAATCATAGATAGCTGAAACCCAGCGCGTAAAGGAGATGTTGAATCCATAGTGTTTAAGTACCTGTGTCAAGTAGGGCCATGACAATTTGTCAAAAGCCTTGTTGATATCTAATGACAAAAACATTGTTTCTAGGGACCTGTTATGGTTGTATTTGAAGGAGACATCTTATAGCGTCACCAGCCTGTCATCTTGGGACAAAGCCCACCTGGTCCTTCTTTATCAAGCGTGGAAGAAAGGAGTTGAGGCGGTTGGCCAAGATCTTTGTTAAGATTTTCACGTCGATATTGATTAGTGAGATTGGCCTGAAATTAGCCCAAGAGGAATGATCCCTGTCAGATTTAGGAATCATAACAACGTTTGCAGTCAGCAGATTGGGCGTGAAAATGTGACCTTCCTTAACTGAATTGTACGTCTCGGTCCATCAGGGACGTGTGGGTTTCGGATAGGGAAGGAAAGATAGGTTTGTCAAAAAGGCGTCAAGGCCGTGGGTGGAAGAGTGATCAGGTGCAGAATACAGTTTAGTGAGGCGATACCGGAATTCTTCCAGAACTCACTGGGGATTGCCAGTAAGAGTATTGTGGCAAATGCGCAGAGCAATGGGAGCAAATTTTGGGGCAAAGGTTCGCAGCCTGTTAGCTAGCATTGCGTTAGATTTATTGGCTTTAACGTACCATTTTTGCCGGGCCCAGCATAGGGTGCGTTCCGCCTCGTCCGTCAAACATAAATCTAGCTCTGTGCGGGCCTTATCTAGGAGTTTGCGGTTGGCTGGGGTGGGGGATTGCTTGAAGGCCATTGATAAGGCCTCCAATTTCGACTCCATATCGTGGCGTGCCTGTGCTCTCTCCCTCCCCGTGGCGTGCCTGTGCTCGCTAGGCGAATAACGTGGCCTCAAAGAACTGCCTTGTATGCTTCCCACAGTGTGACGGGCGACGAAACTGACCCTAAGTAAAAGCTAAAATATTCCACAGAAACTTTGTGGATGTCATTAAGGATCGCTTTGTAGGACAAAAGAGAGTCATTCATCACCCAGGGGGAGTGTTGCGGTTTGCTAAGCAAGGAGTGACAAACCGTCAGGATGGGGTCATGATCCAACCATGGGGCCACTAGGATAGAAATTGATTCGATTAAGGGGAGGTGTTTGCGGAGAACAAACATATGGTCAATCCTGAAATGAGAGTGGTGAGTTTGGGAGTAATGGGTGTAGTCCCTACCCAGGGGATGGAGCTCCCGCCAAATATCTATTAAGTCGTGATTTTGCAGTGAATGTGAAAATGTTTTAGCTGCAGGGAAGAGAGTTTGTGATCCGATGGGTAGTTGTCAAGGGAGAAGTTCAATGTCATGTTAGAATCACCCGCCAAAAGGAGGGTACCTCTTTGGTGGGACCTCAACAGGGTGCAGACATGGGTCAGAAAAGGCATAATAAGTCATAATCGTCACCTCGGTATCTTGAATAGTACCTTGCAGAATTAGGTAACTGCCATTTGCATCTGCTATTTGTTTATGGCAAATAAATGGGACCGATTTGTGTATGGCGATCAGGACACCCCTCTGTTTAGTGGGGGCGTTAGCAAAGAAAATATGGGGGTAATTCGCCGCAAAATATTTGGGAGAGGAGGAGGAAGAGAAATGAGTTTCCTGCAGGCATGCAATGTCTATTTTTTGTTGTTTGAGGTATTTAAAAACCTTGGCCCATTTCTGGGGGGAGTTCATGTCCTGAACATTCAGGGACAACCAATTGAGGGTCATGGAAGCGCAGGGGTACTCCTATGCAGTATTCCAGTTGGACACCCCGTGGACTGGGAGGGAGGGAGGGAGGAGAGGACAAGGAGGAAAAGAGACCAGAAGAGGGAGGGAGAAAGAGAGCAAGACATACAAGATAAGTGTAATGGTTAATGAAGCAATAAAAATTACCTTTGCAAGGAATACATCACCCCCCCTCCCCCCCACACACACACCATAAGAGTCCCAAAAAAAAGTCAGTATTCAAACATAGGTTGTCCTTTGTGTGGAGAAGGGTCAAAAAGTCCTACCAGTGTCCATGCCTCTGCGTTGATCATAAGGGTGATGGTCAACACCCTCCACTACCATCTCACAGGTGGGGCGGCCTATAGTAGGGTGCTCAGGGTATCTCCAGGACAGAGGACCTAGGACAAAGCAGGTTGCAAATAAGTCAGGGGGGCTTTCCAAAACACTCCCAGTTGTTCTGGGTATTAAGCTAGCGGGTAAACAGAAATCCTGGGTTGTGGCATATGGTCAGGTAGCAAGAGAGATTGGGTATCACATACAGTAGATGTAAACAGAGTACCTTCAACCATTATTGGACTTATGGAAACGTTGAGCCTGTAGATCCTGCAGTGCTTGGGATCCGGGTTGAGAATGTTGAGAGAATTGTCGAGGAGGCCTGGAGGGTCTCGGCCTGGAAGAGGAGGACGATGCATCCGTCGGAGATGAGGGGAAGTCCAACTGCAGATCCTGGAAATGACGTTTCAAATCACATGGGGAAGCAGCATGGAATTAACGGCCCAGGTGGGAGAAAGATGGTTTAAAGGGGAACCCCCATCTGTATTTGATCCCCTGGGTTTGTAGAACTTGGAGATAGGGTTTGAGGCCCCGCCGCCTGGCTATGGTGACCGCTGATAGGTCAGCGAACAGCTGGAGAGAATTACCTTGAAAAGAGAGGCTTTGCTGGTCTCTTGCCACCTGCAAAAGTCTCTCTTTGGTACGGTAATAGTGAAATTTAATAATGACATCCCTCGGGGGGGCCATCTGAGGGTGTAGGTGCCAGGGACATGTGAATACGGTCGAGCCTCTCCACTGGGATCTTGGGGGCCAGTTCCTGGAAGAAAGCGGTGGCTGTGCCCTGTAGGTTAGTAATAACCTCTGCGATACCGCGTATGCGTAGATTGTCCCTGCGGGCTCTGTTCTCTGCGTCCTCCAATTTATATTTTAGGGCCCCAAGCTCAGCTGTCATTTTATCAACCTCCTCCTCGTGGCCCTCCAGCACCGTGGTAGCCAGATCCATGCATTGCTCTAATTGATTGGTGCGGTGGCCTATCTTTTTAAGGCCCCGCACCAGGTCTGAGGAGAGCTTGCAGGAGGCTGCGGTGATCTCATCCCTCACTATGCTGCGGAACCTATCCAGCAAGTTATCAGAGTCCATAGGGAAAGGACCGTAGGGAATTGGTGCAGGCTATCTGCAGGAGACACTAGATACTCAGCAGGGAGCTGGGTGGCGTCGTCTGACTCCGGAGGCTCAGACGCCATCTTAGTTTTCCCCTTGCCAGGGGCTGAGGGGGGTTTATGGGGCTGCCGGTTCTTTGGCTTAGTTTTAACTGAGCGGTACATTACCGGCCGCTTCCAGAGGTTATCCGGAGCCCGGGAGGTATGTGAGCTGCGTCCCCACTCACTCTGTGCTCTGTAAGGCCGGTTCTTTGGTTCCGTCGGAGCGGAGGAATCAAATGGCCATCTCCGTCGATGAGGGAATTTTCCCCAAAGTGAGGGAATTTTCTGTTTCTGTTAGAGGTTCCTTAATTGGTTTTACTTATTGACTGTAACTAGTATTATTATTATACAGGGTTTATATATCACCAACAGTATACACCATGCTTTACCATGTAGAGGGGGCTAGTACAATTATGATACAGTTCAATACTGAAGGAATAGGAGGGCTACTTTTTAAATTTCCAGACACATGTTTTATATTGTATAAAGTGGACCAAATATCCAATAGAAATTACAATACAATAATATTGATTATCTTTTTATTACACCACAAACAGCTGATTTCCTTGCTGGTGCATTGCTGGCTCTGTCATTATGTATACGTTTAAAGTGGTATGAAACCCAAAAACAAAAATTAAATATATTGTAACCTATAATTCCTTAAATGTGGTGGCGGTAAAGTTTTTTTTTCCAAGTCTTTTCTTCCATTATTCTCACCCGATGATATGCCCAGTAACAAACGCCCTGTCCTAGGATAGCTCTTGTATCTGTGGAAGAGCAACTGGGTTACCCTAGAGCAGCAGCATTGTCCAGCAAGGGTAGTGTTAAATGGACTAATAGATTTAAATAGCCTTTACATGAGTTGCATGTAAATTTTAGCCTAATTAAAGCCTTAATACAGTTAACACTTTTTAATCAGTTACAAAAAATGTTTTTGTTTTCATTGTGGGAAAAAGGTTTTAACTATATGAATACAAGCTGACCCCTGTCAGTGTTAAATGGTTTGTCTGAACCCTCTAACTGCCATTTTTGCTGCACAGCATGGTCTGTTAAAGGAAGTTGAAAGATAACAGCAAAACCAACAGGAAAATAACTCAGGGGGACTTGGAAATTACAGGGGGGATTAGCACTTTGTTGGTGCTAGTGAAAGACTGCATCATATATAGTGCTGTACAAACATTTAAGGCAGGTTTGTAGAAATGCTGTAAAGTAAGAATGCTTTAAAAAATATATGTTTTATTTGTCTATTTTTATCAATTTACAAAATGCAAAGTGAGCAAACAAAAGAAGAAATTAAATCAAATCAGTTGTTACACTTGCACACTTTGTACACTTGCACAAAGACAGGGATTTTGTAGAATTAGAGTCAAGTGTATGATTAACCAATTATACCAAGCAGGTGCTAATGATTATCAATTTCATATGTAGGTTGAAACAAAGTCATTAACTAAAAAGAAATAGCTGTGTAGGAGGCTTAAAACCGGATGACGAACAGCCAAACTCTGCTACTAAGGTGAGGTTGTGGAAGACAGTTTCATATCACAGGTCACACACCATGGCAAGACTGAGCACAGCAACAAGACACAGGGTAATTATACTGCTTCAGCAAGGTCACTTCCAGGCAATGATTTCAAAGAAGACTTGGGTTTGAAGATGTGCTGTTTAAGCTCTTTTGAAGAAGCACAAAGAAATGGGCAACTTTGAATATCGCAGTCGCAGTGGTTGGTCCAGGAAACAATGCAGTATATAAAGGACACATCATGCTTACTTCCCTTTGAAACCAGTAGATGTCCAGCAGTGCCATCAGAACAGAACGGGTGGAAACCAGTGGGACCCAGGTACACCCATCTACTGTCTGGAGAAGTCTTGCCAAGTCTTTATGGAAGAATTGTAGCCAAAAAGTCATACCTTTGATGTGGAAAAAAGGCTAATGCCCCGTACACACAAGCGGAATTTCCGTCGGAAAAATCTTGAATGGTTTTTCCAATGGAATTCCGCTCAAGCTTGGCTTGCATACACACAGACACACAAAAGTTCTCTGAACTTTCGAACCGTCAAGAACGCGGTGAAGTACAACACTACAACGAGCCAAGAAAATGAAGTTCAATGCTTCCGAGCATGCGTTGAATTGTTTACGAGCATGCGTGTTTTTGTGTGCGTCGGAGTTGCATACAGACTAACGGAATTTCCGTCAAGAACTTTTTCCATCGGAAAAATAGAGAACCAGCTCTCAATCTTTTGCTGGCGGAAATTCAGACAGAAAAAGTTGGATGGAGCATACACATGGTCGAAATATCCGACCAAAAGCTCCCATCACACTTTTTTTTACGGAAATTCTGTGTATGCAGCATAAGCTACTCAACTATGCATGAAAACATAGAACCAGGTGTGCTCTGGACTGATGAGTTAAAAATTTGAAATATTTGACTGTAGAAGGAGGCAGTTTGTTTGCCGAAGGGCTGGAAAGTGGTACAATAATAAGTGATGTCAAATAAATGGTGTAGGTTGTTTTTCTTGCGTCTATCTAGCAAGGTTACTTTGCGGTATAAGCAAGGACCTCTACAGTGTGTCAAGAATGACAGATATATCAAGCAAGATTTCTAGCAAATAAGCAGAAACTATGGTCTGTAACAGTAGAAAAAAGCAATGGTTCCCCTAAAGCGGGATTTTGAAGGCACTACCACACAAATAGTACAATACATAGATAATTTTATTACATGGCAAAAAGTAATATATACAAATCAAAACAAAAACATACAATGTACACATATGATAGGGTGAACATGAATATGGATACAAATAGGAATACAATAGATAAAAAAGGACCATCAATGGAAGTGGGTGGGTCTCACTGAACCGACGCGTTTCAGAGAATCCTTCATCAGGGTTCATTAAGTGAGAATTAGCATCTAGGGGATTACAGAGTAAAAAAGATAATTAATACTAAGTATAAAACACCCCTAGAGAGGACCAAGGAAAGTGGAGATCACTTACTTCCAATATACTGACAATACATAGGTATCCATATCATTAAAAAAAAAAATTTTACAGAGTTGGGGTGGGGTGGGCCCACAGGTTTGGTGGTTCCCCACCGCCTTTCCCCATCCCTCCTTTGGCCGATTAGTGACAACTACTTTCCATAGTGGATCCCATTTTTGCATTCTGCTGTTTCTTTTGGTCACATTGTTGGCATATTTAGCTGCGCTTTATGTCTCTTATGGGGCGTTGAACTCTGTGTGCGAGCCCGCCACGGTAAAGATGTTCCCTCTGTGGACACCGTGGGAGGGGCAACCACTCTTGGTGTTCCTCCTTCCTGGCCCTGGGTCAGTCTTGTTGACTGTCTCCAGGGTAGGTTTGCCGTGCTGGTGGGAGTCAGCTGTGGCGCGTCACTCCGTGGCGCCGTGACGTATGTCTGCATTTGCGTTCCAGCTTGGCCGGCACAGCGGGGAGGCAGGGCGCAGCCGACGTCCAGGGGGCCCAATGGCAGGATCGGATCAGCACACACCTCCATTGAGCTGACTTGTACTCTGAGTCAGCTGATGGCTTTTTGGGTGGGATTGCCTAAAGGTATACCTCCATCCAGCTGATTCCCCTCAGGAATCAGCTGATGGCTGTTTCCATGGGGTCTATATAACCCAGTTCATTCAAGCATACCTTCAGGTAGGATTGGGATGTCTGGTCTGTACTCCTCTATCAGGCTATTTAAGTAAGTGAAGTTTCCACAAATCTACTATTTGTAATCCTGTGATTTACTTCTCTTGAATCACGGATACTATTTTGGGGCTTCTGTTTCGCCTTTTTTCCTGTTTTTCGTTTGTGATGCCTATTTTTAACTAGGCTCCCCTATTTTTTACAGAATTCTAGTTTTGAGTCTAGACTCCTATTCCCCCCTATAACCGACCATTGAAGGATATATTTTTGAACATCCACACTAGGTAGGTTGTTTTTGTTTTAGAATCACCCTTCCATCCTGATGTACTTCAGTACAACTAATCAATTTTCTCCCCCTCTCTGATGTGTGTTTTCTTGATCTCAGGTCCTTAGCCTTCTGGACCCCAGCCTGCACACAGATGCCGCACCTGGTTCCAGGGTGGGGCGACCCTCAGCGCAATTGGGGGCATTTTCCCTCTGGCATTTTTTGACACAGCCTAGGGGATTTTTTGAATTAACCCTTTAAGTGGATACTGCTGGGGAGACATCCGTGAAGCTGCTTTTAATTATATGGATACCTATGTATTGTCAGTATATTAGAAGTAAGTGATCTCCATTTTCCTTGGTCCTCTCTAGGGGTGTTTTATACTTAGTATTAATTATCTTTTTTACTCTGTAATCCCCTAGATGTTAATTCTCACTTAATGAACCCTGAGGAAGGATTCTCTGAAATGTGTCGGTTCAGTGAGACCTACCCACTTCCATTGATGGTCCTTTTTTATCTATTGTATTCCTATTTGTATCCATATACATGTTAACCCTATCATATGTGTACATTGTATGTTTTTGTTTTGATTTGTATATATTCCTTTTTGCCATGTAATAAAATTATCTATTTTTTGTACTATTTGTGTGGTGCCTTCAAAATCCCGCTTTAGGGGACCCATTGCTTTTTTCTATGTATTTGGGATGTGGCACACCCATAGAATCTACTCCCCGTCAATTCCTTTTTTCTGTAACAGTAGAAATACACTTAAAAGTCACTTAACTCCGGTTACTGTGTGTTCATGATCTCTGTTGATAACGAGGCTTCTGAAAATCAGGCACCTTCTTCTTGGCTGGTACACATCCTTCTACCTGCTATGTGTTAATACATGTTGCAGTCCCTCGTGTTTAAGGCATGATAAGTCCTTTAATATGTCAGGTTATATACCATAACAACTGAATAACAGACATCTCTCTAGCTTTCAGTTTGAGAGGCATTTTATTACCTGTTTACTGTAGCTATAGAGACAATAGACTGTTCAAACTGTCAACTGAATACAACAATGGTATCTATGTTCCCACTGTATTCAACAGCATTTGTTTGACAAGTTCTGTGTCTGTGAAACCAGAATGCTGAATAAAAAAATCATATTTTATATCAAACACAACACAGAGGTTCCTTGCAAATTTGAGGCTGCATTTCTGCAAATGGAGTTGGTAATTTGGTCAGAATCAATGGTGGCCTCCATGCTAAAAAATACAGGCATATATTTATCCATCATGCCCTACCAACAGAGAGGTGTGTCATGGGCCCCAAATTTATTCTGCAGCAGGACAGCAACCCCAAAGATACAGCCAGTCAATAAGAACTATCTTCAGTGTAAAAACACGGAGTACTGGAAGTGATGGCTAATATTAACATAATCGAGTCTGTCTAGGACTACATGAAAAGACAGAAGTATTTGAGGCAGCTTACATCGACAGAAGATCTGTTGTTAGTTCTCCAAAATGCTTGGAACAACCTACCTGCCAAATCCCTTCCACTGTACCTAAAAGAATAGACGTTGTTTTGAAAGCAAAGGCAGGGTGGTCACACCAAATATTGATTTGATTGGATTTCTCTTCTGTTCATTTGCTTTCCATTTTGTTAATTGATAAAAATAAACCATTAACACTTCTATTTCTGAAATCATTCTTGATTTACAGCATTTTTTCAAACCTGCCTACAACTTTTGCATAGTAGTCTATTTCATTTTTTAGATTTTGACCTTTTTATCACTTTATTAGCTCATATAGTACTGCTCTAGCAAAGCATATGTTACTGAAGAACTTTCATTCTCACATATGTAAAATTAGTAGGGGTTAAATGTGTGGTCTTTCAGTACTGTGGGCTTTCAGTCTAAGGGGCTAGGGAAGTGTAGGGTATAAATTAAACTTAAAAGTCTTTCAAGTAAAAAAAAAAAAGAAATGTCTTGATTTGGCATCTGACTAGTTGCTTTGAGGAACATCTCTATTATTTATTTTTAATACATGAGATCCAGTTGTCCTTTGTGTTTCCTCACACTAACAGAAAATTCTGTACATGCATTATACAAAAAATGTTACTTTACCTTTACATTTCATAGTTGTAGCTCTAAAAAAAATCTGCAAAATAAATGACTGATTGAATCTGAACGTTTTCTATTGTTTAAAGAATCTTTTTTTATATACCTCAAAGTGGGTCTAAACTCTAAGAATACTCAGTCTAATTGGCATGTATCTTTTTTTTATATATAATTTGAATGCACTACAATTATTTTGTTAGAAGAAGTGAGTCTGTATTCAGGTTCCAAGATGGGAGTATATTAATGCTGCTTCAAAGCTAACTGATAACTGAACTGAATTATTTCACAAGTATTTTGCCTTGTTTCATTTCCAAGCACTGTGGTGTTTTACATACAGATGTTGTAAAATTACTTGCCTTTTCAGTCCAGGCAAAGCTGTAGTGTTTTAGGCTGGCCATACATGGAGCAAATTTCTTTCTTGCAACCACGGTTTGCAGGAAAGAAATTTGCTAGATTCCCCCATCAACACAGACAGTGTTGATGAGGGAATCCCTCCTGCCAAGCTGTTGTCTTCTCCCGGCAGGGGGGCGAGGGAAGCCGTCCCTGCTGGGAGAAGACAGTGATTATTGCTAGCAGCTATAGCAGCCTCTAGCAATAATCACAAAAGGATCCGGCAGGCTGGTTGTACCCAAGTTGATCGATCGATCAACTTGGTACATTTAGTATGCCCAATAACGGTTCGAATCTCCGCTGGTTCCTGACGAGATTTTTCAAGTCAAGTTAAGTCAAGTGTATTGATTTTTTCAGTAATCTAATCTGACCTTTAGTGCTAAGTAGTACCTCACTGTCATTGATCAGTTTAAGCTTGTCTTTTGATATGTCATGTGTTTGTTTACATCCCCCACCGATGTAAACTGTTTTTTTTTACATATAAATTTATTGAGGAATGAGTAATAAGGTGTACTATTGTTTCTGTTTACTCATTCCCCTGGAAGGAGATGTCTGTTTATGTGCTTTAAAACACCCTCAAGTATAATATTTGAAGGATTTGTGCATTTTCAATGTTGCCCTTTAAGACATATGAAAAGGCCCTCTCCATGCCAAGTAATATTTGTAAGAATTTTTTAATACATTGGCACATGTCTTCCAAGGCAGTGCACCACTACCTATGCTCTTTTTTCAACAATAGCATGCCTATTAGTCTTGAACAAGGTAAAGAAAATAACTGGTTTTGCCTCCCATAGACTTCAGTGGGGTTCTGCGCTAAGCTCAGGGTTCATGGTTCTCACACAGGGTTTGCCAAACCCTGCCAGGCTTGCTTATCCCTATTTCTGACTTAAAGGCTAAGTTCACCTTTTCCAGAAAATAGCCTATGCAGTCGAGTTGCTGAAGTCTGTATTTAAAAACTGTTCAGCTTTGTGAAATGTTCATCCATTTTATTGTCATAACTGGCCAAAAAACTGCAAGCTAGCGATTCCCATGTCCTGCCTTGTTGCATAGGACATGAAAATGGTTGTTGTTCCTGTAATGCTAGGAGTGAGCGTCCAATGGTTTTCATGTTCAAGGAACAAGGTAGGATGTAAGAATTGCTAACTGGGAGTTTTTTGTCCAGGCTTCCAGGGAAGCCCAAATTACCTACAGATATAACAGTAAAGATAGTAAACATTTTACAAAGTTGCACAGTTTTATAACACCTACTGGGGTCCCTTGACTGCATAGGCTCTTGAACTCAATTGAACCTTCAGTTTAAATCTTTGAAAAGAGAAGTACGAGAGATGAAAAAAAAAATTCAAACTTACCTAGGTGGATGCAGCATCAATACAATATTGCATCTGCCCCCTCCCCACCTCATCACAGAGAATGAGCAATCAATGACTGCTGATTTCTATGTTCTCGGTCTTCATGAGCACAGACTGGTGATTGTCAGTCACCGTCTCTATGCTCTTCCCCTCCAGCACTCACTAGAGTGTCGGACTGGGGAGGGTGCCGGACTGGCTCAGGCTCTCTGCAGTGCACTGAGAGTCTGAACCAGCTGCCAGTCAGACATCTGGGTGGATTCTGACTTCAAAAAAATTGGGGTCTTCCAGAGGCTGGACTAGCTGAGTGATGTCAGTCGACAGTGGATTTTAGTCCGCTGATGGCTGAATATGGGTCACAGGAGTGCAGAGTAAAGTGCAGGAGAATGATTATTCTCCAGGAAAGGTATAGTCAAAAGAGCTTTGGTCCTAATTTTTCTTCAAATATGTTTCAGCGTAGATATTACAAAGAAACAATAAAAAAATACAGTTATGTCATACTTAATGAAGGCAGCAAAAGGGGCAATACCAAGAAAATTATTAGACCCAAAAAGGCCCACAGTTATAGACTGGTTTAACAGAATAGAATACATATGTAATATGGAATATCTGAAAAGCAGGGAAGAAGACCAGGTAGAAATATTTATTAGTAAATTGGAAAAATGGACGTAATTTAGGCAAACCAGGAAATATATTGAAAATATAGTAGGGTAGAGGGGGAAGGAGAGGGGGCGGAGTAAGTAGAAATATGAGTGGTTGGCACAAGGGGGAAAAGAGGGAAGGAAGAGGAGGGGGTGGGAAAGGAGTAAATGGAGAAATGTATATATTCTTTCTGTTTTTTTTCTAGTTTCTTTACTTTTGTGGTAATGTGTTAAGAATATGAATTATATATTTTTTATATGGAAATTCAAATAAACTTTAAATTAAAAAAAATGTTTCAGGTGCATCAAAACAAAAGGTGTATAAAGTCTTACAATTTGCCTTCTTATCTTGCTTGCACTTCCTCATTGCACCTTCCTCTGTTGCAGCAAGTGACATTGCTTGGCACTCCCCTGTGTAGAGACACTCTCACTCACTAACTCTTAGCCCGGGTTCACACTATACCGGGCTGCGGATCGCACAGGAGCGCTGTGCGTCCCTGTTCCCCGTTTCAGGGACGAATCAGGGCCAATTCTATGCCTGAATTCGGCCCTGAAACGGAGCCAAAGACGCACAGCGTTTTTGTGCTGTGCGCTCCGCAGCCGCCCCGGAGATATGTGAACTGGCTCCATAGGGAGCCAGTCACATTCTCCTACTATGCGAATTAGATGTGGGGAAACGCACATCTAATTCGCATAGGTGTGAACCCGGGCTTAATGTTAACAGTGAATTTGAACTACAAATCTAACTCTAAGGCACACTAATGACGTAGGGTTCATAGGATGCAACCACAGGATGTAGAGAGGGACACAGGCATCTATCACTTTTTTAAGTGTTGAATGCTGAAGAACCCGACAAAGGCTACAGAACTGTAATGCAAGACTTAATCCCCTAAAACCTAAATGTAACTTTTCACCCCAAACCTGTCACAAGCCTAAAATTATGTTGAAACTATGCATACAAAAAGTGAAAGCTGCATGTCAAAATAATGATTTGATGCAGAAATATGGGCAGCTGACTTTATATGTAAACCTTGACTTCGCCCATTCTACTCCTTGCCGCCCAAGCCTCCTCAAGTGCCCTATGATTGGTGACCTTACTGAGCAACAGGGTTTTAGGGAGTCGGGGGGTAGTGCCAGGTTTGACTTTGAAAAACTAAAGATTAGAACATAAGGTAAAGTCTGAGAATGTTTTTATCATAGTATAGAAATAAATATAAATAGTTATAATAGTTTAAATTGCCTAGGCACTGGTTTGTGACTTTAATTTAGGGTTGAAGTATGTGTTTATTCTGATTTTAAGTGCAGACAATATAATTGCATAGACATGTAAGAATGAAAATGTTCATTTACTTCTGTCAAGTTTAACTGTAGTTTTCTTTAAATATTATCCTACATATCTGAACTTTATGGATAAAACTCATACTTACTTTAAGCAGTTTAATTGGTTTGCAGATATACTGGCATATGGAAAGAATATGACATTTCCTAGCTGGCTTTAGCATCGGGCTCTCTGTATTTTCTCAGCTTGTCACCAGTAGTTTCAATATGTAAATTGGCAATGAGAAAAATACATCAAGTGAGATCATGGAAACAACTGTGTAAGTGAAAAAGAACCATTGAACATATATGTTTGCCAAAGTAGAGAAAAACAGACCCTGAGAAGTACCATGGAATCATAAAATGCTATATTCAAAAAAACATCATTTTCATTGTTGCTGGCAAAAATATGGCAGGGGATGCAAATCTATCAGCCTATCAAAATTACAAACTGTTTAGAAATGAAATTATGCCAACACAAAACATCTGCAAGTCATTCAGTAGTATGGTCCTTCAGTAATACAAAGCTATTTTTTGGGTTTTGCCCATCAATATTGTGGATTTGATCCTTTAATCTACTAAATGACAAAGTATTATGGCTTAAAGTATAACTAAAGGCAAAACTTTGTTTTAATTTTGCATAGAGTGGAGAGCAAATAGAACAAATGTTAGGATTATACCTTTTTCTGTGTCCCTGTTAAGGAGTATCACCATATTTGTCCGTTATAGCCGAAAGTGAGCAAAAATCCCAAATTTTGGGTTGTCACCAGAACAGTAATAGAGGAGAAATCTTCCTTTAGGAACAGTAGTTCTGGTGACCCTGGTGACAACCAAGGATTCCCTCACTGTGGAGGGATTTCCTTTCACTTCCTGTTCTGGCAATGGGACAGGAAGTGAAGAGAACTCTCCACAATGGCGCAGAGATGTAAAGAAAACTGACAAGGGTTATAACTTTCCCTTGCTCTATCCAAAAAAAAGTTTGCTTTTAGTTCTATTTTAATTGCATACTCTAATTCCTGCCTGATTAAGCTCTGCTGCTGAGGAGTGAATTTACTTTGCACACTGAGCAGGTGCCAACCTGCTGAAGTGTGAAAGAAGTGAAGGTGAGGTGCTACCCACTCTAATCCCTGTGAGCAAGTCCTTAGAGGCAAAACATGTCTAGAGAGTGTGGTTTATTGGGTGGTGATAGAACGTATGCATTCACTTTGTCTTTCATAGAATAAGACAGTTTGAAGAATTTAAGATGGAGCACAACTCTATACTTTTTATACATAAAAAGTGAGGTGGGGCACACACAGTGACAGCAGTGACATGAATAACCATACTACAGAGTAAAGTATGGTAAATATTTAGGAAGTGTTCAGCAACAGAAGGTTGGTATATATTGTAAGACTAAAAAGTAGTGACAGTGACTGAGAAATTGTTCTTCCTATTAATGGGTGATACATATGTATAGTGAATGGTGACAGAACACTATGGTTGAGCAACATATACATATTTACAAGCTGGGGAACTATGCCTTTCAGCACTGGTGAGTACTTATGTATACAGGAGGGTGAAAACCAGGGGTGCCTTAATTTCCTGTGATTGGAACGCAGATGGACCAGGAAAACACATGGACACTGTAGCTTGTGTATAATAAGCTATTTTACATTCTAAGTGCATTTTAATTGTTTTTAACACAAAATAAATATGGAGATACGTTATTAAAGGCTGCCTCTGGGTCTCTTTCTCTCCTCTTACATGCATAAAGGGATGGAAGGTAAGGAGTGATTCTGAAGGAGGAACATTGAAAACCAGTGTGGATGGGACCATCCATTTAAAGCATTATAGACCTAAATAGGGGTCAAATTGCTCTGGTGAATGAGATGATAAGAACGGGAGCACGGTGTGGAGCACATATTGGATGTTTAAAGGAAAAAATACTTTTCAAGCACTGAGCACTCTACCTGGGCACAATCGGAATAGCTATGATTGCACGTAAAGGGATGGAAAGTAAAGAGTGATTCTGAAGGAGGAACATTGAAAACCAGTGTGGATGGGACCATCCATTTAAAGCGCTATAGACCTACTTATGATAAATAGGGGTCAAATTTCTCTGGTGAGTGAGGTGATCAGAAGAAGAAGGAGAGCACAGTGTGGAGCACGTATTGGATGTTTAAAGGAAAAGATACTCTTCAAGCACTGTGCACTTTACCTGGGCACAATCAGAATAGCCATGATTGGCTTTGTGCAGTGACAGCTTCCTGGCAGGATAGCTCAGATGGGTTCAGACTAGGACCAAAAGTACACCTGAGCTCATCCCTGCTTGCCACCAGTTGCTGAACAGACTCACTGGGTTCACAGATGTGGACACTGCGAGAGTAAAAGCTACATTAATATTCCAATCTGGTAATGAGAGGAATTGGAGTCCTTACTATGTAAATGATACCTCCACTCTCCCTGCAGGGTGTGGGACATACTAATTACAGGTGTAGCCCTCTTTTGGGGGTTATGAGAAATTACCCACCCAAAAAAGGATATTGCATTACATCTGTAGGTAAATAAGAGAACCGGAACCTTTACTAAGTGGAAAAGTGGGTTTCATAATAAATTGGGTTTCATAAGCAATGCTTCCACACAGGGCTTCTGTGAACTGAAGGGATTCCCTTCCTAGGAAAACAAAGTAGTTGGGAGCAGTACCATTGCAACCAGCATATTACGTTAACAATACATATATACTATAATATAATACATATAATACATAATACATATAAAAAAAAGAAGCCAACCAATCCATATGAATCTTACCCTGGCTTGTCACTATATGTATATATATATATATATATATATATATATATATATATTTATATTGTCTAAATATACATACTGTAAATATATGCTAGTAATATATATATATATATATATATATATATATATATTTTTTTTTTGTGTAAATATATATATATATATATATATATATATATATATATATATATATATATATATATATATATATATATATATATATATATATATATATATAGGGGCGTAACTAGAAATCATAGGGTCATAAGGCCCCATAGCAAAATGTTGTATGGGGGCCCCCCCACAAAAAAATGGCCGGACTTAAATTAAACAGTGGGCGTGGCTCAAGTCTGAGATGAATGAGGGGAAAGAAAGAAAGAAAGAAAGAAAGAAAGAAAGAAAGAAAGAAAGAAAGAAAGAAAGAAAGAAAGAAAGAAAGAAAGAAAGAAAGAAAGAAAGAAAGAAAGAAAGAAAGAAAGAAAGAAAGAAAGAAAGAAAGAAAGAAAGAAAGAAAGAAAGATACTCCAAACACCTGGTGTTGTCGCTTCAATCACCCTCACCTGTGCCCAATGCGGCCTCTGTGTTCCCAATGCAGCGTGGCCTGCCTGTGCCCAATGCAGCCTCACCCATGCCCAATGCAGCCTCACCCGTGCCCAATGTGGCCTGCCTGTTCCCAATGCAGGGTGGCCTGCCCGTGCCTAATACAGGCTCACCTGTGCCCAATGCTGCCTCACCTGTGCCCAGTGCTACCTCACCTGTGCCCAATGCAGTGTGACTCGTACCCAATGCAGCCTTTACCCATGCCCAATGTGGCCTGCCTGTTTCCAATGCAGCATGGCCTGTGCCCAATGCAGCCTCACCTGTGCCCAATGCAGCGTGACCCGTGCCCAATGCAGCCTCACCTGTGCCCAATGCAGCCTCACCTATTCCCAATGTGGCCTGCCTGTTCCCAATGCAGCATGGCCTGCTCATGCCCAATGCAGCCTCACCTGTGCCCGATGCAGCCTCACCTGTGCACAATGCAGCCTCACCTGTGCAGAGAAAGAGGCAAGCCAGTGGCAGAACTACCGGGGAGGATGAGGAATGCATACTGCAGCCCTCAAATGGCTGTTGGTGAGTGTGGGGCTGCCTCAGAGTGGGGGGCGAGCACCGCCCGCACGGTCCCCCAGCCAGGGGAAGTGAGGAGAGGAAGAGGTGCTTTGTTGCCCGTCGACTGAAGGAGAACTACTGCGTTGTTTTTAAAAAAAATGTTCTTACCCCCCACCCTTTGCGTTTACTTGGAACTTCCCTTAGACCTCCCTCCCCTGGCGCAAAACCTCACATCCCCCCCACTCCCTGGACTTTCAGTACTGTGCCTTCAAGGTCTGCGACAAAGGGGGGGCAACTCTTACTTTAGCAAGAAATGCTCGGAAGCCCCCTTGGAGCTCGGACAGTTTGCATTGCGGCAATAAGGCACAGCGACCTGCTTTCTGCCTGGCCCGGAAAAACCATCAACTTTTACTTAAGTACCTTACTGCTTCTGTATCCCAGGGGAGTGGGGGAGGGGAAACCGGACATTTTCTGCACCTTGAGGTCAACAGGTGGTACCAAGGTCCAAAAACTGCCTTTTACACTGAAACTCTGGACTTTCTCCCATTTCTCCTCCCCCCACACCCTAACCCCTTTTTTCTTTTGCAGGATATGAGCCGCGGCACCCCCCCTCCGCTCAGCCAGCACTAACCTCCGGCGGCTGCATATTCCTAAGTGGACGATCTGGTTGCTATTCACTCCTCGAGGAAGGGGAAGGGGGTTGAGACTGCTGTCCTGCGATGCCGTCTATAGTTCAGCTTTGACCCCCGCCCCCCTTTTTTTGTTGTATAGGATGTCACCAGTTTTAACATATATAGCGTCTGCTTTCCTGACCCCTCCCCATACAAACTGAGAGCAGTATTTATGGGCGATAAGAGGCGCAGATTTTAAAGATGGAACTCCAGCAGCAGCAAAGTTGTCCAGCTTGGAGAACGCCACAGCCAGGAACCTACTGGGCAAAGACCCATCAACACCCATGGCCGTGGTCCTAGTCTTTTTTTTGTCTCCACTGTGGCCCCACTGCATCATCGTGCTACTAAAAGCCCCGCGGCTGCCTCAGAGTGGGGGGCGAGCACCACCCGCACGGTCCCCCAGCCAGGAAGAGTGAGGTGAGGAAGAGGCAAGCTGTCTGTACGAGCAGAGAGCTGTAAGAGCTTTCATTTGAATTTCCTGTGTTCCCGGGTCTCCCCGTCACATAGCCCCACCTCTTGGCCCGGCGCCTTTGATGACGTCACATATCCCGCATTGGACCGGTGTTCTGTCTATCAAAGGTGCCGGGCCAAGTGGTGGGGCTATGTAACGGGGAGCCCCGGGAACACAGGAAATTCAAACGAAAGTTTCAAATTCAAATTAATTACATACTTTTTTGCTGACAAGCCAGGCTTCATATAGTTTTGAATTGTATTATATGTAATATTATATTACATATAATACAATTCAAAACTATATGAAGCCTGGCTTGTCAGCAAAAAAGTATGTAATTATATATATATATATATATATATATATATATATATATATATATATATATTGTGACAAGCCAGGGTAAGATTCATATGGATTGGTTGGCTTTTTTTTTTGGTGCATCATTTGCCCATTGCCTGCCCAGGTGCCCTGCTCAGTGTTGTCTCACTCACCTCGATCTAGCAGGCTGCAGCAACTCGTCTGTCGCTCTCCAGGCTCCGCTAGTCTGCTGTTTCTAAGGGGGGGAGAGGCCAGAGGGGGGGGGCGGAGTGCGGATGTAGATCACTCCACCGGAGCCTGCGGGACCTGCAGCCAGAACTATAGAAGTTGCATCGACAAATGCGACTGGGTTACTCTGCGGCTGTGGTCCAAGTTCCCTGCTCAAACACCTCCCACTCGCAGCACACCTGTTTTTGCCGGCCGGACCCGACCCCAGTGGTGGTGACTGAGTTACACAGGGACAGGACAGATATTTTGCAGGCAGTCAGCACTAACAAAAGGTGTGAAACACCGACAGAGCACAGGGATGATTGGGTGTGCCTGGGCACACCCGGCACACTCCGTGGGCACGCCTATGGTGCACATATACCCAGAGGAATGTTGCAGCAAAGTCCAGTTACAGAGGCTCTGAGGATGATGCGGCATCTGTCTTTGTGCCTGAGACCTTGGGAAAAGATCTGGGGTCATGGGGAGATCCTCCAACTGTTGTCCAACCAGCCTGGATTGCAGCTTCTCACAGGCAGGAACTGTGGTGTGGCCCTGGAACTGTGGCACTGGAACTCATAGTCAGCCTAGCTACTTTGCGCTTTAGTCCCTCTCTAATAGTTTCTAATCTAAGTAGTTCCTCCTTAATAGTTTCTAATCTAAGCTAATGAAGTGGCCACCGGAAGCCTAACCTGGATTTGGTCTATGCTGGTTATCGAGACCTAAGCTAAAACTAGCTATAGAGTCCAAGACCAGAAGGGACAGGGTTAGCTAGAATAACAGGGTCTGCTTATAAACTATATTGCTATAAACAGGTTAACTTACCAATGTACTGGAAGGTGACCACTACACATACAAAAGCACAGACCCAGCTATCTGGCACTGTGCATGTAAAACAATAACAAGGACAGGGCAGAGATAATCTGTCTGTCACAAGAATTTAGATATATGCTCAGAAGCGGCAGCTAAACTATTAGATCATAGAAATACTTGCATAACAGTCTGTTCTGGATTGGGATTTAGCAGCATGGAAAGGACATGTGGCTGAGACCTTCTCTCTCTTTCCACTTCCTCTTTCCAGGGTTTCAAAGCCAACAACTCAGGTACAGGAAGGGCATACATAATATTTTTTCAAGTATTTACAAATTCAGACAGTAGAGGACAGCAGGCTCCTACACTGTTATGTTATGTGACTTAAAAAAATGTTTAAAATAAGAATTCCAGCCCAAACCTTGCTTGTCTTAAAAAATGTTTCTTCCCCCTTCCTAACACTTATGCTGAATAACCTGTGTAAAAAGTGTATACTTTAACTATTTTTCTGGTCCTGTTATCCAGCTCCCCTGTGATAGCAAGAGGCAGCTGCCGGGAGATGAGGGAGTGCCAACAAGGGCTGGGACATGGGAGCCTATGGTTGAAGTTATTCCCCCCGGAATTTCCAGCTGTTGTTGAGCATCCTTCCTCTCCCTTGCAGCCACCACTGGCTGAATTATGGAATCATATCACCAGACTGGAGCAGGCTGAAAATAGGTAAGTATATACATCTTTTTTACACAGCTTAGTCAGCATAGGTGTTGGTGGGGGGGGGGGGGGGGGTGAGCATTTTTAAGGCTCATTAGGTTTGGGCTGGATTTCTACTTTATCAAAACTGCAGGATTAGGTGCAGATATTTCAGCAAGAGAGTCTCAGAGAGCTATAACACAGTGTAAAGTAGTTTAATCCTGCAGCAGCATTGCCTACTTCACTTGAATTGCCTGTATTTGGTAGCGGCAGTGCCCACTGAGTGGTGTCAGGGGGTATAATTTTTGCCGCAGCATGTGTAGAACCATCTCTGCCTATGTTGGGTTTAGGGGGCAACGGAAAAATCACAGGTCAACCATCTATTTTTCCCGCTCACAGGCCACAAGTGGGAATGAGCCCTTAAGAAAAGGACACTTTACCATGGCCTAGAGATTCTGTCTTTGAGTGGCCCTCACATGCATGATGGCACCTTGCAGCAGCCAAAGGCTAATTTGTAGACTCCTGCTCCAGCACTGGCTACTAAAGTTCCTTTTGGGTCGACCACACCACTGCTGTTACATTAGGCCTTTAAAGAGTGTAAGGTAAACATGGTTACCACATAGTGCTCCCCACATAACCTTCCTGTGTCGCAGACTGTGCTGACTGCCTGGACCGTAATCATGGCCACACATGGAGACAGTGTAACACAGCTTTATACCTCCTGCATTTACATAGTCATAAAAAGGTCTCTGCAAATAGAAACGTTGCTTATTTAAAGAGGATGGTCTTTCCCAAAAGCCATATTAAGCAACACATTCTATTTCCAGTAACCTGTCAGTGAACATGTGCTTATAGACAGCAAAGGAATTCTAACAACTGCAAATATTTTATACCTTTTCAAATGTGGTTCAAATTTAAATAGATGTCTGTTCCCACTTTTCTATTAGTAACTGATTCGTTACTACAGACTGAGTGTTTTTTTATTTATTTATGCTAAATTGGTCTTCTAAGCTTTCCAGCATAGTAAATTGTAATAGTTTACCTCAAGGTATAACAGGTGTCTAGCAGGCTGACTGTTCGAAGCTTCTGCTGTGTGCTCTGTGTTTAGGCTGCTCTCCCAGAATAGAGTACATTGTGTTCATAAAATAGTCTGAGCGTAAGATCCAGCACTTTCATTTCCAGATACAGATGTGTCTCAGCAAAAAGACAAAAGCAATAAAAGCAATAAAAATGTATTTGGTAAATACATTCTCTAAGCTAGAAATTATATTTATTGTTTGATTGGTAGAATTTATTAAGGGAAGCTTATCATTAGGGAAATTTGTGAGCTGCCACCACTGACCTTTGTATAAAAAAGGGTTGTTTTGTGGCTGTCTTTGACTTTAGTACTTTTTGTATCACCATCTGTGAAGAAGCATTTAGCAAGTAGAGTTACAACAGGGTTATAACTCCTGACATGCATTATTGTTCTTTTAGTGTGGATGAAGTGTACTTGGATTTTGCAAAAGCGTTTGAAACAGTTCCCCACACATGGCTAATGTGTAAGGTTATGTCTACAAGCTTGGAAAGATCGGTTTGTAAATGGATAAAAAACTGGCTAAAAGACTGTATTCATAGAGTGGTGGTTATTAATTCTTACTCTGAATGGTCTAAGGTTATTAGTGGTGTACCCCAAGTATCAGTGGTGGGACCCTTACTTAATATATTTATAAATGATATAAGGTCTGGGATTAAAAGTACCATTTCTGTCTTTGCAAATGACACCAAGCTATGCAGTGGAATAACGTCCTTACAAGCCGACCTCAATGCACTGTTTAATTGGGCAACTATGTGGCAAATGAGGTTTAATGTTGATAAATGTAAAGTTATGCACTTGGGGGCTAAGAATATGCATGCATTATACATACTAGGGGGAATACAACTGGGGGAATAAATGATGGAGATCTGGGTGTTCTGGTAGATCATAAAATTAATAATAGGATGCAATGGCAAGCAGCGGTTTCCAAAGCGAGCAAAGTCATTTCTTGTATTAAGAGAAGTATGGACTCCAGATGAGAGAGATATAGTTTTGCCCCTGTACAAATCATTAGTAAGACCTCATCTGGAATATGCAGTTCAGGTTTGGGCACCAGTTCTCAAAAAGGATATCGGGGAACTGCATAAAATACAGAGAAGAGAAACAAACTAATAAGAGGCATTGAGGAGCTCAGCTACGAGGAAAGATTAGAGGAACTGAATTATTCTCTCTTGAGAAGAGGAGATTAAGGGGTGATATAATCAACATGTATAAATACATACATGGTCCATATAGTAAATTATTATTGTGAAAATGTGGTTCTTTCCAGCTCAGGCCTGGATTCTATCCGAAATGTACATAATATAACTGGATACTAATATTTACAGGTAAAGTTGATCCAGGGAATATCCGATTGCCACCTGGGGGATCAGGAAGGAATTTTCTCCCCTGCTGAAGCAAATTGCATCATGCTTTGCTGGGTTTTTTTTTTTGCCTTCCTCTGGATCAACTGTGTGTATAGCATTGTGTACATAGGATTGTAATAAGCAGAACCTTCCTTTTTAGGAGAAATTTCTATTTAAATTACAACCATGTCATTAATTTTTAACCACTTGCTAACTGGGCACTTAAACCCCCCTCCTGTCCAGACCAATTTTCAGCTTTCAGTGCTCTCACACTTTGAATGACAATTACTCAGTCATGCAACACTGTACCCAAATTATATTTATGTCCTTTTTTCATACAATTAGAGCTTTCTTTTGGTGATATTTCATCACCTCTGGGTTTTTTATTTTTTGCACTATAAATGAAAAAAGGCCGGAAATTTTGAAAAAAACAAATTTTTCTTAATTTCTGTGATAAAATTTTGCAAATTAGTAATTTTTCTTCATAAATTTTGGCCACAATCTATACTGCTACACATCTTTGGTAAAAATAATCAAAAATTAGTGGAAATTATTTGGTCTGTGTGAAAGTTTTAGAGTCTACAAGCTATGGTGCAAATCATCAAAACTTTATCACATCTGATGTACTGGCAGTCTATCTAATTTCTTGAGACCCTAACAAGCCAGGAAAATACAAAAACCCCCCAAATAACCCCCTTTTGGAAAGTAGACATTTCAAGGTATTTAGTAAGAGGTATGGTGAGTTATTTGAAGTTGTAATTTTTTCCCACAATTCTTTGCAAAATTAAGTTTTTTTTTACCAAATTGTCATTGTAATAGCTTATTTCTCTCACATGGCATGTGCATACCACAAATGACACCCCAAAATACATTCTGCTACTCCTCCTGAGTATAGCGATACCACATGTGTGGGACTTTTTTCACTGCCTGGCCACATACAAAGGCCCAACATGCAGGGAGCACCATCAGGTGTTCTAGGAGCATAAATTACACATCTCACTTCTCAACCACCTATTACACTTTTGAAGGACCTGGAGCACCAGGACAATGGAAACATAGCATTTAGATAGCAAAAATGACACCCCAACGTATAATCTATGAGGCATAATGAGTCTTTTGAACGGTATTTTTTTTCCAGAAGTTTTTGGAAAATGTGGGAAAAAAATGAAAACGCATTTTTTTTACACAAAGTTGTCGGTTTATAAGATATTTCCAATACATAGCATTTAGGCCCTGGAGCACCAGGACAATGGAAACATAGAATTTGGATAGCAAAAATGACACCCCAAAATACATTCTGCTACTCCACCTGAGTATGGCGATACCACATGTGTGAGACTTCTACACAGCCTGGCCACATACAGAGATCTAACATGCAAGGAACACCATCAGGTGTTCCAGGGAGCATAGCATACAGATACCAAGAACTACACCCCAAAATACATTATGCTGAGCAAAGCGTAAACAAAAGATTACTTGTGGTTGTAGTAGCGCAGTTGTACACAGGAGGATAGCACTGGTTCAGGCAGCAGGCAGGGACTTAGTCAGCAACGGTGAACACAATTGTCCAGGCAGCAGGCAGGGATACTGTCCATATAAAGTCCAGGGTCAGTGCAGGCAGAGATATTGTCAGCGGTGCCAAAAATATTGGTCCTGGTAGTAGGCAGGAACATATGGTGGTGGTCAGTGCAACAGGCAGAGACATAATGGCAGTAAATCCTACAGGCAGCAGGCAGAAGTGGGGCCTCGTTCAGGACAGAATGGGGACAGGGGTAGAGGCTTCTCCCACCCAAATCTCTTTGAAGCCTCCAGACCCTAATCTAGGAATGAGAAAACAAAAAAAATTGTTATCTTCATCCAGAAAAACAATTCTGGAGACCCTCACATTTGTGAGACCCCTGTGTTGAATCCCACTAGTCCAGTATCAGGGTACAAGATCAGTCCAAGAGGCAGGCAAATATCATGGTCAAACAGTCCAAGGTCAGTTCTAGATCAGGCAGAGGTATGCACAGAATCGTTAGGCAGAAGCATGGTCGAATAACAGTCCAGGGTCAGTTCCAGATCATGCAGAGGTATGTACAGAATCGGCAGACAGAAGCGTGGTCGAATAACAAGACAGGGTCAGTTACAGAGCAGGCAGTGGCATAAGGGGTGTGAAGGCGTGTGAAAGCAGGAACTGAGGATTACGTTTACAATACTTCACTGATAATTTATTGAAGTATGGTAACGGCGAAAACATTCACTTATGCAGAGGCCTGGTTGGGAAGGACATTGGGCACAATAATAAGATGTGCCTCTTCTGACTCCTGCTCTGGTATACACCTTACATTTTTTTTTACGTCGTTGGCCTGTTGGTTTGGGAGGGATTTTATAGGGAAAGTGGCATTCGGAGGGTCGACTAAGAACATCTGATCGGATATTTTCTGGTGGGCTGTTCGCTAATAAAAGGGCAGTGAAAACTTCCTCCTGGTAGCCATGGAAGCATTTGGGGTTTTGGGTGGAGTAAATTACATATGAGTTGTATATGGCCAATTGAAAAAAATAAATTGCTACTTTTTTATACCAATGGTATGTCCGTCTTGCGGCAAGGTATGGTTGCAGCATTTGGTCATTGAAGTCGACTTCCCCCATGAACAAATTATATTCATAGATGTATTTTGGTTTTTGTATGGGGCCATTGCTTCTGGGGATTTCCACACAGGTATCATTGTGGATCAAAGACAACATGTAGACATCCCTTTTGTCCCTCCACTTCACTGCCAAAATCTCCTTGTTTCGCAGACTTGCCGTTTCTCCTTTTCGCAACTTCTTATTGACAAGACTTTGAGAAAAGCCCTTCCGGTTCTTTTTTATGGTGCCACATGCTGGCGTCTTCTTCCGGTGAAGGTTGTGGAATAGGGGCAGAGATGTGTAGAAGTTGTCTACATATAAATGGCAGCCTTTCTCCAGTAGGGGCTATATGAGGTCCCAAACAATTTTCCCACTTGATCCCAAGTAGTCTGGGCAATTAGGGGGATGCAGCTGGGTGTCCTTCCCTTCATACACTTTGAAGGCATATACGTACCCTGTGACTCGGTCACATAATTAGTATATCTTCACCCAATAGCGGGCCCTTTTGCTGGGAATAAATTGTTTGATTTTAAGTCTGCCACTAAATTTAACAAGGAACTCATCCACACATATGTGTTGGTATGGGGTAAACAGCTGGGGGAATACTTCAAAAAAATAATTTAGAAGTGGATGAATTTTGAAAAGCCTGTCATAATTTGGGTCATTTCGGGGAGGGCACTGGGTATTATCATTTCAATGGAGGAACCTCATTATCATGAGGTATCTGGTTCTGGGCATTACCTTGGAGAAGATTGGCATGTGGTGGATAGGGTGAATTGACCAATAGGAAGTCAAAGTGTTTTTTTTGGTGAATCCCATACAAAATGTGAGGCCTAAAAAAACCTTCAACTCCTCCACTGTTAGGTCTCTCCACTCGTAGGGACAGGCATAATAGGACCTTCGATTATTTAAAATAAATTGCTGTGCATAGAGGTTGCACTGGGCCACAATTGTTGATAGCATGTCCTCTGTAAAAATTAAATTAAAAAAAAATTGATTGGGGAAAAATTCTCCATGTCCCCCTGGACTCCTGGCTGGGCAGTGAAAGGGGAAATGTTGGCTTCCCCTGAATAAGGAGGAAGCCACAAGGGTTTCTGAAGGGTATAGAGAAGGCTGGCATGGGTCCTTAGCCTTTCTTGCCAAGGTACTGTGGTGCTCGTGGATGGCACTGCGGTGCTGGTGGATGCCACTGCCTCCTCACCAGAACGCCTTCGTTTGGCGGGCAGAATATCTTCCTCCTCTGAGTCACTCAGTGTTCCACTACTGAGGACTGACTCATAATTTGTGTTTGAAAGGGAATCCGAAAAAGAGAGCTCCCCGTTGCTCTCGTCGGCCTGGGCCCCATGCAGGGGAGGCTGGGACAGAGAGTTTCTGATGTGCTCACCCGGCCAAGCACGTACAAGCTTTCCCAAGCCCGGCCGGCCTCGGAACGGAGCATGCGCGGTTGCGTGGTCGGCTCGCGGCCATCTTTTTTACGGGCACAATTGCCTGTAACGGACTTTAACTGGCAGCCCAAAAGGGGGGGGCAGCCACGAAAGCCGAGAAGTTGATGCAGGAGCGGCGCCACCCCTGCACCACTGCTGCCCCGAGGCCTGGCCTCGGTCACCTTGTGAGAAATCCGGCCCTGAACAGATGGGCACTGATGAGGCGAAACAGATGCGCACTGATGAGGTGGCACAGATGTGCACTGATGAGGTGGCACAGATGGGCACTGATTAGGTGGAACATATGTGCATTGATTGATTGCACAGATGGGCACTGATTTGGCACAGGTGGGCGCTGATGAGGTGGCACAGGTGGACACTGATGAGGTGGCACAGGTGGGCCCTGATGAGGCGGAACAGATGGGCACTGATGGAGCGGAATAGATGTGCACTGATGAGATGGCACAGATGTGCACTGATGAGGTGGCACAGATGGGCACTGATGAGGCGGCACAGATGGGGTGGCACAGATGGGCACTGAGGTGGCAGAGATGGGCACTGATGAGGCGGCACAGATGTGCACTGATTGATTGCACAGATGTGCACTGATGAGGTGGCACAGATGGGCACCGATTGTCACAAGTGGGCACTGATGAGGTGGCACAGGTGGGCACTGATGAGGTGACACAGATGTGCACTGATTGTGAAGATGTGCACAGATGGACACTGATCACCGATGGCAGATTGGCACAGGTGGGCACAGATTGGCACAAGTGGGCACCGATTGGCACAGGTGAACACTGTACTGATGGGGCACTGTTTGGGCACTGTTTGGGAACTGTTGGCACTGTAATTTGTGTTATTTCACTCACAGATCGCTGTCGGATTCTCTCTCTCCTCATAAATTTCATATGTTTACATTTGAGATCATCTCTCATTGGCCACGCCGATCGCGCTGTAATTGGCCAGAGATCTGTGATTGGCTGTGTCCAAGGGACATGGCCAGCACAGAATTTCCCTGATGCGCACTCGTGAGCGTGCACAGGGAGCGAGAAAAGGTCATATGACGGCCTCCCGAAAATTTAGGTCCGCGCTGCAGCTGTCATTCGGCTGTGGCCCGGACGTCAAGAGGTAATTTAACATGAGCGCAATAATCAGTGTCTTCGTAATCTACTGACACTTCCTCCAGCTTTGCAGATAAAAGCACAGGTACATACACAGGTATGGGCAGAGGGCTGGAGGAGGTGTTTGCAGGAGCCTGACATTGCACCCATGATCCATTGATTGAGGGTGCAATACTTTGCAGGTTCCTTACAAAAAAAAAATTACATTTTTTTCTTGCAAAAGTATGTGCAATTAATTTTTTGGTTAAATGGACTTAGCATGTAAAGAGGTTGTAAACTCAGAAACAAAACAAAACAAAGAAAAAAACCTGTAAAACAAAGGCATAATGAGCTAGTATGCATCGCATGCTAGCTCATTATGAAATACTTACCTTGGAACGAAGCCCTGCAGCGGTGCCCGCACACCGCTGAGATGGCTTACATTTCCCTGGAGTTCTCGCATGCACGCGGGAGCCTCCGGTCACGGCACAGGGCCCTGGAGAAACGGCATGTGCACCGCCTTATATAGTAAGTATCTCCTAAATGGTGCAAGTTTAGGAGATATTTACAGTACCTACAAGTAAGCCTTATGATAGCCTTGTACTTTTATCAAGGAATACAAGGCTTCCTCTGATTGGCCAAGGTGGACATTGTGATATCATCTGCCTGCATCTCTCTTCAGGAGAAGCCTTGTATTCCTTAAAAAGTTGTGAACAAAAGTGATTTAGAACCTCTTAAAGATATTTATACTCATGAAAAGAATATTTCATATTAGAGTTCCCAAATTCCAGCACAAAAAATCTTCATAAGATGTAAACAATAACAGTGTGTACATTAACTAGACCAGAACATGCAAAATGAAAAAAAATTTCAATAAACGTCCACTCCCAGTGATCAAATAAGGCCCCACGGGGCAACACAGTATATAATCCGTGTATAATTTAATGTGCAGTGCTCCCGGACCACCAGATAGCTAAAAGTACCTGCTCCTTGTCAAATTCCAGTGATCTCTAAAAAACACTTTGATTTCCTATTGGTCAATTCACCCTATCCACGCGGGAGCCTCCGGTCACGGCACAGGGCCCTGAAGAAACGGCATGTGCACCGCCTTACATAGTAAGTATCTCCTAAACGGTGCAAGTTTAGGAGATATTTACAGTACCTACAAGTAAGCCTTATGATAGCCTTGTACTTTTATCAAGGAATACAAGGCTTCCTCTGATTGGCCAAGGTGGACATTGTGATATCATCTGCCTGCGTCTCTCTTCAGGAGAAGCCTTGTATTCCTTAAAAAGTTGTGAACAAAAGTGATTTAGAACTTCTTAAAGATATTTATACTCATGAAAAGAATATTTCATATTAGAGTTCCCAAATTCCAGCACAAAAAATCTTCATAAGATGTAAACAATAACAGTGTGTACATTAACTAGACCAGAACATGCAAAATGAAAAAAAATTTCAATAAACGTCCACTCCCAGTGATCAAATAAGGCCCCACGGGGCAACACAGTATATAATCCGTGTATAATTTAATGTGCAGTGCTCCCGGACCACCAGATAGCTAAAAGTACCTGCTCCTTGTCAAATTCCAGTGATCTCTAAAGAGAAGAGATCAAAGGTGCCTAAACCCATAAATGAAATCACTTCAGGATCCACTGACACTTTCCAACCTAGTCTTTTCAGTCACATTAAAATTTACAAGGATAAACAATTCTCCACAGGAATGGTGAAAAAGAACAACAGGAAACCATAGGGCAGTGATGGCGAACCTTGGCACCCCAGATGTTTTGGAACTACATTTCCCATGATGCTCACACACTCTGTAGTGTTGATGTGCATCATGGGAAATGTAGTTCCAAAACATCTGGGGTGCCAAGGTTTGCTATCACTGCCATAGGTTAACATCACTAAAACTCCCAGTTTATTACAAATAAAATATACTCACAAGCATCACTGTGATCATAGATGGAATATAAAAGGAAAGGCACTCCTCCCACTCCTCTTCACCCAGGGATGGAATATAAGCCCTCCACCCGTCCCATGTTTTAGTAAGTTTGGTGTCGTACTCCACAGTAAGATAAGGATGAGAGAGGACCATTTCCCTAGAAATCAGGAGACACTCTATGGAGTCTGACTCCAATGTTAAGGGAATTGGGCCTCAAAGGCATGTTTCAGCTGCCAGTACCGGAACTGGAAGGAGTGTGATAAAGCGTAAGATCGTCTCAGTTCTTGGAAAGGCAACAGTCTACCTTCAATGACTATATGTCTCAAGGTGATGATCGCCTTCTTTGCCCAGAGAGATGGGTCCAGAATACTATTCAGGTGGGGCAACATAGGGTTACCCCACAGGGGCATGTGTGGTGACAAATGGTTAGGCCACCTGTATATTGTCCGGTCCTCCTGCCATACCTTCACTGTGGTCCGCATGAGGGTCGTCATGAAGGGGCTGCCCCTGAGACTCCAAAATGGCAAGTTACTCAAGGCTGCATAAGAACCCAGAATTGCCGCCTCCAGGGTGACCGCTGGATTTTGTCTAGGCTGGGAGAACCACCACCTTACAGTGACCAGGACAGCTGCCCAATAGTAGAGTAAAAAGTTCGGGAGTGCCAATCCCCCTCCAGCCAGAGGGAGGTACAGTATCTGTCTCGCCACCCGGGGAGGCCTCCCAGCTCACACAAAGGATATCAGTAAACTCACTAGCCTTTTGAAGAATGACCTAGGGATATATGAGGGGGTGTTTCAGAAAAAATATAGGAATTTTGGGAGATAGATCATTGTTAAAAGGTTGATTCTCCCTACTGGTGTCAGGGATAGAGAGCACCACACAGCACATTTAGCTACCAGTTGGGTCATAAGTGGTTGTATATTTTTCCCTACATAGTCGCCCATGTTGCCGCTGATCTTGAAGCCCAAATAGGTGAATTCTTCCACCCATTTAAGCTGCGTTTGTAACCCGGCCCTTGGTGCCCTGGAGCATAGTGGGAACAGAACTGACTTGTCCCAGTTGATTCGGATACCAGAGTATCTTCCAAACTGGTTAATCAGGTCCAATGCCACTTGTAAAGAGGAAGAAGCATCTGCCAGATATAGCAGGGCATCATATCGTAAAAGGAGAGCTTTTCTTCAATAGGGCCTATCTGCAATCCCTTGACCATCATCTCTGCCCTCAACCGTATAGCCAGGGGTTCCATAGCGAGGGCAAACAGGCCCAGGGAAAGGGGGCACCCCTGTCTCGTACCCCATCCCAGTGGAAACATCTCCGAGAGACAACCATTGGTTCGAATTCTAGCTAAAGGACAATTATATAACATGCGTACCCATTTTGTGAAGCCCGGTCCGAATCCGAATCTGGAGAGTACCCTCCAGTCCACAGGTAGCCCCACTCGACAGAATCGAAGGCTTTCTCGTCGAGTGAGGCCACCACTCCCAATGACTCCTCATCCGCCCTGTCAATATGGGTGAGGAGACATCTGATATTAATATCTGTTCTCCTGCCCGGCATGAAGCCAGTCTGGTCTGAGTGTACCAGAGCCGTTATGACCGAATTCAGCCTGATCACCAGGATTTTGGCTAATATTTTGGAGTCGACGTTCAGCAGGGATATGGGGTGATACGAGGAGCACAGGGTGGGATCCTTCCCTGGTTTGGGGATCACCACTATGATTGCTTCCCGCATTGTGTCAGGGAGCTTCTTCGACCGCGGTGACGCAGCAAACAGGGTATGGATTCTAACAGTGAATTCTTCCTCATAATGTTTGTAGAATTCTACAGGAATTCCATCAGGCCCTGGTGTTTTACCAGTCTGCATGGATTTAAGGGTCCTCTGGATTTCCAACACTGTAATGGGTGCATCAAGCTGTGTACGATAGGTTTATGTAAGGACTGGTATGTCAATATCTTCCAGATAGTGTGTCAGGTCCTCATCCCTGTAGTCTACCCTGGAGCTATAGAGGGCTCTTTAATAGTCCACAAAGTGCTGATTAAGTCCCTCTGGGGAGGATACCAACTCTCCCGTGGGATCTCTGATGTGTGAGACACTCATCCCTCCCGTCTGTTCCCTAGAGAGCCAGGCCAGCAGTCTCCCCGACCTCGTTCCCTGCTCAAAAATTCGTTGGGACTGAGCAAGTAGTTTCTTCTGGGTGAGAGAGGTGCGGAGGTTAAGGACCTCTCTAGTCAACAGTTGCAGGTGGGCATACTGCTGAGGGTCCCTGGTCCTAATAAAAAGTTCTTCGCCACTAGCTGCATCTCTCTCAGCTTTCATCAATTCTGCCTTATGCTCCCAATGGACTCTGGCTATAATGGTCTGGTACTGTCCTCTCGTAGTGACCTTAAAGGCGTCCCACACCATCGTGGCATCAGCTGTGCTGGCATTGGTTGCCCAGTAACCAGTCAGTTCAGTGTGAAATTGGTTATCTACCGCAGTGTCTGAGATCCAGAATCTGGAAGGCCTCCATAGTCTGGTAGAGGAGCCCACAGAGGGATCCAGGGTCATGAGCAGTGGCGCATGGTCAGAGATTCCTCTGGGTAATATTTGTATGACTGTGACTCTCGGCAGGACCGGACCCCCCGCATATACCAGATCTTTGCGAGAGAACATCCTGTGGGAGGCTGAGTGGCATGTGTAAGCTCGGGTATGGGGGTGTCTCCATCGCCACACATCCGTCAACCCGTAGGTGTCGGCCCAATCGGCTAGCCCAGAGCAGGGATGACCCACAGATATCAACCGATCCATGGCCAAGTCAGGGACAAGGTTGAAGTCACCCAGGATCACACTATTATCAGAAGCAAATTCAGCCATTTTGGATGTTATTTGGTTCAATAGAGATAAGGAGGCTGGTGGAGGCAAATACAGACCCACAATTGTCCAGGTTAGGGAGTAAATCGTGGCATGTATTATGACAAACCTACCATCCCGGTCAAAGGCCAGGTCCAGGAGCTGGAATGGGAGAGTTTTGTGCACCAGTACACTGACTCCTCTGGCAAAGCTGGAGTGCATGGAATGGTAAAGGTAGCCCACCCATGTTTTTTTAAGTAAGAGAATTCTGCTCCTCATGATATGTGTTTCCTGCAGTATACATATGTGGGGGTTGTAAGATTTAATAAATTGGAACCACGGAGCGTTTGGTCGGGGAGTTTAACCCCCTGGTGTTCCAGGAAAGGACATTAAATGTAGACATGGGCTGTGAAGTCATTAGGGGGTTTAGGATAACAACTTAACCCGCCTCCCAAACCTGATCCCTAGACCCGGGGTGCACGCAAGTGAACATAATGCAATGCTGAAATGACATTTATCTGAGTAAAAGGTAAAAAACATTAAAAAATAAAAACCAACAATAACCCCAATAACAGAGCGGCCTTTAAGGGGCCAACACCCCCTCCTCCCACCCCACCCATCCCCTTGAAACTGAGGAGCGCTTGCAACCCATAATCCTTTACGGCATGTTGGCCATCAAGGGGGCCTGTGCAAGCGGCCTTATTGCCCCTCCGGAAAGTATGTGGAGGGTACAGGCGGGCTAATAAGTCTTGCTCCATGGCTTCCGCTGGGACAGTTGAGATGCCCAGGAGGGGAGTCAGTTGTAGCCAGGATAGATGCACAGTGAACCCTCGGATTACAAGCATAATCCGTTCCAGGAGTATGCTCGTAATCCAATGTACTCGCAGATCAAAGCGAGTTTTCCAATTGAAGTCAATGGAAACGAAAATACTTAGTTCTGCATTGACTTCAATGGGATGCAATACCGCATGCGGCCGGAGGCGGGGGGTGCCGGAGAGCCTCGGAAACGGCCGAAAAGGCCCGAGGGACACTTCGGCGGACCTCGGCAAACCTCGGAAAGACTCCGTTCATGAGCCTTTCCGAGGTTTGCCAAGGTCAGCCGAACTGTCCTCGGGCATTTCCGTGCATTTCTGAACGGCGCCGATCGGTGACTTTTTGGCTCTGCTCGGGTCCGGCGCCCCCCACCACAGGCCAAAAGCAGTACTGCACACTGCTTTTGGCCTAAATCCTGCTCGTTTTGCGAGACAACACTTGCGAACCAAGTTAGGAATTTTAGAAATACAGTGCTCGGTTTGCGAAACGTTCGTTTACCGCATTACTCTCAAACCGAGGTTCCACTGTAGTACCATTAGGCTACCCCTCCAGGCTAAGGCATAATCAAAGTGTGATCCAAGGCATAACGGACAGTAATATATGTGCAGTTTCTCACCGCAACATGTAGGTAAAGTGTGTAGTTTCAGTCTCCTGACACCGTCAGGGGCGCAGACATGTGTTACAAAAGTGAACATAACCTAGCACAACAGGTGCAACCAAACCTCTCTCATAGGCCCCCCTAGGCTCTCCCCAAGCAGTCACCGCTGGCATCATGAATCTATAGTATATCCCTGGGTCCAAGGACTTAGTGAGGACAGGGTATAGTGTGATTCAGAGGCTCAGAGCAATGCGCTGATTCCCACAATGTTTTGAGTAGAGCAGGACCCCCTGCTGAGGCCCCCGTCCGGCTCACAGTCCGCCCAGAGCAATAGGGTGACACAGGCGCAGGGGGGAGATTCAGCAGCAAGCGGACCGAAGGTGGAACCAGAGAGGCATCTATATATTCAGAGAGGTATAACTCACGGTTTCAGGCATCAACGGGCTCTTGGCACTGATTCAATCCATACTGCAGCATCACGAGGCGTAGTGAAGAAGCGTGTGGATTCGCCATCTTGGACTCTCAGGCGCGCTGGAAAAAGAATGCTGTACCGGATGTTCCATGCTCTCATGGCTGCCTTGACCTGATCAAATGATTTTCAGAGTTTCTGTGTCTCCACAGAATAATCGGGAAAGATAAGCAGCTTGGCATTTTGAAAGCACAGGTCTCCTATGGCCTGGGACGCTCTGAGGATTTCATCCCAGTCCCTTAAATTCTGGAGCTTGAGTATGAATGTTCTCAGTGGGGATCCCGGGGGTCCCGGCTTCGGTGGCACACGGTGTGCCCTTTCCACCACGTATTGTGGGGACAGTCGTGCATCCGGGAGAAGGGAGCAAAGCAAAACTTCAATAAAGGTAGTCGAATGGTGCCCCTCTGCTCCCTCTGACAGGCCGACGATGCGGAGGTTGTTCCTCCTGTTCCTGTTTTCTGCATCCTCGGCTTTGTATTCCAGTGCCTTTACCTTGGTCTGAAGGGATCGGATGGCCGCCGAATGCTCCAAAATGTTGTCCTCTGCGTGCCGACTCACTGCTCGGTCTCTGTTACGCGAGACCGCAGCTTGTCCATGTCTTGCCGCATTAGGCCCATGTCAAGTTGAACGGCTTCAATTTTCGCCGTTAATGTAGATTGGCAGGTGGCGATAGCAGCCATCACCTCCGCAAGCCAGGGAGGTCTGGCATCAGGCTCTTCCACTGCTGCTGTTTGAGAGGCCTTGTGCGAGCCTCTTTTGGCGTGGGTCTCCACGTGTGCGGGAGGGAGAGGCGACGGGATCTCCTCTGCTGCTGGGAAAGTGGGAAAGAGTCTCCTTCCTTTACCGGCACAAGCCACTGATGATCTTTGTCTCATTCAGGGATTGTGAAGATCAATTTCGGTGAGATAGAGAGCCAGGATCCGAGTTAGTACGAGTTGCCCAGTGGAGCTCTAGCTAGAAGCAGCAGCTCACCTCGCTATCCTGGACACGCCCCCTTTCTGCCACTTTTTAAACAGTTTTGTTTCCATGCTTCCTTCAGCCCACTAATTAAGGGGAGTGGTTAATTGGTCACAGGTGCTTGAGGCCTATATAACCTTGTGTAGAACTCATTGTGAGCCTGCTCATCTTTGAACTTGCTGGAACTTAGACCAAGTGGAACTGGACTAAGTGGTGAGTTAAAAACCAGAGTTAGCTGAACTGGACTAAGTGGTGAGTTAAAAACCAGAGTTAGTGGAACTGGACTAAGTGGTGAGTTAAAAACCAGAGTTTAAAACAGGAGGTTATAACAGGGGTCAAAGTACCTGTGTAGTGTCAGTACCCGAGTGTTGTCTGTGTAGTGTGTGTGGATCATTAGTACTTGTGTACTGTGTACTTGTGTATTGTGAGTGCACATAGGTCTGCGAGTGTACGTAGGTCTGCGAGTACCTGTGTATTGTCTTGTTGAGTACCTGTGTATTGTCTTGTTGAGTAGGGGTGGGCTTTATGTTCGGGTCGAACATGAGTTCTACTCGAACATTGGCTGTTTGCCCATTCGCCGAATAGCGAACAATTTGGGGTGTTCGTGGCAAATTAGAAAGCCGCGGAACACCCTTTAAAAGTCTATGGGAGAAATCAAAAGTGCGAATTTTAACGGTTAATATGCATGGTATTGTCATAAAAAAGTGTTTGGGGACCTGGGTCCTGCCCCAGGGGACATGTATCAATGCAAAAAAAAGTTTTTTTCAGGAGCAGTGATTGTAATAATGCTTAAAGTGAAACAATAAAAGTGAAATATTGCTTTAAATTTCGTACCTGGGGGGTGTCTATAGTATGCCTGTAAAGTAGCGCATGTTTCCCGTGTTCCGTGTTTAGAACAGTCCCTGCACAAAATGACATTTCTAAAGGAAAAAAAGTAATTTAAAACTACCCGCAGCTATAATGAATTGTCAGGTCCCGGCAATACAGATAAAAGTCATTGAAAAAAACGGCAGGGGATTCCCCCACAGTCCATTACCAGGCCCTTTGGGTCCTGTATCAATATTAAGGGGAACCCCGAACCAAAATTTAAAAAAAAAATTGTGTGGGGGGTCCCCCCAAATTTAATACCAGGCCCTTCAGGTCTGGTATGGATATTAAGGGGAACCCCGCACCAATTTTTTTTTTAAAATGGCGTGGGGGTCCCTATGGCTTCTCTGTAGCGTCAGAGGGGAGCGGACCGGGTGGCCAGCCAGATAATTTACCAGTTTCTCCCGTGTAGTTCTGGGCTGGTCCCTCACTTTTCTCATAATCATCCTTACCCCATGGTTATTTTGTATTTCTTCCATTTGCGAAAAATTGCGTGGGGGTCCCCCCAAATTCAATACCAGACCCTTCAGGTCTGGTATGGATATTAAGGGGAACCCCGTGCCAAATTTTTTTTTAAAAATGGCGTGGGGGTCCCCCTCAAAATCTTTATCAGACCCTTCAGGTCTGGTATGGATTTTAATGGGAACCCCGCACCAAAATTTAAAAAAAAAATGGCATGGGGCTCCCCTCAAAATCCGTACCAGACCCTTATCCGAGCACGCAACCTGGCAGGCCGCAGGAAAAGAGGGAGGGACGAGAGAGCACCCCCCCCCTCCTGAACCGTACCAGGCCACATGCCCTCAACAAGGGGAGCGTGCTTTGGGTAGCCCCCCCAAATCACCTTGTCCCCATGTTGATGGGGACAAGGGCCTCATTATTATTATTTTTATTATACAGGATTTATATAGCGCCGACAGTTTACACAGCGCTTTACAACATTAGGGCAGACAGTACAAGTACAATACAATTCAATACAGGAGGAATCAGAGGGCTCTGCCCGTTAGAGCTTACAATCTAGGAGGGAGGGTCAAGTTATACAAAAGGATAATAGCTGTGGGGGATGAGCTAATGGAGAAAATAGTGCAGTTGTTAGATGGAGGCAGGATAGGCTTCTCTGAAGAGGAAAGTTTTCAGGGAGCGCCTAAAAGTGGATAGATTTGGAGACAGTCTGACAGATTGGGGTAGGGAATTCCAGAGGATGGGCAAGGCTCAGGAGAAGTTCTGTAGGCAGATATGGGAGGAGGTGATGAGGGAGCAAGAGAGTAGGAGGTCTTAGGAGGAACAGAGAGGGCGATTAGGTTGGTATTTTGAGACTAGGTTAGTGATGTAGCTGGGGGCGAATTTAATTCGCTGGGTGAGTGGTAGCCAATGGAGGGATTGGCAGAGGGGGGTAGCAGACACTGAGCGGTTTGTAAGGTGGATGAGTCTGGCAGCAGCATTCATGATGGACTGAAGGGGGGATAGTCTATTTAAAGGTAAGCCAATGAGGAGGGAGTTGCAGTAGTCGAGGCGAGAGATAACCAGGGAGTGAATCAGGAGCTTTGTGGTTTCATTGGTTAGAAAGGGATGTAGTTTAGAGATGTTGCGGAGGTTGAGGTGGCAAGCTTTGGAGAGTGATTGGATGTGGGGCCGAAAGGAGAGTTCAGAATCCAGGATAACCCCTAGCACCCTGACATGTTGGGACGGGTGGATGGTTTTGCCATTGCTCTTGACAGACAAGTTAGGGGCAGAGGCACGTGGGGGAGGAAATATTATAAGCTTGGTTTTGAACAAGTTGAGTTTGAGGAAGTGGTGTGACATCCATACAAATATGTCGGTTAGTAAGTTAGTGATGCGTGAGGAGACTGATGGAGTGAGTTAAGGGGTGGAGAGATAGATTTGTGTGTCGTCAGCATAGAAATGATATTGAAAGCCGTAAGAGGCTATCAGCTGACCCAGGGAAGATGTGTAGATTGAAAATAAAAGAGGTCCAAGAGAACCTTGGGGGACCCCGACTGAGAAGGTAAGAGGAGTGGAGGAAGTAGAATTGTAAGTGACACTGAAGGTGCGTTGGGATAGGTAGGATAAGAGCCACTGACGAGCACAGTCATGGAGACCGAGGCAGTAAAGTTTTTTGAGGAGGAGGGGGTGGTCAACTGTGTCAAAGGCAGCTGAAAGATCCAGAAGTAGGAGTACAGAATAGTGTCCGTTGGTTTTTGCAGTTAGTAGGTAATTTGTGAGTTTTAAAAGAACAGTTTCTGTGGAGTGTTGAGGGCGAAATTCAGATTGAAGGGGATCAAGAAGGTTGTTTTTAATGAGGTGGTCACTCAGTTTGTTGTAAACCAGGCGCTCAAGGAGTTTAGAGGAAAAGGGGAGCAAGGAGATAGGGCATAGGTTGTTAAGATTGGTAGGGTCCTAGGACGACTTTTTAAGTATGGGGGTGACCAGTGCATGTTTTAGAGCATTGGGGAAGATGGCAGAGGTGAGGGAGAGATTGAAAATGTGGGTTAGAGAGTGTAGGATGGAGTCAGAGGGCGACCGTAGCATTTGAGAGGGAATAGGGTCCAGGGGACAGGTGGTTAGGTGGGCCATAGAAAGGAGTTTAGCAACTTCGTCTGTAGTAGCAGATTTGAATGGGGGGAGTGTCAGTTGTACCTGTTGACATGGGGTCTTAGCTGGGAGAGATATCTGTAGAGTGGAGATTTCATCATGGATTGTATTAATCTTGTTTTTGAAGTGATTAGCGATCTCCTGGGCAGTGAGTAAGTCAGTGGGTGGAGGCAGTGGAGGACAAAGTAGAGAGTTGAAGGTAGAGAAGTGTTTATGGGGACTGGATGAGAAGGTGTTAATAAGAGTAGTAAAATAGGTTTGCTTGGCTGTGTGGAGGAAAGAATAGTATTTTTGGAGGGCAGATTTGTATTGGTTGAAGTCTTTGAGAGACTTAGTCTTGTGCCACAGACGCTCAAGAGCGCGACTACGTTTTTTGAGAATTTTAGTGTCATCTGTTTGCCAGGGTTGTAGGGGTCGAGGTCTAATTCTGCGTGTAGTGAGGGGAGCGAGCTTGTCCAGGGTGGAGGACAGGGATTTATTGTAGATGTACGTGGCTTGGTTGGGGCAGGACAGGGGAGAGATTTTGTCATAGAGGTGGTCAGTAGCAGAATAGAGGAGAGAGGATTTGAAGTTGCGAAAGTTTCTATGGGTGATGGTTAGGCGATTGGAGGGAAAGGTGGTGGAAGACAGGGGGAGAAAGAAACTAATAAGGTGATGGTCGGAGAGAGGAAAAGGATTGTTTGAGAAGTTGCATGGAGTGCATAGGTAGGAGAATACAAGGACAAAGGTGTTCCCATCAGAGTGAGTAGAAGCCTGTACCCATTGCTTCAGGTCAAATGAAGAGGTTAGACTAAGAAGTTTAGAAGTAGCAGGAGTGTTTGTATTAGCAGGGATGTTGAAATCACTGAGAAGGATTGTGGGAATTTCCGAAGAGAGAAAGTAGGGTAGGCAGGCAGAAAACTCATCAAGGAAAGTCGATAATGTTCCAGGGGGCCGGTAGATCACAGCAATTCTTAGGGAAGTAGGAGAGAATAGACGGATACAGTGGGCTCTGGGGGGATAGGAGGAATCCCACTCCACCTCCCTTGCGTCCATTAGGCCTAGGGGAGTGAGTCCAGTGAAGGCCACCCTGGGATACTGAAGCAGAAGAAGGGGTGTCATATTTGTGGAGCCAGGTTTTCGGTGAGAGCAAGTAGATTAAAGGAATTAGTGACAAAGAGGTCATGAACAGCAGTGAGTTTGTTGCAGACAGAGCCGGCGTTCCAGAGGGCGCAGGAGAGAGGGACGCTGGCGTTGGGAAGAAGAGGAATGGAGACTAAATTGCATAGATTGTGACTACTGCCAGAGGGTGTAGGGTGATGGTGATGGGTGTGTTGGGCACAGTTAAATAAGGGAGGCCCAGGGTTTGGGGAAATATCTCCAGCGGTTAGGAGAAGCAGAAGAGTAAGGCAGGTAATATGAGAATATGATTTGTATGAGGGGACATGCTTCAGTATCCGGGGGGGTTTGTTAGCAAGTGGGCTTAGAGTTAGAAAGAGGTGATGAGTGCAGTAATAGGGGGAGGGGAGAAGTGAGGGTGATATGTACAGATTGTGGGGTGGAGCAGAGGGGTGAAGAAAAGAGAGTTTGAGGAGAGAGGCAGCAATTGTGAAAAGGAGGAGAGGTAAAGAGTGCATGTTTCAGAGAGGAAGGTGAGATAATTTGGAATTTAGGTCATCTGCGGTCTGCTGTGGTTGGCTTTGTGCAAATCGCCGAAGTGCAAGAGGAGAAGTGCCACTTATTTAAAGAACCCCACTTCTTTGGAAGAACCCCCTATATGTGCAGCCCCCTGTATGTGTTTCCCTGTAAAGAAGGCCTTGTTTTTATACTGTGTGTTGGGTGTGGGTTGAATCTGGCAATTAATCAATTAGGAGGGGATATTAGGAACACAGCTAGCAAAGCAAAACTTTCACACCACAATCAAACTGCAAGGGGACTAACAGGCCAAAATTGTAAAGATAAGGAAACCCATAATTTAGGTAAAACTTAATAGCTAAATAAACATTGAAATAATGTGAGCATGGCTACAGATGGAGTTGAAACAGTGGTGACAAACAGATTTACCAAATATGCATGTGAGCAGTCAGTCAATATTCAGTTTAATGTATATGGAGGTATAAACGCAGATTTACCAAATATGCATGTGAGCAGTCAGTCAATATTCAGTTTAAGGTATATGGAGGTATAAACGCAGATTTACCTGTGAAGAGAGAAGAAAATGTTCAGAGGGCCTCATCCCCACAACCCTTGCCCGGTGGTTGTGGGGGTCTGCGGGCAGGGGGCTTATCGGAATCTGGAAGCTCCCTTTAACAAGGGGATACCCAGATCCTGGACCCACCCCCCCCCCCAGTGTGAAATGGTAACGAGGTACAAATGTACCCCTACCATTTCACAAAAAAGTGTCAAAATGGTAAAAATGACATTACACGGCTTGGGGACAAGTCCTTTATTAAACCCCCACCCACCCCCGGTCCGCCCCCCCCTCTGACGCACGGGGACATCCCTATGACTTCCCTGTAGCGTCAGAGGGGGCGGACCAGGTGGCGGACTCTCGGACTGTTCTAAACACAGGAAACATGCGCCACTTTACAGGCATACTATAGACACCCCCCAGGTGCGAAATTTAAAGGAATATTTTACTTTTATTGTTTCACTTTAAGCATTATTAAAATCACTGCTCCCCAAAAAATGTCAATTTTTAAAACTTTTTTTTGCATTGATACATGTCCCCTGGTGTAGGACCCAGGTCCCCAAACACTTTTTATGTCAATAACTTGCATATAAGCCTTTAAAATTAGCACTTTTGATCATTTAAGTTCGTGTCCCATAGACTTTAACAGTGTTCGCATGTTCGAACAAATTTTTTGCCTGTTCGCATGTTCTGCTGCGAACCGAACCGGGGGGTGTTTGGCTCATCCCTATTGTTGAGTATCTGTGTATTGGTTTGTTGAGTATTAGTGTGTCAGGAAGCTAGTTGTTAGGTCATTTGGACAGGGTATAATCCCCAATCCTCATTAAATTAATAGGCACGATGCCCGGCGGGTGTGGAGAGACGACTCGTTGTACATCTTGTGGCATATATGTGTTCCTTGATCATCCGATCGAGGGTGAATACTGTTGTGCAAAATGTAAGCACATTGTTTCCCTGGAAGCCCAGCTTCTGAATCTGGGGAAGCAACTGTCAGCACTGAGAAGTCCCTCCTCTCAGAAACCATGAACCAGACCGAGACAGAAGTACAGTTAAATCACACTTGTTTATAATAAAAATAAAAAGGTAAATAGAGTAAGCGTAGTCAAAGCATAGCCAGAGTCCAGTAACTGGATTGGGTAGTCAGCCAAGCCAGAGTTCAGTAACCAGATCGGGTAATCAGCCAGGCCAGAAGTCAGGGATCCAAGTGGAGGAACAGCAAGAAGGATAAGGAGCCAGAAGGGATGTCAGCAAGCCAGTCTTTCAACAGGAACGCAGGAGATGGTTTCTTGTGATGTGACCAAGGCGAAGGCAGGAAATAAGTAATCTGGACGTCTTTAAGTAGGTGGGACTGATGAGCAGATCCACAACAGCTGGTTAACTGTGGAGAGAGAAGAGAGCTGGCAATTAGCCAACAGCTGAGCGGCCAGCTCAGAGAAGGAAGGGCTGAACCAGCCCTGACACCTCCATACTAAAGGAGAGCCAAGAACGTACACGGCAGGTGCTGGCAGGGGCCAGCACAGAGGCAGGTGGAGAGAAAGAGGTGCAGGCACTAGGAAAGAGTAGATGGGTGACAGTCAGGAAGGGTAGAGCGGGAAGTGCCAGGGAGGCTGATCCAGGGCTGGAGCATCCCAATAAGTACACTCCATTTAGTCACATTGGTGAAACCAGTCAGGGACCAGCACTGCTGGAGCTGAGGGACTCTTCTAGCTGCCGGGGGAAGAACTCCTCCAGTGAGAGTGGGGGGGAAATGAAGGGAAAGGAAAGACAGTTTCTGGTGGTAGGGGACTCAATTCTTAGAAGGACAGAGAGGACAATCTGTAACAAAGACCTGAAGTGCCGAATTGTATGTTGTCTACAGAGGTAGAGATAGTCAGCGGGGAACATATTCCAGAGGGTAGTATTGGTGGCATTAGTGATAGGTTGACCAAAGCACAAAAACCCAAGGTAAGTATAGTAGCAAGTCCTAGTTTCAGTCTCGGAACACCCAATAAGAGGATAATATATGACCAAACTACTTGGCATGTTCACCAATGCCAGGAGCCTGGCAGACAAGATGGGTGAACTAGAGATACTGTTGAACAAGGAGGATTTGGATTTTGTGGGAATTTCAGAGACCTGGTTCAACAGCTCTCATGATTGGCTGGCAGCCATTCAAGGGTATACCCTTTATTGCAAGGATAGAGAGGGTAAAAAAGGAGGGGGGGTATGCCTATATATCAAGAATAATGTACAAGTGAATGTGAGAGATGACATCATTAACCACTTCAACCCCGGAAGGATTTACCCCTTTCCTGACCAGAGCACTTTTTACTTTGGCACTGCGTCGCTTTAACTGCTAATTGCGCGGTCATCCAATGCTGTACCCAAACGAAATTTGCGTCCTTTTCTTCCCACAAATAGAGCTTTCTTTTGATGGTATTTGATCACCTCTGCCGTTTTTATTTTTTGCGCTATACACGGAAAAAGACCGAAAATTTTGAAAAAAAATTATATTTTCTACTTTTTGTTCTAAAAAAAATCCAATAAACTCAATTTCAGTCATACATTTAGGCCAAAATGTATTCGGCCACATGTCTTTGGTAAAAAAAATGTCAATAAGTGTATATTTATTGGTTTGCGCAAAAGTTATAGCGCCTACAAACTAGGGTACATTTTCTGGAATTTACACAGCCTTTAGTTTATGACTGCCTATGTTGTTTCTTGAGGTGCTAAAATGGCAGGGCAGTACAAAACCCCCACAAATGACCCTATTTTGGAAAGTAGACACCCCAAGGAAATTGCTGAGAGGCATGTTGAGCCCATTGAATATTCATTTTTTTTTGTCCCAAGTGATTGAATGACAAAAAAAAAAATTACAAAAAGTTGTCACTAAATGATATATTGCTCACACAGGCCATGGGCATATGTGGAATTGCACCCCAAAATACATTTAGCTGCTTCTCCTGAGTATGGGAATACCACATGTGTGGGACTTTTTGGGAGCCTAGCCGCGTACGGGGCCCCGAAAACCAATCACTGCCTTCAGGATTTCTAAGGGCGTAAATTTTTGATTTTACTCCTCACTACCTATCACAGTTTTGAAGGCCATAAAATGCCCAGATGGCATAAACCCCCCCCCCAAATGACCCCATTTTGTAAAGTAGACACCCCAAGCTATTTGCTGAGAGGCATGGTGAGTATTTTGCAGCTCTCATTTGTTTTTGAAAATGAAGAAAGACAAGAAAAATTTTTTTTTTTCTGTTTTTCAATTTTTAAAACTTTGTGACAAAAAAGGAGGTCTGCAAAATACTCACTATACCTCTCAGCAAATAGCTTGGGGTGTCTACTTTCCAAAATGGGGTCATTTGTGGTTTTATTTTTGCCACCTGGGCATTCCATGGCCTCCGAAACTGTGATAGGCAGTGAAGAGTAAAATCAAGAGTAAAGAGTAGAATCAAAAATTTACGCCCTTAGAAATCCTGAAGGCGGTGCTTGGTTTTCGGGGTCCCGTGCGCGGCTAGGCTCCCAAAAAGTCCCACACATGTGGTATCCCCATACTCAGGAGAAGCAACAGAATTAATTAAGTAATTTCACATATTCCCATGGCATGTTTAAGCAATATATCATTTAGTGACAACTTTGTGCAAAAAAAAAAAAAATATTGTCTCTTTCCTGCAACTTGTGTCACAATATAAAATATTCCATGGACTTGACATGCCTCTCAAATAGCTTGGGGTGTCTACTTTCCAAAATGGGGTCATTTGGGGGGGGTTTGAACTGTCCTGGCATTTTATGCACAACATTTAGAAGCTTATGTCACACATCACCCACTCTTCTAACCACTTGAAGACAAAGCCCTTTCTGACACTTTTTGATTACATGAAAAAATTATTTTTTTTTGCAAGAAAGTTACTTTGAACCCCCAAACATTATATATTTTTTTAAAGCAAATGCCCCACATATTAAAATGGTGGGTGTTTCATTTTTTTTTCACACAGTATTTGCGCAGCGATTTTCCAAAGCATTTTTTGGGGAAAAAACACACTTTTTTAAATTTTAATGCACTAAAACACACTATATTGCCCAAATGTTTGATGAAATAAAAAATATGATCTTAGGCCGAGTACATGGATACCAAACATGACATGCTTTAAAATTGCGCACAAACGTGCAGTGGCAACAAAATTAATACATTTTTAAAAGCCTTTAAAAGCCTTTACAGGTTACCAATTTAGATTTACAGAGGAGGTCTACTGCTAAAATTACTGCCTTCGATCTGACCTTCGCGGTGATACCTCACATGCATGGTGCAATTGCTGTTTACATTTGACGCCAGACCGACGCTTGCGTTCGCCTTAGCGCAAGAGCAGGGGGGTGATAAGGTCAGGGATTTAATTTAGAGTTCTCACTTAATATGATGCCTACATGTAAATCTGTTTTTAACTTTTTGGCTGTTGAACTCAATTGAAGCTGCTTTTGTTTTCTTGTAACTATATTGCCATGGTGTTGAAGCTTGTGTTCGTAGCCCAGGTGACTCCTGTTGTTGTTTACCCTTGCCCTGTGTGGGGGGGCTGTGCTGATGCTATTGTTTGTATAATTGCCTATAAAAAGGCCTTTGAAAGAAGTAAAGAGCAGCAGTCCATTATGCTGAGAACTTTGATACAGACATACCTGACTCTGTGTCTTAATTCCTATAAGAAGCAATAATTTGACAAAGCAATATAAACTATAAGCAACTTATTTAAAAGTTGAATCTAACATTTGGCGCCCGAACAGGGACCCACCAAGTTGCTACAAGAGGTGGTTGAGCTACGCTGACGGAACCAAAGGACAGGCATTCCGGGAACCACAGATCAAAAAACCTGGCCAGGTAAGAAAAAGCTTTATTTTTCTTATATTCTGTGCTCCCCTGATTTGTGCCTAGCCGTTCTGTCAGTTACGGTTCTCCTGGTTTTAAAACACCAGCCTCTGTAGTGGTGAGTCTAGAATTACTGCATATTTTCGTTTATATTGCTGGAATTATTTGTTTGTTTTGTTATCTGTGTTTGTCTTGTCTGTCTTGTTGAGAAAGTGAATGAGCCTTGTCAAGGATGGTATGAGTTAGAAGGGGATTGCCGAACTAAGCAACGGAATGCGCCTTACCTCACACGATTGGGAACCTGAGGGCTTGTGAGCTTGGGGGTCTGACGCTTTTGCTTAACCTCACATCTAACTCATAAACCATAGACGGGTTGAGAGTTTAAGCCCTGTCTGCTCCATAAAGCAGGGATAAGAGTGCATGAGAGGGATCCCAGATACGAGGGGGGGAATAAGATCTCCAAAAGTCCGGAGATCTAGTCGGATACCTGGCCACTTAAAGGAATGCTTGTATATGTTGTAGCCGCATTTTTGTATATGTTGTAGCCGCATTCTGGTTTGTTATTGGGCTAGCATATAAAGTAATTATTTGTTATTGGGCTAGCATATAAAGTAATTCGATTTCAGAAATCTCATTCCGGAAGAGGTTTCTAGTATTCTAGCACCCTAGGAGGAAGGCAACGAGGAACTAGTGTAACTTAGCTGGTTTGTTATTGGGCTAGCATATAAAGTAATTATTCATTCTTGTATATGTTGTAGCCGCATTATATTGTACACTAAGTGTCCCACACGCTACCTAGGCAGGACTGTTAGAATGGGCCAGAGGAACACAAAACCCCGTCAGGGAATTGTGGCGCACTATACGGTGCCACAGATAATTAAGAACATTTATGGGAAAACCGAAGCACAGGACTTAAAGGATGTCCTTCGTAAATTTAAGGTGAAAGGAGCAGCGGGCTTAGACCCGGATGTATGGAGTGAAATAAAAAGGGACAGACAAGGAGAGGTGTTAGAGAAGCAATGGATGCGTCAGGTTCAGTGCTTAATTAAGGTCTCAAATAGAGCGAAAAAAGAGGGGTGGAAATATAATCCAGATTGTGATGGTTGGGATATGAAAGATAGAAGAACAAAAAATGTTGAGGCTCCCAGCTCAGCCATCCCACCCCCATACACTGACGTAGAACGCAAACCACACAAGATATATCCGGTACTTGAGGGGAGAGGATGGGTTTGTCAGGATTGTGGAGCACAAAACCCAGAATGGGCAGTAGAATGTGTGCATTGTGGGGCACAAAAACCTCATCCAGAAGCTGTAGCTCCCGTACGCACTGATACACGCATTGTTCAGGTAAACAATCCAGAATTTGGACAAGCAGCCCATCCAAATGCCCCACCTACTGTCACTCGTAGAATGCAAATAAGGACTTGGGCACCATGGTCGGCAGACACCCTTATGGCATTAATACAGAGCGCCCCAGACCCAGTAGCAAAGTCAGCTGCTTTTTGTAGATTTGTGACACAGTTAATGAATACACATGAAGCGACCTGGCAGGATGGGGAGGATCTATGCAGACACAAAATGACTCTGACCCTGTTTAACCAGTTTATGACAGAAATAGGTCCACACAGACCTGCAGGACAAGTTGATGGGGATGGCAATTTAGAGACAGGACATGTCAGACATATAGACTCAAGGGCCCCTTTTATTGCTAGATTAGAAGCTTTTTGTCAGGCAAAACAACAGGAGAGGGGGTCCATATCACCTATGAAGCAAATGCCAGGACAGACTGTATCGGAATTTTACTTATCTATGGAAAGTATGATGGCAGATGAGGGATTGGACTTGGCCCTGCCAGTCACAATCCGAGCCTTCAATAGACAATTTATGGAGGGATTAATTCCACAGATAAGTGAGAGACTGAAAGCCTGCACACCAGAGTGGAGGGCAACTAGAGATAGAGGGACGTTGTTACAAAAAGCGCAAGGCATAGAGGCGGACTTAGCAGAAACCAAAGGGAGGAAATCTCATGCTATCAACGCACTCGGGGGTCCCCAAGAGCAAGGTAGAGGTTCCTTTCGCAAACCCCTTACCTGTCACTACTGTAACAAGATTGGTCACATCAGACGCAACTGTAGGAAAAGAATAAGGGATGAAGGAGAGGAAGGTGTTGATTCTCCAGTTAATCAGAGAAGGAACCAGCCCAGGGACAACAAAAATAGTCATATCAGGCAGCAGGGAGATGGTCCACGAGCATGACTCGCCCCGGTTTTAGAAAAATCCAAAACAACAATGCTTAAGACAAATATAACGGTTGGTAATAAGAAAATCTCTTGTTTAGTCGATACAGGAGCTTCACGCTCGTTACTTTCTGACTCTGAACTACTCCCTGGCCAAAAATCACCTGACACTTTACTAATAACTGGATATGATGGCATTTTAGCCGACGCCCCACTTACAAAACCTCTGAAAGTTAAAGTAGGAAACCACATGTTCCTTTCACGCTTTCTGGTATCCAGAGGAGCCCCCACTAATTTGTTAGGAGCTGACATTTTGCAGAAAATAGGAGCTAACATTACCTATCACCCAGATGGCACTGTCACCTTAGCTATAGGGGATAATCAAGAACACATGGAGATGTGTAACCTGATACAATACCTAGAGGAGGAATCGGAATTGTCCGGCCCACCTCCTTCAGACTTAGATCAGATTTTGTCGTCCCTTCCAGGAGAACTATGGGAGAAACATCCAGCTGATGTTGGACTTTTGCCCATACCTCCGGTTACCCTACAGCTGATTCCAGGAGCAGTGCTTCCCCAACAAAAACAGTATCCACTCAGTGCACCCCAAGAGGCGGCCATAGAAATGCAGGTCCAATCCTTCTTAAAAAGTGGAGTTCTAAAAGAGGTAAAATCACCGGCAAACACTCCCTTGTACCCGGTTAAAAAGAAATCAGTAGCCGGTAGTCCGGTTAAGTATAGAATGGTCCAAGACCTTAGAGCGGTCAACAAAATACTAGCCCCGATGACACCTTTAGTACCCAATCCACATACATTACTGTCACAAATACCATCAACCAGTATGTACTTTACGGTTATAGATTTAGCGAATGCTTTCTTTTCCGTCCCGCTTGCTGAAGAATGCCAACTTTGGTTCGCATTTTCAATCAAAAATCGGCAACTAACCTGGACACGCCTACCTCAGGGTATGGCGCATTCACCTACCTTGTATTCGCAAGCATTGCAAACGGTGTTGGGAGAATGGGTACCACCAGATTCCTGTGTATTGTTACATTATGTGGATGATTTATTGTTATGCTGCCCTGACAAGGAAACTTGTTTGGCCACCACCCTTAATTTGTTGCGATTTTTGGCAGAAAAAGGTTGCAAGGTTAATAAGAAAAAGTTACAAGTGTGTCAGGAAAAAGTTATCTTTTTGGGACATTGTATATCACAGGGTACGAGACATCTCACTGAGGAGAGGGTTCAAGTGATAAAGGGAATGTTACCCCCACGGAATTTCAAACAATTGCGTATGTTTTTAGGTATCGTGTCATATTGTAGACAGTGGATACCACATGCTAGCGCTTTGATGCAGCCATTATACGATTGTTTGAAAATTGTACCGTATATGCTTACAGAAGTAGCTTATGAATCGTTTATCACTTTGAAAAAGTTGTTGATTTCTGCCCCGGCTATTGGGATACCAGATTACACCAAGATATTCAACCTGTACATTGCTAAGATCACTGGACATGCCACAGGTGTTCTGACACAGGCACATGTAAAACAAAGACCAGTCGCTTACTTTTCAGCAGCATTAGATCCAGTATCTAGAGGTTCACCGTCTTGTGTACGGGCGGTAGCTGCAGTGTCAATTATCATAGATAAGTCATCAGAGATTGTTCTAGACAATCCAGTCGTAGTGCATACCACACATGACATACATGCAATCTTGTCTCAGGTACAGCCCAAACACATTTCAATGGCTAGGCAATTAAGGTTACAGTGTACTTTACTCTTACCTCCAAATGTTACTTTTCAGCGCTGTACAACCTTAAATTTGGCTACCTTTTTGCCTCTTCAGTCACCAGATTTGGCAAGGGGGAATGATAGTGCTAATAGTACTAGTGAGAAAGGAAATGAGGTATCTGACACTCTTTTGTTTAAACAAGTAGATGAACACGATTGTTTTCAGCTCATGGAACAGGAGACAATGGGATTTCCACATGTTACAGATACACCAATTTTTAATGCTGAGCACACTTTGTACATAGATGGCAGTAGGTTTGCTGATGACAAGGGTAAATATCACACAGGTTATGCCGTAGTGACTGATACACAGGTGACTGACGCACAGCCCTTACCAGCCCACATGTCAGCACAAGAAGCAGAATTAAAAGCTTTAGAACAAGCCCTAGAATACTTAAAAGAACGAGAAGGGAATATTTACACTGACTCTGCCTACGCTTATGGTGTAGCGCACGATTATGGCCACATATGGAGGGCTAGAGGTTATCTGACAGCAGCAGGTACACCTGTAAAACTTGGTGAAGGGATTAAGAGAGTCCTGAACAATCTTCAAAAGGTTAAACGAGTGGCCATCATGAAGATAGCGGCACACACGAGCGCAAAAACAATTGAGGCAAAAGGAAATGCATTTGCAGATTTGACTGCAAAACAGGCAGCTCTAGGGGAAGGAAGCCCTGAGACCTTAGCAGCGGTAGAGGTGAGTATCCCAGAACCAACATGGCAGCAGCTGAGTAAATTACAGGAGCAAGCAGGGGAGAGCGAGAAAGATAAGTGGGTCAGAATGGGAGCAGCACCAGACCTTGACAATGTATGGAGGGAAGGGGGCAAAATATGCCTACCTGCCTCTCTGTACCCAGCAATGGCAGCGGCAGTTCACCTACCCACACATGTCAGTTCCAATTCCATGTATAGGATTGTGAACCAAGGATGGCTCGCCCCCGGATTCAGTAGCACTGCAAGAAACTACTGTGCAGCCTGCCAAATCTGTCTCCTGAATAACCCAGGACAGAAAGTGAAAACCCCACGAAAACACCAGGTCCGGAGACTGCAAATTGATTACATACAAATGCCTAAGAGCGGCCCCTTTGAGTTTGTCCTCGTGTGTATCGATTTATTCTCAGGTTGGCCCGAAAGTTATCCAGTAAAATCGGCTACAGCTAAAGCCACAGCTAAGAAACTGATCACTGAGTTAATACCTAGGTTTGGTCTTCCTGAAACCATAGAATCAGATAGGGGGACACACTTTACAGGAGAAATCATGCAGAATGTGATGACCATGTTAGGGGTTAGGGGTTCAACAAAGTTTTCACACCCCTTACCACCCACAGAGTTCAGGATCAGTGGAGAGAGTAAATAGGACAATAAAGTTAAAAATACAAAAAGCCATGCAAGAGTTAAACAAGCCTTGGCCAGAATGCCTGCCTTTGGCTTTGTTCTCTATAAGGTACACTCCAACAGGAAAGACAGGATTATCCCTATATGAGATACTTTTTGGGAATGCACCTAGATTGGGTTTATACTTTCCACAGAGTATGCAATTGCAATGTGATAGTTTGACTGCATATGTGATACAATTACAACAACGTCTAACTAAGATCCACAAAAGTGTGTATTCTTCTCTTCCAGACCCTAATTCAATAACAGGTACACATACGCTGCTACCAGGGGATTATGTATATGTAAAGAAACACACCAGAAAGACATTGGAACCCAGGTTTGAAGGTCCTTACCAAGTACTCTTGACCACAGCCACCTCAGTAAAGCTGGAAGGAAAACCTACCTGGATACACGCATCACATTGCAAGAAACAACCCGAGAAAACAACATGATGAAATATCTACTTACATATTTTTTGTTGAAGATTGTTGTTTTACAAATATATGCATGGACTCCTGGTATTAATGTACTTGAGGTAGAAGAAACAATGACTTTTGAATGGAGTATAGATGATCCTAAAGTAGCAAATGTATCAGGATATGAGATAAATAAGGATTACACTGTGGGTAATTATACTGTTGAAGGACATAGGCGACCGTTTCATGTAGATGTAGGTATAGCATGGATACAAGCAGACCCCCTCTTAGAAGTAACCGTAACTTTCCAGTGGAATGATAATATGGGTTTCCCCTTTAACAATAGTAAGAACCATAGGTGTCATAAAATATCCCTTTCACAGACATGGAAACAAGCCCGGGAACGGGTAGTGGGACAAATGTACCAAATATTAACAGTCATGGCAGAAGGAGGGAATATAACCGAAGGGATGTTTAATCTGACAGATATTACCGTTAATCAATCCAGTACTTTCCTCTGTGCCTCTTGGTGGAGGGAAGAGAGAAATGATGGGTGGTATTGGAGTGCAGAGGCCTATGGGTTTCACATACAAATGGAGGAAGAAGTAACGCCAACAATTGAATCTTCCATATTAACACCCGTACCAAACACTTGCATAAATGTATCAACATCACAACAGAAAACAAAAATAAAATTCAATATCACATTTCCCCCGATACCGGAGTGTAGGTATAAACGAGAATGGTACGACACACTATTGGGACTGACAGGTACAGGGATGGGAATTTTAAACTCGGTCGAGATAGAAGAAATGAACAACAGATGGAAGCATGCAGGGGGACACATAGCTGAAAGCTTGACTATCACAAGCAAATGGTTACCCACCACTTTTGAAACCCAATTGCAAGAAATACCCCTATTACAATTTTTGGGAGGGTTAATAAATCACACGATAGGAGCAGAGCTCCAGCTGTAGAATCAAAATCAACAGTTTGTAAATTTCACACAGTGCTCATTTAACCTCTTATCCTATCATATACAAATAAATAGGGCCAGGACTGAACTACAGTTGGGAAATTATTATACCTGGATGAAATATTTTAAGGGTTTAACTGACGATGGTGTATGGTTCCAAGTAAAAGGGGATAAGATAGAATGTGAGGAGAAATGGTGTGTAGGAAGGTTTGAAGCATACCGGGTAGCAGATGTAATGGAAATGTGTAAAATAGTGGTCATGCCACTAGTAATTAAAGACGAGTTTTGGTATCCAGAAATATATGGGAAATATGTAGATAAAGGAAACAGAACCCATGATCTTAGTCTATGTGAAGGAACTAATAAGGGAATGGTATGTGGCAGAAGTTCCCCAGTATATGAACCTTGCTTGTTAAAATACCAAACTAGCATATGCAAAATGCAAAGAACACCGATAAATGTGAACAATAGATTCATAGAAATAGGACCCCAGCATATTTGTATCATTACTAATGATCACCGCACCATGTCAGCATTAAATAAATCGGCGCCGTTTGCGGGATGTATAAAAAAGATTAAAATATTACAATGGGGTAACGATACCTACCTTTTTGAACCAGACGCCGATAAGATATTCTCTTCAGTTTATGAGGTACATAATCTCACTGACACTACACCCTTTATAATTTCTTTAGACCCACTAAAACAGGTTTTGGAACAATCAGAGTTGTTAAGACAACACATAGAAACACTAGAACATACCCTACAGAATAACCTTGTATCTGCAATTATTGACAAAGGTAGACTAGTGCATCTTTCCTCACAGATACAACAGGATACTGCACCACATTGGTGGGATATATTTAGTGGAATGTCTTCTACAGCAACCAATACCTTTCACTGGTTGTTAAGTCCAATGGTAATTATTATTCTAATATTAATATCACTTACAATCACGAATATATGTGTATACAGGAAAATAAATAGGAAAATTAGGAGAATAGACAGGGCATACCGATAAATGTGTATTGACATCACCCTACTCCTATAAAACTCCTCTTCTTGAATTTTAAGATGTTGGTAATACCTAGGGGGATGGGTTCTACCCCTCTGACAACTCGCGGTCAGGGAAAGGACTCTGGGGAAAAACTGACTAGAACTTATTCATGAGGACCCAGGGGGAAGGAGAGGATGATGTCAAAGAGGGAAATTGATAAGGTCAGGGATTTAATTTAGAGTTCTCACTTAATATGATGCCCACATGTAAATCTGTTTTTAACTTTTTGGCTGTTGAACTCAATTGAAGCTGCTTTTGTTTTCTTGTAACTATATTGCCATGGTGTTGAAGCTTGTGTTCGTAGCCCAGGTGACTCCTGTTGTTGTTTACCCTTGCCCTGTGTGGGGGGGCTGTGCTGATGCTATTGTTTGTATAATTGCCTATAAAAAGGCCTTTGAAAGAAGTAAAGAACAGCAGTCCATTATGCTGAGAACTTAGATACAGACATACCTGACTCTGTGTCTTAATTCCTATAAGAAGCAATAATTTGACAAAGCAATATAAACTATAAGCAACTTATTTAAAAGTTGAATCTAACAGGGGACAGGGATGCTTTTTTTTTTTCTTTTTTTTTTCTTTTTTATCCTATTTTTAAACTGTTCCTTTCATTTTTTTTAAAAATCATTTTTATTGTTATCTCAGGGAATGTAAATATCCCCTATGATAGCAATAGGTAGTGACAGGTACTCTTTTTTGAAAAAATTGGGGTCTATTAGACCCTAGATTTCTCCTCTGCCCTCAAAGCATCTGACCACACCAAGATCGGTGTGATAAAATGCTTGCCCAATTTCCCAATGGTGCTGTTTACATCCGGCGAAATCTAAGTCATAAAATGCTCGTAGCTTCCGGTTTCTTAGGCCATAGAGATGTTTGGAGCCACTCTGGTCTCTGATCAGCTCTATGGTCAGCTGGCTGAATCACCGGCTGCATTCTCAGGTTCCCTGTTGAGACAGGAGAGCCAGAGAAAAACACGGAAGACGGTGGGGGGGCATTCCCTCCAACTGCTTGTAAAAGCAGTCAGAGGCTAATTAGCTGCTAGGATTGCTTTTACATGAAAGCCGACCGCTGGCTGAAAAGAATGATACCAAGATGATACCTAAACCTGCAGGCATCATTCTGGTATAAACACTCAAAGTCATGAATGGCGTACCTGAAGACAAAAAATTGGTTAACAATAAAGCACAGTAAACGGTAAAGTATAAAAAATTGCATACCTGAAAAGCAAACTTGATAAAACATAATAACAATAAAACATTGCAGAATAGAATACAGTAAAAAAGAGCAGAACAATAGAGAGAGAATAGAGAGAGAGAGAACAATAAAACGACAACTATTTTTTTTTATTTTATATTTTTGTTTGTTTTTTTTTTGTTTACACTTTTTTTTGTAACTGTAACTTTTATAACTGTAACCGGTTCCAGGTTCGGGTCTCTCAAAATGCGATGGCATCTTGGGAGACCCTGTGAAATGGCGCCTAGTCTGTGCAATGCTGTACCCTACGCTAATACTCAACTAGTATATGGTAGCGTTCAAAACATTCACCAATGCAAAGACCAGGATTGTCAGGACAGGAGGGACAATAATAGTGGGTGTCACGCCTATATCCGCGCTTGCTGCAGACACAACATCTTTTTTGGGGGCGTTCGCTGGGTAGGGGTACTCGGGAGGACATAAAGAAAATGCCTCTCATGCAGCCGACTGCATTTGGTTGGGGATGTGAGTGGGGGAATTACGGGCTCTGCAGAAGTAATGGGTTCCCAATTAGGATTGGCGAATGCAGCAGGAAGGGCATTATGGGCACGACGGGCCTGTGTTTGTCTTTTTGCTGGCAGCGGGACACTACTTGTGCTTGCCACCTCACCAGCTTGAACTGCACTTATGGGACTCGCCACGTCACCATGTGTTACTGCAGTGCTGGTTTGACTACGACCGGGGTGTACTAGGCCGCTGGTGCTTGCCAGTTCACCAAAACGCTACCAAAAAAACTGTTAGCGATCGCAGGGATCAGGTCTGACTCTGCGAACGCTGCAGTTATGCGTTTAGTGTTTTGTAAGTGTCAAGTGTCAGTGTCAGGTGCTAGCAGGTATCTGGGCTGATCCCGATAACACTGCGTTTTTGGGAACCCTAAACTTCTGTGGACGCCAATATAGATCTGATCGGATCAGATATTGATCCGTTCAGATACTATACCACTAAGGGAGGTGTACAGTGCGTGCATGGGTGTTAGCGCTACTGGCACTAACCTGACGCTGCCTGGGGCTGGTGCTTGCCAGTTCACCAAAACGCTACCAAAAAAAATGTTAGCGATCACAGGGATCAGGCCTGACTCTGCGAACGCTGCAGTTATGCGTTTAGTGTTTTGTAAGTGTCAGTGATTGATCGATACTGCATCTGGGTGGGCTGGGCTGGGCCGGGCGGAGGGGCAAAACGCAGGTGCTAGCAGGTATCTGGGCTGATCCCGATAACACTGCGTTTTTGGGAACCCTAAACTGCTGGGGACGCCAGTATAGATCTGATCGGATCAGATATTGATCCATTCAGATACTATACCACTAAGGGAGGTGTACAGTGCGTGCGTGGGTGTTAGCGCTACTGGCACTAACCTGACGCTGCCTGGGGCTGGTGCTTGCCAGTTCACCAAAATGCTACCAAAAAAGCTGTTAGCGATCGCAGGGATCAGGCCTGACTCTGCGAACGCTGCAGTTATGCATTTAGTGTTTTGTAAGTGACAGTGATCGATCGATACTGCACTTGGGTGGGCTGGGCTGGGCTGGGCTGGGCCGGGCGGAGGGGCAAAACGCAGGTGCTAGCAGGTATCTGGGCTGATCCCGCTAACACTGCGTTTTTGGGAACCCTAAACTGCTGGGGATGCTAGTATAGATCTGATCGGATCAGATATTGATCCGTTCAGATACTATACCACTAAGGGAGGTGTACGGTGCGTGCGTCGGTGTTAGCGCTACTGGCGCTATCCTGATGCTGCTTGGGGCTGGTGCTTGCCAGTTCACCAAAACGCTACCAAAAAAACTGTTAGCGATCACAGGGATCAGGCCTGACTCTGCGAACGCTGCAGTTATGCGTTTAGTGTTTTGTAAGTGACAGTGATCGATCGATACTGCACTTGGGTGGGCTGGGCTGGGCCGGGCGGAGGGGAAAAACGCAGGTGCTAGCAGGTATCTGGGCTGATCCCGCTAACACTGCGTTTTTGGGAACCCTTAACTGCTGGGGACGCTATTATAGATCTGATCGGATCAGATATTGATCCGTTCAGATACTATACCACTAAGGGAGGCGTATGCTGCGTGCGTGGGTGTTTGCGGTACTGGCGCTAATCTGATATCACCGCCGGGCGATCAGGGGGCTAAACCTTTATTCGGTAATAAACGGCGGGTGCCCTGAAACTATAAAAAATAAACGAACTAACCAGCGTCACCTGTAACGGTTATACCGTGATCAGTGGTGAAAGGGTTAACTAGGGGGCAATTAAGGGGTTAAAACCTTTATTAGGAAGTATATGGGGGTCCCTGACGCTATAAAACGCTGACGGCGAACCTAAATATTTACGTCCCTAACTAGCGTCACCAGCGACACTAATACAGCGATCAGAAAAATGATCGCTTAGCGACACTGGTGACGGGGGGTGATCAAGGGGTTAAAACTTTATTAGGGGGGTTAGGGGGGTACCCTAGACCTAAAGCGGGCTAATACTAACTGCCCTACCACTTCTAACTGTCACAAACTGACACCATGCAGTAATCAGAAAAAAAAAAAAAACTGCTTGGTGTCAGTGTGACGGGGGGGGGGGGTGATTGGGGGGTGATCGGGGGCAATCAGGGGGGGGCTGGATCGGGGGTGTAAAGTATGCCTGGCATGTTCTACTGTGTGTGTGTTTTACCATCACTCAGTTGTCTTCTCTCCTCGGCGCCGGAACGGAAACTGCCGAGCCGAGGAGAGACGACATCACATCCCCTGCCTGTGTGTACTACACACAGGCAGGGGAGGATTCTCATTGGCTGGGAGCGATCGCGAGGGGGGGCCACGATCGGATGGCCTCCCCCTCATCTCTGAATGCTCCCAGACGTCAAGCCGACGCCTCTGGCACTGGGGGGGGGTCCGATGGGACCCCCCGCCCGCGGGAAGGCAATCACGTACCAGGTACGTGATTTTGCCTGCCCGTGCCATTCTGCTGACGTATATCAGCGTGAGGCGGTCGGCAAGTGTTTAAGGGAGCTAGGGAGGAGGTGGAAGCCTTATGGGTAGAGCTCCAAAGGGATGAAGCTAAGGTGAAAATAATACTGGGAGCATGCCATAGGCCCCCTACAGAAGCACATACTCTTGCGCACAGGTGTGTAAGCTAGATGATCCAAAGGATTCAAAAAGGACAATGAATTTCGGCCTTGCTGCTCTCCGGGATGGGAATATCCTAGTAGTAAACGATAAGAAAGAAAGAGGGCGCACCAGCCTAGTGCATTATCCTTAAGTACAATTATTTAAAACCAAGATTAAAATCTACTCACAAGGGTAGGAAGAAAAATTGCGCTAATAGCAATCCTAAGGCAATTGGTCCACTGGTAGCAGTTTCCAGGTCCTAGGAAGAGGACGTACGAACCGCTGCTGGTTAACGCGTTTCGAAGGTGTCCCTTCTTCTTCAGAGCCTTATCTGTGCTGTTCTCTTGTAGCTATTTATACATGTGTCCATATGTTCATCTGGGAATCACATCCCAGATCAATTCTGGAGCCCTTCCCCTAATTAGTGGGAGGTCTTACAAAAGGCAGACCTTAACTACATTATTGTATGTGTATATAATGATAATTTGTCTCTCGTATCTTATAATATTATATTATATTATTTCACATGTGTGTACACACTGAAAATGCATGCGCCCGGCAGTAGGCTGACCCGAATCTATTGATGAGTCACATACATCTAGTTAGCCTGGGCATCCTAGATTTCAGATGGGGAATCGCAAGTGTCATGTATAGGAGACAACCATAACTCTCACCTCTACCCAAAGGGCCCATCTGTAGGGACCACAGTTGCTCCAAGGGCATGCAGTCTCTGTCTCTAGCGTCCATAGCCGACAGCTACCGTCCGATCGCGTATCTTAATACCTTGTATCGGCGGGTGGAACGCACGCCGCGCTGTCATTTCCTGTTTGCGGTCCACAGGGCGGAAGTGCGGTCCTGACGTCACTTCTCGTGCGCCCGTTGGCGCACCGGATTGACGTCGATAGTAATAAACAGTGGCCACCATGTTATTAGAGGAAAAGATAGAGGGCAAAGCCGGACAGAAGCCCCAAAACAGTGTATTCTCCATAATCGTTAGGGAATAACATAAGGAGGACTGTTCTCATAGTGGAGCCTCAGAGGGGAAAGGTGGGGGAAGAATAATGAGGAAGAAAACATAGTACTAAACGTGCACAGTGTTTCCAGAAAGAAACATAGACATGCCGGTATGTGAATGTTAGTCACACATAGCACAAGCATGTATACACATACATGCACAACTATATTTCATTGTAAAATATGATTTGTAACAATTAATTAAATAATAAAATAATTAAATAGGCCCCCTAATCTGAGGGAGGAAGGGGAGACAGATCTCCTATCACAAATTGGATTAGCAGCAAGGATGGAAAGTGTTAACATAATGAGGGGTTTTAATTATCCAGACATAGACTGGGCGGAGGGAACCACGCATTCATCTAAGGCTCTCCATTTCCTAAATGTCTTGCAGGATAATTTTATATGTCAGGTGGTAGACGCACCAACTAGAAATAAAGCGTTCCCAGCCCGCACAGAACCCTGCGGTCATTCTCGAAGCAGCCATTCTGGGCTCCTTTGCAGCCCTGAGCAACCTTCCGTTTCGCGGACTTAGGGCTAGCCCGTCCATGACAGCCTCGATGCGGACCACTGTTAAGGTCTGGCAGGAGGCTAGAAAGATATATAGGAAACCTAATCATATCTCACCACATATGCCCCTATGGAGTAACCCCATGCTCCCTCACCTTCACAGTATACCGGACCCCTCTATCTGGGCAAAAAAGGGTATCCTCACACTAAAACATATAGTTCAGGACGGTAGGCTTATGACTTTCCAAGCCCTGAGGCAATCATTTGCTATCCCATCCTCCTTCCAATTTAGGTACTGGCAGCTAAAGCATGCCTTTGAAGCTCAGTTCCCTGCCCCCCTCGTTTTGGAACCGGACTCCATTGAACGGCTCCTGATTTCTAGCGTGATGGGGAAGCCACTCTCAACATTATATTTATATCTCACGGTAGAATATGACACCAAGCTAACTAAGACTTGGGAAAAGTGGAGGGTTGATATTCCTTCCCTGGACGAAGAGGAATGGAAGGAGTGTTTAATTTCCTACATTCCTTCCATGATCGCAGCGAAAGATAGGTTCATACAATTTAAGTTCCTACACAGAGCATACTTCACCCCCCAGAGATTGGCCCGCATTTACAATCAAAGAGACCCCAATTGTCAGAGATGCAGACAGGAGGTGGGCACCTTTTGGCACATGGTCTGGTCCTGTCCCAAACTTAGACCCTTTTGGTCAGCAGTGGCCTCCACACTGAGCAATATTACAGGCTTAAATGTACCGGTTGATCCTCAGATACTATTGCTTAGCCATTTGGAGGATCTTGAGACAGACAGGTATAGTAAATTGTGTCTTACCTATGCATTATATTATGCTAGGCGTGAAATCTTACTGGTATGGAAACTAGCAGAGCCTCCTACTTTGGCATCATGGAGAAGGTCGGTGAATATGGTACTTCCCCTATATAGGCTGACATATGAAAGTAGGCAATGCCCAGGGAAGTTTGATAAAATCTGGTCCTCTTGGATAGACGCCTCTGGGGTCCCTGAGCCCCCTGATCCATAATTGGTATGCTGTGAAACTTATTGGAGGACATCCTATACCTCATGGCCTACTCTTCTTGTGCTCGTCCCCTCTCGCCCCTCCCCTTCCCTCTCTCTCGTTCCCCTTCCCCCCCTCCTCCTCCCCCCCTCCTCCTCTCCCCCCCGTCCCCCCCCCCTTTTTCTCTCCTCCCACTCCGTATCAGGCTGGATTGAAACTGGTTACTTACATAATTTTATCTATGTTGGTATAATGCTATAATGTAATAAGGCGTATTATTCTGTGATATTTCTGTCATCTATGTAACTGGAATATCTGATAAACAGAGACTACAATTTGAAGGTAGATTCTACTGCTATTATCCTTTCTACTTTGAAAGTACTAAATTATCTTGTAATGTAATGCTGATTTGTTCAATAAAAATTTTCTGTTAAAAAAAAAAAAAAAAAAAAAGAAATAAAGCGTTACTGGATCTACTGATTACCAACAATACAGACCTGATCACGGATGTGGAAATACGGGGCAATTTAGGTAACAGCGATCACAGGTCAATTGGCTTCAGTATAAATTACACAAATAGGAAACATAAGGGGAATACAAAGACACTGGATTTAAAAAGAGCCAACTTCCCTAAACTACAAACCTTGCTAGAAGGCATAAATTGGGATAAAATCTTAGGAACAAAGAACACGGAGGAGAGTTGGGTTTGCTTTAAGAGCATATTTAATAAGGACATTAGCCCTTGCATCCCATTGGGTAATAAATTTAAAAGAGCGAACAAAAGTCCTGGATGGCTTAACTCCGATGTAAAAATGAATATAAAAGCAAAGGAGAAGGACTTCAAAAAATACAAGGTTGAGGGATCATCATCAGCATTCAGACTTTATAAAGAATGCAACAAGAAATGTAAGGGTGTAATAAGGAGGGCCAGGATAGAAAATGAAAGACACATAGCGGAGGAGAGCAAAAAAAATCCCAAGAAATTATTTAAGTATGTAAACAGTAAAAAAGGGAGGACAGACCATATTGGCCTCATAAAGAATATGGAAGCACACCTGGTTACAAAGGATGGGGAGATGGTGAAGGTAATGAATTTATTCTTCTCCTCAGTCTCCACGAGGGAATCGGTTGGCTTCAGTAACCAAAACTGCAGTGTTTATCCTCATGACACATCACAGGAAGCACCTCCATGGTTAACAGAGGACAGAATTAAAATTAGAATTGGGAAACTTAACATTAATAAATTACTGGGACCAGATGGCTTGCACCCAAAAGTACTTAGGGAACTCAGTCAAGTAATTGTCAGACCATTATTCCTAATTTTTACTGACAGTCTACTGACTGGACTGGTACCAGCTTATTGAAGAAAAGCCAATGTAGCACCAATATTTTAAAAGAGCCCAAAATACATCCCTGGGAATTACAGACCAGTTAGCCTAACATCAATGGTATGTAAACTCTTGGAAGGGATGATAGGGGACTATATACAAGATTTTAGTAATGAGAATGGTATCATTAGCAGTAATCAACATGGATTCATGAAGAATCGTTCTTGCCAAACTAGTCTAACCAATCTATTAACCTTCTATGAGGAGGTGAGTTGCCATCTAGAAGGAAGGCCTGGTGTAGACGTGGTGTATCTGGATTTTGCAAAAGCATGTGACACAGTTCCCCATAAACGTTTACTGTACAAAATAAGGTCTGTTGGCATGGACCATAGGGTGAGTACATGGATTGAAAACTGGCTACAAGGGTGAGTTCAGAGGGTAGTGATAAATGGGGAGTGCTTTGAATGGTCAGGGGTGGGTAGTGGGGTCCCCCAGGTTTCTGTGCTGGAACCAATCCTGTTAAATTTGTTCATAAACGACCTGGAGGATGGGGTTAACAGTTAAATTTCTGTATTTGCGGACGATACTAAGCTAAGCAGGGCAATAACTTCTCCGCAGGATGTGAAAACCTTGCAAAAAGATCTGAACAAATTAACAGGGTGGGCAACTACATGGCAAATGAGGTTCAATGTAGAAAAATGTAAAATAATGCATTTGGGAGGCAAAAATATGAATGCAATCTATACACTGGGGGGAGAACCTCTGGGGGAATCCCTAATGGAAAAGACCTGGGGGACCTAGTAGATGATAGGCTCAGCAATGGCATGCAATGCCAAGCTGCTGCTAACAAAGCAAACAGAATATTGGCATGCATTAAAAAGGGGATTAATTCTAGAGATAAAACGATAATTCTCCCGCTCTACAAGACTCTGGTCCGGCCGCACCTAGAGTATGCTGTCCAGTTCTGGGCACCAGTCCTCAGGAAGAATGTACTGGAAATGGAGCGAGTACAAAGAAGGGCAACAAAGCTAATAGAGGGTCTGGAGGATATTAGTTATGAGGGAAGGTTGCGAGCACTGAACTTATTCTCTCTGGAGAAGAGATGTTTGAGAAGGGATATGATTTAAATTTACCAGCACCTTTGGGCACCCAGGTAAGAGTAATTATAAAAAGTGGGTGTGGCTAAACTGAGCTAATAGCAGGAGGGACTAAAAACTGTCATGGTGCAAGAATCAGGAATGTGTAAATCACAGGATGCAAGGGTCTGGAATATGGTTAAGGAGCCAGAAATACATAATGCACAAAGTACAGGGATCAGTAGTATGTAATACACAGAGTGCAGAGGTCAAGGGTGTGCAAATACAGAGTCAGTGCTTTGACAGAGGTCAATAATATATTAAACAAAGAGGGTAGGGGTCAGGAGTATTTGACCCACAGAGTACAGGGGTTAGGGCAATGTAATGTAAGAAGTGCAGGGTTAGAACTGTGTAAAACACAGTGTGCAGGGTCAGCAGTGTGAAATGCACAGAGGGCAGTGGTCAGAAGTACACAACACACAGAGGTGCCAATAGTGTGTAATACACATAATGAAGGGGTCAGGAGTATATAATGCACATTGTGCAGAGGTCAGGAGTTTGTAATGCACAAACTGCGAGAGTAAGAAGTTGTCAGGGCTGGGCTCAACCCTTCTTTCTCTGAGCCGGCCGCTCAGCTGTCGGCTAATTGCCAGCTCCCATCTCTCTCCACAGTTACTCCTGCTTACTTAAGCCATCCAGTCCAGAGGAGCTCAGCCTTCGCCTTGGTCACATCACAAGAAACTATCACCTGCGTTCCTGTTTAAAGACTGGCTTTGCTGACATCTGTTCTGGCTTCAGATCCTGCTTGCTGTTCCACTACATTGATCCCTGACTTCTGGCTTGGCTGACTATCTGTCCGGCTACTGAACTTTGGCTATGTTTTGACTACATTTGGTTTTTTTTATCTTTATTATTAAACAAGTGTGATTTAACTGTACTTCTGTCTCGGTCTGATTTCATGGTGTCTGACAGCATGCGAAGGCCATGAATTCAGAAGATGCAGTCAATCCACTTGTAGATAATATTTTTTCCAGATTGAATGAACTGGATCACCACATGGATCAGTTTGCCATGGCATTACAAATGTTCCTGAGTCGCACGGCTCACCTGGAATCTCCCACTGTGGCCGCCCCGGTACAACCTATGTTGCAGGCTAATCCTGCTGCTGCTCCAGTCTCTGTGCAGGCACCTCGAGTATTACCTCTATTAGAGGTATGTCCGGTTATGCTCCTCTTCCCCAGCAATTTGGGGGTGATCCAGTCCAATGCAGAGGGTTTCTCAACCAGGTTGAGATGCTGCCCCAGGCGTTTCCCATGGACAGAAGCAAAGTAGGTTTTGTGATATCTTTGCTTTCTGAGAGAGACTTGGCCTGGGCAAACCCTCTATGGGAGATGAAACCTGTTGTCTTGGGTTACCCTGAGTTTGTGGCTTTGTTTAAAAGGGTATTTGAAGTTCCTGCACGCTCCACTTCTGCCAAGCGCCTCGTGTCCATCGAACAGAATACGAGAACTGTTACCGACTACGCCATACTTCCGTTCTCTGGCAGCAGAGGTTGCGTGGAACAATGAGGCCCTCATGGCTGCTTTTTCTCATGGTCTCTCGGATACCATCAAGGATGAGATAGCAGCCCGAGATATACCCACTGAGCTGAAGAAGTTGATCACGTTTGCCATCCTCATTGACTCCAGACTCAGAGAAAGACTCTCTTTTAAGGAGCACTTGCAGAAGCCTCCTGTACATTTGTCTCCGAGCTTTGCAGTCCCACCCTTGCCTCCCTCAACTCCCATGCCACCTGGTACCGAGTCGTGCAGTGAAGGTGAACCCAAGCACTTGGGTTTTCACGCGTCTCTCTGCGGATGAGAGAGCCTTTAGGAGGAGGGAGTGATTGTGCCTTTATTGTGGCCAGGCAGGTCACTTTTTTGAAGTCCTGTCCTACCCGTCCAGGGAACGCCCGAACCTTGAGGTCCGTTCACGGACAGACCTTAGGTGGCGTTAATTCATCCCCAGTTATCCAGAAGTATAAGCCCCTGGTTTCGGTCACCCTTTCTTGGGCTGAGTCGTCCGTCGAGATACAGGCTCTAATTGACTCTGGAGCTGCAGGCCTGTTCATTGATGCTGCCTTTGTATCAAAGCACTTGATTCCGCTGCAGCTGCGTGACACTCCACTTGCCATTGAGGCTCTTGACGGGAGACATTTACAGCCTGCCCATGTGACTCATGAGACTGCTCCATTGTTCATGGCCGTAGGGGCTCTTCACCATGAGATAATCCAATTCCAGTTATTTCCTCACCTAAGTTTCCGGTGGTTATTGGTTATCCTTGGTTACAGAGGCACAGCCCCTCTTTTGATTGGCTCTGTGCTGAGGTTCTCTCCTGGTCACCACAATGCAGTGAGACATGCTTCCAGAAGGTAGCCAAGGTCCTGTGCACCTCTTCACTCTCCTCCCTGCTGGAGGACTACCGCGATTTTAGCGATGTCTTTGACAAAGGTCAAGCCGGTAGTTTGCCTCCACACCGGCCGTATAATTGCTCAAATAACCTTCAACCTGGTGCCATACCTCCTCGTGGCCGAGTTTACCCTTTGTCAGTCTTGGAGGATAAGGCCATGGAGGAGTATGTTGCAGAAGCACTTTCTCAAGGTTTCATCCACAAATCTTCATCTCCTGCTGGTGCTGGCTTTTTCTTTGTGAAGAAGAAGAGTGGTGAACTGAGACCTAGTATTGATTAAAGGGGTCATAATCGTTTCACGATTAAGAATGTCTATCCGATTCCGTTGATTACAGAGTTTTTTTACCGCTTCAAGGGAGCAACGGTTTTCACAAAGCTTGATTTGAGAGGGGCATACAATCTCGTGAGGATTAAGGAGGACGATAAGTGGAAAACTGCGTTTAATACCAGAACAGGCCATTATGAGTACCTCGTAATGCCTTTTGGCCTATGTAACGCCCCGGCAGTTTTGCCGCCGAGATTTATTGCAGTTATGTATGGTGGAAAGCCACCACACAGATGTCTATCGTGTTCTTCAGAAACTAAGAGAGAACAATCTCTTTTGTAAACTGGAGAAGTGCGAGTTCCATCATGAACAGGTTAAATTCCTGGGCTATGTCATTTCCACTGCTGGTTTTTCGGTGGACCCAGAGAAACTTTTGACAGTCCTACAGTGGCCCTGACTCGTGGGTTTACATCGTCTGCAGCGTTTCCTGGGCTTTGTCAACTATTATCAGAAGTTTATTCGTAACTTCTTGTCTCTGGTCAAGCCTCTGACTGATATGAACAGAAAGGACAGTAACCCACAGAGTTGGTCTCCAAAGTCCTTTAAGGCCTTTGAGAGTCTCAAGGCTGCCTTTGTTTCTGCTCCTGTGTTGGCACATCTTGATCCTACGTTATCTTTTATCCTTGAGGTTCATGCTTCTGAGAATGGTGTTGGCCCCCTTCTGTCTCAACGTCCTACCTCTGAGAGCGCTATGCATCCTTGTGGCTACTTTTCCAAGAAATTTTCACCTGCGGAGTGCAATTATGAGAAGAATGGAGACATCTCCTCGAAGGTACCACTGTGCCGGTTCTCATTCTTACTGGCCAAAAGAATCTCACATTTTTGTCTGAGGCTAAACGCCTCTCTCCCAGAAGGGCGCGATGGGCTCTTTTCTTGTCAAGTTTCTATTACATTGTCTCATTCTTACCCGGTACTAAAAATGTAAGGGCTGACACCTTGTCACGACAATTTTCCTCCACTTCCAAGTTGGAGCCGGTTCCGGTCCCTGTGATTACTCCTGATCGTTTTCTGACTACGGTTCGCACCAGTCTCACTTCTCCTTTGGGTGACAAAATTCTTGCTGCTCAGGTCCATGCTCCTCCTGAGAAACCTTTGACCGCTGCTTTGTCCCAGACAGTCTCCATACTGCCATGCTCCAGACTTACCATTCTCCCAAGGCAGCTGTCCACCCTGGGAAGAATCAACTCGTTTGGGCCATTTCCCAACAATTCTGGTGGCCTAGTCTACGTGCTGATGTAACTGCCTTTGTAGCTGCCTGTTCCGTGTGTGCTAAGAGTTATGCCTCGTACAAACGGTCGGACTTTGTTCGGACATTCCGACAACAAAATCCTAGGATTTTTTCCGACGGATGTTGGCTCAAACTTGTCTTGCATACACACGGTCACACAAAGTTGTCGGAAAATCCAATCATTCTGAACGCGGTGACGTAAAACACGTACGTCGGGACTATAAACGGGGCAGTGGCCAATAGCTTTCATCTCTTTATTTATTCTGAGCATGCGTGGCACTTTGTCCATCGGATTTGTGTACACACGATCGGAATTTTCGACAACGGATTTTGTTGTCGGAAAATTTATAGCAAGCTCTCAAACTTTGTGTGTCGGAAAATCCAATAGAAAATGTGTGATAGAGCCCACACACGGTCGGAATTTCAGACAACAAGGTCCTATCACACATTTTCCGTCTGAAAATCCGACTGTGTGTACGGGGCATAAGACTTCACAACACCTTCCAGTGGGCCTCCTACAACCCATACCCAATGAAGAGAGGCCCTGGACCCACCTGTCTATGGATTTCATTGTGGAGTTACCCAACTCCCAAGGCAACACTGTTATCCTTATGGTGGTTGACCGGTTCTCAAAGATGTGTCATTGTATTCCACTTAAGAAGTTGCCCACTTCTAAGGAACTGGCTTCCATTTTTGCTCGGGAGATCTTTTGCTTACATGGGCTACCCAAGGTGATTGTCTCAGACAGGGGTAGTTAGTTTGTGTCCCAGTTCTGGCGAGCCTTATGTGCACAGTTGGGAAGCTTGCTTTCCCCACTGCGTATCACCCGCAGTCTAATGGTGCCACAGAATGAGCCAATCAGTCCTTGGAGCAATTCCTACGTTGCTATATTTCTAAACATCATAACAACTGGTCAGACCTTGAATTCTGCTTCCCGATTGTCTCCGTTTATGGCGAATTATGGTTTCCAGTCTTCCATTTTGCCTGACTAATTTGTTCCACAGAGTATTCCTACATTAGAGGAGCATCTCTGTGGTCTTCGTTCCACTTGGGCACAAGTCCAGGAGGCTTTGCGTCATGCTAATGATAGGTACAAACTCCATGCTGACTGCAGACGCCTGCCTGCGCCTTCCTACCAGGTTGTGGACAGGGTCTGGCTGTCATCTCGCAACCTCCAATTTTGTGTTCCCTCACTGAAGTTCGCACATCGGTTTATTGGGCCTTTCCATATTCTTCGCAGGGTTAACCTAGTGGCTTACGCATTAGACCGTCCTTCTAATGTGTATTTCTAATGTATTTCATGTCTCCTTATTAAAACCTTTGATCAGCAACTGTTTTACCCCCTCAGTGCCATGTCCTCACCCTATACAAGTTGAGAACCATGAGGAGTATGAAGTACAGTCCATTGTTGACTCCCGTAGGTTCCGTGGGCGCATACAGTACCTGGTGCATTGGAAGGGGTACGGTCTTGGGTCTAACTCTCGGACGTACATGCCCCTGTCCTCCTCCATGATTTCCATAGACATTTTCCCCTCAAGCCTGGTGATCCTCCGAGGGGGAGAGGTCGTTGAGGAGGGGGTACTGTCAGGGCTGGGCTCAACCCTTCATTCTCTGAGCTGGCCGCTCAGCTGTCAGCTAATTGCCAGCTCCAATCTCTCTCCACAGTTACTCATCTGATGATAATCCTGCTCGTCAGTCCTGCCTACTTAAGCCGTCCAGTCCAGAGGAGCTCTGCCTTTGCCTTGGTCACATCACAAGAAACTATCGCCTGCGTTCCTGTTTAAAGACTGGCTTTGCTGACATCCCTTCTGGCTCCAGATCCTGTCTGCTGTTCCACTACATTGATCCATGACTTCTGGCTTGGCTGACTATCCGTTCCAGTTAGTAAACTTTGGCTATGTTTTGACTACATTTGTTTTTTTTACTTTTATTATTAAACAAGTGTGGTTTCATGGTTTCTGACAGAAGTATGTAATTCACAGATTGCATGGGGTCAGTCTGTGTAACACACAGAGTGCAGGGGTAAACAGTATGTAATACACAGAGTGCAGGGGTCAGAAGTGTTTATTGCACAGTGTTCAGGGGTCTGATGTGCATAGTGCAGAAGTCAGAAGTACTTAATGCCCAGTGGTCAGGGGTCAGGATTACTTAATACACAGGACTCAGGGGTCAGGAGTACATAACACACAGAGTCACACACATCCAGAGAAGATATGTTTTTCTGCTTCCCTCTCTCACCAGCTCAGAGAGGCCACAGTGGGAACTGGCATGCATCAAGGCCAGAGACTAATGCAGCGTACACACGAGTGGACTTTTCGACCGGACTGGTCCTGCAGACAGTCCGATTGTGTGTGGGCTTCATCGGACCTTCAACTGACTTTTCCAGTTGAAAATCTGACGGACTTAAGATTTGAAAGTCCGTCGGACCAGTCCGGTCTAAAGGCTGCCCATGTGTACGCGGTCTTAGTGTATACAGCTTCTCCAAAAGACCCAGCTATCCCGAGGAGTACCTTCCTGTTTGCTATCAGAGTACTGCAATTCTAGTGTGGTGGAGCTTCATCCACGAGCCTTGGATATCTCCTGCAGAGGGATGCTGTTTATGAGGACAATCACAAGTAGCTATATTTTATGATGTTTTACTGAAGTAATGATTCTCAGCTTGGCTCTCTCCTGTTTTATAGAAAGTATGCTATTCAACCAATTGCTACCCTAATTCAGCCACAGAGATATTGCTGTAAAGAGTCCATGTTTTCACAGCTTTCATACATTTGTGCAGCTTTCATTATTCAGCAATATAATGCAGCGTACACACGGTCGGATTTTCAGACAGGAAATGTTGGATGTGAGCTTGTTGGCTGAAAGTCCAACCATGTGTATGCTCCATCGAACAATTGTTGTCGAACTTTCCGCCAACAAATGTTGACTAGTAGGTTCTCAAATCTTCCGCCAACAAAACTTTGTTGTCGGAATTTCCGATCGTGTGTACACAAGTCCATCGTACAAAAGTTCACGCATGCTCGGAATCAAGCAGAAAGAGTGGCACTGGCTATTGAACTTCTTTTTCTTGGCTCGTCATACGTCTTGTACATCACCACGTTCCCAAGTTTGTAATTATTGCCCAACATTTGTTTGACTGTGTGTATGCAAGACAAGTTGGAGCCAACAACCTTTGAACAAAAATCCACATTTTTGTTGTCGGAAAGTCCGATCATGTGTATGGGGCATTACAGTTAACAAAGGCATCTTCTATATTTTGCAGGCGCACTTAAAAGGATATCCAAATCCAAAAACAAAAATGTAATATATTGCAGCTTGCAGCCTTTAGATGTGGTGGCTGCATGCATTGTTCAGGCTAAAAACATATTTAGCAAATACAGAAAATAACTTTTGATCTTGCCAAAAATGCAGTATCCTTGTCAATTCCCATAAGATGAACTAAAACCTTAAACAATGCTATCTTCCTTCTACAAACAACTAATCCCCCACCTCTATGTAATAAAGATGAAAAGAAGAAGACATGTTTGGAATCTAGCCTGGGTGACAATGACTACCTTCCATAGATATGGTGGAGTAAGTGAGCATAGCAATCCCAGCACATGAAGTGTGCTTTTCAGAGGATTTATTATCAAGTGAAAATAAAGGAAAAAAGCATGACAATAAGAAAAATAATGCATCCACCATATCTAAGCACTGCTAAACGGCAAAATATTTCATTTTTGTTTTGGGTTTAAATATGCTTTAAGGTTCAGCTCTTCTCCTGTCTACTTCAACTAATAGGACAGTTCACCATGAACTGCCTTACACAAATATTTGACGATTATGAAACTTTTATATCTCAGAAGAAAAAGAAAAGAACCTTTAAAAAAACAGACAGCCAGACAGATTTGGGTCTTAACAAAGGGACTGTCTCCTAACGGAGGGCATTTGGAAGTGATGTATGGAGGTTTCTATAAACAAATTGCACAAAGTTTACTTCAAAATCAAATTCTAAACATGATTATTCCTTCACTGTGCCTTACGCAGGACTAATGCCTTTCTGTTAACATAGAAATGGATCATATTGCACAAATTCTGGATCTTCTACCATTCTCTCTCTATGAAAGGAGGAGGCCATATCCTCTCTCTCTCCTAAATAGCTCACCTCCTTTGGATTCCAAATCCAAACATATACAGGACATTTTCATTTAATCATAATACTTATCATACATACAAATACTTCACACGGTAATATAAACTTGACAGCATAAAGCGACCTTCCCCAAAAAAAAAAAAAATTATGATGAAGGTGTACCAGTGCAAGCTGAGGGACAGAGACAATAGGGGTGATTTACACAAACTGGAGAGTGCAAAATCTGGTGCAGCTCTGCATAGAAACCAATCATCTTCCAGGTTTTATTGTGAAAGCTTAATTGAACAAGCTGAAGTTAGACGCTGATTGGCTACCATGCACAGGCACACCAGGTTTTGCACTCTCCAGTTTTAGTAAATCAACCCCAATGTTTCTGAGCTGGGGTCATGGCTGGGCCTCCGGAGGACATTCCTGAATTGGGTTGTTACCTCTGCTACCCATATTATGATACTGCTGTCCCCTCCATCTCTCTAGCTGTCGAGTTTTATAGAAATCTGTTATGCTAAGTTTGGAAGTATTATTGCAGCGTTAAGTTGTTCATGCCAGTTGGTGTCTGATTTTCCATAGCAATAAAATGAAGCATTAAGCCTGTAACTTCAAATAACAGAGTGTATTCGAGTACTGGAGTAGAAACTCAAAATTAGTGATTTTTTACATATGTATTTCACAGGGCCAACTACAATAAATATACAAATTATAGCAGCTGTCGAAAGAAGCAATTATGCGGCAAATAATAACTGGTTTCTGGATAATGATAAAAGTCTACATTAAAACTGTATGGATAACACACTGGAAGATTTTAACTGATCATGACAGGTACTCCAGAGCCTAAAGTTATGCTGACATAGAGCTGACAGTTTGAAATATACAGCATACTTTATTGTGTCAGTACATGGTTACAGGCATATCCCACTTTTAAGTACACAATAGGATTTATTTACTAAAGCTGGAAAGTGCAAAATCAGGCTCACTTCTGCATAGAAACCAATGAGCTTCTAACCCCAGCTTGTTCAATTAAGCTTTGGTAATAAACCTGGAAGCTCAGTGGTTTCTATGCAGAAGTGAGCCTGATTTTGCACTTTCCACCTTTAGTAAATAAACAGTATTAAAAGACACTGTGCAATTAGCCAACGGCTGAGAGCGCTGACCGGTGGGTTGTGGGGGGGGGGGGGGATTGTTAGTATGGCAGCTCCTCCTGAGCTCTTCAGTTTTTTTTTCCGTTCAGCCCACTGGGTTGAAAAAAGAAAAAAAAACTCACAGTGTGTACCAGGCTTAAGGCTAGCTTCACACTATGGGGTCGATTTACTATGACAGCAAAATCTGGTGCAGCTCTGCAACATCCAGTTTTTTTTTCCTGTCAAAGCTGAATTGAACAAGCTGAAGATAGAAGCTGATTGGCTACCATGCACAGCTGCACCAGATTTTGCACTCTCCAGTTTTAGTAATGTAGCGCTGGTAGATTTGCGATCTACCATATGTTAGGTAAATGTAGTCACTAGATCGTTAAGTAGGTTAAGTTTGCCTCTGTTCCAGCTTGGCTGACGTTGTGTGTGTTTCCATACTGACCGGTGGGTGTCGCTGTTATCACTGGTCAGTGTTGGAAAGGCAACGTGTTGAAGCATATGGATGCTCTTCTGTCCGGAGACAAGTAGGTGGAGGTGGTCCTCCGAGATGCATGCCGGGCGAGGGTATTTGTGGGACAGACGCCATATTGTGGGGTTTGTTTTACAGCCACCTGCTGGCCCTCCTGGCCGACAGGTATGCGTTAGAGAGAAATCTCGCGGTCCTCCGTTCCGGAGGCCCATGTCGCTGCAGCGCAGGGGTGGGCCCAGAAGCTTATCTGGGGCCTACCACAGCAGCCGAGGAATGGTCCTGAGCTGTCTGTCCAAAGGGAGGAAGCTGGACAACCGAGGAGATCCCAGGGGAGGACCTGTCATGGAAGGATCACGCGGCCTGCTGGTCTGGAGAGGGGCCTGGTGACTCGGTTGGGGGACTTATCCTAAAAGTAACTATACAGCATAGTGTTGCCGGGTTGGCTTAAAGGTTCAAGCACTGTGACTGACGTTCATTGCAGAAAAAAACAATACATCCTGTGGCAGAGGATCGTACCGGTTTATCCCAAACAAGTCTGTGGCAGAGACTTTTGTTCGTGCTACATACTGGCTGCTAGGCAAGTGAGAGAGGCCTATCCAGGCGAGCAAAGAGTGTGTCCCATGAGGAGAGCGCATTTTATTATAATATTCAAATTCTACCAGGACATTTGCCAAGAACCCTACAAGAAGATATTTGAGTTCCTTCTGCAGTTTCCCTTCTGCCTCTTTCCTGCTACTTCCTTAGTAACTCTTTTAATAAAGCATTGAAAACATACTCAAGTGTTGGTGCGCGTATCATCCAGAGGTAAACTCAACGGAACCCTAGACCCGGTGCCGATAAAACAGAGGGAAGGAGAGTGAAGGTAACAAGCCCGCTTAAACCAGCAGCTCCGCCGAGAGTTATTGCTACAGTAAGTAACCCCATGTTGGTTTCCTGGCGGCCACCTTTGGGCAGGCACAGCAGCCTATTCATTTGATTGGGCTGCTGTACTTACAGAAAAAGCAGGGAAAAGGTCCCTGCAGCTTTTCCAAAATTGCAGCTACAAGGAAACCATGGATCGAGAGGGGGCTATGTGGTTCCCAGCACCTGAAAAATTCTTATTTGCACCTCTCTCGTCTGCTAACAGCAGCATGTTCTTGCTGCGGGTGTGGGAAAGCATATGATTTACACTAACTCCCGCTCAGATGTGAAACTAGCCTTATAGAGAAGGTCGAGAAATGTTGATTGTGCCTTAAGTCTTCTTCTGAAGAATAACAGTGCACTTGGTGCATTTAGACATTTCTAAACCTAAAGCCTCATAGCTTCACACAGTGTATGCTGTGTGAGATCTTCTAAGGCATTACTGCCTGTAATTGCTAGATTCACCTGAGATTTGTTGATGTCACTACTGTGATGCTCACTATTCTTCTTGCAGGAGAGGAAGCTATGCCTAAGCATCTGTAGTGCAAGAAAACCCCTTCTGCTCCATTAATTGGATAGGTGCTTCCTGTACTTCCACTGCTTTTTGAATATTCCCCTCACCAGTCATTATGTGGGCTTGTGGTCAGGGCTTAGCGACCGAAATGGAAACTCTCACAAACATGCTGGCTAATTTCCTGGGAACACAGGCACAGGGGCTCCGGTCATGCAAAGTCAGCATAAGCTGCACCCCAACTCAGGTTCCCAGGTTACTGTACACTTCCAGGAGAAGACACCAGCACTCTGCGATGTGCTTGTTAGATTCAGGGGAAAGATCTCATACAACCTTAATTGAATGGTGTATGGAGGATTAATATTGACCTAAAATCATCAGCATGTGAACCAAAAAATATATGTACATACAAATGAGGAAACCATGATAAATCAATCAGAGTTATGTACAAAATGCAAATATGTAGCACTTACCCCCGAAGGAGCGGCTGATTAATAATTATATCTGTAATTCACGTTTACCACCTGACCCATCGCAGCCCATACAATCAGAAACAGTCCAAAGTGTATTTTTCTCTTGCTTTTATTTAAGTAACATGAACTGGGATAGGATAAGGGTTTCTTTTGAGATGCTCTTTTTTTGCTTTGTAATCTTTTCTTTGCCTCTCATGCAAAGACCTAGCATCATTGCGGATAATAGGAAATCACTCTATGTGATTTCTTCATCGGGGAAGATGGAAGTAGATTTGATAGAGAATAATTGATAAAGAGCCACTCTGAATAACTTCTTTATCTGCAGAACTTTTCAAGAACAGTCTGTATCTCTATATGTGTACTAGTAGCTTTACCGCCACCTCTTTACCATTACCTCCCATCTGCATGGTACTTCCAAGTTGAGCTAAAGAAAAGTCACTCTGAATAACTCCTCCCGCTTGACTGATTGGAATCCCGGGGCATTGTTGAACCCAAAGTCACAGGCCATCACCACCTGTCTCACTGACTTGCTTACCAACATGCCTCAGCCTCTGGCAGTACCCTTCCCTTGGGCTTTCACTCACGTGATCAATAGTCCATGTGCCACTCATAAACGATCGATCGCCCAGTTTCCTTCCGTTTAGTTGCTACTTCTTCTGCAATGATTCTTTCATCCCTTCCCTCCTTTCTGGCACGCTCCCTTCCCCGCAGGGGCGGCCAACGACACCAGCGGCTACATGCTGTATGGTGTCATCTCCTCCTCTACGGGTGTCGATTCCCCACCCTCCTCGCAAGAGGGGGGGCTTCGTTGGCTCCCCGGAGGGGGAACCTTTCCCCTCCGGGAACCAGGCTGGGCTTCTCTCCAAACTCGAACTCCTGACTCATCATGTGACCCGGCTTTTTATATAAGAGTCCCGCCTCCTGCCAAACAAATTAATGATTGGCCAGAACTCGCATACAAACTACCTGTCACTCAAATCCCAAATAAACAAACAGGCCTGCTATATGGTACAAGCCTGCCTAAATTTACTTGAAATTGTAAGCTAACAAAAAGGTCACCTACATAAAAGTAGGTGCCCGCTACAAATATATACAGTGCCTTGAAAAGTATTCATACCCCTTCATATTACAACCAAAAAAGTAAATGTTTTTTATTGGGATTTCATGTGATAGACCAACACAAAGTGGCACATATCTGTGAAGTGGAAGGAAAATTGCTAGTGTTATGCATTGAAACCAGCTCCAAACAAGCCACTGACAGGAGCACAGTGAAGCCGTGGCAGGATTCCAAGCAAGCAAGCCGTCACGTCATCAACCTTCAGGGTGATAAAGTAGGCAAGGTTTGGCCTCTGAAACACGTTCTGTTTGGTCACAGCACCCTGGATGGTTGACAGCTTCCTGACAGCTCCCTGACAGATCCCGTGATAGCTTGCTTGAATGGAATCCTGCCCCAGCTTCACTGTGCTCCTGTCAGTGGCTCTGGTGTGGACTAGATTGGGAACTGATGACTTTTACATGGAGCTTAACACTAGCAATGTCTGTGAGTGCATAAGCTGTGTATTTTAACTTTTTTTACTAATAAAACCTGCCACACTATTAACAGCTTGGCGCCTCTCTCCCCATCCATTTTCTCTACTGTACATTTTCTCTAAGGGAAGCAGCAGTTTCAAGGGGACACTGCAGAGCCTGTGTCCCACTCACCAGCACAGCCATAGCTTGTCACCTAACTGCCAGTGACAATGCAAGTACTGGGCCAGACTCTTAGCACAGACCTTGGTCAAGCTTTTTCACAGACCTTGGTCAAGCTTTTTCACAGACCTTGGTCAAGCTTTTCACTTGACTTGGATCCATTTCCCAACCGTCTCTTGCTTTCATACTCTCCAGCTAGGTCCCTGGGCCCCCTGTGCCACAAAGTTGGTCCCATGTATGGGACACCAATCACTAGGGAGGGGGTCAAGCTCATCAACCCCCTCACCTTCTGCTGGCTGGCTGCGATCACATTCCCACCACTGTGCTGGTTACCCAATGGCAACATAGCCTAATCTCCAGCCAACTTTCCTGCATGTTTAACCCTTGCATGGTGGCCTTCTTACATCTAATCTTCATCCCCTTTGTACAAGCCCTGTAATAGATACACCCTACATGCACCCCTTTGTAGGAAGAACTTTAGACCAGGCACTTCAACAGTTAACTAAACTTTTACTGAAGAACTCTTGCAGATACAAGCAGTTCAACACAGTCCTTTACAGATATCTTGCAGCATGGTCCTCTCCTCTCTACCCCAGGTGTTGCCTGCCTTTTCTGAGCACAGCTTCCACAGTTCATGTCCTCCTTAAAGGGAATCTGTTAGGATAGAATGTAGATGCAGACATTGCAAGTTTGTTTACAAATGTGCATGTTGCTTGCCTGCAAATCATGATTCTTACTTCATTACCTACTGAAGAAATAACAGTGAATAAGAATGTGCATTCCACGTATTGATTCTGTGGTTAATTAATGCCTTAAAGAATAAGTTCACCTTTTGGAACATGCTGCATGTTCCACCATATTTAGTGAGGAGCATGTAACATATTCCAGCAGCTGCAGGCTCTCCCCCACCCTCTTTCTTCCCAGTTACAGCGGGTGGGCATCTTCTTCGGACACCCGCTGTCACTGTTTGAAAAAATCGTGGCCATGCGGGGCTCTTCCCACCTGGCCATGTCATTCTTTCACACTGCTCTGTGAATGGGAAATTACACCTCCCAACAGCTTTTGTGGCTGTCGGCTTGTAGTTTCAATGAGCTACCATGGTGCTCTTTAGTTCTCTGGCAGTTCATTCATTCTTCCGGTCAGTGTGCATTGCCCCATACACACGGTCGGATTTTCCGTGTTGTCGGAAATTCCGACCGTGTGTGGGCTCCATCGGACATTTTCCATCGGATTTTCCGACACACAAAGTTAGAGAGCAGGAGATAAAATTTTCCGACAACAAAATCCGTTGCCGGAAATTCCGATCGTGTGTACACAAATCCGATGGACAAAGTGCCACGCATGCTCAGAATAAATAAAGAGATGAAAGCTATTGGCCACTGCCCCGTTTATAGTCCCGACGTACGTGTTTTACGTCACCGCGTTTAGAACGATCGGATTTTCCGACAACTTTGTGCGACCGTGTGTAGACAAAACAAGTTTGAGCCAACATCCATCAGAAAAAATCCTAGGATTTTGTTGTCGGAATGTCCGAACAAAGTCCGACTGTGTGTACGCCCTATATCTGTCTGCCCGTACGAGGTAGAAGCAGACAAATACAATGAGAAGTCTGCAGGAGTCCTGAATAGTACCCGCGGTGACCTGCTGATCACGGGTGCAATGCTTTCCATGCTCCAAGTAAAAAAAAATAATTCTTTTTTTTTTACCTTTCAAAAAGATGTGCATTTATTATTTTTGTTTTAAAGGTGGTTCAGCAGAGACTAGCCAAATTTCGATCCATGTATGGGCACTGTGGTTGTACAGAAGTCAATCTACTAACTGACTTCTGTACAACCACCCTGTCAAATTTTCTCTGCTTGATCAGTGCCGCAGGCTATAAACTGCAACACTGATCAGCATATTCTGTCGCTTAGGATGTCTCCCCGCTGTCAGAATACAATAGTTTAGTGGGAAGGATTCCACATCGAGTGTGTGGATGGGGGAATCAAGTCAGTTTTTTGTTTCAACCTGCAAGTTAAAAGAAAAAAATCAGACTCATCTATGGGGTGCTTTACATGCATTTTATCAGCCACAAAACCCATAAAATTCAGCTGTGTCCTCAAAAACACCAATGATTGCTTGAGTTCTGTGGCTGATAAATTGAAGAGGTAGCCACTTAACTGCAGTATATAACTGCTGACTCTTTGCCTCATTTCTCTAGCGCAGGAGATTGTTGGAAAATAATATGAAGATAAATTTAAGGTTATACTATAGCCATGGCCAAAAGTTTTGAGAATGACACAAATATTAATTTTCACAAAGTCTGCTGCTTCATTTTTTATGATGTAATTTGCATATACTCCAGAATGTTATGAAGAGTGATCAGATGAATTGCAATTAATTGCAAAGTCCCTCTTTGCCATCAAAATTAACTTAATCCCATAAAAAACATTTCCGCTGCATTTGAGAAGAAGGCTTCAGGGTGCCTAAGAAAGTCCAGCAAGTGACAGGACCCTCTCCTACAGTTGATTCAGCTGTGGGATCGGGGCACCACCAGTGCAGAGCTTGCTCAGGAATAGGGATGAGCTTCGTATTCGAATCGAACGCATGTTCGACTCGAACATTGCCTGTTTGGTCGTTTGCCGAATTCCAAACAATATGGGCAGTTTGCGCCAAATTCGAGTGGCGCCTCACGGCCCATAAATCACTGCGGTGCATCATTCGCAGTGCATTGCTGGCTGATGATTGGCCAAGCATGCACCATGACCCGCATGCTTGGCCAATCACAGCGCCGTCTGTACAGAGAGCCGTAATTAGCCAAAGCCAGGGTGGCTTTGACCAATTATGGCTCAGGGGGTTTAGTACATGCCCCACACTATATAAGGCCGCCTGCACGGCGGCCCTGTGTAGTGTGTTCCGGCGTTGAGAGAGAGATAGATAGACAGAGAGACAGTGTCATTAGATATCCCCCTGATGAAGACATGTGACTCCCTGTGTCGAAGACGCGTAGGGGAGGGGCCAGGACGGAGCGATCAGCACAGAGCTGGGTTGTGGAGCTCTCACACTCCGCAGCACGCCGCACAGCCGTTTTTTCCTATGTTATGTTTGGTGCACATGAGCACCTTATAAATGTGAGTACCCCATGTGGGGATTGGATGTGATTTTAATAAAAGTATCCTACGGTATTATACTATATTAGCCTTTTTCTTTTATATGGTCTGATGTGAGTGGAGCCATAAAGAATCCAGTGTGGGAATCAGCTGTACCTAATACTGAGCCCAGGGGTGGCTCCAAAAGCGTGTATTGACACAATTAAAACCTGTGTCACAGGCTCCAAGGTGAGCGCAATCACATTGGGGGTCACCAAGGCACTTCACAGCATGTTTTTCTTTGGGCACGTTTGATTTAAAACCGGAACTTTTTCTTTGAACCATCACCATTACACTGACTTTTATTTGAACTTGGTCACTTTATGTTACTGGATTGAAAGATTTTTTCACGGATGTGATTTGAACACCTTTATTAGGGCGATTATAGTTTCAATTCGCCCACGCATGTGATTGATTTACTCTGTTTGTGTTTTACGAATATATATATTGTTTTATTTAATTTTTTTCTTTTTTCATTTTAATCACAGTGGATCTACATATGTGTAACATTTTTTAGCATATACACCTTATTAGGAATGATTATATTTTAATCACTGTGGATTGTATATTTATCTTATTACGTTTTTCTATGCACATTGCACTTTGTGATTTATTGCACTAGATATTTTTTAGTGTGTTTGGTCATAGGATTCACACAGCAGGTGATCTTAGTAAGTGTTCAGAGCTTTAGGATTCACACAGCAGGTGATCTTAGTAAGTGATCAGAGCTTTAGGCTCTATTTGATTTGCACGCTTTATTATCTATGATTTGTACTTAGATTTACAGTTATTCAGTTACACCCCTAGGCGCGGCGCATTTTTTTCATATATCATTTATCGCACGGTCATGAATACGTGATCTGCGCCTGCAGCCGGGTAGCTGTTTGGTTGAATTTCCATTAAGGCACTTGATAATTGTGGCTCGCAAGATTTTTTTCCATAATTTTTTCCATAATTTATATATATATATACATCCTAGGTGTTGTGTATATATATATATATATATATACACTGTATTCAGTTTAGCTATATCCGTTCCTGTTATTCTCTTCCTGCTACTGACAGGCAGGCAGGTGTTTTTACAGTATTTACAGCTACCTGAAGAAAATTGCCGGTGTTCTTCTGATCCTATTAGTCCTATTAGCTACAGTATTTACAGTTAGTGTAGTGCGTCCTCTGCACAGTGTGCACCTAAAGCTACCTGAAGAAAATGAGTGTTCTTCTGATCCTATTAGTACAGTACCGCAGGCAGCTGCAGTATTTACAAGTTAGTGTAGTGCGTCCTCTGCACGGTGTGCACCTAAAGCTACCTGAAGAAAATTTGTGGTGTTTTTCTGATCCTATTAGTACAGTACCACAGGCAACTGTAGTATTTACAAGCTAGTGTAGTGCGTCCTCTGCACAGTGTGCACCTAAAGCTACCTGAAGAAAATTAGTGATGTTTTTCTGATCCTATTAGTACAGTACCACAGGCAGCTGCAGTATTTACAAGTTAGTGTAGTGCATCCTCAGCACAGTGTGCACCTAAAGCTACCTGAAGAAAATTAGTGGTGTTCTTCTGATCCTATTAGTACAGTACCACAGGCAGCTGTAGTATTTACAAGTTAGTGTAGTGCGTCCTCTGCACAGTGTGCACCTAAAGCTACCTGAAGAAAATTAGTGGTGTTCTTCTGATCCTATTAGTACAGTACCGCAGGCAGCTGCAGTATTTACAAGTTAGTGTAGTACGTCCTCTGCACAGTGTGCACCTAAAGCTACCTGAAGAAAATTAGTGGTGTTCTTCTGATCCTATTAGTACAGTACCGCAGGCAGCTGCAGTATTTACAAGTTAGTGTAGTACGTTCTCTGCACAGTGTGCACCTAAAGCTATCTGAAGAAAATTAGTGGTGTTCTTCTGATCCTATTAGTACAGTACCGCAGGCAGCTGCAGTATTTACAAGTTAGTGCACTGTGTCCTCTGCACAGTGTGCACCTAAAGCTATCTGAAGAAAATTAGTGGTGTTCTTCTGATCCTATTAATACCACAGGCAGGCAGCTACAGTATTTAAAGTTAGTGTAGTGCGTCCTCTGCACAGTGTGCACCTAAAGCTACCTGGAGACAAATGCTGTTGTTCTGCTCCTATTAATACCACAGGCAGGCAGCTACAGTATTTACAGTTAGTGCACTGTGTCCTCTGCACAGTGTGCACCTAAAGCTACCTGAAGAAAATTAGTGGTGTTCTTCTGATCCTATTAATATCACAGGCAGGCAGCTACAGTATTTACAGTTAGTGTACTGCGTCCTCTGCACAGTGTGCACCTAAAGCTACCTGAAGACAATTGCTGGTATTCTCATACTAATAATATTACAGGCAGGCAGTTGATTCCGCTAGCTGCAGTATCAGTATATATATACATCCCAGTGCAGCTACATCTCACTGCAGGCCATTAGTAAGTATGGAAGGCCAACAAGGAGAGGCAGACAGCCACAAGCCAATAAAAGAGGGCAAGCAGGCTCTGTGTCTAGAGGCAACAGTGCTGGTCATGGAGACAGTGCATCCTCATCAGCACGTGGCCATGGGAAACGCTTGTCCTTTTTTTCAGCAGCTGGCCGTGTTGAGCCGCAACATGCGGAAGACTTGGTAGAGTGGATGACCAAGCCGTCCTCATCCTCCTCATCCTCTCTCACCCAGGCTCAGGGTAATTTGTTTGGCAAAGCACCTGCCAACCCGGCCTCTTCCCTCGGCTCAATGGCATCAGTCACTCCTTCCCTAGCCCCACCCTGTCCTCCTGAGGAGTCCCAAGAACTGTTTGACCACAGTGTTGGGTACATGCTCCAGGAGGATGCCCAGCGTTTTGAAGGCTCCGATTATGGTACCCAGCTAGAGGAAGGCAGTAACGTGAGCCAGGAGAGAGGGGGTGGCCAAGAAGGACAGCAATCTGGCAGTCATGTTCCCCCAGCTGCAGCATACTGCCAGCTTAGCTCCAGTGATGAGGAGGGAGGGGATGATGAGGTCACTGACTCCATGTGGGTGCCTGATAGGAGAGAGGAGGAGGAGGAGGAGGCACATCACCAACGAGGCAGGATGCCCTCCAGGGGCCAGCTTAAGGGCAGCACACCGACTGCATCACACCGCAGAGTTCCGCATGAGCAGGGCGCTGCTGTCTCTGCGCATCATTCCAAAAGTTCTTTGGTGTGGGCCTTTTTCGAGATGAGTGCATCAGATCCCACCGCTGCTATTTGCAACATATGTCTCAAGCATATGTTAACCTGCCATGCAGTTTGTTGGCAAGCGTACCGAAAAGACCCACACCAAAGAACAAAGAGGACCTCTCCTTGCTCCTCATCAGCTGCGATCTCCAACCCCACTATACCTTCAGTCCTCTCTGAGACCTGCACTAAGAGGAATGAAGGTGTAGAATTAGGTGTGTCACAGCCAAGTACTTGGGGGCAATCTGCTATCGGTACAGCGACGTCAGATTGTACCAGGCAAATTTCCCTGCCCCAGCTGCTGCACCGCCGAAAGAAGTTTGCTCCCAGCCATCCACATGCCCAGCGGTTGAATGCTAGCTTGGCTAAATTGCTAGCACTTCAACTGCTGCCTTTTCAGTTGGTAGACTCTGCCCCCTTCCGTGAGTTTGTGGAATGTGCGGTTCCTCAGTGGCAGGTTCCCAAGCGCTACTTTTTCTCACCAAAGGCAATTCCGGCTCTCTACCAGCATGTGGAAGGCAATGTCTTGGCCTCGCTGGACAGGGCAGTCAGTGGTAAGGTGCATATTACCGCTGACTTATGGTCCAGCAGGCATGGACAGGGACGTTACCTATCTTTCAACGCGCACTGGTTGACTCTTCTGGCAGCGGGTAAGGATGGAGGACAAAGTGCAGTATTGTTGGAGGTTGTTCTGCCACCACGTTTCCAAAATACTACTAGTGGTGATTCTGCCACACCTCTCTTCTCCACCCCCTCTTCTTCTTCTTCCTCCATGGCCTCTTCCTGTGATTTGACTTCGGAACCAGCTGTGCTCCGTAGGCGTTCAAGGGGCTACACAAGCACGCAGGCCAAAAGATGTCATGCGGTGCTTGAGCTGGTGTGCTTGGGGGACAGGAGCCACACTGGGGCAGAGATTCTGTCAGCTCTGCAGGGGCAGGTTCAGAGGTGGTTGACGCCACGCCAGCTTAAGGCAGGTATGGTGGTTTGCCACAATGGCACCAACCTCTCCGCCCCCTGACAGGGACAACTGACCCATGTGCCCTGTTTGGCTCACATCCTTAACTTGGTGGTGCAGCGGTTCTTGGGCAGGTACCCGGGCTTACAGGATGTCCTGAGGCAGGCCAGGAAAATCTGTGTGCATTTCTGCAGGTCATATAATGCCAGTGCTCGGCTGGCTGACCTCCAAAAGGAATTTAACCTGCCCAAGAACCGCCTAATCTGTGACATGCCCACCAGGTGGAACTCAACGTTGGCCATGCTGCAGCGGCAATGAGTACCTGTGCGACTATGGCACCAGGACAGGGTCAGGGGAGTTTGTTTTTTTTCCCCACACTACTGGGCCATGATCAGGGATGCATGCACTGTCCTGTCACCATTTGAGGAGGCCACGAGGATGGTGAGAAGTGACAGGGCATGCATCAGTGACACTGTCCCCCTTGTCCACCTGTTGGAGCACACGCTGCGTGGAATAATGGACAGGGCACTTGAGGCAGAACAGAGACAGGAAGAGGAGGATGTGGCTGGGAGGAGGTGGCTGCGGATCATGTCGTCCTTAGTGACCCAGAGGACTCCGGACCGAATGCCTCAGCAAACCTACGCTGCATGGCCTCCCTGATCCTGCAAAGCCTGCGGAAGGATCCTCGTATTCATGGTATCAAGGAGAGGGATCAATACTGGCTGGCAACCCTCCTTGATCCATGTTACAAGGGTAAGGTTGAGGACCTTATCTTGCCATTGCAGATGGAGCAGAGGATGAAACATCTTCAGGAAGCCTTGCAGAAAGGTCTGTGCAACGCGTTCCCAGAGACTGGGAGGTTACAAATTCCTGTTCCTGGACAACGTGTTGCTGAGGCTTCGGTCAGTCAAAGAAGGAGCGGTGGAGAAGGTTGCCGTCTGACCGATGCGCTCAGGCAATTTTTTAGTCCACAGCCCCAAGGTATGATCGGTTCCAGCAACCATCGCCAGCGTCTGTTTTACATGGCACAGGAATACCTAGGGGCAAGATCTGACTTGGACACCTTTCCACCGAAAATCCTCTGGGTTACTGGGTCTTGAGGATGGATCACTGGCCAGAGCTTGCACAGTAGGCATTTGAGCTACTGACCTGTCCTGCATCCAGCGTTCTTTCGGAATGCACATTCAGTGCTGCTGGAGGTTTTGTAATTGATCACAGGGTGCGCCTGTCCACCGACTGACCTTCATAAAAATGAATCAGTCTTGGAATACCACCAGCTACCAAGCACCTGATGCTGATGTAACCAAATAATTTTTTTGTGAAAAGTCAGATCCCTTCAAGACTGCCTATGCTGATGCTGAGTGACTATCCTGTTATGCTGAGTGACTATCCTCTTCCTCCTCAATGATCATGCTGATAGCTTGTAAGAATATTTTTGGTTCTGGGCGCTGCCACCAGTGGCTAAGGCCCAATTTTTCAGCCCCTGTTTAACAGGGGCGTGTAATTACAATTTTTGATGCAATATTTTGCAAGGAGGGTTCGTTGCTGCACTCAACTAGAGTATTTGTGAGGGGTTGCACTGTTGTGGCACCAGCACCAGTGCCTAAGGCCCAATTTTTCAGCCCCTGTTTAACAGGGGCATGTAATTACAATTTTTGTTGCAATACTTTGCAGCAGGGCTTGTTCCTGCGCTCCAACTAGAGTATCTGTGAGGGGTTGCAGTGTTGTGGCACCAGCACCGGTGCCTAAGGCCCAATTTTTCAGCCCCTGTTAAACAGGGTCATGTAATTACAATTTTTGATGCAATACTTTGCAGCAGGGCTCGTTTCTGTGCTCCAACTAGAGTATCTGGGAGGGGTTGCAGTGTTGTGGCACCAGCACCAGTGCCTCTTCCTCCTCAATGATCATGCTGATAGCTTGTAAGAATATTTTTGGTTCTGGGCGCCGCCACCAGCGGCTAAGGCCCAATTTTTCAGCCCCTGTTTAACATGGGCGTGTAATTACAATTTTTGATCCAATACTTTGCAGCAGGGCTCATTCCTGCGCTCCAACTAGAGCATCTGTGAGGGGTTGCAGTGTTGTGGCACCAGCACCAGTGCCTCTTCCTCCTCAATGATCATGTTGATAGCTTGTAAGAATATTTTTTTAACAGGGGCATGTAATTACAATTTTTGTTGCAATACTTTGCAGCAGGGCTTGTTCCTGCGCTCCAACTAGAGTATCTGTGAGGGGTTGCAGTGTTGTGGCACCAGCACTGGTGCCTAAGGCCCAATTTTTCAGCCCCTGTTAAACAGGGTCATGTAATTACAATTTTTGATGCAATACTTTGCAGCAGGGCTCGTTCCTGTGCTCCAACTAGAGTATCTGTGAGGGGTTGCAGTGTTGTGGCACCAGCACCAGTGCCTCTTCCTCCTCAATGATCATGCTGATAGCTTGTAAGAATATTTTTGGTTCTGGGCGCCACCACCAGCGGCTAAGGCCCAATTTTTCAGCCCCTGTTTAACATGGGCGTGTAATTACAATTTTTGATGCAATACTTTGCAGCAGGGCTCATTCCTGCGCTCCAACTAGAGCATCTATGAGGGGTTGCAGTGTTGTGGCACCAGCACCAGTGCCTCTTCCTCCTCAATGATCATGCTGATAGCTTGTAAGAATATTTTTTGTTCTGGGCGCCGCCACCAGTGGCTAAGGCCCAATTTTTCAGCCCCTGTTTAACAGGGGCGTGTAATTACAATTTTTGATGCAATATTTTACAGGAGGGCTCATTCCTAGAGTATCTGTGAGGGGTTGCAGTGTTGTGGCACCAGTGCCTAAGGTCCAATTTTTCTGCCCCTGTTCAACAGGGACATGGAATTACAATTCTTGATCTAATATTTCACAGCAGGGCCCGTTTCTGCACCCACTAAGAGTAACTGTGAGGACTTACAGTGTTGTGGCACCAGCACCACCACCACCAAAGGCCCAATTTTTCTGCCCCTGTTCAGGTACATGTAATTACAATTCTTGATCTAATATTTCACAGCAGGGCCCGTTCCAGCTCCCACCAAGAGTAACTGTGAGGACTTACAGTGTTGTGGCAACACCACCACCACCACCACCAAAGGCCCAATTTTTCTGCCCCTGTTCAACAGGGGCATGTAATTACAATTCTTCATCTAATATTTCACAGCAGAGCCCGTTTCTGCACCCACCAAGAGTAACTGTGAGGGCTTACAGTGTTGTGGCAATACCCACACCTAAGGCCGCAATTTCTGCAGAGTATATAGGGCAGGCCCCTACTTTTAAACATCCAACTTACAAACGACTCCTACTTGCAAACGGCAGGAGACAACAGGAAGTGAGATAAAATCTACCCCTAGGAAGGGAAATTCTCTCCTGTAAGAGTTAATATGGGAAAAACGTGTCTCCTCTCCACTGATGCTTTATCACCAATCCTTGTTTCACTAAAAACCCCAAATTGTCAAAAAACATTTGTCATTGAGACAGAAAGTGAGGTAAAATCTTCGGAAGAGGTGCACAGACAGCAAAACAAATGTCACAGGGGTGATAACCCTTCCCTATGTTTTCCAAAAAGCTTAAAAATAGATTTTTTGGCTGGAGCTACACTTTAAAAATGTACCAGTTCAAAATTACAAACAGATTCTACTTAACAACAAACCTACAGTCCCTGTCTTGTTTGCACCACCTGTATACTGCTGTTCAGAGGGCCTGGGGCCCCACGCCTTTCCTTTTTTTAATTTGGGTACAGGGTTCCCCTTAATATCCATACAAGACCCAAAGGGCCTGGTAATGGACTGAGGGGGTACCCATGCCATTTATCTCACTGATTTTCATCCATATAACCGGGACCGGACATTACATTAAAGCCGTAAGCAGTTTTAAATGACTTTTATTACTTTAAAAATGTCATTTTGTGCAGGGACTGTTCTAAGCACGGGAAACACGCGCCACTTTACAGGCATACTATAGACACCCCCCCAGGCACGATATTTAAAGGAATATTTCACTTTTTTTTTTCACTTTAAGCATCATTAAAATCACTGCTCCCGAAAAAACGGCCGTTTTTAAAACTTTTTTTTGCATTAATACATGTCCCCTGGGGCAGGACCCGGGTCCCCAAACCCTTTTTAGGACAATACCATGCAAATTAGCCTTTAAAATTAGCACTTTTGATTTAGAACGTTCGAGTTCCATAGACTTCAATAAGGTTCTAACGTTCGTGCAAATTTTCGGTCCGTTTACAGGTTCTGGTGCGAACCGAACCGGGGGGGGTGTTCGGCTCATCCCTACTCAGGAATGGCAGCAGGCAGGTGTGAGTGCATCTGCACACAGAATAGGTCGAAGACTTTAGGAGGATGGCCTGGTGTCAAGAACGGCAGCAAAGAAGCCACTTCTCTCCAGAAAAAAAATCAGGGACAGACTCATATTCTGCAAAAGGGACAGGGATTGGACTTTTCTCTGATGAATCCCCTTTCCTGTTGGTTGGAGCATCCTTGTCCAAAGAAGAAAAGGTGAGCGCTACCATCAGTCCTGTGTCATGCCAACAGTAAAGCATTCTGAGACCATTTATGTGAGGGTTGCTTCTAAGCCAAGAGAGTGGGCTCACTCACAATTTTGCCTAAGAACACAGCCATGAATAAAGAATGGTACAAAAAAATCCTTCGAGAGCAACACTTCTCCCAAGCATCCAAGAACAGTTTGGTGATGAACAATGCCTTTTTCAGCATTATGGAACACCTTGCCATAGGACAAGAGTGATAACTAAGTGGCTTGGGGAACAAAACATTGAAATTTTGGGTTCATGGCCAGGAAACTCCCCAGACCTTAATCCTATTGAGAATTTGTGGTCAATCCTCAAGAGCCAGGTTAACAAAAAAATCCCCACAAATTCTGACAAACTCCAAGTACTGATTATGCAAGAATGCGCTGCCATCAGTCAGGATGTGGTCCAGAAGTTGATTGACAGCATGCCAGGGTGAATTGCAGGGGTCTTGAAAAAGAAAAGTCAACACTGCAAATATTGACTCTGTGCATAAACGTAATGTAATTGTCAATAAAAGCCTTTGACATTTATGAAATGCTTGTAAACATACTTCAGTATACCATTGTAACATCTACCAAAAAGATCTAAAAACACTGAAGCTGAAGACTTTGTGAAAATTAATAGATCTGTCATTCTCAAAATGTTATGCCACGACTGTAGAAGTCTGTAAACATACATTATTGTAGTTTAGCATTTTTTAAAAACACGTTCTTAAAAATGTTCTTTTATACATAAATGAGATGTGTTTTTTCTGAAACATTTCCATGTGGCAAGAAAACAAGATTCAATTATAGAGCCATTGATGTGCATAGTCGTTTTTTTTCATCATCTGAAGGATAATCAGAACGCATTTTACCTAAATACAGACACAAGCAAAAAAACATCTTGGTAAATGGTACAATATCTAGATCATTGAGTGAGTCTGGAAAAATCTGACATTAACATCAAGTTATTGTAGCCTGCCATAAAGAAGAGGCACTGTAATCACAATAATCATGTTTAAGCTTTACAGGGTTATGTATCAAAGCTTTTTCATGGTTTATTCCATATAATCCAGCATCTGTAGAAGGAGAATGAGTATGCTTGTCTTGGAATGTAGAGGAGACGGTCATGTCTGGTAAAGTCATCAACCACCCTCTGGGTTTCTGAGTCCCTAAGTTATTGTCATCACGTTCCTTTCATCTCCTTTCACTCTCTCTGAAGTGATGACATAGACCTTTTATTCTGCTTGATTCACTGTGTAATGCATTTTCTCCATATTGCATGATTTTCCTTTGAAAATTGTAAATCAATAGCAAAGAGAATCTGTATTAATGTCTCCGTGATATATCTGTTATACCATTTTCATCAGGAGATGTTCAGTCTTTAATGTATGGCCACTTTGATTTATTCCACAAACTTCTAAAGAGCTTTTATAAGATACGATTTCAAGGTTTTTGCACCTTTTGGTTTCTGTTTTTTTGTCAAAGCTTAAATGGACACGCTGAACTTAGAAGCTGATTGGCTACTATGCACAGCTGCATCAGACTGTGCACTCTCCAGTTTTAGTAAATCAACCCCTATGATTATATAATATGTACATGGAGATTACATTTTGCATTGTAACATTAAAAGTAAGCTTTACTCCATAACAAAAAAGGTTGAGAGGTATACTGTACAGGAAAAAAGCCTTACTGCTACGTAGTCCAGTGTTCATCCAGGCATTGCTGTATTGTCCACACCAGTGCCTTTTTTTTAAGCCATCTACTGATCCTGGAACTGACCAGCTGGTGATGCTGGAATACTAACGCAAGGATCCTTGCTGCCTCTTACATACTTAAGCGGCTGACCTTAAATAATGGCAGAACTAAAGCTAATCATACATTATATAATTTTCTTATTCCATTTCTGCTACGTAGTCCAGTGTTCATCCAGGCATTGCTGTATTGTCCACACCAGTGCCTTTTTTTTAAGCCATCTACTGATCCTGGAACTGACCAGCTGGTGATGCTGGAATACTAACGCAAGGATCCTTGCTGCCTCTTACATACTTAAGCGGCTGACCTTAAATAATGGCAGAACTAAAGCTAATCATACATTATATAATTTTCTTATTCCATTTCTTTTTGATTTACCTTTAATTAAGTAGTGCAAGGGCCAGCCGGATTGCATACAAATTAAAAGTGTTTTGGTTTAACCTCATATTATATGGTTTTGGTAAATCTAAAGGGAAAATTGTTAAAAAAATGTATAATATATGACCAGCATAAGACATTTCTCATGGCCTAGAATTGGAATTTGAGCTTTGTTTAAAGTCTTGAATGTGAGGGGTACTCCAGCAAGTGCAGAGAAAAAGAGAAAGAGAGAGAAAAAGACAGAAGAAGATAAGCAGCTCAGGCTTCAGGAAGTACAATCCAACTGTCCCCCTACTTATCTTCAGTAGAGATGTGTGTGTTTATTCTCCAGGGGATTGGACAATGTTAAGATTTAGGCCCCATTCACACTTGAGTGACTTGTCATGCAACTTTGGACATCAAAGTCACATGACAAGTCACTCCCCAGGTTTTCCAAAGAAAACCAATTCATATATGTGCGTTTACAGTTCATGCACTACTTTGGTCCGACTTTCATGCATTTTGAGGGCCACAAACTTCAATGTTAGCCCTCAAAAGTTGCATGAAAGTCATACCTAAATATTATACAGTGCAACAGTTTGCAACAGTTGTCCATTATCACTGGTCAAAGCCAAAGTCGTATCCAAGCTGCACCCATCCAAAGTTGCATCAAATTTGCATCAAAGTTGAATCAAAGTTGCACTCCAAAGTCGTGGCAGTTTTGGAGTTGTACAAGTGTAAATGGAAACTAATGTAGAGTTGGGCTTTAGCATAGTTGCTTGGAACTGCTCATTAAAACATGCACCAACATGGTGCAGAAACATGCTACTTTATTTAGTGAAATGCTGCATGAACAACATGTATAATTGCTATTCATATAAACTATTTATTTATGTATTGATAATGTAATTTCCAAAAAAAGAAAGTGGTACATTTTCCTTGGGTAGCACTTCTTTATAAAACTAATTCTAATGCCCTGTATACACGGTCGGATTTTCCGACGGAAAATGTGTGATAGGACCTTGTTGTCGGAAATTCCGACCCTGTGTGGGCTTCATCACACATTTTCCATCGGAATTTCCGACACACAAAGTTTGAGAGCTTGCTATAAAATTTTCCGACAACAAAATCCGTTGTCGGAAATTCCGATCGTGTGTACACAAATCCGATGCACAAAGTGCCATACATGCTCAGAATAAATTAAGAGATGAAAGCTATTGGCTACTGCCCCGTTTATAGTCCCGGCGTACGTGTTTTACGTCACCGCATTTAGAACGATCCGATTTTCCGACAACTTTGTGTGACCATGTGTATGCAAGACAAGTTTGAACCAACATTCGTCGGAAAAAATCCATGGATTTTGTTGGCGGAATGTCCGATCAATGTCCGACCGTGTGTACAGGGCATAATAAGCCACAATCAAGAGCAATCCTGTAAACATATCTGGGCCAAGCAGATGTAGTTCTTGCCTAGGCGAGAATTTTGGAAAAGGAAGCAGGTACCTGTCACAAAAAGAGAGAATGAGGATGAGCGGTAAGATCTGTGTTAAGCATATGTCCTTAGCATTTTCACTATATGCAATTTTATGTCATCCTTAAATGTGACAAACAGGTGTGTTCAATCTTAAACATGCATTGACCTTCACAAATATATTGACAGCTTATATGGCCTATTGTTTTATTTTTTAATCTTCCTGCTTATATTAAATGTTTAATAAACTATGATAATTGGCATCTAAATCATTTAAATTAATTAAAAAAGACATAAAGACAGAAACAGATATTAAATGCCAATGAACTTTCTGCACGACAGAGGTGTTTTTTTTTATAATGTTAACACGAGTAGGCACATGGAAAAAGAGAGCATTTGTTGCCAGTGTGCATGAATCAAATGCTATTACGATTTTGCACATTGTAGGCAGTAAAATGGCATATGTTCTGAATGGCAGTAGATCAAATGTTGGCTGTAAAGATGAAGATACTTGTTATGTTGGGTAAAGGGTCTTTAAATCGTCTATTTTGAGAAGTGGCGTTTAGCATTAAAACTAATTTCAGTTACAGTATATATATGCTGGTTTATGTTGGCATCAAATTTATCTTAAAACAGAGTTTGTCTTGGTAAAAATGTATGCTATAAAGTCAGGAACTCAAATTTAACAGTTCATAGCAGGAATATAGACATATTAATAGAGTTACTGTCTTACAGAGATGACTCAAATTCCCAAAATTTCAGCTGGCGTGCGAGGCAAGGATAAAGTGCCAGTATTACTGGTAATATCATCTGTGAAGGTCTGGTATGACCTTACATACAGCTTAGATGCAACAAGTGCAAGCATCATTTTTTGTTTTTGGGGGGTTTTTTTGTTCACTGGTGGGTGATATTGCTAGCATCCTATGCAGTCCTATGCAGTCCCTGGTTTCTTTAAAAATTCACATATCACAGCTCATATCTTATATGTTATAGCCTCTTGGCTAGAGCAATTTGAATTACTTATGATAACTTATGATAACAGTAATATATGAATTATTTTTGAGGAACAACCTATGCTTTCTTACAAAAATGATTATATTTTTAAAGTTATCTATATTCCAAAATGCATACATTTTTTTTTCTTTTTTGCCCAGCGTTGGTTTTAAAAATATAAATATACTGTAAATAAAAATATACATTTTATTCTAAAATAAAACTGCACTGTTCAAATTGACACTCAAATAATGTTTTTGTAATAAACGTGAAAAGTTTTTTGTAAAAAAATGGCATGTTTCTTGTCCAGTTTTGCACATTTTCTTTTTATGTGACAGTGAAAAAATCAAGAACAAAATGAATAAAAACAATTAAAAAAATACAGTTTAATAAAAAAAACAAAAAACTGATGTTATATGCAGTTCAGAGTTTACACCTTTGATCTATATATGAATGAAATAGTAAATACAGCAAAACATTATAGTGTTACATTGTATTTTCGTCAATGACACTTGCAGATTATCTGCAAGTGTCATTTTACACAGGAACAAATGCATTTTAACAGCTGCTCTTGCAGTGTAATACAAAACATTTTTCCAGTTGGCATGTTGGCATTTTTTTACATCTTTAAAATTTTGCCATTTCAGCAGGGAGAAGAGGAGCAGAGTGTAAGATATGCATGCTAGAAAATTTGAATGTTTTAGGACATATTTCTTACATTCAAAATCCTTAATAACATGTTAAGGTTCTATTCTAGTCAAAACTTTCTTTTTAGGGTTTCAGATAGAGCAGAGAATAGTTAGAACAGGCATCCAATTGTATCATCATCTGTGCCTCTGCATCAGTGTGATTGGAAGTAAGGGAAAAATGTTCAACTGACACAATGGTAAGGACACCTTCTTTTTACAAGTGTAGAAAAGGGTTGGAAATATTGTTTGCGTACCCAATGGGCAGATTTCCAATCACTTTTTATTTCCGTGACATCCTGCCACCACCTGATATTCAGGCACCACAGGAAAGCCACCAATAAGGCTCTGACTTAAATGGATCAATGTTACACTAAAAGAGGGGTTGTAGACCATTTGTGTGCAAGTTTTATAGGAAAAAACAGACTATTCATGCCCTAGCTAAAGGGTTCACTCTTAAGGTCAACAGGGCTTCTTGATATAGAGCCAGTTATCATGATCTAATATTAGATCCTCCTTAAAATTTGAATGGTAATCTGTTAATAAAACTGCTGGCATAAACGATTACATTTTTAAATCTTCTTGCCACGATTCTGGAAAGTCTTTTTGTCTGGTATGCGCCAACTTATATTTATGTCAGTAATAATTTTACTTGGCTGCTGAAATCACATCAGTTCTTTCCTACATCTGCTCTTATCATTGTAGTTTGCATGAGAACAAAATTTCCTTTCTTTTTTGAATTGTCTAAGATTGATGACATCTGCAATAAAAATAAAGTTTTCTGTTTGGAAATGGACGCCGTGTTTAAACATAATATAAAAACCAACTTTTTTTTTTTTTAATCTGTGTATAAATGGAACATATGAAATACTTGTTCTGCCTATAAGTACAGAACTTAAGCTTAAGGTGATATTAAACTCTCCTTTTAATTTCTTAATAAAAAAACTCTCTTTCCTCTTTGCCCTGGGGGTGAAATAGGTGCTGTCCCCTCCTCCCTGCTTCTAGTTGTCTAGCAGGGAGACATCATGTGCGTTCCCATCAGGTCCCATATCCATAGGTACGCACAGCACCTGGAAAGCCACATTCTGCTCTCTCTCCCTTTTACAACAATTTGACTGACAGCAGCAGGAGTCTATCCCTCCACTGGCCTAAAGCCTAGTACACTGGGAATCTCGGGAGGAGGTCGCTGTACTACTAATGCAATGTTAGTACAGCGATCTCCCCGTAAAGATATTGTGCTCTGAGAGGGGGACTGCCCCCCTCTTAGAAAACACCGGTCAGCGCTCGCAGCCAATTGGATGCCACTCAGCACATGTTTTTCTGGTATGCCCATTCTGCAGAAGCTGGATGTTCAGCCAGCTTCTGTCGGACAGGCTGCTGTACACACAGCCAAATGTTAATCTGTTTCTGTTGATACCGGACAGTATTTGGTTCATGTGTACAAGGCATTAGGGTCTCCTTTAGATAAAGGAAGTTTGGGAATGGGGCTGGAACTGCCTGTGGTGACAAGGTCAGCAGGTAATTGTTTGAGGACAGGGGATGGCACATGGGTGTTTTTTACCTAATGCTTTGAAAATATTAAGTGTTTATCACTGCTTTAAATAAAATAAAGATGATAGTTATATACATATATAATAGATGCTGGCAATAATATACCCATTACTTCTTACCCATATTTAGAAGAATGACTTGGCCCTCTTTTCGATTATCATTCCCTCATCTATTCTCTCACACTTATCAGGGAGATGCATAGCATGTGTTCATCTCCACAAGTAGTTCTGTGGCAGCTTGTGAAATTTTTCAAGGCCCTGATCCTACCCCCAATATGTCCCAGGCTTACTGGCATTACTAACAAGCAAATTTTGTATCTTAACTAATATTATCACTCCTACTGCCATTTAGTGTGGGCTGTGAACAATAATACTGGTGTCTGCTGTACATTCATGATCTTCCCCGAGCACCAAAGAGGAAGAGATCATCAGTGTTACAAGAAACTAGCAACATGCCCCCCCAGTGACCACAAATTCAGTAACAAAATTTTATGAACTCCTCTCTTCTGATTTGACTTTGATGGATCCTGTTATCTTTCAGGATTCCTATACAGCTGTATGGGTTGTAATGCTGGTAAAGATGGGAAGGCCTGGGGAAAAAAAAAGAATTGAAGATTGGGATAAAAGCAGTCTTTTTCCCTTTTTTTCTTTCACTTTGATTTTATTGGAGGCAAAAATGACCATTTGCATACCACAGAGAAGCTATATGATAGCATAAACGGGTAGAAAATAGTACGATAATTGTTATAAAAAAGGCCACTTAAAAAAGAAAACACACAAACAGCAAATTTAAAGGGAGATTCTCTCCGAAGATATGAAACATCGAACAATATTCATAGATAAGAAGTGACTGGTCTGAAAAATGTTGAAATGTTAGGTAATCAAATAGAAGAGCAATGCTTGAAATTGCAATATGCACTCATATTTCAAGAAAATAAAAAAAACTCCCCAAATGGGGGTCCAATGAGGAAGATAAAAAGTGCAATGATGCAGTCATCCACAAGACCAAACATAGCTTTTTTTCCTTTTTTTCAAAGCTGTTTTTTGTTCTTTTACAATGATAAATAATATATCTATGACATGGTATTCAAACTATATAACATGAAGACCTTCATGAAAGATTTCTGAGACTTTATATAAAGTCTTAAATGATTGCAAATTCTCACAGCTGAAGACAAGCAAATCCTGGAATGCTGTTCCAAGTAACCCTGTTCAGTCTTTAATGACGTAGTGTGTTACCAATTGTTTTCTTGGGGACTATGTTCCCAGCTGCTTTGAGATCATTGACAAGATTCTCCTGTGTAGTTCTGGGCTGATTCCTCAACATTCTAATAATCATTGAAACTCCACGAGGTGAGATCTTGCATGGAGGCCCAGACCGAGGGAGATTGACAGTTATTTTGTGTTCCTTCCATTTGCGAATAATCACACCAATTGTTGTAACCCTCTCACTAAGCTGCTTGGCGATGGTCTTGTAGCCCATTCCAACCTTGTGTAGGTCTACAATCTTGTCCCTGACATCCTTGGACAGTTCTTTGGTCTTGGCCATGGTGGAGAGATTCGTATCTGATTGATTGCTTTCATGGACAGGTGTCTTTTATACAGGTAACAACCTGAGATTAAGAGAACTCACTTTAAGAGAGTGCTCCTAATCTCAGCTTGTTACCTGTATAGAAGACACCTGGGAGCTAGAAATCTTGCTGATTGATAGGGTATCAAATACTTATTTCACTCATTAAAATGCGATTAAATTTATAACTTTTTGAAATGCGGTTTTATTCTTTCTCTCACTGTTAAAATAAACCTACCATTAAAATGATAGACTGATAATTTTATTGTCAGTGGTCAAATGTACAAAATCAGCAGGGGATCAAATACTTTTTTCCCTCACTGTACCATCAGACTGTACTGTCCACCCGATGAAAACCTGCAGAGAAAAATTGGATGGCTTTGCATTTCTTGAACTGCAGAGACTTGTGACTTTTCTCAGCAACCTCACATACCCTCTTCCCCAAGCTAAGCTGTTATATACAGAACTATTCGATGGTTTCTAAAACTACAAGCTTTTTCCCTTTTGTGCAGCTGCTTATATGCATCCTGCCACAGGTACAGGCCCAAAACTGCTTAACTACTTTTTAGTGAATACAGTTTCGGTTAGGTACGCATCTCTAATCTCTAAGCTTAGAAAGCCCCGAATGGGTTTGCCACCCTTTCTAGATCTGCTGGCATAAGGTGTAACTGTGCTTTCAGATTCTGCAATCTTTCATATTGTGGGCCAGAAGAACAAGATTTTGTAAACAGTAATTATTATGTATTAGCTGTATCTTGTTGCGTATATATGCCTATATAAAGTCTTAAGGCATCCATTTTTTGCAAATGTTATCAAACTGTACAAACTGTTATCTACAGTTGAAAGTTTTTGCGCATACATTGTGCTTGAATTTAGCATTTGGCACAATAGGCATGCATTTGAGATAGCAGCGATTTGAAAGGGTCAGTTCAGAAAGTACAGAAAGAGGTTTGGGTCACTAAATGTCATGTTTTCCATATACCAACAGAGCCTCAAGTGAAGATTACTCAGCCATACTTGGTAAAACTGCAATTGAGGTGAATAAGGCACATTAGGGAAGAATTTCTTAATATAACTAAGCTGCTAAATAAGTATAATAACCAAATTCATCTACATTGGCAGTGATGTAGCCACTTTCAGTATTTGCAGTTGAGTCATTTTTTAACAAGCTGAGTTATGACTTGGTTTATTCCAGCCTAATAAAAAGTAATGACTGAATATGTGATCATGAGCTGAATATTACTGAAACTATTCCTTACCTTATACATTTACACTGTGTCAAATTTTGTGAAGTATTTTGAAAGAAAAAATTGTATTTGCATTATAAGCATCAATTATTAATTGAGTTTTTGTATATAGTTAGAGAGATCTGTAGCACCCTCTAGTGTGCTAGAAATGTAAATAGTTTTTTGTGTAGGTAAATTGTTTGGCTTGGCTGGTAGCCAAGCCTAAACTGAAGCTGGGTCAAGGTGACTGATCCAGGGAGGCTGGATGACTCATCAGGCAGCACCTCTGGTACCTCCCCCTACTTGCTGGAACCTTGGAGAAGCTTCCAGAAGAATAAGAGGAAGGTTAGAAGGAGCTGCCTGGAATATTGAGGAGGGTCCCAGCCAATCCCCATCAAATGGGCTGGCAGGAAGTAGGCCCCTTTTAAGCAGGGGCAGTGTGGGTGGAAGCTGGAGATGGAATTCTGAGGAGACTGTTGAAGGCCCTTGTGGGTAGTCCCCCAGTCTGGGGAGATGACGTAGGTCCTGGGACTCGGGTGCTGGAGGGACCCTCTCAAGAGACAAGGAGTCCTGTTCAGAGGCCCAGGAGCAAGAGTGAGAACAGCAGGAGCCAGCTAGCACATCTGGGAGATCTCCATGGAGAAGACAGCCGGGTGGCTGGTTAGTGAGACAGTCTGGGAGGACTGTGGGAAGTAGCCAGGAGGGCTAGTGAAAAGGGCAGCCAGGTGGGCTGCCAGTGCCTGAGGAGGTGGTGCTGGGATCAGTAGCCACAGTAATGTAGCTGGACACTGGACTTTTTCTCTACACAACCAAAGGGGCCCACGGTCCTTGCCTGTAAAGGGTTTTTGCTTAATCTGGCTGAGTGCCCTGCCAGATTTACCAAACGGTGTTCCAGCTGGGTTTTAGTTGTTTCTGCAAGCAAGTGATAATCATCCTATCCCTGTCCAAGTTTATTAACCTCTAATAAAAATTCAAAAACAAAGCTGCTGGACTGTTTTCCTGTCTCAAGCAAGCCTGTGGAAATTTGGTGTGCCTGGCTGTGCAGATTGGGGATCTCTATTTACCAGCGGCTCTTATGGGGGTATATGCTACATTTGGGGGCTCGTCCGGGATATCCCGACCGTAACCTGCCAGCCGTTGCTCCTAGTAACCAGAGTTTCATCGAGCCAGAAAACTGCACTTTGTTCCAGGATCACTCTGAGGTTAAAAACAGGGACACGGACTTATGTGCTCTGCCTATTTGTGACTGTTTGCTATAACCAAGTGCCATTGCCCTTAGTAACCAGTGGCAGCTGCTGATGGAACTTTTGCGGCCCTGCATACCCAGTTGCCCCAACCATGGCTGGGATGGTCACTTGTGTTAAACCCTGCTATTAAGTGAACTGTACGCGATCGCACCCATGGATTACAAAATGTCCAGCGATCTGCTTAAAGCTGGAAAAAGTGCATCTATGTTGCAATGTCCTGCTAAGAACAGTAAAGTATGCACAAAGATGTCTGGGGAGGGGGTCTACCAGTTGTCCAACCACGGCTGATGTGAGGGACTGTCCTAACCCTGCTGATTACAGTGAGATATGTGTTATAGACTTTGTATAGTGAGTTTTTGGATTGGTCATCACACAGTAGCTCGGAGGAGGTGTTGGAGTGGGGAGACTCCAAGGAACATGTGGAAGTGTTGTTCGAGATATTGAATATGCCAGATCAAGCTGAAGGGACTGGAGAAGCCATGCAGATCCCAGTTAGTTTCAGACAGACTTTCCTTAACAGACTCTCCACCACCCAGACTAGAGCACTTCAGTACAAGCAGTGGATAGTGAGATCGCCCAAAGCCTGTGTTCTTCCTGGAAGGAGAAAGCCAGGAGAACTGATCAGGTTTTCCAGATCCTAGTGAGAAGTGCAGCGTAAAACAGCTCTGGAGTGGGGTCTGGACTATCCCTATGTCCCCTCCTGACCACATGGACATCATTGAACAATCCCAGAAAGAGTGGGAGGATGGCCTGTTAAGGGAGTATATGCAAATCCCCAAGCCTCTGTTGGTGACAAATTGTGAGCAGACCTAGGCCCAGTATCAGGACATTTGTCAAGAATGGAGACTGGGGAGAGCAATCTACAAAGACAGGGTGGTGGTTGTGAAAGCAGGACAGCCCACCAGGAGCCACTCTTCCATTGTGAAAAGAGCTGACAGCAACTTAAAGAGATTGCCAAATCCTAATTTCTACCTGGGAAGGACTGATGGGAGCATTCAGCTTGCAGGTAGAGCTTTTCACATGGACAGCATGGAGGAAAATTGCTGCCTGTGTTTCTTGCTTTTATGGACTAGGCTGGCCTAACACCCTTCCTGTTTCAGATGGACGTCCCATTCCAAACTGAAGAACATGGGTGAGGCCTAAGACATTGACACAGCCTTTTTGAAAAGAGCCTGATGACAGAAGGGAAGGGGCTCCTCCCACCAGAGACTCTGAAAGAAAAAGATGTGTGTGTGCTGCGGTTTATTTGTTTCTGCAGGTTCATAACCCCCCGCTGACAGAATGTACAGTTAGGTAATAAGTTAGAGTTGGGAGTGTGTTTTTTTTTGTTCTGTTTTGCAGGTATCGTTGTGGACGGTCATTCATCCTGCTTATTATGGACTCAACATTTTCTAGCCTGCTGGGAGGGCTTCCCTCTAGGGGGAGGTGCTCCAGCTTAATTCTGCATTGTTTATACTGTGTAGGGTTAGCTGCAGGGACCTGTAGCTAGGATGTAAATACTGATGATATGTGATGTACGTATGTATTTTCTTCTGAAGAGAACCTAGATAGAAATGTAAATAGTTTTTTCTTTTGTAGTGTAGGTAAATTGTTTGGCTTGGCTGGCAGCCTGGACTGATTCTGGTTTAGGGTGAGTGATCCGGGGAGGCTGAACGACTCATCAGGCAGCACCTCTGGTACCTCCCCCTACTTGCTGGAACCTTGTAAAAGCTTCCAGAAGAATGGGAGAGAGGTTAGGAGGAGCTGTCTGGATATTGAGGAGGGCCCCAGCCAATCCCCAGCAAATGGGCTGGCAGGGGGTAGGCCCCTCTTAAATACTCAGTCCAGCATGGACAGCGTGGAGTTCGGGTAGAAGCTGGATATGGAGTGCCGAGGAGGCTGTCGGAGGCCCTTGAGGGTGGCCGCCTAGTCTGGGGGGGTGACTTCAGGCCTAGGGCTCAGGTGCTGGAGGGATCCTCTCAAGAAACACGGAGGAATCCTGTCCAAAAGCACTGGAGCAGGAGTGAGGACAGCAGGAGCCAGCTAGCAGGTCTGGGAGATCTCCAAGGAGAAGACGCCTGGGTGTCTGGTGAGTGAGACAGTCTGGGAGGACTGTGGGAAGTAGCCAGGAGGGCTAGTGAAATAGGCAGCTGCAGCCTGGTGGGCTGGCAGTGCCGGAAGAGGTGGTGCTGGTATCAGTAGACACAGGACTGTAGCTGGACACTGGACTTTTTCTCTACACAACCAAAGGGGTCCATGTTCCCTGCCTGTAAAGGGTTTTTGCCTAATCTGGCTGAGTGCCTTGCCATATTTACCAAACAGTGTTCCAGCTGGGTTTAAGCTGTTTCGGGAAGCAAGTGATGTGCTGGAAAAAGAGGAGTGTATACCAAGAGTGAATATAGTTAAAGTGTCCCTGAAGAAGTTTGTTCCAGTCAAGTGGGCATCCCATAATCATCCCATCCCCATCCACGTTTTATTAACCCCTCATAAACATACACAAACAAAGCTGCCGGACTGTTTTCCTGTCTCAAGCAAGCCTGTGGAAATTCAGTGTGCCTAGTTGTGCAGGTTGGGGATCCCTATTCACCAGTGGCTCCTACGGGGGATGCGCTACAGATAGAACATAATTAATTGTTAAATTACTTAGATTTATATTTATTTACATAGGGACAAATGTAAAAAAAGATTAGTAGAATAATTGTTCCAAATATACAGGTATTGAATGTGTCTACTTTTCTATGTTCCAGAGGTTCATACAGGATCCACAAGACATGACTTCTGTTTTTTTTTAGCATTATGTATGTTTCTCTGAAAAATAGAGATCAAGTATCTCCAGTATTTACTTATCCTCCTAGCATAGGATGCAAGGTGAATTTCATTTTTGGCTCCTTCTGTAATCAAGGGAGCAGTGATTGTTTGTTTTGGTCTGTTCAGGGTTTCACAGGCTGGAAGTTTGATTTTTTCCCCCTGCCTCGGGAGGAAGCTTCCAGAGCTTAGGAGCTTAAGAGATTCAAATAACCAGCCTTAATATTTATCATGCTCCAGCCACTCCCATATCTAGAACTGCTACCCTCAGCCAGCCCATGGACTGTGCAGCTGTTCTAGAGGCCTCAGCAGTGTTAGGGCTGAGGGCCTGGATGGATCTGCTTAGAAACTGATTGCAGGACCTCACCACAAAGGATCTGCCCTGGAGGACTGTCTCACTCACTGGACAGTGTCCGGGGGAAACTGGAAGGTGGCCGGTGTCCTGGAGACTTGTAAGTAAAGACCCTAAAATGATTCCTGTGACTGTGCAGTGCTCTGGAAGTCACATTGGCTACCAGTAATTGTGCATAGGCCCAAGGTAACCAGATGCCAAAAAAACCTTCCTCACGATCTTCAGCTGTGAGGCTTTAGACTGCTCAGAAATGTGCCTCATGGTCCCCAGCTGCGAGGTCTTAAAGTGTTACTAAACCCACAACAGTAAAATAAGTCTGATATACAACAAGTAACACCAGCACTAAAACATGGCCATCTGTGGATGGGGAAGAAAGGGCATGGTTAATGACATGGGATCTGAACCCAGTGCAGCTCCAAGGCAGCCATCGCTGGAGGGTATGGATAAACAGTGTACAACAAAACAAATAGACCAGTGATCAATGGGTTGAAGCATAAATTCTTGAATCCATTGAGCGCTTGTCCGTTCGTTTTGTAGTAAAATCAGTCTGTATATGCAGTGAAGCATGCATGTTATACTCACTGTGGAACCAAGCAGGTAATCATCTGCATTGTGTAAGAAGGCTGTTTTATCCTGTCTTTTCTGATTTTCCCATTTTTTCACTGTCCCCAATTCATCTCCTGATAAGACAGAGCCTTTGGAGTCACGCTGCACATGCTCAGTTTGGTGTGTATTGCTGGAGAGCTTTTTTTTTCTTGGGAGGGTGCATGTGATCAGCACAGGGCACATAAGCACTGTCCAGACACAGGGTCAGGGTTCCTGCAGCTTCATAGGACAGTAAGAGTAGAATGAAAACTCCCCCTACAAGCTTTAACCAGACACCGATAGAAGTCACAAGTGTGGCTTTTTACTCAAGTTAGACAGAGTCTGACTGTCAGAGAGAGCAGACGTGCATGTGGAAGCTCTGGCTTCCAGTGCCTCCTAGTGCCTCCAGAAGGCTTCGGCCACCCGGCCTCCCTTCCATTAAGATTAGTCCGGACTCCCGGACTCCCAGCGCATTGTACCGGGCCCCTCCCGGGCCCCCCCCAACCCCACCAACCCCGTGGACCACGTACGGGACCCCGGTATCTTAGTATCAGATCCGGCAAGCTCCGCCTCACCAATCTACGCCGCCTTGGCCCACTGGAACACTGTGCACAGCAGCCTCCCGGAGCAGTTCATAGGACACACCGCGGCTCCAGCCAGCGGCTCCGGCCAGCCCCCTGTGCCGCCGCTCACCCCCAGCCTCATCGGCAAGCCCGGGCGCTCCATCCATCCAGGGCCAATCCCAGAATCCACGGACGGAACCTCAGCACCCAGGAGCTTAGCATCAGGCAAGCCCGTGGCTCGGGCCTAGCCAGTCAGCCATCTTGGTCCACCCTGTGCAGCAGCTACCACCACCTCCACCCGGAGCTCATCCCCGGACTCCCCCCAGCAGGTAGCATCGGGACCCTACCCCACCATCAACACACAGGACCTAGCCACCGCGGGAGTTGAGAATCAGGACAGCCTGCAGCCCGGGCCTAGCCCGTCGGCCATCTTGGTCCACCCAGTTGCGGCCGCAACCCACTACCTCCACCCGGAGCTCCACGGACCCCCCAGCAGGTTAGTACCAGGACTCGGGTTCCCTCCCGGCCCCCCCAGGCCTGCTCCGGCCCGCCTCCAGGCAGGACCTCCATCCCACCGTCCTCCTATCACGGTCCCACCCCCCGGGGCACCACTGCAGCCGCCGTCCAATCACCCGTTCTCTAGCCATTGGACTCAGGGGACAGACCACGGCTGTGGCCTAGTTCCAGCAGCCTCCTTACCCCTACCAACAACTGTCCAGCGGGCCCCGTGCACCTCACCTGGATCACCCCCTCCTCAACCCTGGACCTCACTGCGTGGGCACAGGTGACCACCGGAACTCTGGGCCTGACTAGCGACCATCTTAGATCCTCCTAGACCCAGCCGCAGCACCATTCCAACTAGTAAGTAGCGGATCCCCTACCCCTCTCCCCCCCCACCCGCCAGCCTCCAGACCACCCTGTACAGGTAAGCCCACGGGGAACCTAGCAGTTTGATCCAGGGTCCTTGAGTCCGATCGCCCCTCGGGGGGTCAGGAAGGAATTTTTCCTCTGCTGCAGCAATTGGCCAGCTCAGCTAGGGGTTTTTTCGCCTTCCTCTGGATCAACAGGAGGGCGATAGGTAGCCTCCATCACCCTCCCTCAGCAACTTGTGCTCTCACCATGTGCAATTTCAAGTACACAGCGGTGGCCCTCCACAGGCTAAGAAACATCGCTTCAACTTTACCAACCGCCACTCAAAAAAGACTAAAAAAAGAAAAACTACTAAGGACCAACCTACAAGCAACCATCAAATACAGGGAGAAACCAATCCAACCACAACAACTAGCATGCGCCCTGATCAACACCAGATCTGCAGTCAAGCACAGACTGGAAATCCATGACTTCATCATCGAAAACAACATAGATTGCCTCTTCATTACGGAAAGCTAGCTAACATCCAACTGCAACACTATCCTAACTGAATTAGTGCCCGAGAACTACAGCATCCTAACCGAGCATAGAATAGGAAAAAAAGGAGGAGGCCTAGCAGTGATCTTCAAATCGCACCTTGCCTTCACCAAACCAACTTCACAGAACTCATTGCCTTTCATGGAGATACTCCCCCTGCATCTTCAAACAACACCCCAAGACACCATTCACATACTACTATCCTACAGGCCACCAGGACCAAAGAACAATCTCCTTACACCACTCATTGAATTCATTTCAATGCACACCTTGAAAACCAAAAACCTTCTGGTACTTGGGGACTTCAATCTCTGGGCAAACTCTACCCAAGACCCTATTGTGACCGCCAGCATCAACCAACTAGAAGAACTGGGTCTCCAACAGCTGATAAATACTCCCACGCATGGCTCAGGACACACTCTAGACCTCATCTTCAAACAGAATATGGACATCAACATATTCAACAACACACCACTACCATGGACGGACCACCACGCCATCAAATTTAAAATCACCACTAACATCACCCTCTAAAAACAGAAACATGCAACAACAACACACTGGAACAGATCTCAGAAGAAACTGCACTCCGAACTCTTTAAAACCACATTGTCAAGAAAAATACAATCGCTAAACTCAAACCTCTCAACAGAACAAACACTCAACTCCCTAAACAAGGCATTACTACAAACAGCAGACTCAGTAGCGCCAAAACACAGAACACTCATACGCAAAAAAAACTTGAGATGGTTTAATGCCACGCTCAACCTACTCAAGCAAGAACGTAGAAGAGCTGAAAGAGCGTGGAGAAGAAACCCTACCAAGGAAAACCACACAAACTACAAAGTACTCGCTGGGAAATACCACAAGCCAAAAAAGAACATTTCTCGAACACCATCTCAACTGCCTTAAACCGGCCACGGGAACTTTTCAAAATAGTCGCCCAGTCAGTGAACCCAACCTGCTTAGAGCCCCCAGCAAACGATACTCAAGAATTCTGCAATGAGTTATCAAATTTCTTCATTGACAAAATCGACAACATTCGGAAATCAATTCAACAGAAAAAAACAACCAACTTTACCCAATCAAAGCAAAAAGAGGATATCAACACAAACATCACACATCCACCGGACTTCCTCCTGACCCCAATCACCTCTGACACGACTAAAGACATTATGAGAAGCCTTCGAGACAGCACATCACCAAATTACATCATTCCCACGAAACTCCTGAAAGAATGCTCCGACATCCTGGCTCCCACTATAACACACCTTAAAAATCAGTCGTTCAAAGAAGGGATTGTGCCAACCACCCTCAAGCAAGGCATCGTCAAACCCCTGCTAAAGAAACCTAATCTCGACCCTAAGGACCCTAACTACCGCAGACCGATAACAAGCCTTAACACCATCTCCAAGATTATGGAGAAAGCGGTAGTGCAACAGCTACAACGCCACCTGGACACACATCAACTTCTGGACACTCTACAATCAGGCTTCCGCCCTGGCCATGGCACAGAAGCTGCACCTCTAAAAATATGGGACGATGCCCTTGAAGCAGCAGATGACGAAGAATCATGCCTCTTGGTACTGTTAGACCTCAGTGCAGCCTTTGATACAGTGGACCACAATACTCTACTTGTCCGCCTCACAGAAGTTGCAGGAGCCACAGATTCTAGTCTAAAATGGTTTGCATCCGGGAGTGCGCATGCGCGAGAGCTCCGTCATGGCTGCTTGAGCCGAGAGCTCCGCTCCACCCCGGACCGCCGAGCCGCACACCAGCCGCCTCAGCCCTACTACGGGCTAAACATTATCACTCCCGAGTAGGGGAACGTCCCGGGAACCAGAAGGAATGTCTGGACCCCCGGTGAGACGCGATCTCGGCCCCCAATTCTCCTCAGTCAGCACGGAAGGGAGTCCCAAGATGGCCGCCGTAACGGACGGACAGACACAGCAGGCAGGCATCCACTCCAGGACCCAGGAGCACAGGCCAGTACTTAATCCCCCGACCCTGTCATATGCTCAGGCGACACAGGGACCCCCCCAAACACCCCAAGTACACCTGCAAGGCCATACGAAGCCCCAGGCCGCAGCAAAGGCCTCCACTGAGACTCTGAGCCTCACACAACAGGAGCTATGCTCTCAAGCCCTCCCTGCACAGGCCCATCCTCCATCTTCACTCTCCCAGCAGCCAAGCTTCTCAGTAGCTGACCTCACAACGATGCAGGCAGACATGTTCGCCAAATTCTCATCCCTGCTAGAAAAAGGTCTGGCTAATACAGCAAATCAGATTACCAGCACTATTAAAGCGGACCTGTCCAATTTGGGCGCCAGAATTGAAGCCATTGAGGACAAAGTGGAATGCACAGCCGCGAGAACCAACCAAAACTCTGCACACCTCATGACCATTCAGGATCAATTAGATGTTGCCCTATCTAGGATCGACGAGCTCGAAAATCGGTCCAGAAGGTATAACTTTCGGATCAGAGGCCTTCCCGAAACTTTTTCGGACATCCCCTCCACGGTTCAGGACATTATAGCAGCCCTTATTCCTAACATACCCCCCCAACGTCTTGAACTAGACAGAGCACACAGGTCTCTCGGCCCCCCCAGACAAGATGGATCCCCAAGGGACATAATTGTCAAGCCGCACTTTTTCGGGGTTAAGGAAGAGGTCATGCGGCAATCCCGACAAAACCCAAAGCTACTACACCAGGGTCACCAGATCCAGATTTTCGCTGACCTCGCCCCCACGACTATCCAAAGACGGAGGACGCTAAAACCCCTCCTCACGGTACTCTCTCAACGGGATATCAAATACCGCTGGACATTCCCCTTCGCAGTTAAATTCACCATTCAGGGTAAGACCCATTCCTTTGCAAGCCTTCAGGAAGGTGAAAGACTGTTCCTCGCACTCAGGCTTATCTCCCAGGAAGCACCAATGGATTTTTCATCTTCTTCCTCGGGCTCCACCAAACGTCCTCCTCCAGGCAGCCCTGTATCCCCACTTTGGCTAAAGGGACCTTCCAAGAAGAGCAAGGACGGGAGACCGCCCTAAGGACACCTCCTCATACCTTATCCCTTCAGTCTCGGCAGAGGCATCTTTGGGCCGACTTTTCCCCTCCTGTTGATGGAGCAAGTTCTCCAAATCCCCTCAAGTCTTATGGACATGACAATCCACACATCCAGGTTCTTATCGAACTTCACGGCCTCTCACGACGTTTTCAACGTCCAAAAGTTGCTTTGTTAACGGAGATTTGAAACAAATACTTACCACTAGTTGCTTCACCTTCTCCACATCACGAACCAGCTAACATTCTCAGAGGAAGCAGTCTTCCACAGAGTACCTGCTCCTATTGGAAGTACCCGGTTTCTTGAAGACAAACCTCCGGTTTACTGGACTAGATTAACGTAGTTCAAAAGGATGTGTCATACCTTAGCCCAGGTTACAGTCTAGGTCCAACTCAAATACCCATCCCATGTACCCCCTTTCCGGGGGTTTTACGATAAGCTGGGCCATGACGGCCCGCCTTTTTGATAGATTATCCCCCAGTTATTCTCCCCCTCATAGTTAGATAGGGGGGGGAGGATTTTTCTGATTGTCCAGGAGATGGGATCCTCAAGGAATTTGTTTTTTTTTTTTATTATTCCTGCCTGGGTTATTTTCTGTTTCAGGCCCTTACAGCCCAGTTCCTAGGGCTGTCCATACGATTTTTATGTTTTACGTTATAGTGTGCATATGTTAAGTATTAAATCTGATATACCAAGGGTCCGGGGTGGAACCCTTGTGCCTCCACTCGATCCCAAAGAACCTTTTGAGTCCTTTGGTGTCGGAATTTCAGACGGCCCTCTGGGCTCTCTGAAGTTGTTATTGGAGCTATAGCGAATTGCGATTCGCATAACTCCAAGGGTACACACCAAGTACCCATGTCGTTTTGTTTGTTCCTACTTGTTAGTAAGTCTCATAACTTTTTTCTCCCCATCTCTTTTCCCCTCTTTCTTCTAGCCATCCATGGGGGGGTTTCCCCCTGCGCCCCGGAGTCGGTCCTCCACGCAACCAGGCCTAAATCCGGTATGAGAAGACTCCCAAGGGTAAGTGACTGGTTGGTTTATGGCTTCTACCCCCTCTGCTCCGATGGCTGACCTGAATGCGAAGAGTAAGGACCTCAAAATAGGTTCTCATAATGTCCAGGGCCTAAACTCTCCCAGGAAAAGGAGACTGGCACTGGATCATTATAAATCCCTAAGACTAGATGTAGTGTTTCTGCAGGAGACGCACTTTCCCATCCGGTACACCCCCAAGTTCATACATGCACACTATCCAACATTTTACCTAGCGAATGCCCCTAACAAAACGAAGGGGGTGGCTATTCTCTTCTCTAAACATTGCAAATTTACACATCTCTCTGATTTTAGGGATCCGGAGGGTAGATTTATTTTGGTGAAGGGTACCCTGGAGGGGGTTTTATATTCCTTCGTCTCCTACTACGCCCCAAACAAGGGCCAAGCGTCTTTCTTCCAGGATATGTTCTCATCAGTGGAACCGCTCCTGGAAGGCAAAGTCATCCTGGGAGGGGACTCAAATGTTGCGTTTGACCAGGGACTAGACAAAACTAAGCCCCCTAAAGACCAACTCACACGACCATCCAAACTCAGTACTAGGATCGCCAAGATGGTTCACGCTCAGGGTCTGGTGGACGCTTGGAGAGAAATGAACCCCAACAAAAGGGACTTTACGCATTTTTCTGCTCCCCACCAGTCCTACGCGAGAATTGACCACATCCTCACCCAGACTGCCCTCATTCCCCTGATCACCAGGGTGGCAATACTAGACACCGCATGGTCAGATCACTCATTGGTTCTCCTTACTTTGAGAAATGTTCTGTCTGGGAGAGGAGGTTTCTACTGGCGACTAAATGAGTCCCTTCTGACTGACCCTAGCATAACACAAGAAATAGCAAAATCTATTAAAGAATACTTCCTCTTTAATGATGTGGAGAACATATCCCCCGAAACCTTATGGGCCGCCCACAAGGCAACTGTACGAGGAGTTATAATAAGGCTAGCGACCAAATTTAAGAAGGAGCGCTTAATCGACATACTTAGACTTGAAAAATCCTTCCTTCAACTAAAAGCGGAACACAAAAATAACCCGTCTAGAACCCTCCTAAGCAAACTTGATGCCACGAGACTGGAACTGAATCTCACTTTAACGGCTAAAGCAGAAAAAAATCTTAGATGGGGAGGAGCCAAATTCTACTGCCACAAAGATAGATTCGGCTCAATGTTGGCAGCTAAGCTCTCCCCTAAATTTCGCTCTCTCTCCTTTCCCAAACTAAGGATAGCAGGCCAACCCCCAACAGCTAATCCGGCCAGTATTATGTCTGCTTTTCACGACTTTTATTCTAATCTTTATAAACCTTCCCAATCGGTTAAAGGGCCCTTAGATAACGAGTTTATAAAGAATCTCCCACTTCCCTCACTAACCAGAGAGTGTAAAGACTTAATGGAGGCTCCTATCACGGAGGCCGAAATTAAAGAAGTTATTAAAGGTTTAAAATCTGGTTCCGCCCCTGGACCAGACGGTCTCTCAGTCCCCTACTACAAGGAATATGGCGCTATCCTAGCCCCGTACTTGGCAAAGTTCTTTAACTCTAAAAAGACGGGATCTCCCCTTGAAACCCAACTAAATACAGCATTTATCTCAGTGATTCCCAAACCCAACAAAAATCATGAGGAAGTTGAGAACTACAGGCCCATATCTTTAATTAACAATGACCTCAAAATTCTTACTAAAATTCTTGCCAACCGCCTTTCCTCCTTCATCAATCTCTACATACACAAGGATCAGGTGGGTTTTATTCCTGGTAGGCAAGGACCCGACCAAATTAGGAGAGCAATTGATATAGTTTCCATTCTACAGTCCAACTGGGAAGGGGGGCCGAAACAAGAAGGAATGATCCTCTCGTTGGATCTCCATAAAGCTTTCGATTCGATAGAATGGCCTTACCTTTTCTCCATTTTGGAGAAATGGGGATTTGGTCCCAACTTTTTAGGGACTCTAAAAGCCCTATACTCCTCCCCTCAAGCGGTGATTCGCCTGCAAGGTCAATACTCTAAACCCCTAACCATTGCAAGAGGCACTAGGCAGGGATGCCCTCTTTCCCCCCTAATTTTCGCTATCGCGATCGAAACGCTAGCAATAGCAATAAGAGCAGATCCCAACATTCAAGGGGTCGCCTGTGGTGACCAGGTCCACAAATGTGGATTGTTTGCGGACGATATGCTCCTCTTTATCACATCACCAACCACCTCCCTTCCAAACCTGTGTAAACTCCTGAAAGACTTCTCTAAGGTCTCCGGACTGAAGGTCAATTATGCTAAATCTTCAGCCCTGAACATCTCCCTTAACCCATCCATCTTGGCATCCCTGCAAAGTGCCTTTGATTTCAAATGGAGTGACTCGTACATTGACTATCTGGGGATAAGGCTCACTGCTAAAACGGAACTCCTTTACCCAACTAACTTTCCTCACACATACCGCAAACTGGAGGCAGACTTATCCAAATGGGCTAAAGGGGGCTTATCCTGGTTGGGTAGGATCCATGCAGTCAAGATGACTTTACTCCCTAGAATCCTCTACCTTTTCAGAGCCATCCCAATAAGCATCAATAAAGAGCACTTGAAAGCATTTCAAAGGAAAATAATAAAATTCATTTGGGGGGGGGAAGGGGTACAGACTTCCACAGAGCACTTTATACTTAAATAGACCACAAGGGGGTTTAGGCCTACCGCAGCTATTCTGGTACTACCAATCAGCCAGGCTAGCCCAGATCTCGTCGGTTTATGCGAAGACTGAAAAACCGGACTGGATACAGATTGAGAGACAGGCAGTACCCTCCTTCACTATCGACTTCCTCCTATCGGTCCCCCCAAAAAAACGTCCACCCATTTTATCCCCTATCCTTTCACAATCCTTTCAATTATGGGACTCTCTGAGAAACCATCAATCCATAACCTCATGCAAACACCCCCTGGCTCACATCTTCAACAACCCCGACTTTCCCCCGGGTACTGACATCAAAGCGTTCCGCTGGTGGTTGGACAAGGGGATGTACCGGATAGGACACTACTTTACACCAATGGGGCCCATCACCAGAGCCTTCTGTGTGAATCAACTAAAGATGCCAAACTCCGAATTCTTTCGTTTCCAACAGATCAGACACTTCCTCACTCAGTTGGGTAAAAACAACCCCTCAAACAACGCATTCACCCCTTACGAAATATGGTGTGGACAGACCACGGAGCAGAGGGGAGGAATCTCCACCATCTATCAGTCACTCTCAGGTCAGTCCACCAAGACCTCTTACATGACAGCCTGGGAGTCAGACCTTTCCTTTGAGTGGGACCTGGAGAAGTGGAGGGTCTCCTTTAATAGGGCTTATAAGAGCATCTTAAACATTTCGCTGGTGGAGTCCAGCGTGAAGCTTATCACGCGCTGGTACCTACCACCGGAAAGACTGGCCAAAATGTTCCCCTCCACGGACCCCAGATGCTTTAGGGGCTGCCAACTTAGGGGATCCCTGGCCCATATCTTTTGGGAATGTCCAAGATTGAGACCTTTCTGGAGCAGAATTTTTCACATGATCAAAAAGGTTACTGGAGTCCAGATCCCGAGGTCCCCCGCAGCTGCCTTATTGAACGACCACTTACCTAAGACCCCCAGGCAGGCCCGTAAATTGATTCATTTCATTTTGCTGGGAGCGAAGTTATCTATTGCTAAGGCCTGGAAGCAGCCCAGGGTTTCATTCAAAGCGGCTATCCGCAAAATCTCTTGGATCATGGCCCAAGAAAAGCTAGCCAGTACCCTGCTCAACACCACACAGAAATTCGAAGCCGTTTGGGAACCGTGGGCTGACTTCATAGGCATTTCCCTAATTCCAGGGGTACAACCTTGAGGCGTGGGCCTGTTTCGGGGTGGGGGGGGTTCCCTCCAGTGGATTGGCTCTCGATTTCTCTTTTCTCTCTCTCTCTTTTCCCCCCTTCTCATCTCTACCTCCCCTCTTTCCCCCTTTTTCTTATCTCTCTGATTGACTTAACAAGATGATGCTTTGCCTGTTTAATTCATGTTGTTGCAGGCTCCCTCGGGGGTCGTACTCCCAAGGGGAGCACTCGAAGTAGGCTTCCCTACTCTGATAGATACCTTGAGACTTTTTATACTTTAGTAGAGAGGGTTGGGGAGGGTTTGGAGAGCTCCGATCAGGCACAGTGTGTTCCCAATCGGGGTGCTGTCGTTCTCTCCTCCCTCCCCCTCCCCCAACTGGTCCATATCTCCGGGTTACATGGCTAGCGCTAACAAAAGTGGGTTTGGGAAGGCTCTACTGTACCGTTTTTCCAGAGACATGCTTTTATCTATAGTCTTCAGTTTGATTTGTTACCCCAAGGGGGCGCACATTTGTATGATGTATAACCCTGCATTTAATGATGATGACTTGTAAACCCCTTTTTTTTCGCTGAAAATTCAATAAAATACTTTGAAAGAGAAATGGTTTGCATCCTTCTTAGAGAATCGGTCTCAGACAGTGAAACTAGGAGCATTCACCTCTGAAACCCGAACAATCTCCTGTGGAGTCCCTCAGGGTTCACCCCTGTCGCCAGTGTTATTCAACATCTACATCCACCCACTCCTCAAAATCATCCAAAAATCAGACCTCTGCTTCCACTCATATGCTGACGACACCCAAATCTACTTTAGCATCACCGGGCAAAAAGACCACCACCAGCAATTAGAGAAATGCCTCACTTTGATAGATGACTGGATGACCATTAGTTCCCAACGGGTCAAAAACAAAACTTCTTCTCCTACACGCTAACCAAAATGCCAAAACCAAGACTCCGTGGACTCCTCCCACCATCTTAGGACAAACCATCTCTCCGCGCACCAAAGCCAAGAGTCTTGGAGTTATCTTTGACGCAGAAATGACAATGGATGCACAAATAGGATCAGTAGTTAGCGGATCTCACCATCTCCACCGCCTGCTAAGCAGACTCATCCCCTTCATCCCAGAAGAGGACAAAGCAGCAGTAGTTGGAACAATCATCAATTCCCGACTTGACTACGCAAACTCACTCTACATAGGATTACCCCAATATCAGCTTGCGTGCCTACAGGCCATCCAAAACGCGGTGGCAAGACTGCTAACAGGAAAAAAACCCTGGGAGTCCATCTCCCCATCCCTGAGGAGCCTACATTGGCTAACGGTAAAGAATCAGATCACATTCAAGACCCTCTGCCTCACCCACAAATGCATACAAGGTAATGCCCCCAATACCTCCGAGAGAAAATAAAACACTACACACCCAATCACAATCTGCGATCATCCAACCAAAACCTCCTCCTCGTTCCCAAATACCGCTACAAAGCAAGGGGAGAACGAAGATTCGCAGTCCAGTGACCTCAGCAATGGAACGCTCTTCCGACTCACATCCGCATCGAAGAAAACCATCAGGCCTTCAGGAAAAAACTCAAGACCTTCCTCTTCTAAGAGAATGACAGCACAAAACGCATTAGCGCCTTGAGGCAATTCAGTTCGCATTTGTAGCGCTTTACAAATCATTCATTCATTCACAAGATTGCTATATTTTGCTGATGAGAAAAGATAATTACAGTGCCTTCAAAAAAGTATACACACCCCTTGAAATTTTCCACATTTTGTCATGTTAAAAACAAAAACATAAACGCATTTTATTGGGATTTTATGTGATAGACCAACACAAAGTGGGACATAACTGTGAAGTGGAAGGAAAATGACAAATGGTTTTCAAAATTGTTTACAAATAAATATCTGAAAAAGTGTGGCGTGAATTTGTACTCAGCCCCCCTGAGTCAATACTTTGTAGAACCAACTTTCGTTGCAGCTACAGGTCTTTTTGGGTATGTCTCTACCAGCTTTGCACTTCTAGAGAGTGATATTTTTGCCCATTCTTTTTGCAAAACATCTCAAGCTATGTAATTCTCAATTGGATTTAGGTCTGGACTCTGACTGGCCCATTCTAACGCATAATTATGCTTTGATCTAAACCATTCCATTGTAGCTCTGGCTGTATGTTTAGAGTTGTTGTCCTGCTGGAAGGTGAACCTCAGCACCAGTCTCAAGTCTTTTGCAGACTCTAACAGGTTTTCTTCTAAGATTGTCCTGTATTTGGCTTCATCCGTCTTCCCATCAATTCTGACCAGCTTCCCTGTCCCTGCTGAAGAAAAGCATCCCCACAACATGATGCTGCCACCACGTTTCACAATTGAGATGGTGTGTTCAGTGTTAGTTTTTTTGCCACACATAGCATTTTGCTTTTAGGCCAAGAAGTTTCATTTGAGTCTCATCTGACCAGAGCACTTATTCCACGTGTTTGCTGTGTCCCCCACATGACTTCTTGCAAACTGCATATTGCAATTTTTATGGCTTTCTTTCAACAATGACTTTCTTCTTGCCACCCCTCCAAAAAGCCCAGATTTGTGGAGTGCACGACAAATAGTTGTCCTGTGGACAGATTCTCTGACCCGAGCTGTGGATCTCTGCAGCTCCTCCAGAGTCACCATGGGCCTCTTGGCTGCTTCTCTGATTAATGCTCTCCTTGCCTGGCCTTTCACTTTAGGTGGATGGCCATGTCTTGGTAGGTTTGCAGTTGTGCCATACTCTTTCCATTTTCAGATGTTGGATTGAACAATGCTCCATGAGATGTTCAAAGCTTGAGGTATTTTTTATAACCTAACCCTTCTTTAAACTTCTCCAAAACTTTATCCCTGACCTTTCTGGTGTGTTCCTTGGCCTTCATGATGCTGTTTGTTCACTTAGGTTCGCTAACAAACCTCTGAGGGCTTGACAGAACAGCTGTATTTATACTGAGATTAAATTACACACAGGTGGATTCTATCTACTAATTAGTTGACTTCTGAAGGCAATTGGTTGCATTAAATTTTAGTTAGGGGTAGCAGAGTAAAGGGGGCTAAATACAAATGCATGCCAGAGTTTCCAGATTTGTATTTGTAAAAAAATTTGAAAACCTGTTATCATTTTCCTTCCACTTCACAATTATGTGCCACTTTGTGTCGGTCTATCACATAAAATCCCAATATAATAAAATAAATTTATGTTTTTGGTTGTAACATGACAACATGTGGAAAATGTCAAGGCATGAATACTTTTTCAAGGCACTGTAGAAGTTTATATTTACTAAAATAATTGCATTTCCGTGTTCTGTGTACTGTGGGAGACCAGATATAGTGAATGCAGGGTCCTGAGTTTAGTAACACTTTAATATATCCAGACAGTTTACCTCATGGTCTTCAGCTGTTGGTGTTTAGACTATTCAACATTCATGTTTACTTTCCTTAACAGAAATCGAAGTTTGCGGCCATAACCATACAGCATGAATTGGGACAGAGACAACTTTTTAGAGTAAAGGAGGAGGTTTAAACAGGATGCTCATCATATCTTCAAAAATCCTCCTAAAACCAAAAATAAACAATACTGTTATGTATGTGTGAGGACAGCAAACAGCCCAGTGCTTATTACAAAATATACAATTATTATGTAATCCAAAAGCAAACCCAATTTACAACATACAAATTCTATAACATATTGCAAAGCATAAGTGAATCATTTGAGTAGTTTATGGCAATCATAAAATTCACTGATTAAATGATTTGTGACAGAAATGTAAAAACAAACGTTCTCAACATAGCAAAAAAGAGTAAATAGAAAATCTGTCAAGTCTGCTGCAGAAAAAAAGATATTGCAATAATCCACCAGGCTGACACCAGGCACTCCTAAAACATATCCTGCATCAAAGTGTGTGTAGTAGGCAAAGGGCTGCTATTCCAGGCAGGCATCACAAGATAAAGACAAGAATATGCAGCAGGTAGAGGAGATCACACACATGGCAAAACCATATTTCAAAGCATTGATGTCTTGTGCATGCATGTGAGTGCCATTGATTCATCTTAGCTTCCAATAAACCATGCTGTTTCACTTATCCTGTACCCTGTCCACCTTGGAAGACCTCAAAACGACATCTGATATCAAGATCCATCTGCAAAAAAGCAATGTCTGGTATGAAAGACAGACTTGCTCCCCTTAAAAATAAAATGAAGAGAACAGAAAACCAACCAATTAGTCAAGGAGCAGAAAATCTGCTGCAATAAACTCCAATTTGTTAAACTGATAGAGGGGACAGAAAGTCAAACAACAAAGGCTTCCCTGGAGAATATCCTTAGTACCCAGTATGGCAGAAAGACCACATCATGTAAACGTACTTAGCAGTAAGGATACAAAGTATTGTACCTACTAAATCTATACCAGGTTCATCATCGCACATCTTCATCATCAAATTTGTACAATATATGGATATAAATACCTTTTTATGCTTGATAAGAAAGACAGGCCCTTTCTGAGTGAAAGACTTTATTATGGAAGTATTTCCCAATTCTCAGCTGACATTCAGCATCAAAGATCAATTTCAGTATGGTCAAAAAGGCGCATTACATATACACAATGCTATACCTACACATACTACAAAACAGAAATGAATGCTTTTTTTGTATAGACTTATTTGCCTGTGGGCACAAAAGAAAACAAGAAAACAAAGTATTTCAGGAATATTAGTTTTGATTTCCTGTAGTGAGGAGCAAGCATAGGAAGATTAATAGGGTTTCGGACTGCTATAATGGTTAGAGATCTTGGATGGGGCTGAAGGCATTTTACTCTTGTTATATGTTGACAGTATAGTTCAATGCAGCAATTACAGTATTTATCAGCGTATAACGCACGCAGGCGTATAACACGCACATTCATTTTAAGAGGGATGTTTCAGGAAAAAAAACCTTAATTTTAAATAAGGAACTTTGAAGCAAAATAAGGGTCAGTGGCCATCTGCAGCCTCACCATTGCCATCAATGCAGCCTGATCAATGCCCATTTGCAGCCTCATAAGTGCCATCAATGCAGCCTTATCAGTCCACATCAATGCAGCCTTACAAGTGCAATCAATGCAGCCTCATCAGTCCACATCAATGCAGCCTCACAAGTGCCATCAATGCAGCAGCCTCACCATTGCCATCAATGCAGCAGCCTCATCATTGCCATCAATGCAGCAGCCTCAACATTGCCATCAATGCAGCAGTCTCACCATTGCCATCAATGCAGCAGCCTCACCATTGCCATCAATGCAGCAGCCTCACCATTGCCTTCAATGCAGCTGCCTCACCATTGCCTTCAATGCAGCAGCCTCAACATTGCCATCAGTGCAGCCTGATTGATGCCCATCTGCAGCCTAGAGAGGACAGGGAGGGGGGAGGGACGAGCGCTGACAGATTACATACAGTGAGAATCTCCAATGATAGACAGTACAGTGGTACAATGGCGGCCCAGGAGACGGGACTTCCTATTACAGAGGCCGCCAAGTAAACAAGAGATTCTCACTGTATGTAATCTGACAGCGCTCATCCTGCCACCCTCCCTATCCACTCCGAGGCAGTTGGGTTGTTCATAGTTTCTAATAGGCTCCGAGGGCTGAGTCTCTGTCGCCTCCCTCTGGCTTCTGGAATCTTCCTGAAAGGCTCAGGGGGTGGAAGGACAGAGACAGAACGCCTAAATATTTGTGGGGTCTCTAACAAACCCTGAGTGATGATGGCCCAGAAGGTGGAGATATGGCTCATAAATATTCTGGAGCCTGGCTATGAGGAGTAGAGCCAAAGATCCAGTGGCCTGGAGGGGACTTCTGTGCTGGGGGACTCTGGCTGCAGGCAGAAGGCATGCAGTGACAGAAAAAAGCAAGAGGAAGGGAGAGAAAAGTAGCCATAGAGGAACCCTCACCCCCTTCAGCCTTGGCCAGGCTTGGTAGAGACACTCTGCAAGCAAGTGGAACCTGTTCAGCAGGAGGCCTGTGCAGCAGTTGCCACATATTCTGCAGGACTTACAAGAAACTGAGTGAGTAACCTCTACTTATTCACCCCACTAAAGCCTATAGGGGAGAGGCAGACAGGTTTAATTCCCAACTAGGCTTCTGAATGGGAAAATATGGAGGGAACCTTCACTCCTGTTTGGGGAATCTGAAGTTTGGAGCCAGGTGCTGTGGTATTTTGGTAGGAAGAACAGAATACCTGCAGACAGTATAGGAGTTAAACCTTGTTATTCCAGTCGGACCATACAGTTGGTTCAATGGGAGTAACGTCTGAAATGTTGTGCTTAACATTAGACAGTTACCAGTTACCAGTTTTCTGAGTCTACTTTAAACTCAGTTTTGGGCATCCCATACCACCCTAACCCCATCCAAGTTATTTCCCCTAATAATTTAACAAAACAAAAAAACAAAATCCCTTGGACTGGTTTTCTGACTGCCATATGTCTGCTGAAAATGCTTGTTGCCTGGCTGCACGGACAAAGGGGGACCCAAAATTCAGTTGGCCCCTAAGAGGGTTAGCACTACATACTATAGAACAGCAGCCATTCAATTCAATTACATTTGGGGGGCATGCAAAAATTTAAGCCAAAGTGTGAGGGCAGTATATTACATATTGTGTGTTGGAATGTGAATACACATATTGTTATATGTTTACAAAATCTGCATAAATAAATGGAAGACACTTATTGGTTTGAGTCTTTGCTATTAAAATTACTAACAATGGGGGATGATTTTCTTAAGACAAATAGGCTGTCTACTTTGCAAGGGAAGTTGCACTTTGCAAGGGAATTCACCCAGAGCTTAATGAATGAGGTGAAGCTCTGTTGACCACCATTCAGTCATGTGCAAGCGAAAATGCTGTCTTTTTTCTGATATGTGATTGTATAGTGTATTTTCCCCTGCAAAGCAAACAGCCTATTTGGTTTTAGTAAATCAACCCCAATGTCTTTCTGAAACTTAAAACGGCCATACATGGATCAAAATTCAGTCAGTTCAGCAGGGACCACCCAACATTTGATCCATGTATAGGCATGTATGGGCAGGCTGGTTGCACAGAAGTTGATCTACCGATCGACTTCTGTTCAACCGCCCTTTTGTTTTTTAATTGATCAGTGCTACTGGCTATAGCCAACAGCTCTGACCAGTGTATTCTGATGACGAGGAAGTCTCCCTGCTGTTAAAATACAATAACTCAGCGAGACTGATTCCCCCATCCACGTTGAATGTGTGGAAGGGGGAACCGGGTAATTTTTTTTAATCAACCCTCTGGTTGAACAAAGAAAAAAAATGAATGCCTTAGACTTACCAGTACCACTTCCACTGCAACTTGTCCAAAAGTGCATTTCACACAAAGTTTCAAATAAGGTGCTTGGCCAATAAACATGAAAGGCTCCAGCCTGCTGCTGTGGTAGCTCATTATAAACGACTGAATAGATAGTCTATACCTCCTGTCACTCGGACCACCCAGTTGGTAGCAGTCTGTCCCATATGAGAGTACCACAGAGAAATGAGAGGACAACAAAGGAATGTAATCATTTCCTTTCCTTTTCACTTGAATCAACCAAAGATACAATTTCTAATGTATAGCTTTTGAAACATGCTTGATAAGTTGGTTTGATGCATTGAGTCAACAAAGAGTAATGAGTTGACTGAGCAATAGTCAGGATCATCTTTGGTCTATTTTAACCCACCTAAGGAATGGCTAAAGCCATTATTTTGACTACTGCGATGTTCCATGAATGCTTCTATTTGTGGTCTGAAATCTAAATGAAAAATTATTCATACTTTTAAATGTATTCAATTGCTGGTAAAATATTATAATATATAATATAGAACTCGATTTATATCATATACAAAAAAGAGAAAAAAGCTGAAGGAAATGGGGTACAAGCAATGATTATCCTAAATTAACTTTGATGTGGGTAAAATATTTTGATTTGTTGAATGAGTACATTATAGATAAAGTTAAAAAAAAAGCCATTTTCAGTTCAAGAGTGAAAAATACCAAAGTGAAAAAGCCTAAATCTCTTTTCCTGTATGTATAAGGCCATGTATTGTTTGTGAGAAAGTATAAATCATTTTTTCCCCACTTCTTTTTTTTAACTTTCTATTTTAATTTCTTTTTTCAGAAGATATACTGTACATGTACACTGTATTTCAGAGGATAAAAGTGTACATTCAAAGTCATATCCAATCATAAGTGTTCACACACACTGGGCGTCAAAAACTGTGCTGTTACAGGTGTTTGACGTTTTTTTTTTCTGCCTCTAAACTAGTGGCGGCTGGTGTTGGAGAATTTGGGGGGGAGGCAGGCGGGCGGGTGGGCGCCTCCAGGTCCACACTCACCCTATGGGTGGAGCACTCCAGTGGTCACGGTTCCTCTGGTGCCTGGCATCGTCGCTTCTGTGTTGACCCGGTCTTCTTTCTGGGTTTTGGGTCTTCGGGCTCCTGTCCTGATTGGCTGGGGCGGGAAGCCGGAAGCCGATGGTGAGTGTTGATTCGCTGGTATTGCTGTGTAGGAGGGTTGGGGGCGCAGCGCTCTGTGCCCTGAGGACAGCTTGAAGCAGGCCAATTGGGGCCTCGGGCTCTGGTCACCTGCGTGTGAGGGGGTGATGGACCTAGTGGAGACCTGTTGGTCTGGCTCCCCGCTGCTTGATTATGCAGGCTAGGGGGGCAGATTGTATGGGCTGGGGGAGGCACCCCTTGTTTACTGCTCTAAACGCCCCTCTATGTTAGCCTATGTGTCCATGGACACATAAGCATTTAGAGGCATTCAGAGGCAGAAACAAAAGCCCATTACTTGTGCGATCAGAAATGTGGCTTAACACTAGGTGCATTTATTGCTTGAGCATTCATTCATTCCAATGGCCAGAGTAAATTGATATTCTGACTAATGGAATGAATGAACGGTCAAATGCTAAACACATCTAAACGTGCCTAAATGCATTTGCAAAACACGGCTTTAGGCACATTTTTTAAAGCTGCATTTTGCTTCCCTGAAGCTAAGGCATCCAGAAAAGGAAAAAAAATGCTCTGTATGCATGCAGCCTTAAGAGGGTACACCCTTTCACTTCAAGGAGATACTGCATAGTAATATGAAACGTTTATAAACGTTGCTGTCTCTAGAATAAATATTAAGAACAGCAATATTTAAAGCAATATAAGGAAGGGGGTTTCTGAGAATCAGCAGCATCATATTCTCAAATAGTCCTGTAAATTGTGTGTTATAATATATTATCTTATTAACATTCTTATGATAAACAGTAACAGATACAACTATCATTTTTTCCCATTTCTTAATCACTTGAGCTCCGGAAGGTTTCACCCTCTTCATTTCTTCATGACCAGGCCATTTTTTGCTGTTCAGAACTGTGTAACTGGTAACTGCGCGGTCATGCAACACTGTACGCAAATTTAATTTTTTTCACACAAATTTTATTTGTTTCAATTTTGGAGCTTTCTTTTAGTGGTATTTGATCACCTCCGGGTTTTTTATTTTTTATTATATAAACAAAAAAAAGTGAAGATTTTGAAAAGGAAATAGTATTTTCTACTTTGTTATAAAACATATTTAATAAAAAAAATTTAAAATCTAATTTCTTCATTAATTTAGGCCAAAATGTATTCTGCTATATGTCTTTGGTAAAAACTAAATCTCAATAATTGTATATTAATTGGTTTGTATGAAAGTTATAACCTCTACAAACTATGACATATACTGAGCATCAGGAAAGTATTCACAACACTTTACTTTTTCTACGTTTTGTTATGTTACAGCCTTATTCCAAAATGGATTAAATTCATTATTTTCCTCAAAATTCTACAGACAATACCCTATTCTACAGACAACGAGAAAAAAGTTTGTTCGAAATCTTTGTAAATTTAGTTTTAGTATTTAGTTTGATGTTTACCCCATGGTTATCAGAGGCTGTATAGGCTGTAGAGCCTATCTAGCCATATAAAAATGCCCACTGCATTTCAATCACCTTGAGTAAATATGCAAATAAATTGAGAAGGGGCATACTGTGCAAGAGGGTTATAGGTGGTTGGGGTGAGGAAGGTAGGAGTAAAAAAGGGTTATTAGTGTTGGAGTATTTAACTACAGGAGGTAAAAAGGTGGCCATGTCAGATGCAGAGGGAGGAACACATATTGGGATATTAGGTGTGAAGCCTTGGGTACAGGATTGATGCTCAGAGGCTTCGTCTCAGTGGGCACAGAGAAGGTATTTCAAGCTATGTCGCTGTTTCTTTAACCAGTAGCCTACCGCCCACTGTCATATGACGGCCGGGCGGTAAGCCTATTGTTCTGAGTGGGCATCATATGACGTCCACCGTTTAAACAGGGCATGCGCGCGATCGTGAGCGCGCAGCCCTGTACTGTCGGTGGCGGCGTGTCACCGAGACACCGCTCGTCACCGACAGGGGTGAACAGCCACTGGGCATGGCTGTTTACCACGTGATCGGCCGTGATGAAGTCACGGCTGATCACTAATGGTACATCCCGCATTGCACGGCGCATGCGCGCGATCGTGAGCGCGCTGCGCGTGCACGTCGGTGGCGGCGTGTTCCCCGGGAACACTGCTCGTCACCGACGACAGTTTACAGCCATTGGCCAGTACTGTGTACCATGTGATCGGCTGTGATCCATTCACAGCCGATCACTAAGTGTAAACAAAGAGCTGTCACTAGCTGTTACTAGCCCTTCTCTCCTCACACACCGTTTCCAGTGTGAGGAGAAAAGAGCCAGGAGCAGTGAGTTACAGATCTTTGTATTTGTAGTGTCTGCACCAACACCACTTCTGTCCCATCGCCCCCCCCAATTGTCATCTGTCACCCAACAGTCACCCCATAAAAAGTGCACCTGTCACATAGAGACTGCCATTAGTGACCATCAGCGGTGCCCTGTCACCCACCAGTGACCGTGCCCTGTCACCCGTCACCCATCAGTGACCTGCCCTGTCACCCGTCACCCATCAGTGACCTGCCCTGTCACCCGTCACCCATCAGTGACCTGCCCTGTCACCCGTCACCCACCAGTGACCGTGCCCTGTCACCCGTCACCCACCAGTGACCATTAGCGGTGCACCCGTCACCCATCAGTGACCGTCGCCTGTCAACAATCTGTGACTATCACCTGTCACCGTCCGTGGCCTGTCACCCATCAGTGACCGGGCCCTCCCACCCGTCACCCATCAGTGACTGTGCCCTGTCACCCATCAGTGACCATCAGCGGTGCACCTGTTACCCATCAGTGACCGTCGCCTGTCAACTATCTGTGACCATCGCCCATCACACCATCACCTCTCAGTGAACGTCACCTGCCACCCATCACACAGCCCATCAGTGACCGTCACCTGCCACCCATCTGTCACCCATCTGTCACCCGTCGCACAGCTACCCGCCACACAGCCATGTCCAAAAGAGGATATACAAGTGAGGAGGCGTTCCAGATCCTCTCTATGACTGATGAGAGCACCGGGGAGCTCTCATCAGAGTCCCATTCTGATTCCGAAACAAGTTCGGCATTTGAGCCGATCGAGAGTAGCAATGGTTCGGATGAAGAATGGGTCCCTTCTAAAAGGGCACGACACTCTGGAACCCAGGAAGCCGCCAGCAACCGGGATTATATTCCCAGTACCAGCTCTGCCGCCAGAAATAGGCCCCAGGAAGAAAGGCCCAGTACCAGTGCTGCCGCCAGCAATAGGCCCCAGGAACAAAGGCCCAGTACCAGTGCTGCCACCAGAGATGGGCCCCGCGCACAAATGCCCAGTACCAGTGCTGCCACATCACACCCGAGTTCCAGCACAGGAAATTCAACTCCCCCAACTACTGGAGTGTCACGTCCCCCAAGAGCCAGGGCCGCTACCTATATGCCAGATGGTCTTGCCAACCCAACATGGCTGCCTTCCAACTCGGGATCACCAAATATTCCCCCTTTCACAGCACAGCCAGGTGTGCAGGCCAACACCCAAAATTTTACAGAGATCAATTTTTTTCACCTGTTTTTGCCCGACACTTTGCTGCAGTTCATTGTGGACCAGACAAATTTGTATGCCCAGCAGTATATTGCCAGCAACCCCCAATCATCTTATGCCCGTCCGTTTGAGTGGAGAGATTTGAATATTGTGGAGTTCAAATTGTTTTTGGGCCTCACCCTAAATATGGGGCTTACAAAAAAAAATGAAGGACATACCTATTGGTCCACCCACCCCATCCACCATATGGCCATGTATTCTGCCGCTATGTCCAGGTCCCGATATGAGATGATTATGAGATTCTTTCATTTTAACGACAACACCCAGTGCCCTCCCAACAATCATCCAAATTCAGATAAGCTATACAAGATTCGCCCACTAATAAATTCATTTTCCCAACGATTTGCAGAACTTTATGTCCCCGAGAAGAATATATGTGTGGATGAGTCCCTGGTACCATTTTCAGGCCGGCTAGGAATAAAACAGTATATTCCTAGCAAAAAGGCCAAATATGGAGTCAAATTTTACAAGCTGTGTGAGAGAGCCACGGGATATCTATATGCATTCCGCATATATGAGGGAAGAGATTCCCAGCTCCAGCCCCCTGAGTGCCCAGCCTACATGGGCACAAATGGAAAAATCGTATGGGATCTGGCTTACCCACTTCTAAAAAAAGGCTATCATATATACCTGGACAACTTTTATACCAGCCTGCCCCTTTTCAGACACCTATATATTGAAAAAACCCTGGCCTGCGGCACTTCAAGAAAAAATAGGAAGGGCTTCCCACAATCCATTGTGAACAAAAGGCTGAAAAAGGGGGAAAGAGCAACACTGAGATGTAATGAAGTGCTGGCCTTGAGGTGGAAGGATAAGAGGGATGTGCACATGATGTCCACCATTCATGATGACACTGCAGTTGTAGTTCAGCGAAGACGAGGTCCCATTGAAAAACCGACATGTGTCCAAGACTATAATCTCTACATGGGGGGGGTGGATTTCAATGACCAAATGATTCAGCCCTATTTGTCAATAAGGAGGTCCCGATTCTGGTATAAGAAGGTAGCAATGTATCTAATTCATTTGGCCATTTACAATTCCTACATAATCTACACAAAATCCACAGAAAGCCCCGCCTCCTTCCTAAAATTCATAGAAGAAGTAGTCACGTCCCTCATCTATCCACAAAGACCCCTCCCAGAATTACCTCGTTCTGATGCTGTTAGCCGACTTCATGAATGGCACTTCCCGTACAACATTCCACCATCGGAAGCAGGCCGAAGACGGCAAAAAAAATGTCGTGTGTGCAGCAGAAGAGGTTTTCGAAAAGATACCAGCTTCCATTGTCCCCGGTGTCCCTCCCAACCTGGCCTTTGCATTGGTGAATGCTTCGAACTGTATCATACATCCCCAAGTTATTAGCCCATATTTTCCCCATTTTCGCTGATCATTTTCCATGCTTCCCCAAATAACCATGCCACTGCCTTCAATGTGAACTGACCCTGGCCTGCTTTTTGACTATGCCTCTGCCTACCGTTTGGACTGCTTCCACATGAACTGACCCTGGCCTGTTTTGACTATGCCTCTGCCCACCGTTTGGACTGCTTGCTCGTGAACTGACCCTGGCCTGTTTTGTGACTACTCTTCTGCCTACCGCTTGGACTGCTTGCACGTTAACTGACCCTGGCTTGTTTTATGGACTATGCTTTTGCCTACCGCTTGGACTGATCTGTTGCCCTGCTACTATAGTACACAGGGGTCTCACATATGTGAGGGGCTCCAGAATAGTTTTTCCGGATGGAGATAACAATTTTTTTTGTTTTCTCCCGGTTTTGTAATTTCCGGATTAGGGTCTGGAGTCCGGAGGCTTCATAGAGATTTGGGTGGGTCGAAGCCTCTACCCCTGTGCCCCTGTGCACAGGTCTTACCCAATTGCGGCCCTCAGCCTTCTGCTGACTTACTGCCATCATGCCTTTGCCTGCCGCATGAACGGACCACACATCTGCCTGCTACCTGGACTATGAAAATAATTCGCTGTAGCAAAAGGCAGTATGTTTATGAAGGGCTGGAGAGCGGTACAATAATGTGTGTCTGCAGGTAACAGTGTACCAGGACCAATATTATGGCTGTGCTGGCTGTCTCTGCCTGGACAATTCCTATGGACTGTGCTGTGCCAACTATAGACAATATTCCTGCCTGCTGCCTGGATAGTTATTGCTGTCGCTAAGCACATCCCTGACTGCTGCCTGGACCAGTGCTCTCTTCTGTGGACACTACTAAAAGCACAGGTAATACTTTTTTTTTATCCTTTCCGCAATAGAATTTATTTTGGATTGTAATTCTTGGTATGTACATGCTATGTGTTAGAAATATGAAGGGCCTTCAAAAATGATAGGTTGCCAGGAAATTATCTATGTAATGTATTCTCCTAGAACGCCTGATGGTGCTACTTGGATGTTGGGCCACTGTATGTGGCCAAGCTGTGTAAAAGTCTCACACATGTGGTATCCCCATACTCAGGGGGAGTAGCAGAATCTATTTTGGGGTGTCATTTTTGCTATGTATTTGCTATGTGTTGGAAATATCTTATAAATGGACAACTTTGTGTAAAAAAAATGCGTTTTTATTTTTTTTCCACATTTTCCAAAAACTTCTGGAAAAAAAATAACCGTTCAAAAGACTCATTATGCCTCATAGATTATACGCTGGGGTGTTTGCTTTCCAAAATGGGGTCATTTTGTGGGCAATTCCTTTGTCCTGGTGCTCCAGGGCCTTCAAAAGTGTAATAGGTGGTTGAGAAATGAGATGTGCAATTTATGCTCGTAGATCGCCTGATGGTGCGACTTCAATGTTGGGCCTTTGTATGTGGCCAGGCTGTGTAAAAGTCCCACACATGTGGTATCGCCATACTCAGGAGGAGTAGCAGAATGTATTTTGGGGTGTCATTTTTGCTATGTATTTGCTATGTGTTGGAAATATCTTATAAATGGACAACTTTGTGTAAAAAAAATGCGTTTTTATTTTTTTTCCACATTTTCCAAAAACTTCTGGAAAAAAAATAACCGTTCAAAAGACTCATTATGCCTCATAGATTATACGTTGGGGTGTTTGCTTTCCAAAATGGGGTCATTTTGTGGGCAATTCCTTTGTCCTGGTGCTCCAGGGCCTTCAAAAGTGTAATAGGTGGTTGAGAAATGAGATGTGCAATTTATGCTCGTAGATCGCCTGATGGTGCGACTTCAATGTTGGGCCTTTGTATGTGGCCAGGCTGTGTAAAAGTCCCACACATGTGGTATCCCCATACTCGGTAAGAGTAGCAGAATGTATTTTGGGGTGTAATTTGTTGTATGCATATGCTCTGTGAGAGAAATAACCAGTTAATATGAAAATTTTGAAAAAAGAAAAAAAAAAAAAATCTTCCTTTTGCAAAGAATTGTGGGAAAAAATTACACCTTAAAAAAACTAACCATGCTACTTACTTAATACCTTGGAATGTCTACTTTCTAAAAAGGGGTAATTTGGGGGGTATTTGTACTTTTCTGACTTGTTAGTACCTCAAGAAATGAGATTCACCTGATGTACTGAAGGCCTGATCAGATGTTTTCAATTTTCAGTGATTGGCACCATAGTTTGTAGACTCTATAACTTTCACAAAGACCAAATAATATACACTAATTTGGGTTATTTTTACCAAAGATATATAGCAGTATAAATTGTGGCCAAAATTTATGAAGAAAAATTACTAATTTGCTAAATTTTATGACAAAAACAAAGAAAAAGGCAATTTTCACAAAATTTACGGTCTTTTTTTATTTATAGCACAAAAAATAAAAAACCCATTAGTGATTAAATACCACCAAAAGAAAGCTCTATTTGTGTGAGAAAAAGGACACAAATTTCATTTGGGTACAGTGTTGCATGACTGAGTAATAGTCATTCAAAGTGTAAGAGCACCGAAAGCTGAAAATTGGTCTGGGCAGGAAGGGGGTTTAAGTGCCCTGTATTGAGGTGGTTAAAGCCTCCCTTCTTGTATATGGTGCTCCCAAACCTAAAAAGCTTACTGACTTTTTGGAAATTTGGAAATTATTTTCTTAGCCAGCAAAAAAACAAAACAGTTCATTGGTCATAATAATGCAGCAGTAAAAAGGTTATTTGAAAAGCAGTAAAGCTGTTTTAAGTGTATGACGAACAGTTACACACTCAGGCCAAAACGCTGACTGATTTACAACTTAGAACTGACATGCCTTTGTCCAAAACAAGTTCTTGTATATCATACAATAACTAGTCCATTACTATGACCACTATCACTATGTCCTGAAAACATTACTCATGATCTGCTTCGCTTGATCCCAGTGTAAATATATCTACAATGTGGGAACTTTGACATCAAGTAGAAAAAAAACACATATTTACATACAAAATGGGCACAGCAGCAAAAGTATTAGTCACTGTTTTGGAGTGTAAATCAAATATAATTGCTATCATATTGCACACTTTATATTGGGCACCCTCATTTTGGAGATTTATGTGAATTGCTGAGCAATACAGAATGTCATGACAGAGAATTAGATGTCACATATGAAACCCAAAATAAAAAACACCACTTCAAACTTTAGTAATTAACTATAAAAATAATAAATAGATTACCGGTATTCCTTTTTTTTTTTGATCAGCCAACAGGCTGATCAAAAAAGAAAAAAAAGGAACAAATTCCCTTAACCACACAAATGGGGTGGATGGAACAATCCTCCTCACTGTCAGAATACAGTGATCAGCCCTGCAGCTGATTGGCTGAAGTCAACTGATCAAGAAATATGTTCCAACATTCCTAATCGAGAGAAGTCAATGGTTAGATAAACTTCTGTCAAGCGGAAATGGGCATAAATGGATCAAAATTCAGTTGGTCCCTGCTGAACTGGGTGAATTTCGATCCATCTAAATCTTGGGTTTAGATACATTTTTGTTGTTTTATTGGAACTGAAAGTAGTTTACTCCAACAGGGACACAGACAAAAATTCAAACCTGACAGAGGTTCCAACCTTCTCTACTCTATTGAAAACTAAAATAATTATTCTGGACTTACACTTTAAGGTATTTATAGACACAAGATTATTATTGATTGATATTTGTTACTGCAGCTTTCTGTGGTATAGATTAGAGCACAAGTAATACTTACAAACTAAGTGGAAAAGCTCCAGTTGGGGAAATGCATTTGCTAACCTATTATTCTTCGATGACATGAGAAGGTCTGCAGGTCACTGCTTACGTGCACTTAGGGAAAGGAAAATACTTCGGTAGTCAATACACTAAACAACATCTACTACTTATACCCAGCTTTACGTTTTTTATAATAAAAATAATTATAATAACAGTATTATACTTATTCAAAATATTTCTGACATAATACCTTAATATCTAAGCTACAGAGTACAATTATGAAAACAATGAATATACAGTAAGAGACTATAAGATTGATCTTTGGTGGCTTTATATGACCCATGGTACACTATTTGGAAAGTTCTCTGATTTGAAATTGTACAGTTATGCTAATGTGTTAATGCAACATGTGATATGAATGGAGCGTTACAAAAGGTTTTCTTTTCTATTTATGAAGTCAACGTATTTTTGTGCAGAAAAAGTTTGTGCATTAATACATTTATCTTAGGTATATTAAAGTAGAGTAGTTAGCATTCTATCAGAGAAGCAAAAAAGGAAGTGTTTTTTTTAGAGGTGTAAACCAACTCAAGAGAGATGAGCAAACACTGAAGACATTTTTACACTTACAATTGATGAATTTTTGCACCCAAAACCAATTCTACCGAGGTTAAACTTGACCCTGCTGAATCAGTCAATTGATGTTTTAAACTGTAATTTTGTGCAGGATTATCCTTTGTTGACACTGTAGTTTGACAAGGGGGGGGGGTTCACAGGGAGCTGTGCATAGACCCCATGGCAATAGGAAAAACGATTTCCCATTTATCACAGTAGATAATTTAATTAAAAAGTTAAAGCATATTAATTAGTAAATGCTTTAAAACATTTTAATACCATCCCAACATTTAACTGTAATCTGAAAATGGTAGTGTGCCTTTTGTTCAATACTATAAATGTCAGGTGCAGTTACAGTATTTAAAAAGACTTAAAAACAAAATGCATTAATTTATTTAATCAGTTACATAAAACAATTTAAATGAAAGATTACCTTTTTGTCAGTTGATAATAAAAAATGGAGCAGGGTCTTAATTAAAAGTGTACCAATTATCTAATTAACAATGTTAAAATGACTTAGGACGGCAAATTAGTCATAGAAGGTTATATATTAATGTGGCTGAAAATTGCCCAATATTATATAAAAGCATACACCTGATTTCTTTTGGAATATGAAATTACTGCTGTGAGAAAATCTAGAAGATTCCATAATGGAAATAAGAGACTTTCTTTGAATTGTATGAAGTGCAGAATGACCTTCAGCAGAAGCACTGTAGCATATAATGTTTATAGTGTATGCATGCTGTATATAAAAGACTCCTATTTTATTTCTACTGTTAGTACACTGCTTCTGAATTCAGAACAGAGTTGCCACTCTCATGTAGATTGTGCGTGATTGCACTAGAGTTGGATGAAAAAATGGTGCAGGGGACATGGCTATCAGCATTGTCACTGCTGATTCCCAAGCCTGTAGTTTGTCAATCAGCACTTGGCCACACTTAGCTCCACTCACTGCTTACTGGATTGAGAGCACTGACTGAAGACTTTAGTTCAATTTATACTGGTGGAGATCTGCAAAGGTAGCTACTGTAAATTGTACTGTATAGGTGCTATTTAATTAGACAACTTTGCAGGATCCAAGTAATGGGCAATCCTAGGCAGGGCCTTTTTTCTCAGAGAATAGGTGCAGGAACTCCCCTTTTGTCTTTGCCCCTACCTACCTCTGAGCACCAGTCCCTGGTTCCTACCCCTGCCCACCTCCTAGCTCTGCCCCTTTTAGAGAATACAGAACCAAGTAACATTTGTGGTACTAAGTAATTAGTATGAAATATGTTATTGATAACAAGAAAAGTAGTAAAATAGACCCCCCACAGCCAACAACAATAGAACCACCAGCAACAATAGATCCCCCCTCAACAATGGACCACCTACAACAAAATACCCCCAGCAACAATAGACCCTCTAGCAGCCAGCTATAGTAGACTGCTCCCTCAACAGGAGATCCCTCTCAGCGACAACTGACCCCCGCAGCAACATAAGACCCACCCCAGCAACAATAGACCTCCCCAGCAGCAATCTACCCTTCTGAAGAAATAGATCCCCTCCAGCAACAATAAATCCACCAGCAGCCAGCATCAATAGACACTGTAGCACAACCTAGCACTCCTTGCCATTACATACATTCAGTGCTGGAGGTGCTGGAACTGCGTTCCCCCGCGTTCCCACTGAATAAAAGCCCTGATCCTAGGTACCAAAAGATCATAAAGAGAAAATGCCAACTTGAAGACACAGATTGCAATATGGATTCAAGAAACACACACTAAATATATAGATTACACAAAGGAAGTAAGATTACAGTGTACTAACTTTTTATGAGATGTTGACTTGATGTGAACCTGGAAAGTATTGCATGGATTCACATGTGATTCAACTTAAAAATAAACATGACAGTAAAGAATTCACTTATGTACAGATTCTGACAGTGGATTTTAGTTACAGAAAAACTTGTTTTATAGGGCATGCGAGACCAACTACTCGTATTTTGTTGGCAGCACTTGAATACATATGAATTATATGAAATCCTATAAAACAACATAGTTTACATAATGATGGAGGAGTCTCACTCTTAATCTGGGAAAAATGATTTGCAGTGATTTCAGCAGTTTATATACAGTAAATCTACTGCTGAAAATATGTATGTAGTGTAATGCCCTGTATAGAAACACAAAAAATCCGCGCTTAGGGAAAGGAGAACTGCAGCCCCCCTAATTGAGAACACCACTTAAGTGGGGTCCTAGAAACTAAAAAAATTCTATTCAGGGGAATGGCGCTGTTCAAATAATAAATATAAACTAAATATGAATCCAATCAACTATTATAAATGTTACCAGCTCCACGTATGAAGTGAAACATTGTTAAAGGTATATGTGAACCTCTACACACAAACAAACAAAAATAAAAATAAAATAAAATATATGATAAAGATGTGTGTGTAAACAGCATAGGTCAAATTCAAAACAATTAATTAAAAATGGCATATGATGTAAATGAGTTTCATCAAAAAATATTAAGTGTTAGGTGCAACATAACATAATATTGTAAAGGATAAAAGTATAATATGTGGACATGAAAAATACAATAAAAAACAATGACTATAGGTGTTCAACTAATCAGAGAAAAAAAATATATATATATTACATGTAATAAAGATGAGTGTTATGTGCAAAAAAATATATATATGGACACAAAAAATTATATCCACATATAAAAAGATAAATGTGAACTCAAATGAGCAATTAAAAAAACAAAAATGTATAAAAAACATATAAAAAACACAGTGCTAATATGCACAAAAAATAAGTGATAAAGTGACAGGTGCTAATCCAGAGTAATAAGTCCCAAAAATGTATAACGAACATATGTGTATATTTATACACTATCAGAAAGCAGTCTGTGAAAAGTGATCCGTGCAAAGGAGGAGTAGTAAAAAATTAGGTGAATCTTCAGTGATCCCCACTTTCATCTGTATCACCCTATTATGCTTGCACTCACCGGAGCGCCCCACCCCTACAGGGGTAAAAGGCATAGTGGATGTGTTCCAATGGTGTTGTCCCCCTCTAGCATGAGGTGTCCCCTCAAATCCGTGCTGCTGTATTCCACCTCTCCAGAAGCGGCATTAGGGATCTCCACTGACGAGTGTTCCCATATATAAGGTAAAAGGATGAGCCTTATAGCATGAATCCGTGGAACCAAAGTGGTACTTTATTAAAAAATATATTCTCATATGAAGTTTAAAAGGAGCTGCAATGCTCCGTTGCTGTAAACACAGTAGCACTTCCATGATCGCCGGCGTGGTGAGGGCGTGCGTTCCACAGCCAGGCTAGCAGAAACCGGAAGTTCAAACAAGGAAATTACATAGTGTGTGCCAAGTAAGTCCCGCCTTACGTGTTTCATCATACGGACGTCATCTGAGGCGTCCATATGACGTCCAATGACATCCGTATGACGAAACGCGTAAGACGGGACTTACTTAGCACGCACTACGTCATTTCCTTGTTTGAACTTCCGGTTTCTGCTAGCCTGAATGTGGAACGTACGCTCTCACCACGCCGGCGATCACAGAAGTGCTACTGTGTTTACAGCAACGAAGCATTGCAGCTCCTTTTAAACTTTATATGAGAATATATTTTTTAATAAAGTACCACTTTGGTTCCACTGATTCACACTATAAGGCTCATCCTTTTACCTTATGTATGGGAACGCCTGTCGGTGGAGACACCATTGAAACACATCCACTACACCTGTTACCCCTGTAGGGGTGGGGCGCTCCTGTGAGTGCAAGCACAATAGGGTGATACAGATGAAAGTGGGGATCACTGAAGAGTCACCTAATTTTTCACTACTCCTCCTTTGCACGAATCACTTTTCACAAACTGCTTTCTGATAGTGTATAAATATACACATATGTTTGTTATATATTTTTGGGACTTATTACTCTGGATTAGCACCTTTCACCTTTCAGTCACTTTATCACTTATTTTTTGTGCAGATTAGCACTGTGTTTTTTATATGTTTTTTAACATTTTTGTTTTTTTAATTGCTCATTTGAGTTCACATTTATCTTTTTATATGTGGATATAATTTTTTGTGTCCATATATATATTTTTTTGCACATAACACTCATCTTTATTACATGTAATATATATTTTTTTTTTTCTCTGATTAGTTGAACACCTATAGTCATTGTTTTTTATTGTATTTTTCATGTCCACATATTATATTTTTATCCTTTAAAATATTGTGTTATATTGCACCTAACACTTAATATTTTTTGATGAAACTCATTTACATCACATGCCATTTTTAATTTTTTTTTTTTTTAATTTGACCTATGCTGTGTACACACACATCTTTATCATATATTTTATTTTATTTTGATTTTTGTTTGTTTGTGTGTAGAGGTTCACATATACCTTCAACACTGTTTCACTTCATATGTCGAGCTGGTAACATTTATAATAGTGGATTAGATTCATATTTAGTTTATATTTATTATTTGAACAGCGCCATTCCCCTGAATAGAATTTTTTTAGTGTAATGCCCTGTACACACGAGCAGACTTTTCGACCGGACTGGTCCGACGGACCGAATCCGGCGGACAATCCGACTGTGTGTTGGCTTCATCGGACCTTCAGCGGACTGTTTCTGTCGAAAATCTGACAGACTTTAGATTTAGAACATGTTTCAAATCTTTATGTCGGAACTCTGCCGGACCCAGTTCCTATCGAAAAATCCGCTTGTCTGTATGCTAGTCCGACAGGCGAAAACCAACGCTAAGGCAACTATTGGATACTGGCTATGAACTTCCTTATTTTAGTCCGATCGTACGCCATCACATATAAATCCGTCGGACTTTGGTGTGATCGTGTGTAGGCAAGTCCGTTCATTCGAAAGTCCGTCGGAAGTTCATAAAAAGTCCGCTGGAAAATAACAGCTCCACAATCTGATGGGATAGGGTAGCTTCTCTCTACTCTTCCATGATGGCTGCCTCTGGAGGACATCTTGCCTTGCTTGGGTGTTTCTCCACCTCACTTTCCTCCTCTGCTCTATCCGGCACCCAAGTCACGTCAGGGACCTCATCATCATCATCCCCTCCCTCCTCATCATCACTGGAGCCAACTTGGCAATACGCTGTGCCTAGAGGAGCATGACTGCCAATTTGTTCTGTTCTCCCCTCTCTGTGGGCGCATGTTACTCCCTTCCTCTACCTCAGAACCAACATCAGAATCAAGTAATGTCTGTGCATCCTCCAGAAGCAAGTGGCTGACGCTGTGTTCAAATAATTCGGCTGACTCCTCCATGCATGATGCTGGGGCCTTGGCAGGAGTAGCTGTGGACAAGGAGGCAGTATAAACCACTCTGGCAGCTGCAAAGGATTGCGCACTAGTGTCAGCTTGGGTCATAGAGAATGAGAAGGATGAGGATGGTTTAGCAAACCAGTCCACCACCTTCTCTGCATGCTGTGGCTGGATAGCACAGGCGACATCACTAAACAGAGACAAATGTGCGCTGCCCGAGGACAGACCACATCCACCTTTGCCTGTGGACACAGACGCTGCTGGCCCCCTCATGTCATGTGTTAAACACTGCACTACACTAACACACTACACTGACACTACATTATACTGACACACTATACTAACACTACACTAACACTCCACACTCAGAATAAGTGAACACACTAACTTACTAGTAGCAAACTGAGCGTTGACTATCTCCACTCCAACAAACTGCAAAAGCTTCCTATGGGAAGGAACCTTTTATAGTGTGAGGTGGGACTATGAGCACTGAGCCGTGATTGGAGAAAATTATTATCACTTTGTCCAATCAGGGCTCTGACAGTGCTCTGGTGCCCTAATTGTTAAAGCCTTGCACCTGACCAGCGGTCAGGTGTAAGGCTTCATCCAATTAGGGCCCTAGAATGCACTGTGAAGCGCGCAGTGCATTGTGGGGTGTTCGCTGATTGGGTGAATAGGCAATGTCCGGCCAGCACTTCTGCTCGGCTCGAACCGTTCGCACAAAACTAGTAGCTGGTTGTAGTAGGCACCCACATACTTACCAACCGATGAATCATCAGCTGTCAGCTGCTTCCCTGCTAATAGCTGGATGTAAACAAAAGAATGCTGGCCCTTTGGGTTTGGTATGGATTTAAAAAAATAAGGTGTGAGGTCCCTCCCAAAATCCATACCAATCTCTTGTTTGAGCATCCCCCCTTCTGAACCATACCAGGACACATGCCCTCAACACATGCACCTTGTCCCCATGTTGATGGCGACAAAGGCCTCTTTACCACAACCCTGGCCAGTGGCTGTGGAGGTCTGCAGGCGCGGGGCTTATTGGAATCTGGAAGTTCCTTTTAAATAGGGGGCCCCTGGATTACAGCCCCCCTTGTAAATGAGTAAAGGGGACATAGTACCCCTTCTCATTCACCAAAAAGATAGTAAAAGTGAGTAAAAACACAGAGACAGTTTTTGACAAGTTCTTTATTTAAAAAAAAAAATAAAAAATTGTCCACTAGTGTAGATCCAACATCAATCATGATGAATGCCATCCGCCAACCTGAAAAAAAAGGTCTGCACCCGACGCTGGCTCCCGCCATCTCACAGCTCTGCTTCGTAGCTGCCACTAAATAAACTAAGGGGCATGGCCAACTGGTGATGTCACCAGGTGATTCCGCCCCCTTGTGACATCACTGACCCAGCATAAAGAAAGAAAACAGCATATTTGTCTTTAGTAAATCGACCCCCTTGTATATTACAAGTGGTATTAAACCCAAAAGCAAAACTGATTTATATTGCAGCTTACCAACCATTGTTTGTTGTGGCTGCATTAGTTTTAATTTTTTTAGACTTTTTTCCTTCTGTTTTCACCTGATAATCAAGCCAGTAAAACAACAGATTTGTCAGTGTGGGGGGAGGGGAGCGTTAGATGTGCTAGCCATTTTAATTACATTAACAAATTAAAGTCTGACTCTAGATCACACTTTATAATCAGTTACAGCAAACTGTTTTTTTTCCTTTTGGGATAAAGGTTTTATATCAATAAATAAAAACTGATCATTGTAAGCACCCCTGTCAGTAGTAAATGGTTTGTCTCATCCAGATAAATCTGGACATCTGGAAGAGAGCTTGTTCTTTTGAAAAACAACAGATTAGCCGACTACATTACTAGAGGAATAAAAGACCTAAAAAGAAGACTGAGCTATCAAATCTAAGAACTGGTGAGCTACCAGGGGCGTAACTACCACCATAGCAACCCATGCGGGCGCTATGGGGCCCGCAGCCGAGTGGGGCCCAGTGAGGATGAGAGCATCGCTGGCACAGTCTCCCAGCCAGGGGAAGAGAGAGAAGAGAAAGAGGCGAGCTGTCCGTATCAGCAGAGAGCTGAATTGCCTGATGTAATAGCTTTCATTAGAACTTCCAGTGTTCCCGGGGCTCACGTCACATAGCTCCACCTCTTGGCCCAGCGCCTTTGATAGACAGAACACCGATCCAATGCGGGACATGTGACGTCATCAAAGGCGTCGGGCCAAAAGGTGGGGCTATGTGACGATGAGCCCTGGGAAGACGGGAAATTCAAATGAAAGCTATTACAGCAGGCAATCCCGCTCTCTGCTGATCCGGGTGGCTTGCCTCTTCCTCTGCATAGGTGAGGCTGTATGGGGCACAGGCAGACCAGGCTGTATGGGGCACAGGTCATGCTGTATGGGGCACAGGTACCGCTGTATGGGGCACAGGTCCTGCTGTATGGGGCACAGGCAGACCAGGCTGTATGGGGCACAGGTCACGCTGTATTGGGCACAGGTCATGCTGCATTGTGCACAGGTCATGCTGTATGTGGCACAGCTCACGCTGCATTGACACTAGGGCAGCTGGGGGGGGGGCTGTTTGCAGGGGGGCCCCATACAACATTTTGCTATGGGGCCCTGCTATTTCTAGTTACGCCCCTGTGAGCTACCATATATTAAATGTTTGCTTTTGGGTTTATTACTGCTTTAATATACAAATCTATGAAAATCTAAGAAAAAAACATTCCCATTAGAAATACTAACATTTGAAGATTAAAACCATTTACCGTTACTTTTAACCATGCGTATAAACGTAGTCTTAAAATTTTAAATAATTCTTTGTATTTCTTCTATCTACTATTGCTGGTGTTTGATGTATGTTGCAATATAATTTTTTTAATGAGGTTGTTACTGGTGCTAGTGACATATATTCCATTTCACAAACATTCTGGTTGCTGACTCTTTGTTGTGTGCCAGGATTTAGGAGACCGGGACAAACTGGGCAGTGGGGATGGTGATAGTGGTAGAGAGCCCTGTGTTATATAGGCATCACAAATATTTTTGGAAACGGCAATACTCACTGTTTTATGTGTTGCTTGGATTGCCTGTTACATTTGAAGTTGCTGGAACCACATCAGACAGCACTGCCAGAGAATGTTGGTGATGGATTAAGCCAGCTTGACTGTGCGCTTGTTACAGAGATGAAACACAATGGAAAACAAAGCTTGCATGAAGCACTTGCTTGCTTTACACAGTGTTATTATCCATTGTCGTGTAAGACATACAAATACAAGGATAACATTTCAGGATAGAACCAGTGAAATGTTCCTCACACATCATCATGCATAATTTGTATCCATATTTCAGTGTCAAGTGTACGTATAAAATAAATGACAAGGAACTGAGAATTCAGAACAAAGAACAATTGTTCTTTGTCTTTGAATTCCAATGAAATATCTTATGTGATATTGAACTTCTATATAAAATATATAGAATATGTGCTATATTTGGTAGATGTAGATTTTTCTGAGAGAGGATGCCACCAACGTCACGCAATGGCAGTCATGTTAGCATGATTTGGATAACAATTTCAACTCTTTCCTGCACCCAACCATCCCTTAAGTAGTTTTTGGCAGTAAAATTAATCAGAGATATTGGAACATCTGCCTCATGTGCACAAAAAAAATGAAAAACACACAACTGGCTCATTTGAGTACAAAGATTTCTCTTGTTTGCACAATAACAAGGGCTTCCAAATCCTTGAAAAGTTTGTTATCATCCATTAATTACCCCTCTATGTAAGGTTCCAAATACCTGCATGTTTGTGTAGGGAAGTGTTCTTTTGTGAGGTTGTTTACATTCATGCCTGGTAACTACCATAGCGTTCTTGTTACAAACCGATTCTTCCTGTTAAGAGGTTGTTTCCTGTCCCTGCGAAGGGTCAGGAAAACCCTTTTGGCTATATACTGCTGTGCTCATAAATTTACATACCCTGGCAGAATTTATGATTTCTTGGCCATTTTTCAGAGAATATAAATAATAACAGAAACCTTTCTTTTGCTCATGGTTAGTGTTTGGCTGACACCATTTTTTTATGAATCAACTGTGTTTACTCTTTTTAAATCATAATGGCAGCAGAAACTACCAAAATGACCCTAATGAAAAGTTTACATACCCTGGTGATTTTGTTTCTGGACTCCTGATAGACTCTTGCATCTTTTATCCAGTGCTGCACTGACGTTTCTGGATTCTGAGTCATGGGGAAAGAAAAAGAATTGTCAAATGATCTTCAGGAAAAGGTAGTTGAACTGTATAAAACAGGAAAGGGATATAAAAAGATATCCAAGGAATTGAGAATGCCAATCAGCGGTGTTCAAACTCTAATCAAGAAGTGGAAAATGAGGGGTTCTGCTGAAACCAAACCACGGTCAGGTTGACCAACTATAGTTTCAGCTACAACTGCCAGGAAAATTGTTCAGGATGCAAATAAAAATCCACAAGTAACTTTAGGTGAAATACACATTGAGGGTCCCCCATAAGAAGGTTGGGACTTTAAAGGCAACTGGATATCATGAAAAAAGCAATGAATTTAAAATTCAATATATTTTATTATTTTGTCAATAATTTAAAAAAGTCAGTGCATAAGATTATTGCAACTGACTCATTAGTAACAACAGTGACATAGAAAAAGGGGTATCAAAATACAAGATAACAACAGATATAGTCTCCTGTTTAAAAAATAAAAAGAGAATACAAATATCAATATACAAACAAATATGGTCTCCTCTTGGAAAAGAGAAAGAGCCCGACGCGTTTCAGGAATTTGTCCTTTCTTCAGGGGCTTGTTATATGTGGAGACAGGTGTGCATCTGATACAAGAACTGGACGTGTTTGCTGATGAATGTTCGCTTGACGAAATTGGACAAGAATCTAGTCCAGAAAGGAAAATTTAGTTAATCCACTATGGTGGGGCAAAATGAGGTAGCAGCTAGTTGATGTACATTGTATATGGACCCCAGTGTGCGGTGTAGCACTAAGTAGTGCCCTACCATACGGGTTTCAAATTTACCTGGCTGGTTGCTGATGTGATGGTGATTGTGTAGCCTGGATACTTTCTCTGACTTTAACCGATGGTATACCATAGGTAAATTCCATTTCTTTGCATATGTACTGTTTGTTCATATAACATTTTCTCTCATGTGTTTTTATAATAGACTATACAGCCTATATTCAACCCCCGAAGAAGGAATTTAGCAATTAACTCCAAAACATGTTGGGTCTTCTGAAAACCATATGATTGATTTGGGCCTCTTACTTGGAGACCTTCTCTTATGCTTCAGAATATAGCTGTATATCATATTGTGTATATATGACGAGCATCATTGTTTTTATGATAATGTATATTTTTGTATAAATACATTTTGAATACCTTTCTATATACTTGTTTTTCTCTCCACCTTACTCTCAACTAAACCCTTACCTATACAATCCCTTGGGCATCCTTCCCAAATGTTTTAATTTTTTGTTGTTGAATGTAATGCCATTACTTTATCATATATAAAGTTAAAAAAATGTGTAAAAGTTCAGCGCTATAAACTAGCAAATATAAAAATCAAACAAATTTGAGTGTATGCACAAGTGTATACACACATATATATATAAAAGTATAAAGCAGACTAAAACTAACCATAAATATAAATACACAATATAGATATGCAGCATTGATCTGCAAAAACAGTTGGATGGAGACAAAATAAATAGTCCTGATGAAATGAACAGTGACTGGAAATGAAAACAGTGGTAATTCCGAAAGAACCTAAATTAAATATAAAAAGTAATTTAAACACAAAAGTCCATGGTGTAAATATATGAAAAAAAATATTTTGTGAGAAGCCACCACCAAAGGTCCATGGAGATTAAGCGTAATAACTGATGGAAATACGACTCCCAGGTTCACAAGTGAATAGTTAATTTCCAGGATCTAATAGGTAAGTTGATACTGAGGAAACCACAGGTGAGCAGAAGATCTAAGTCGGTGCCGGGGCCATCACCAGAAACATCAAGAGGCTTACCGGAAGATAATGACTTGAGATGACATACGTCATACAAGTCCCAAAAGGCTTGTTGACCACCTGGTCCAGACAGTATAACTTGTCAGGGTGACATCACAGCTTCCAAATACATAAGCAATCCGACATGGGCCAAAACAGGTAATTCAAATGCCATGCGAGAAATAAGAAAACTCACATAGCGTGATAACGTTTAAAATGCTGGTTTAATAAAATATTAAAAAACAAACTCACATTTTGGAAGATCAAAAACAGCTTTGAAAATCATATAGCGGCAAAATCGTGAGGTGTCCACCCGACATGTTTCAGCTAAGAAGCCGTCATCTAGGGTCACCCCAGATGACGGCTTCTTAGCTGAAACATGTCGGGTGGACCCCTCACGATTGCCGCTATATGATTTTCAAAGCTGTTTTTTGATCTTCCAAAATGTGAGTTTGTTTTTTAATATTTTATTAAACCAGCATTTTAAACGTTATCACGCTATGTGAGTTTTCTTATTTCTCGCATGGCATTTGAATTACCTGTTTTGGCCCATGTCGGATTGCTTATGGATGTGGAAGCTGTGATGTCACCCTCCCTTTCCACTGTGTGCTGACGATATCTGACAAGTTATACTGTCTGGACCCAGTGGTCAACAAGCCTTTTGGGACTTGTATGACGTATGTCATCTCAAGTCATTATCTTCCGGTAAGCCTCTTGATGTTGCTGGTGATGGCACCGACTTAGATCTTCTGCTCACCCCGTGGTTTCCTCAGGATCAACTTACCTATTAGATCCTGGAAATTAACTATTCACTTGTGAACCTGGGAATCGTATTTCCATCAGTTATTACGCTTAATCTCCATGTACCTTTGGTGGTGGCTTCTCACAAAATATTTTTTTTCATATATTTACACCATGGACTTTTGTGTTTAAATTACTTTTTATATTTAATTTAGGTTCTATCGGAATTACCACTGTATTCATTACCAGTCACTGTTCATTTCATCAGGACTATTTATTTTGTCTCCATCCAACTGTTTTTGCAGATCAATACTGCATATCTATATTGTGTATTTATATTTATGGTTAGTTTTAGTCTGCTTTATACTTTTATATATATGTGTGTATACACTTGTGCATACACTCAAATTTGTTTGATTTATATATTTGCTAGTTTATAGCGCTGCACTTTTACACATTTTTTCACTTTTTGCCTTGAGTCTACAGGTATGTTAGCTGCTATCCTAGCGTTTTCCTCGGTCTAGCGCAGCGCTGTACTTATTCACATATTTTGGTTTGTCATATATAAAGTTACAATAATCACCTGCTGGTATGTCTGCATATCTTTACTCTTAGAAATCTATGCTGGGTGTATTAGTACTACAGCTGTCAGTTATTTTGGGTGATTATCTCTACATACGCTGGAGCCATGTTCTAGGTGGAGGCACTGCCAATTATATATTCATAGTCGACTCTTCCTTTAGCAAAGTCTCTGACTCATTTAGTTAGTGCCATAGCCTGTGTGGAGAGGGCAACTTCATATGACCCCCCCCCATAACAGGGTTACATTTGCAACTGTTAGTCCATATATGCTCACTCTTATTTACCCATGAACTCATCAGATCTCAACCATAGTTAAACATTTTTAAAAAGGTTCAACTGTCCAAGGATGTTTCTTATGTTTCCTTAGATGTTAGAGTGTTAAGTATTTTTCAAGTGGTCAGATCTCATTACCAAAAACCTCACGTCACAGTCTCCCTACTATATTGTAGATACTACTAAATAAATTAAAAACACAATGCACAGTGTAAGGCACCCTTGCTATGGTCACAATAGAAGGGCCCACTCAGCCTCTCAGAGTTCTCCTGGCCACAGTTCACAATATATAAAAACATGGTGTCTGATTTCACTCTGCAGAAACTATCTTCAATGTGCGTGATAGGACTGGTTCCCAAGTTGCTTCATTCAGATCAGGTGGGCTTCGTCCCTACTAGGGAAGCAGGCTACAACACGTTCAAGGCTATCAATCTGATCCACTCCGCCCATATTCGGAAAATCCCTATGTTGCTTCTTTCGACAAATGCTGAAAAGGCATACTATAGGGTGAACTGGGTCTTTATGATGGAGACTCTCAAACATAATGGGCTGGGTCAACGAATGATGAACTGGATTCACGCTGTTTATTCTCAACCTTCTGCCCAGGTGAAGGTGACTGGTCACCTTTCTTCCTCCTTTGGGATCACAAATGGGACCGGACAGGGGTGTCCTCTCTCTCCCCTGATATTTATTTTAACCCTGAAAACCTTTTTGTGAACATTCAGGAACAATCCGGACATCACTGGCATGCGGCTGGATCCAGAACTGGCCCCAAAGGTGGCAGCGTATGCCGACGACTTGCTGTTTTTCTTGTCTAATCCTCTTGTGGCCCTTCCAAACCTCCCTAAATTGAAAACCTACAAGAGCCTATCCTTTTTTGAATTAATTACCAAAAGTCAGAGGCTTTAAACATATCTTTATCAGCCTCCCAGGCTACTCTACTCAAAGCAGACTTCCCCTTTAAATGGGCTTTGTCCCATATAAAATACTAGGGCATCCTTTTACCTAGCAAGGTGGAGAAAACATTTGCCCTTAATTTTCCTCCTATCATGTCGACTATCAAAAAATACCTTCAGTCGTGGCAACATGGCCTGTTCTCCTGATTCAGATGTTGTAGCATTGTCAATATAATATCATGCCATGTTTGCTTTATCCACTTCAGGCCCTCCCGGTACGTATCCCAAGTTCCTTACTTCGGGTGGTCAACTGAACCCTTATCCATTTTCTTTGGGCCCAAAAGCCCCCGCATCTTGGTCAGACAATCTTGAGACTTCTGAAGCTGATGGGAGGTATGCGTCAGGTCACCTAGAGGCTGGGTGACAGATGCACACCGTTGGGATCAGGAGTGCACCACAAGGAAGGATTTACCCCCTTCCTGACCAGAGCACTTTTTACAATTTGGCACTGCGTCACTTTAACTGCTAAATGCGTGGTCATGCAATGCTGTGCCCAAACGAAATTTGCGTCCTTTTCTTCCCACAAATAGAGCTTTCTTTTGATGGTATTTGATCACCTCTATGATTTTTATTTTTTGCGCTATAAACGGAAAAAGACCGAAAATTTTGAAAAAAAAATGATATTTTCTACTTTTTGTTATAAAAAAATCCAATAAACTCAATTTTAGTCATACATTTAGGCCAAAATGTATTCGGCCACATGTCTTTGGTAAAAAAATGTCAATAAGCGTATATTTATTTTTTTGCGCAAAAGTTATAGTGTCTACAAACTAGGGTACATTTTCTGGAATTTACACAGCTTTTAGTTTATGACTGCCTATGTCATTTCTTGAAGTGCTAAAATGGCAGGGCAGTACAAACCCCCCCAAATGACCCCATTTTGGAAAGTAGACTCCCCAAGGAAATTGCTGAGAGGCATGTTGAGCCCATTGAATATTAATTCTTTTTGTCCCAAGTGATTGAATAATGACAAAAAAAGAAAAAATTTACAAAAAGTTGTCACTAAATGATATATTGCTCACACAGGCCATGGGCATATGTGGAATTGCACCCCAAAATACATTTAGCTGCTTCTCCTGAGTATGGGGATACCACATGTGTGGGACTTTTTGGGAGCCTAGCCGCGTACGGGGCCCCGAAAACCAAGCACCGCCTTCAGAATTTCTAAGGGCGTAAATCTTTGATTTCACTCCTCACTACCTATCACAGTTTTGAAGGCCAAAAAATGCCAAGATGGCACAAAACCCCCCCAAATGACCCCATTTTATAAAGTAGACACCCCAAGCTATTTTCTGAGAGGCATGTTGAGTCCATGGAATATTTTATATTTTGACACAAGTTGTGGGAACGTGACACATTTTTTTATTTTTTTTTGCACAAAGTTGTCACTAAATGATATATTGCTCAAACATGCCATGGGCATATGTGGAATTTACACCCCAAAATACATTCTGCTGCTTCTCCTGAGTACGGGGATACCACATGTGTGGGACTTTTTGGGAGCCTAGCTGCATACGGGGCCCCGAAAACCAATCACTGCCTTCAGGATTTCCAAGAGTGTGCATTTTTGATTCACTCCTCACTACCTATCACAGTTTTGAAGGCCAAAAAATGCCAAGATGGCACAAAACCCCCCCAAATGACCCCATTTTATAAAGTAGACACCCCAAGCTATTTTCTGAGAGGCATGTTGAGTCCATGGAATATTTTATATTTTGACACAAGTTGTGGGAACGTGACACATTTTTTTATTTTTTTTTGCACAAAGTTGTCACTAAATGATATATTGCTCAAACATGCCATGGGCATATGTGGAATTTACACCCCAAAATACATTCTGCTGCTTCTCCTGAGTACGGGGATACCACATGTGTGGGACTTTTTGGGAGCCTAGCTGCATACGGGGCCCCGAAAACCAATCACTGCCTTCAGGATTTCCAAGAGTGTGCATTTTTGATTCACTCCTCACTACCTATCACAGTTTCGAAGGCCATAAAATGCCAAGATAGCACAACCCCCCCCCCCAAATGACCCCATTTTGGAAAGTAGACACCCCAAGCTATTTGCTGAGAGGCATGGTGAGTATTTTGCTGCTCTCATTTGTTTTTGAAAATGAAGAAAGACAAGAAAATGTTTTTTTTCTTTTCTTTTTTCAATTTTTAAAACTTTGTGACAAAAAGTGAGGTCTGCAAAATACTCACTATACCTCTCAGCAAATAGCTTGGGGTGTCTACTTTCCAAAATAGGGTCATTTGGGGGGGTTTTGCCACTTGGGCATTCCATGGCCTCCGAAACTGTGATAAGCAGTGAAGAGTGAAATCAAAAATTTACGCCCTTAGAAAGCCTGAAGGCGGTGCTTGGTTTTCGGGGTCCCGTATGCGGCTAGGCTCCCAAAAAGTCTCACACATGTGGTATCCCCGTACTCAGGAGAAGCAACAGAATGTATTTTGGGGTGTAATTTCACATATTCTCATGGCATGTTTGAGCAATATATCATTTAGTGACAACTTTGTGCAACAACAAAAAAAAATTGTCTTTTTCCCGCAACTTGTGTCACAATATAAAATATTCCATGGACTCGACATGCCTCTCAGCAAATAGCTTGGGGTGTCTACTTTCCAAAATGGGGTCATTTGGGGTGGTTTTGAACTGTCCTGGCATTTTATGCACAACATTTAGAAGCCTATGTCACACATCACCCACTCTTCTAACAACTTGAAGACAAGGCCCTTTCTGTCACTTTTTGTTTATGAAAAAATTATTTTTTTTTGCAAGAAAATTACTTTGAACCCCCAAACATTATATATTTTTTTAAAGCAAATGCCCTACAGATTAAAATGGTGGGTGTTTAATTTTTTTTTCACACAGTATTTGCGCAGCGATTTTTCAAACGCATTTTTTGGGGGAAAAAACTCACTTTTTAAATTTTTAATGCACTAAAACACACTATATTGCCCAAATGTTTGATGAAATAAATAGTACATGGATACCAAACATGACATGCTTTAAAATTGCGCACAAACATGCAGTGGTGACAAACTAAATACATTTTTAAAAGCCTTTTAAAGCCTTTACAGGTTACCACTTTAGATTTACAAAGGAGGTCTACTGCTAAAATTACTGCCCTCAATCTGACCTTCGTGGTGATACCTCACATGCATGGTGCAATTGCTGTGTACATTTGACGCCAGACCGACGCTTGCATTCGCCTTTGCGCGAGAGCAGAGGGGGACAGGTGTACCTTTCACTTTTTTTTTTAATCATTTTTATTGTTATCTTAGGGAATGTAAATATCCCCTATGATAGCAATAGGTAGTGACAGGTACTCTTTTTTGAAAAAATTGAGGTCTATTAGACCCTAGATCTCTCCTCTGCCCTCAAAGCATTTGACCACACCAAGATCGGTGTGATAAAATGCTTTCCCAATTTCCCAATGGCGCTGTTTACATCCAGCGAAATCTAAGTCATTAAATGCTCGTAGCTTCCGGTTTCTTAGGCCATAGAGATGTTTGGAGCCACTCTGGTCTCTGATCAGCTCTATGGTCAGCTGGCTGAATCACTGGCTGCATTCTCAGGTTCCCTGTTGGGACAGGAGAGCCAGAGAAAAACATGGAAGACGGTGTGGGGGGGGCATTCCCTCCCACTGCTTGTAAAAGCAGTCTAGAGGTTATTTAGCTGCTAGGATTGCTTTTACATGAAAGCCGACCGCTGGCTGAAAAGAATGATACCAAGATGATACCTAAACCTGTAGGCATCATTCTGGTATAACCACTCAAAGTCCAGCAACATACCAGTACGTTGCTGGTCCTTGTTGGGCATATATTGTAAACTTTTTTTTCATGCAGCCTGTGGGCTGAACGAAAAAAAGAGATTGATCGGTGGGTATACTCACCATTAGAATACCTCCCTTCATCCACCAACTTCTAATGATGGGCATACATGCACGGATATGCTGAGACCACCGTCTTCTTTTATACAAGCGCTTGATTTTACTGCTAAACACGTGAGTGTATTTCCTTTGCTTTTTATGTATTAAAATTTCCATACGGAGTTACACTATATGCCTTCCTCTTTCTTTTAATGATGGGGCTGACTGCCTATATCTACTGAGTCCATCCATACCTTACACTTGTTCGGAGGTCCATCTGGAGGTCATATCTGGATAGAGCATCTGATCCCCTTGGTATATTATACCACAAAGCTTGATTGACTCACTAGGTGTACACCTATTTGAGTTCAATCCCTCTGGTAAGCAGCTTCTGGTGTCCTTGGTGGTGGACCTACTATTAACTGTTATTACACCATACATATTTGAAGTTAAAGACTGTCACTATATTATATCCACATGTGGTTGAGGATTATCATCACACATGACTGAAGCTTGTCACTGACTTTTTCTTTTTTGGACATCACACGTCCAAGTTCCTCTGTTTATAGACATCACATGTCATAATAGAGGACTGCTTGGAGTATTTTTGAGCACATCATTTATTATTCACGTTTTCTGTACTCATATTATTTGTTATGGTTTATATGATCACATAAGCGCTGCACATTTCACCCAATTTGTTATTTTTGCAACTTTATCCACTGCTGTGCTGGCTGCTTTAGTTTTTTTTGTTTTTTTTTGAGACAGCGCGGTATATATTTGGTTATAATTTCCAGAAGCATGGGGGCATCCTCCCACAAAAGGTAGGAGCAAATCGCTACTCCACCCACTGCTGCCCCCACGCTTCGGCATATATGCTGAAGTATGTAACTGTGGTGGTGAAATCACCTCCGACAGCGCTGGTGTCACGACTTTATGTAACGTGGGAGCAAACGCTGTTGCTGTCAAGATAAATAAATCCGCGTTGCAACTGAATGACGTACCTGCTAAGCAAATGATGGTTAACAATAAAACAAAGTAACATTACAGTATAACAGTAAGACTTACCATACCTTCAAAACAAATAAAAAAAAAACATAGTAAAAACTAAAACATTTAACGCAACCTGTGCCTAAAATATATATATGCTGAAGCATGGGGGCATCCTCCCGCAAAAGGTAGGAGCAAATCGCTCCTCCACCCACTGCTGCCCCCACGCTTCGGCATATATGCTGAAGTATGTAACTGTGGTGGTGAGATCACCTCCAACAGCGCTGGAGTCACGGCTTTATGTATCGTGGGAGCAAACAATGTTGCTGTCAAGATAAATAAACCCGCTCTGCAGCTGTATGGCGTACCTGAAAACAAAAAAAGGGTTACCAATAAAACACAGTAAACAGTAAAGTATAAAAAAATTGCATATCTGAAAAGCAAACATGGTAAAACACATAATAACAAAACATTGCAGAATAGAATACAGTAAAAAAGAGCAGAACAATAGAGAGATAATAGAGAGAGAGAGAACAATAAAATAACTATTTTTGTTTTTTTTTATTTTATATTTTTTTTTGTGTTTTTATTTTTTTTACTTTTTTTTTTTTTACACTTTTTTTTGCAACTATAACTTTTGTAACTGGTACCAGGTTCGGGTCTCTCAAAATGCAATGGCATCTTGGGAGACCCTGTGTTAGTGTGCTTAGTCTGGGCAGTGTCGTACCCTACGCTAATACTCAACTAGTGAATGGTAGCGTTCAAAACATTCACCAATGCATAGACCAGGATTGTGAGGACAGGAGAGACAATAATACCGGGTGTCACGCCTATATCCGCGCTTGCTGCAGACACGACATCTTCTTTGGGGGGCTCATTGGGTAGGGGTACTCGGGAGGACATAAGGAAAATGCCTCTCATGCAGCCGGCTTACTGCATTTGGTTGGGGAAGGTGAGGTGGAGCACCGTCTGGATACAGAAGGGCTCTGACGATCTCTTCCTGGAATTTAAGGAAGGATCCAGTCTGTCCTGAAGCTCTGTATAGCACATGAGCATTCAGCAAAGCCAACTGAAATAAATAAACATACACTTTCTTGTACCTGCGTCTGGACTTATGGGCAATTAGGTACGGCGCCAACAACTGGTCGTTGAGGTCCACCCCTTCCATATTTTGGTTATATTCGTGGACACAGAGGAGTTTCTCCACAACACCAGTCGCTGTAGTAATTTGGACCATCGTGTCTGCATGAAGGGAGGTAAGAACGAAAACATTCTTATTATCCCTCCACTTCATAGCGAGCAAGTTATTACACTTGAAGCAGGCTCTCTCCCCCAGCCTAAGACGGGAATCTACAAGCCACTGGGGAATTAGGTCGCACGGTGCCACATGCTCCAATCTGTTGATCAAAAAGGTGACTAAAAAGTGGCACGTTCGTGTAATAATTGTCCACGTACAAGTGGTATCCCTTTCCGAATAAGGGTGACACCAAATCCCACACAATCTTGCCAGCGCTTCCTATGTAGTCAGGGCAGTTTGTCGGCTCTAAGTGACTATCTTTGCCCTCGTAAACCATAAAACTACATGTATAGCCTGTGGCCCTGTCACAGAGCTTATACATCTTGACCCCGTATCTGGCACGCTTGCTGGGAAGGTACTGTTTGAATGACAAGCGGCCAGAAAACTTAATCAGGGACTCATCAACACAGACAACTTGATGGGGAGTAAACAAGTCTGCAAAACGTTGGTTGAAGTGGTTTACGAGGGGTCGAATTTTGTAGAGCCGATCGTAATCAGGGTCTCCACGAGGACGACAGAGTTCATTGTCATTGAAGTGCATGAATCACAAAATCTGCTCGTATCGTGCCCTGGTCATGGAGGTAGAGAACAAGGGCATATGGTGAATTGGGTCAGTGGACCAATATGACTGCAACTCACTCTTTTTAGTTATGCCCATGTTGAGGGAAAGGCCCAGAAAGAGCTTAAATTTCGGAGACCGTAATTGGTCTCCAATCTCTGGCAAGGGAGGACTGGGGAATAGTGGCGATGTGTTGACCAGCGTATAAATTGCTTTGGTCCACAATAGATCTATAGAGATCTTTGGTGAAAAATAGCGAATAAAAATCCAGTGGCGTAAAATCAACTATTTCCACATGAATGCCGGGTTGGCCAGTGAATGGGGGAAGTACGGGTGCTGCAGAAGTGGTGGGTTCCCAATTCGGATTGGCGAATGCAGCAGGAAGGGCACTATGGGCACGACGGGCCTGTGTTCATCTTCTTGGTGGCAACGGGACACTACTTGTGCTTGCCACCTCGCCAGCTTGAACTGCACTTATGGGACTCGCCACGTCACCAAGTGTTACTGCAGTGCTGGATGTACAACCAGGGTGGCGCTAGTACTGCTCTGCTCCATACGAGGGACCTGCCGTTCTTGCACATCAAGGACAGAAGAAGAAGTTCGGGGTCTGGTACGCCTGACCTTGGCAGGGACTACAACTCCGTCGTCAGAGCTATCTGTCATGGAGCCGCTGTCCTCTACAGGATCGTATTCTGAGCCTGAATCTGACAGATGAGTGACATCCTCTTCACTATCTGTCATGCTCAGAAACGTGTAGGCCTCTTCACTAGTGTACCTTCAATTTGCCATTTTGAGCTCTAAATTTAGTGGTACACTAATGAGACTCACAGGCAAAAAAGCTCCTGACTGTTAGCGACTCGCAAAACGCTACGAACAAAAACTGTTAGCGATCACAGGGATCAGGCCTGACTCTGCGAACGCTGCAGTTATGTGTGTTTAGTGTTTTGTAAGTGACAGTGATCGATCGATACTGCACTTGGGTGGGCTGGGCTGGGCAGGGCTGGGCCAAGGGGCAAAACGGAGGTGCTAGCAGGTATCTGGGCTGATCCCACTAACACTGTGTTTATGGGAACCCTAAACTGCTGGGGATGCTAGTATAGATCTGATCGGATCAGATATTGATCCGTTCAGATACTATAGCACTAAGGGAGGTGTATGCTGCGTGTGTGGGTGTTAGCGGTACTGGCGCTAACCTGACGCTGCCTGGGGCGACGCAGACCTTATCTGACCCTAAAACTTAACTTATATCACCGCCGGGCGATTAGGGGGTTAAACTTTTATTAGGTAGTATATGGGAATTCCTGTTGCTATAAAACACTGACGGCGAACCTATATACTTACCTCCCTAACTAGCGTCACCTGTGTCACCAATACAACGATCAGAAAAACGATAGTTTAGTGACACTGGCGAAGGGGGGTGATCAAGGGGTTAACCTTTATTAGGGGGGGGGGTAGGGGGTATCCTAGACCTAAAGGGGGCTAACACTAACTGCCCTACCACTTATAACTGTCACAAACTGACACCAATGCAAAACAAAAAAAAACTGCTATTGGTGTCACTGTGACAGGGGGTACAGGGGGGTGATCCAGGGGTGATGGGGGTGAAAAGTGTGCCTAGTGTGTTCTACTGAAAGTGTAGTGTTTGGTGCAGTTAGTTGATGTCTTCTCTCCTCGGCGCCGGAACGAAAAGACCGGCTCGAGGAGAGATGACATCACTTCCTCTGCCGCTGTTTACATTACAGCAGAGGAAGAACGTCATTGGCTGGGAGCGATCATGAGGGGGTGGCCACGAATGGATGGCCTCCCCCTCACCTCTGATCGCTCCGGGACAGAAGCCGACCGCCAATCGGACCCCCCGCCCGCGGGAGGCAAGTAACGTACCCATACGTTACTTTGCCTGTCCGTGCCATTCTGCGTGATGCGGTCGGCAAGTGGTTAATGTACACACAGCACCCCATATTGACAGAAAAACACAGAATTGTTGACATTTTTGCAGATTTATTAAAAAGAAAAACTGAAATATCACATGGTCCTAAGTATTCAGACCCTTTGCTCAGTATTTATTAGAAGCACCCTTTTGATTTAATACAGTCATGAGTCTTTTTGGGAAAGATGCAACAAGTTTTTCACACCTGGATTTCCTCCTTGCAGATCCTCTCCAGTTCTGTCAGGTTGCATGGTAAACGTTGGTGGACAGCCATTTTTAGGTCTCTCCAGAGATGCTTAATTGGGTTTAAGTCAGGGCTCTGGCTGGGCCATTCAAGAACAGTCACGGAGTTGTTGTGAAGCCACTCCTTCGTTATTTTAACTGTGTGCTTAGGGTCATTGTCTTGTTGGAAGGTCTGAGGTCCTGAGCACTCTGTAGAAGGTTTTCGTCCAGGATATCCCTGTACTTGGCCGCATTCATCTTTCTCTTGATTGCAACCAGTCGTCCTGTCCCCGCAGCTGAAAAACACCCCCACAGCATGATGTTGCCACCACCATGCTTCACTGTTGGGACTGTATTGGACAGGTGATGAGCAGTGCCTGGTTTTCTCCACATATACTGCTTAGAATTAAGGCCAAAAGTTCTATCTTGGTCTCATCAGACCAGAAAATCTTATTTCTCACCATCTTGGAGTCCTTCAAGTGTTTTTTTAGCAAACTCCATGCAGGCTTTCATGTGTCTTGCACTGAGGAGAGGCTTCCGTCGGGCCACTCTGACATAAAGCCCCAACTGGTGGAGGGCTGCAGTGATGGTTGACTTTCTACAACTTTCTCCCATCTCCCGACTGCTTCTCTGGAGCTCAGCCACAGTGATCTTTGGGTTCTTCTTTACCCCTCTCACCAAGGCTCTTCTCCCCCGATAGCTCAGTTTGGCTGGACGGCCAGCTCTACGAAGGGTTCTGGTCATCCCAAACGTCTTCCATTTAAGGATTATGGAGTCCACTATGCTCTTAGGAACCTTAAGTGCAGCAGGGTTCTGGTCGTCCCAAACGTACTCTTAGGAACATTAAGTGCAGCAGAAATGTTTTTGTAACCTTGGCCAGATCTGTGCCTTGCCACAATTCTGTCTCTGAGCTCTTCAGGCAGTTCCTTTGACCTCATGATTCTAATTTGCTCTGACATGCACTGTGAGCTGTAAAGTCTTATATCGACAGGTGTGTGGCTTTCCTAATCAAGTCCAATCAGTATAATCAAACACAACTGGACTCAAATGAAGGTGTAGAACCATCTCAAGGATGATCAGAAGAAATGGACAGCACCTGAGTTAAATATATGAGTGTCACAGCAAAGGGTCTGAATACTTAGGACCATGTGATATTTCAGTTTTTCTTTTTTAATAAATCTGCAAAAATGTCAACAATTCTGTGTTTTTCTGTCAATATGGGGTGTTGTGTGTACATTAATGAGGAAAAAAATTAACTTAAATGATTTTAGCAAATGGCTGCAATATAACAAAGAGTGACAAATTTAAGGGGGTCTGAATACTTTCCGTCCCCACAGTATATATATATATATATATATATATATATATATATATATATATACTCTGCATTCAGTATAGCGTATATATACAGTGCATTCGGCGGTGTACAGTATATAATTGTCAGGGCTGGGCTCAGCCCTTCCTTCTCTGAGCTGGCTGCTCAGCTGTCGGCTAATTGCCAGCTTCTATCTCTCCACAGTGACTCACCTGTTGATGATATCCTGCTCGTCAGTCCTGCCTACTAAGGGCTCTTTCACACGGGGCAGATCAGTGATGATCCGCCCCGTGAACACCCGCTTGCTCAGCGGGGATCGCTCCGCCGATCCCCGCTGAGCAGGAAGATGACAGGTCCATCGCTGCACACTGTGTAGTGTCAGTCATCACCCGATCCGATCCGAAAATGGATGGAAAAGTAGGTTTTTCCTCCGTTACACTTTTCGGATCGGAGCGGGGTCGGATGTCAGCGGACATGTCACCGCTGACATCCGACGCTCCATAGGGATGAATGTATGTCCGTTTTTCATCCGAAAACGGAAGGATGAAAAACGGACATACGGATCCCTCGTGTGAAAGAGGCCTTAAGCTGTCCAGTCCAGATGATCTCTGCTTTCGCCTTGGTCACATCTCTAGAAACGCTCTCCTGTAATCCTGTTAACCACTTCAGCCCCGGAAGAATTTACCCCCTTCCTGACCAGAGCACTTTTTGCGATTCGGCACTGCATCGCTTTAACTGACAATTGCGCGGTCGTGCGACGTGGCTCCCAAACAAAATTGACGTCCTTTTTTTCCCACAAACAGAGCTTTCTTTTGGTGGTATTTGATTGCCTCTGCGGTGTTTATTTTTTGCGCTATAAACAAAAATAGAGCATCAATTTTGAAAAAAACGCATTATTTTTTACTTTTTGCTATAATAAATATCCCCCAAAAATATATAAAAAAACAGTTTTTTTCCTCAGTTTAGGCCGATACGTATTCTTCTACATATTTTTGTTAAAAAAAAATCACAATAAGTGATTATTGATCGGTTGCGCAAAAGTTATTGCGTTTACAAAATAGGGGATAGTTTTATGGCATTTTTATTAATATATATATATTTTTTTAAATGGCGGCGATCAGTGATTTTTATCGTGACTGCGACATTATGGCGGACACATCGGATATTTTTGACACATTTTTGGGACCATTGTCATTTATACAGCAATCAGTGCTATAAAAATGCACTGATTCCTGTGTAAATGATACTGGCAGTGAAGGGGTTAACCACTAGGGGGCGGGGTTAAATTAGTACTAGGGAGTGATTACTAACTGTCAGGGGGATGTGCTTTGTAAGTGTGACATCACTGATCTCCGCTCCGATGAGAGAGAGCAGAGATCCAGTGACACTGTCACTAGGCAGAACGGGGAGATGCTGTTTACATCAGCATCTCCCCGTTCTTCCTCCCCGTGAGGCGATCGTGGGTATCCTATACTATAGGAGCCCTTCTCCCGCAGTATATCTGCGTGAGGCAGTCGGCAAGTGGTTAAAGACTTGCTTGGCTGGCATTCCTCCTGGCTCCAGATCTTGCTTACTGTTCTACTACGCTGTTCTCTGGCTCCCTGACGTTTTGGCTTGACTGACTATCCGTTCCAGTTCCTGAACTCTGGCTATGTTTTGACTACGTTTACTCTGTTTACCATTTTTTATTATTATTGAACAAGTGTGATTTAACTGTACTTCTGTCTCAGTCTGATTCATGGTTTCTGACAGTAGGCAAAGGCCGCAAATTCAGAAGATGCAGTCAATCCACTTGTTAGTAATTTTTTTTTCCAGATTGGATGAGCAGGATCACCACATGGATCAGTTTGCCATGGCGTTACAAATGCTCCTGAGTCGCATGGCTCACCTGGAATCTACCACTGTGGCTGCTCTGGTACAGCATGTGTTGCAGGTCATCCCTGCTGCTGCTCCAGTCTCTGTGCAGGCACCCGCCTCGAGTATTACCTTCCCCAGTGATTTGGGGGCGATCCAGTCCAAAAAGGTAGTTGGGGACTAGAGTTTGACTTTTCCGGTAGGAGTGACAGTAGGCGATCGAGTATGGTTACACCAGACATTTGTTTGTTTTATAGAGGTGGATGTCTACCCAGGAGCCTGATTGCTGGGTTTTAGATACTGCAAGGTGGAGGATGAAATGGTCTTGGTAGTGAGCCAGGTGACGTCTACGCAGAACTTGCCCGGCGGGGTTACTGCAGGTAAACTCGCTAGGCCGCAAGAACTCGTAGTAGGCTAGGTAGATGGCTGCTTTTATGACCAGGCTGTGGAGAAGGCCAAATGGAGAACTAGCAAGGATAGTAGACATATCCCTGAAGATGGCACTTGTTATAGGCAGACGTTTGGCATTGATTATAGACTGTCATTTCTGGATGCTGCGTAGGATGGCTTGGATCGCATGGGATGCGAATAAAGATGGTTTTGCAGGATCTCGTAAAGCCAGAAAGTGTTGGATGCCGGCTAGGTATAGTCGGATAGTGTTTTGGGATAGGGCCAACTGATTATGGCAAAATGAGATAAAAGCCAGTATGTGCCTGGTGTCTGTTGTTGTTTCCGCGGAGCAGGATGCTAGGAATTTGTTGAATACGTTCCAAGCTGTGTGGTAAGCTTTGAGCATGTTGTGGGACAGAGACTGGTTGATGAGCTGGGTCGCTCTGTGCAAATACTGTTCTAGTCCAGAGTCAGCTGTGACCAAGCAGGGATAAGGGCTGATACTCGGTCGGCTCCGGAATTCTGCTGAAAAAAGGAAGTGTAATTAGACAGTGCGTCTGCTGCGAGGTGGCATTTGCCCGGAATGATCGTACAGTGGACATTAAATTGGTGCTGTAGAGATAGTTGTACCAGCCTGCGTAGGAAGGACATAATCAAGAGCAACTTGGACCTGCCTTTATTAATAATATCGGCCGTGGCCTGGTTGTCGGTATTGAAGGCATTGGTTTGTCCTGTCCAGATATGACCCCAGAGCTGAGCAGCTGTCATGATCGGGTAAAGCTTGAATGGGGAGGAAGTCCAGGTAAACCCGGGTATTAAGAGTATCTCTGGAGGCCATGGTCCTGCAAACCAATGGTGGCCAAAAATTGCAGCGAAGCCTGTGGAGGCTGTGGCATCTGTCACTACCTGTGGTGATAGGGGCGATATTGATGGTATAAACATCGATATACCGTTCCACGTAGTAAGGAACTCCTCCCACATTGATAGGTCCGCTACTGCCGCGGTGTCTAAGTTGAGGATGTGATCGGGGTCCTGTGTCTGGGAGAGAAAGACCAGGAGGCATGACACAAAAGATCGACCCTGGGGAATGATCTGTATTGCAAAATTGAGCATTCCCAAGAGAGATTGAAGCTGCTTCTTAGTACACCCCTTTGTATGGGTGAAGTCTTTGAGGACTGACCTGATGCGGGTCAGCTTGTCGAGGGGGAGGCTGGCCTGCATGGAGCAAATGTCTAGGTTGACTCAGAGGAAGGTGATGGAGTGTGCTGGTCCGTCTACCTTGTGTTCCACAATAGGAACATTGAGATTCCCAAAGAAGACTCTCAATTTATCAAGGTCTCCTGGGGCACACCGGGCTGTTCAATTAACAAGAAGTCGTCCAAGTAATGGATGACTTCTTGACACTGAGCTTGTTGCAACAGTATCCAGGTGAGGGACTGTGCAAAAGTGTCGAAGAGTCAGGGGCTACTCTTAGAGCCAAAGGTCAGTTTGATCGCAAAGTAGTACGCCAGCACCAGAGGGACGGGTGGATAGGCAAAAGCTTAAAAGCATCCGAAATGTCAGTCTTGGAGAGCCAGGCGCCTGTGCCTGCTTTGATAATAGCCTGAATTGCCATGTCTACAGAAGCATACTTCAGGGAAAACTCCTCCGAGGGAATTAGGGAATTCAGGCTAGGAATGTGGGAAGAATGAGACGCCAAACGGACTTTATTTGAGAACTTGCCCTTGACAAGCTCAATAGGGCTAACTCTCCAGGTGTTGAAAGGGGGCTGAGTGAAGGGGCTTATGATGAAGCCTCACTCCAGTTTGGCCTGTAACAGCTGGTCTATGGCCTGTTCATCAGTGGCCGCTGAGCAGGGGTTCCTACATTCAAAAGTTGTGTGGGGCAGAGAGATGAGGCCGGTATGAAATCCTGCTGTAAATCCTTGGATAAGGAAGGTGGCCAGAGAGGGAGTGGGGTGTGAGGTGAGGTAGAGCCCCAGCCATAGGACATTTACTCGACCTAATCATGACTTTTTCTGTTGCTTGACCTGGCATAAATTTTTTGGATGTGCCCTGTGGCATATGATACAGACGTTGAGCAGGCAGCATTGGCTGAAATTGCATGACCCATAGTTAAAATTATTGCAGATGGCTGCTCCCCCTCCTGTCTGAAAAGAGCGTCCAAACTTGTCCACCTGGGGCGTCTGTACAGGGATCGATAGGCCCTGAACTGCACTGGAGGTGGAGGGGAATTTGAAGGGATAACTGACTGCCGCGTTGAATGAATGAATGAATGAATGATTTGTAAAGCGCAGCAAATGCGAACTGAATCGCCTCAAGGCGCTAAGATAACAATCTCTGTTGTCAGCTTGTTAGAAGAGGAAGGTCTTTAGTTTTTTCCTGAAGGCCTGGTGGTTTTCTTCCATGCGGATGTTGGTAGGAAGAGCATTCCATAGTCGGGGTCCTTGGACTGCGAATCTTCGTTCTCCCTTTGCTTTGTAGCGGTATTTGGGAATGATAAGGAGGTTTTGGTTGGCTGATCGAAGACTGCGATTCGGTGTGCGTTGGCGCACCAGGTGGCGGTGTGGGTGGAGACTGGCAGATAGCGCATAGTGGTGAGCGCAGGCTGGAAAAGTGACGGCAGAACAATTCGGTGTCCATGAGGATCCAATCCGTGCCTGTCTGGAATTGTGAAAGCCTGGCTGCCGCCTTGGCAGGGAAGGAACGATGATAATCGTAAAATGTACAGCCTCCGTACTTATAGCCCAGGTCCACCACGGTGTGAAGATACGGGTCCAGCTCTTCCCTCCTGCTGCAAAATGCTGAGCATAGGACATCCCTCAGAATCCCGAAGGCCAACGCAAATTCTGGAATGGACAACTTGCGGTTGAGCCTGGGGTCTTTGGCCTTGAGGACCACTGACACACCTCCCCAGGTGTAAGATACGTTTTCTGCCAGGTTATGGACTGAAATGAGGAGGGAGGTCCTTGCCATCCAGAATGTCCTTCCTAATGCTGGCTGGAACCAAGTGTGCTGGGAAGACAGTGGCACTCTTCCCTGTGGTACCTGCAGGAAGGGGTGTCGGAACCTGAACTGTGGCCGGGTCAGGGATGGCCGTGGCCGTACGACCCTCCAAGAATGCCACTCTAGCCTGCACATTCGTGACTGTGGTAGACAAGGACGACACCATGGTGTGGAGTTGAAAGATGGCGGCGGATATCAACTAAAGGGACGCCTGCTGGGTGTTGGGCCCAACTGTGGCTTGCGGAGGGAAGAGGAGCCTGAAGAGCTTGGCCTTCCTGGCTGTAGCGGGGAAGGGCACATGCCTGCGCCTTAGTTCCACTGTCGAATTGGGGATGGTCCGAAACCGGAGAAGGTGATAGAGGGGCTGTGAAGTCTTCATTGCCGGCCTGAGACATGGCTCTGGGTCACTTGTGTCCTAGACGTGACGTCCTGTCTTCAGGTCGAAAGTTGATCAACCGTAACCTATATTAGGGGTGACATGAAAGTCGAGTTGATTCTGTTTTCTATATACATGTATGTACACGGTTCCTGCCCCTTTGTTTTTTTGTTTTTGTTTTTTTACCTGGGGAAATAACGTCCAACCTGGTGCAGGATGGACCTACTGAACTTGACTGACCTAGAGGAGAAATGACAGATGACAAGTGGTGAGAGGCTTTGACTACCTAAATTGGAAGGTGACTAAGTGGCCAAGTTGTGTAACTTTGTAGTATGTTTGTGCGACTATAAGGGGAAGTAGTAGTGAGGCGAAGGTTTTGTTGAATGAATCAAGACCATAAACGAACTTCAAAAGGAAGACGGGGTGTGTTTTTTTTTTTTGCGTTGTAGAGGCATCTGAGGTCGAACATCCGTGGAGCCATGTTTTAAGAAAATAGAGCATGCATGAAGGACTCGATATGAAGCGACTGCCGGACCTGGGGAGAAATGACAGGGAGCATGCAAACTATGCCTGTAAGGCTGAAATGATGGGTGCGAATCAGTGCGTTGTTGGTTCGAGTGGATTCGACTCGAAGCGACAGGTGTGTGAAATGAAATGAGTGAAATGTTTTGCCATGATAGAGGCACGAATCGTTGTGCCGCGACTGCGACAAACAACGAGCCGGACTGTGGAGCATGAAATGAAATGAGGCCAAAATAACTGGGGCATGCCACGAAGAATCGGTGCATCTCGGATGCTACTGGATTCGAATTGGAGCGCAGTACGTGACAGTGAAATGAGTGAAATGTTTGCCATGACAGAGGCAGGAATCGGTGTGCCGCGACTGCGATTGACAACGGACCGGACTCTGGAGCATGTACTGAAATGAGGCCGACAAAAATAACTGGGGCACGCCGGAACAAATTGGTGCATCTCAGATGTGACTGGATTCGAATCGGAGCGCAGTACGTGACAGTGAAATGAGTGAAATGATTTGCCATGACAGAGGCACGAATCGGTGTGCCGCGACTGTGACTGACAATGAACCGAACTCTGGAGCATGTACTGAAATAAGGCCGAAAAATAACTGGGGCACAGCGGAACGAATCGGTGCATCACTGATGCAACTGGATTCGAATCGTAACGTGATACGTGATAGTGAAATGAGTGAAATGATTTGCCATGACCGAGGTACGAATCGGTGTGCCGTGATTGCGACTGACAACAATTGTGGACTCTGGAGCATGTACTGAAATGAGGCTAATAAACAACTGGGGCACGCTGAGACAAATCGGTGCATGAGGATGCGACTGGATTAGAATCGGAGCGTGATACGTGACAGTGAAATGAGTGAAATGATTTGCCATGACAGAGGCATGAATCGGTGTGCCGCAACTGCGACTGACAACGAACTGGACTCTGGAGCATGTACTGAAATGAGGCCGAAAAAACACCTGGGGAACACGGGGACGAATCGGCGCATCGCGGATTTGACTAGATTCGAATTGGAGCGCAGTATGTGACAGTGAAATTAGTGAAATGAATGAAATGATTTAGCCATGACAGAGGCACGAATCGGTGTGCCACGACTGCGACTGACAACGAACTCGACTGTGAGCATGGTATGAAGATGAGAAAAAACAAGTGAGATACGCCTGAACGAACCGGTGCGATGCGGACACGACTGGATTGGAAACAGAGTGAGGTACGTAACAATAAATTAATTTAAATTAAATGTTTTGGTATGAATAGAGGCACGAGTCAGTGGATAATAATACGGCTACGTGTAGGGTTTCTTTAACGAATGACGCAGAAGCTCAATATCGAGTTTTGGTGGCAAGATGTCTAACAATTGGTGATGCATGAAATGAAAAGGTCAAACAAAACCCGACCTGCGACAGCGAGCCAGACACGTTTCACGATAACTGGAACAAAAACCTTGGAAAGTTTTGAACACGCAACTCACGAACGCTAATGAGTTGAATAGTCGGCCTAGTGACGTGGTATTGCGCACAGGAAACCGACAAAGACCACAGGCGAGCGGGCTGGTTAAATACCCCCCGGGCCCCTCCCATGAATTCTGTCCACCATACTGGCCTTCTTACATATATACAGTCTAGTGTGTGTGTATGTATGTGTGTGTGTTTGTGTGCATTCGGTGGTGTACAGTTTCTAATACACTTCTAGTGGTGTACACAGTATACAATACAGTGCAGCCGTTGCACAGTTTCTAATACAGTGCAGGCGGTGTACACAGTATATAATACAGTATAGTGCGGTGTTTTAAAAAAACCCATCATGTCCGGAAGGCCACCAAAGAGAGGCAGATGCTCACAGGCCACTAATAGAGGGCAAACAGCCTTTGTGTCTACAGTCAACAGTGGTGGTCGTGGACATGGTGCATCCTCTGCAGGTGACCGTGGGGCACGTTTGTCCTTTTTTTCTGCTGCTGGCAGTGTTATTGAGCCACAACATGCAGAAGAGTTGTTGGAGTGGATAACAAAGCTGTCCTCATCCTCCTCATCCTCTGTCACCCCGGCTCAGAGTAGTTTGCCAAAGCGACCTATTCCACTGGCTCCTTGTCCACAGTTACTCTTTCTGTAGCCCCACCATCATGCACGGAGGAGTCGCCAGAATTATTCAAACACAGTGTTGGTTATATGCTGCTGGAGGATGCACAGCGATTTGAAGGCTCCGATGTTGGTTCCCAGGTTGAGGAAGGGGGTAACCTGAGCCTAGAGAGGGGGGGTGCCACAGAAGGACAAGAAACTGGCCGTCATGTTCCCCCCAGCTGCAGCATACTGCCAAGTTTTCTCCAGTGACGAAGAGGGAGGGGATGATGAGGTCACTGACTGTACTTGGGTGCCTGAGAGAAGAGAGGAGGAAAATGAGGAGGAGGAGGCACAACTCCAATGAGGCAGGATGTCCTCCAGGGGGCAGCTCAAGGGCAGCCACCCTATTGCATCACACTGCAGAGCTCCGTAGGTGCAGGGCGCTGCTGACTCCCCGCTGACTTTAAAAAGTTCCTTGGTGTGGGCCTTTTTCGACACGTGTGCAGCAGATCACACCATTGCTGTTTGCAACCTATGTCTGAAGCGGATCAAACGTGGCCAGAACAGCAGCCGCTTGGGCACCACATGCTTGACCAGACATATGACAACCTGCCATGCAGTCTGTTGGCAAGAGCACTTGAAAGACCCACATCATAGAAAAAGGCGGACTTCTCCCCTCGTTGGACAGGAGTAAGGTTCATATTACTGCAGATTCATGGTCCAGCAGGCATGGGCAGGGATGTTACCTTTCCTTCATGGCGCACTGGGTAACTCTGCTGGCAGCTGAGAAGGATGCAGGACAGGGTTCAGTGTTGTTGGAGCTTGTTCCACCACCACGCCTCCAAAAAGCTATTAGTGATTCTGCCACAGCTCTCTGCTCCACCCCTACTCTTCTTCTTCCTCTATGGCCTCTTCTGCAGAATTGTCCTCTGATCCAGCAGTGCTCCGTAAGCGCTCAAGGGGCTACGCAAGTAGTCAGGCTAAAAGACGCCATGCGGTGCTTCAGTTGGTCTGTCTAGGGGACAGGAGCCACACTGGAGCAGAGATTCTGTCAGCTCTGCAGGAACAGGCTCAGAGGTGGTTGACGCCATGCCAGCTTCAGCCAGGAATGGTTGTATGCAACAATGGCACCAACCTTCTCTCCAGGAGGCCACAAGGATGGTGAGCAGCAACAATGCATGCATCAGTGACACTGTCCCTCTAGTCTTTCTGCTGGAGCACACGCTTTGTGGAATAATGGACAGGGCGCTTGAGGCAGAACAGCGGGAGGAAGAGGAGGACTTCCTTTCCTCTCAAGGCCTCCTTTATCCAGATAGCATTCCTGCGGGGCTGCCTAACACACAGGAAAAAGAGGAGGAGGAGGTGGAGGATTGTGTCAGCATGGATGTAGAGGATTACACTCAGCAGCAGTCTTCAAGGAATGGTTTTCAGTCCCCAGAAACCCAAGTAGTTGTATGTGGCTGGGAGGAGGTAGTTACGGATAATGTGATCCTTAGTGACCCAGAGGATTTAGAATTGAATGCCTCGGCAAACTTACACTGCATGGCCTCCCTGATTCTGCAAAGCCTGCGAAAGGACCCTAGGATTCATGGTATCAAGGAGAGGGATCATTACTGGCTGGCAACCCTTCTTGATCCATGTTACAAGGGTAAAGTTGCAGAAATCATCCTGCCTTCGCAGAGGGAGCAGAGGATTAAACATCTTCAGGAGGCCTTGAATAAAAGTTTGTGTAACGCCTTTCTAGACCCTCGGAGGTTACCATTTCCTGGTGCTGGACAACATGTTTCTGAGGCTTCGTTCAGTCAGAAGAAGAGCAGTGGAGAAGGTGGCCGGCTGACCAATTGCTTTAAACAATTTTCCAGTCCTCAGGGCCAAGGTCTGATCCATTGCCAGCGTCTGCATTATATGGTGCAGGAATATCTTTGGGCAAGAGCAGACTTTGAGACCTTACCAACAGAGCATCCCAGGGGTTACTGGGTCTTGAGGATGGACCACTGGCCAGAACTTGCTCAATATGCAATCGAGCTACTGGCCTATCCTGCATCCAGGGTTTGAAACAGGAAAATCTGGAGCATATGAGTAAGCGCTCGAACTAGAGCGCGAAACGCGTCAGCTGTGTCTGTACCACCCGCCTGATTGTCCTGTTTTTATGATCCAAGTTTTACAATAAAGAAGATGTTTTCAACTTTATCCGGTGTGCGGCATCCAGATTTTCCTGTTTCAAACCCTGCTTCAATTTGCATTTAGCCAGCACCTGGGACTCCTCTCCTCTGAAGGATTCACTAATACACACCTGAAAGCAAGTTCTCCTGAGCGGTGATTTATTTTCTCTGTCCTGCATCCAGCGTGCTTTCTGAACACACATTCAGTGCTGCTGGAGCGTTTGTAATGGATCAAAGAGTGCGCCTGTCCACAGACTCCATTGATAGGCTCACATTCATAAAAATGAATCAGTCCTGGATGAGCAGCTATCAAGCACCTTATGCTGATGTAACTGATTGAACTTGCTATGGATCTGGGATCCCTTGAAGACTGCCCATGCTGCCTATCCTATTCCTCCTGATCTTGATGATGCTAGCTTCATACAATATTTTTGGTTTAGGGCACCACCAACACCCAAGGTCCAATTTTTCTGCCCCTGTTAAGACAGGGGCATGTAATTACAATTTTTGAAATAATATTTAACAGCAGGGCCCGTTCTTGCGCCCAACAAGAGTAACTGTGAGGGGTTACAGTGTTGTGGCACCACAAAAACGAAAGGCCCAATTTTTCTGTCTCTGTTTAACAGGGGCACGTAATTACAATTTCTGAAATGATATTTAACAGCAGGGCCAGTTCCTGTGCCCAACAAGAGTAACTGTGAGGGGTTACAGTGTTGTGGCACCACAAACACCTAAGGCCCAAAGTTTCTTCATTTAGTATATAGTGTATATAGTGCAGTCTGTATAGTATATATACTGCAGTTCAGAGTATATACAAGTGCAGTCAGTGTAGTATATATACTACAGTGCAGGGTATATAGTGCAGTGTACAAAATATAATATAGTGTATTGAAGTGGTTAAGGGCAACCTTATGACAGAATTGGGAAAAAAACGCCATGGGTTCCCCCCCAGTCCATACCAGGCCCTTTGGGTCTGGTATAGATTTTAAGGGGAACCTCCACACCAAAATTTAAAATAAAATTGGCGTGGGGTCCCCCCAAACCTATTCACCCCAAAAAATTGTCCAAAAGTAAAAACCACAATACACAGTTTTTGACAAGTCGTTTGTTAAAAAAGAAAAAAAAAATGTCCCCCGATGTCCATTCATCTTCATGGCGCTGACGGACCTGAAAAATAGAAAAAAAAACCTTGATGGGAGGCGTCCCGCCGATTGCTGTCTCTTGGCTGTGACAGCTGTTATATAGGCAAGGGCAGGGCCACCTGGTGACCTCACCCCTTCTGACTCTATGTGCCGTCAGTGACGGGTGGGGTCATCTGGTTCTGTCAGTGGGTGGCCCGACCTTGCTGTCACAGCGAAAAGACAGCAGTTGGCGGGATGCCTCCCATGGAGGCGGAGTATTTTCGGCTTTTTTTTTCCCAGGGTCTGTCGGCGCCATGATTGAAGATGGATGAACATCGTGGGACACTATTTTTTTTTTTTTTAATAAAAGAATTCTCTCCTGACAATTTTCCTTTTTTGACACTTTTTTGGTGAATGAGTAGGGGTACAGTGTACCCGATACCCATTCATATGGGGGGGTGGTATCTGGGGGCCCCCTTATTAAAGGGGGCTTCCATGTTCCCATAAGCCCCCCACCCGCATACCACCACCATCATTGGCAAAGGTTGTGGGGATGAGGCCCTTGTTGACATCAAGGAGACAAAGTGCTTTGGGGACCCTAAAGCACCCTGCCCATGTTGAGGGCATGTGGTTCGGTTCAGGAGGGGGGCGCTTTCTCGTTCCCCCCTTTACCTGCGGCCTGCCAGGTTGCATGCTCTGATAAAGGTCTGGTTTGGATTTTAGGGTGGGGGCCCCACGCCATTTTTTAAAAAAGCTTTGGCGTGGAGTTCCCCTCCAGAATCTCTTGCTCCTCCCCTCTATTCCAATTCTCAGCCTGTCTGTGTGTCAGGCATAGTGAAATCTGTAGGGTTCCCTGCCCTGCCCTACATGTGTGAGCCAGCCCCACCCACCTCCCGGGATCTGCACTGCATGGAGAGTCAGTGGCTGCATCTCACTAATGGAGCCCTTACCCAGTCCTGAGACCGGGTGAGTGCCCACCACTGCTCCATACAGGGAGCATGGTTCCTGGTTAATGGGGGGGGACATGCTGTCTGTAATGGGGGGACATACTGCTTGGTTAATTAGGGGCCAAGCTTCCTGGTTAATGGGGGACATGCTTCCTGGTTAATGGGGTGACATGCTTCCTGGTTAATGGGGTGACATGCGTGATGTATGGGGGGACATACAGCCTGATGTATGGGGGGACATGCAGCCTGATGTATGGTGGGGCTTTCTGCCTAATGTATGGCGGCACATGCAGCCTGATGTATGGGTGGGGGGCCTAGAGCTTGGTATATAAGGGATATTCAGTTTGGTATATGGAGGACATAGAGCCTGGTATATGGGAGTATACAGTCTGGTATGTGACGGACATAGAGCCTGGTATATGGGGGTATGCAGAATCTGTGTTCTCTGTCTTAAAGATAATATGTCCGGTGGCTGCTTTAAAAAATTTTTTAAAAACTATTTAAAAAATTGTAAAAAAATAAAATAAAAAGAAAAAATCAAATTGTAATTTTTTTTTAAATTACAATTTTTTAGAATTTTTAGAATATTTAATTTTTTTTTAAATTATAAAAAGAATTTTAAAAAAATAAACATTTTTTATATAAAAAATGTAAAAACAATTACAAAAATTAAGGGCTAATTCACACAGGTTCTCTGGCCCATGCAGTGTGAATGAGCTGCTTCTGTGGTGGGAGCTGTCTGTAAAGGCCCGTACATATGATATGAAAATCAGAAGTAAAATTTCGTCCGACGAATGATCTGCCAATTTTCGGATCGTTAGTATGGTGCTTTCGACAGCCAATTTCAGTTTTTCGTCAGAAAAAATTTGGATGTGCAGACTATAAAATTTTTGTCGTAAGTGAACTCAATGTCTGATTTTCATTTAATTAGTATGGTTTTCCTACAAAAAAAATAAGCGGAAGACTACGCATGCTCAGAAACGAAAGAATACATACAAAAGTAGTCAACACATTACATCACTTCTGAAGTTGTATTCTGTCGTACAATAATTTACGTATGGTAGGTAACCTCTTCACTTTCGACATGAGACTAGCATACAACAAAAAACAAACGTTCGGTTGTTTGAAAATCTGATCGTGTGTACGAGGCTTTACTCTGAGGATGCCGTGGCTGTAGGAACACAGCCACAAGTCCTAATTTGATAGGTGTGCAGGTGTGGGTGAGTGGCTCTGAATGCACATTGTCAATGTTTAGGGACCACATACATAGTTGCCAACATTGTAAAAAAAAAATGTGGGACACTTTTGTGGCTGTAGGCGGAGCCGTACAATAATTAGGGGGGGGCATTCATTTGTGGGCGTGGTTTAGGAAAAATATACAAGTGCGGCGCGCAAAGTGGGCCGCGGCGAAAAATGTGTGCGGTTTACGCGACATAGTGGGCGTGGCTTAAGAGGGTGTGGTTAGAGTCTGAGATGAATGAGGGATGGAGAGGGAAAGGGGGAGAGAGGGAGAGGGGGAGAGGGGGAGAGGGGGAGAGGGGGAAAGGGGGAGAGGGGGAGAGGGAAATGACGGGACAGCAGCCCCAGATCCTACACAATAAAAATATGTGTATTCTAGAAAGTTTAACAATCAGCAGATAAAGATACTCCAAACACCTGGTGTTAGCACTTCAATCATACCGGCACTATGGTTGTTATGGTGTCAGGATGATTAAAGTGCATTATTTCTATTATTACATTGTAATATAAAATGAAATCATTCAACTCACCATAATGCAGAATCAGTGGGATCCCTGAGCGTGTCACTAGCCACGTCGCCTGCCACCAGCCATCTGTCCTTGCATCAGATGTCCCAGCAGAGTCCGTCCTTGCATCGGGTGTCCCAGCAGAGTCCGTCCTTGCATCAGGTGCCCCCAGCGGAGCCCCCTTACATCAGATGTCCCCAGCGGAGCCCCCCCTCACACCAGGAGTCCCCAGCGGAGCCCCCCCTCACACCAGGAGTCCCCGGGGGAGCCCCCCTCACACCAGGAGTCCCCGGCGGAGCCCCCCTCACACCAGAAGTCCCCGGCAGAGCCCCCCTCACACAAGGAGTCCCCGGCGGAGCCCCCCCTCACACCAGGAGTCCCCGGTGGAGCCCCCCCTCACACCAGGAGTCCCCGGCGGAGGCCCCCTCACACCAGGAGTCCCCGGTGGAGCCCCCCTCACACCTGGAGTCCCCGGCGGAGCCCCCCTCACACCATGAGTCCCCGGCAAAACCCCCCCTCACACCAGGAGTCCCCGGCGGAGCTCCCCCTCACATCAGGAGTCCCCGGCGGAGCCCCCCTCACACCAGGAGTCCCCAGCGGAGCCCCCCCTCACACCAGGAGTCCCCGGCGGAGCCCCCCTCCCACCAGGAGTCCCCGGCGGAGCCCCGCTCACACCAGGAGTCCCCGGCGGAGCCCCCCTCACACCAGGAGTCCCCGGCGGAGGCCCCCTCACACCAGAAGTCCCCGGTGGAGCCCCCCTCACACCTGGAGTCCCCGCGGAGCCCCGCCTCATGCCAGGAGTCCCTGGCAAAACCCCCCCTCACACCAGGAGTCCCCGGCGGAGCTCCCCCTCACATCAGGAGTCTCCGGCGGAGCCCCCCTCACATCAGAAGTCCCCAGCGGAGGTCCCCCTCACATCAGGTGTCCCCGTCAGAGCCCCCCCTCACATCAGGAGTCCCCGGCGGAGCCCCCCCTCACATCAGGTGTCCCCGGTGGAGCCCCCCTCACATCAGGAGTCCCCAGCGGAGCCCCCCCTAACACATCAGGAGTCCCAGACGGAGCTCCCCCTCACATCAGGTGTCCCCAGCAGAGCTCCCCCTCACATCAGGTGTCCCCAGTGGAGCCCCCCTCACATCAGGTGTCCCCAGTGGAGCCCTCCCTCACATCAGGTGTCCCCAGCGGAGCCCCCCCTCACATCAGGTGTCCCCAGTGGAGCCCCCCATCACATTAGGTGTCCCCAGTGGAGCCCCCCTTACATCAGGTGTCCCCAGTGGAGCCCCCCCCTCACATCAGGTGTCCCCGGCGGAGCCCCCCTTGCATCAGGTGTCCCCAGTGGAGCCCCCCTCACATCAGGTGTCCCTAGCAGTTGAGCCCCCCTTGCATCAGATTCCCACAGCGGTGCGCCCCCCCCTACCTCAGAGGAGTCCTAGTGTAGCGGCCGCATGGCTAGAACCCCCGCCCCTTTCCATATCAGACTGGCAGCGGGGCGGGGGGTAGGCGGGGTGAGGCGGAGGGTGGGCGGCAACGCAGGAGCTCCGTCTAGCGTAGCCCACCCCAGCCGTCTTTCTGAACTTCTTTAAAATGGCCGCGGACCTCTAGCGGCGGCGGCGAAGAAAATCGTGAAGAACCGGATTTCGCGGGACATTTCCTGGGACACCACAAATTCGGGAATGGCGTCTAAGTCCCGGGAATGTTCCGGGAAATCCGGGACAGTTGGCAACTATGCACATACCTACATCCACACACCTGTCAAACGAGGACCCAAGGCTGTGTTCACACAGCTGCTGCATCCCCATAGCGTAACATAGGCTTCCTGCACACAGCAATAGCCACATTTTAAAAAAAAATGCTGATTCGCACTGTACAGATCACAGTGCCCGTGTGAATGAGCCCCGAGACCTCATTTACACACAGAACTTTTTATTAACTCAATACAGTTTTATATTTTACAATTAGTAGGAAGTAGAGTAGAGCCCCCCTCACATCAGGTGTCCCCAGTGGAGCCCTCCCTCACATCAGGTGTCCCCAGCGGAGCCCCCCCTCACATCAGGTGTCCCCAGTGGAGCCCCCCATCACATTAGGTGTCCCCAGTGGAGCCCCCCCTTACATTAGGTGTCCCCAGTGAAGCCCCCCCTCACATCAGGTGTCCCCGGCGGAGCCCCCCTTGCATCAGGTGTCCCCAGTGGAGCCCCCCTCACATCAGGTGTCCCCAGCAGTGGAGCCCCCCTTGCATCAGATTCCCACAGCGGTGCGCCCCCCCTACCTCAGAGGAGTCCTAGTGTAGCGGCCGCATGGCTAGAACCCCCGCCCCTTTCCATATCAGACTGGCAGCGGGGCGGGGGGTAGGCGGGGTGAGGCGGAGGGTGGGCGGCAACGCAGGAGCTCCGTCTAGCGTAGCCCCCCCCAGCCGTCTTCCTGAACTTCTTTAAAATGGCCGCGGACCTCTAGCGGCGGCGGCGAAGAAAATCGTGAAGAACCGGATTTCGCGGGACATTTCCTGGGACACCACAAATTCGGGAATGGCGTCTAAGTCCCGGGAATGTTCCGGGAAATCCGGGACAGTTGGCAACTATGCACATACCTACATCCACACACCTGTCAAACGAGGACCCAAGGCTGTGTTCACACAGCTGCTGCATCCCCATAGCGTAACATAGGCTTCCTGCACACAGCAATAGCCACATTTTTAAAAAAAATGCTGATTCGCACTGTACAGATCACAGTGCCCGTGTGAATGAGCCCCGAGACCTCATTTACACACAGAACTTTTTATTAACTCAATACAGTTTTATATTTTACAATTAGTAGGAATTTTGTAAGTTATGTTTTGTTTGTGTCCACTAATAATGATTTTGTGTATTTTTAGTGAAAATATTGTTTTAATATGTTTGAAGGGGGGGCTCTGTCAGGTAGGCTGTATGGGGCCCAATAATTTTTAACAGCAGCCCTGCCTGTGAGTGTGGTGCTCTAACAGATAAATTAATAAGAGACCAACTAGTAAAATGAAAACAAACTCAGCCTTCAGTAGAGAAAGATTGTTCTTGGAACATGATATAACTCTAGAAAAGGCTATTACAATTTCAATCCAAAGGCCTCATAGACACAGGACGTTTTTTTAACTCTTCTACAATCCAACAGTGTTTTTTCAGAAAAAAATGCCTGACGCTTGTAATGTCTAATGCCGCGTACACACGACCAGTTTTCCCATCGGAATAAACTCTGAAGGTTTTTCAGACGGAGTTCTGACGGAATTCTTTCTTTATTCAATAACTTTAATTTACACCAAATAAAATACACTGCCCAGTTATCAGAACTCGAGCATCAACCTTGCTGCGTTCCAGGGACACAGCTCCCCCCACTGCTGGGCTGAAACGAACAGGTGGCATGCAGCGGCGCTGTCTCTCCCACTGGCCTGCGCTTCTCCATTGCGGACGTCCCTCTCCTGCCAAGACACTGCCAGTTGGCCCTTCTTCTTTCCTCGGATAATGCCAAACAGCGGCGAATCCATGCTTCTTCCCCTGCGCTCCCAGCTTTCTCCATGAATTGCCTCTCCATTTCAGCAGGTAAGCTCATGGTAATATTAATGCTCTTCTGGCTGCAACCAGCTGAATTCTGGATTTCTTCTGGTACTGCTCCGGTCCAAAGTGGAAAAGGAAATAAGTCCCACTGCCGGTTCCTTTTATAGACACCGGCAGGCTTCCAGAACCATCTCAGTGATCCAATTGGTCCCTTGATACCAGTAAAGTAATAATTTAAAGAGACAGTATCCCAATAACTTTAACCTTTATTAACCAGATTAAATATGAAAGTATGGGTGCTGGCCACAATCTCATGCAGGTGGGCCCCGAATTTGTGCCCCCCCTTTTATAATTTCTAGGTCCGTCAGAATTTTCGGGGAAAAAAAGTCTGGACATTCCGCTCGTGTGTACGCGGCATAAAGCTTTTACAAGCTTTTTAGGAGTTTTTACAGGCTTCAAGCTGTTAGGCGTTAATTCATTTCATTGGCCAGAATAAGTAATTTATTCTGGCCATGGAAATGAATTAATGCTGAAGCACTAGCTTTTGGTGCATTTAGCGTTTTTTAGTAGATTTTAGTGGTGTCAAGCGTTTTTTTTTTCTCCCCAAACTCTGCTGCTCCTAAACGCACTGGCAGTGTGTTTTTTTTTTCATGCCTCTAAAAGCCTCTAAAAGCTCCTAAACGTTTCTAAAAGCCTATGTGTGCATGGACATATAGGCTAACATGGAGGGGTGTTTAGAGGCAGAAAAAAAAACATCAGACACCCCTAGAAGTAGCTGTAAAACTGTCCAGTGTGCATGAGGCCAAACTAAAATTGCTGTGGCTGAGGCAAAAACCCAGAGTCAAGGGACTACTGCCATCATACAGGCTGTGAATTCAGAATTTGTGTCTAATCTAGACACATATCCAGGCCCAATACAAGGGTACAACAAGAGATTATGCTACACTGCAATGCTTAGCTGCACATGCTGTACATAGAACGAGTATTTTTTCAGGTGTGGTTCAACACAGCACATTGGAAACTATGCTGCATGCCCTGCAAAAGATACACAATGCCGTAAATGCAAGAAAATGGACACTGGCGTGTACTTATAATGCTAGATAGTTTCCTGAAGTAATTGCCTCAGAGATTACTTGTTAAGTGTAAATATATATTACTATGCCTTTCCAGAAAACCGGAAAAACGTTTGTAGCACTGTGCTACTGCTTCTAGTAACAAAGGCTACTTTGATATCCTGATCCTTGATGCAGCATCCAATGTCTCTATATTGCCTGTTTGTCTGCTTTTAATCGACTAGTGTGCAAGCTGAATTCCACATTGTAAATAAAGGCAACACTCTACTGGTCAGGGATCTTTATGTTGCTCTAAATCTACAATTAATGGATGGTCTTATCACAATAGCTCCAGTTGTTACTATGGTCCAAAATTGCATCACCCAATGACACCTCACTGGGCTGTGTTAATAACTTGGTACACAAATTTAAAGTAAGGTCAGATGTGAAATCAGTGTGTCGGAAATTGAAATGCTTACCTTTTTCTGTCAGAGAAGATGTTTTTCAGTAAGTGATTGTAAGGGTACTTTTTATATTAAAATAACAAACACGGGAGCAGTCATGCTGTGACCGAGCTCCGCACACCGCCAGCTAACCGAATATAAGTATAGCGCAGGAGGAACGGGAGATTTCATGTGACGAGCAGCAGGTCACCACAGGACTGCCATGCAGCGCCGGCCATCGGGGCAGACTAAAAAGAGGCAATACAAGTTTCATAATCAGCAGGGACAGGCACGGCCCCCCTCCCCCTGGGCAGACTCTTTCACCCAAGATGGCGCCTGGTAAGCCGGACACACGCGGCCAGCACAACAAATAGCCCCACTCATCACAGGCTGTAGATACCTCTACCAGTGTGGACATACGGGACCCCTTCTCCTCACAATCTTCAGGGGATCAGGATGGGGACCCTTGAGGTGAATCCCTCTCCCTGCATTTGTCCCCTGAAACGCCACAGGAGCTATCAGAGCATGCAGGCTTCCCAGGCTCCTCAATGGACAGAAACATGGCAGAATTAGCAGACTCAATCTTCAACCAATCTAGTCCTGCTCATGGAGAACCCTCACCTCAACCTGTTCCTTATGCAGGAGGCTCAGTGCTGCTGGCCCGTTTCTCTACAATGCTGCGGAAGGAACTATCTAAAGCTTGCTCTATCATAACCACTGACATCAAGCAAGACATACAGAGTTTTGGACTCAGACTGGACATTATAGAAATTAAGGTGGAAGGAACAGTAGCCAGGATCAATCAGAATGCCAGAGTCGTTGCAGAACTCCAGGAGCATTGGATGAGGCCCACGCTAAAATAGAAGACCTGGAAAATAAATACCGCTGATATAATGTGCGGGTCCGAGGTCTAACAGAAACCCACATAGACCTGGAAGGAGCTATGCATGCTCTCATGAAAAAACTGATCCCAGACATCTCACTCCATCAGTTGGAGATGGATAAGGTCCATAGGGCCCTGACTGCCCCCAGGTCGGATGGACTTCCGCAAGATATAATAATGAAACCGCACTACTACAGGATTAAAGAAAAATTGATGATGGCATCCAGGAATCGCCAGGATCTGATGCTATTTGGGACTTCCATCCAGTTTTTTGCAGATCTTGCCCCTTCAACAGTGCAAAAATGCGAAATCCGAAGCCTCTCTTACAGCAACTGCTGAACCGTCAGATAGAATATCGGTGGTCTTTCCTGCTCCGGCTATCTTTTACCTATCAGGGCAAACCCCACTCCTTTACAACCTACCATGATGGTGAAGATTTGCTACTGGAGCTGGGCATCATCTCAAGATATCGGCCAACCCCCTCTTCATCTGACCAAATGGATCATCCCTTGTCCCCAATCTGGACCACCCAATGCTCTACGCGACGCAGGAAGTCTCCGTCACCTACCTGAGCAGCCACAGATCCCCCATTCTTGGAAAGGGTTGTTGCTCCCTTTTTTTTCCCCTCCCCCTTCTCCATCTGAAGACGGACTTGCTCTTGGGTGGAGCATATTGAGGTCCGCACCTGGAGGGAGCAACCTCATTTGTTTGGCTGCTATTATGATTCCCAGGTTCAGCCATATCAATATAGATAATATTGACTGCTTTACTGTTCATTGTTAGCTGTCCCACTGTTCCTAGGTCGGCTAAGCTGTTAAATAAAATTGCTAAGTGCCTGGGGGACCCGGCCCGCCAATGACTCCTCCGAGTATTCTGGGGGGTGGTGGGGGCCTGGGCAATTTCGTTGTGAGATTTCTCGCACTAATGCCCCGCACACACGGTCGGATTATCCGATGGAAAATGTCCGATCGGAGCGTGTTGTCGGAATTTCCGACCGTGTGTGGGCTCCATCGGACATTTTCCATCGGATTTTCCGACACACAAAGTTCGAGAGCAGGCTATAAAATTTTCCGACAACAAAATCTGATCGCGTCAATTCCGACCGTGTGTGGCCAGTTCCGACGCACAAAGTGCCACGCATGCTCGAAAGAAATTCCGAGACGGAACAGCTCGGTCTGGTAAACTTAGCGTTCGCAATGGATACAACACTTTCGTCACGGTGCAATGTTAAAAATGGTTTAATACAGCGCACTCTCTTCTTCTTTATAATGTGAGAAGAATGAAGTAGTTTTGCTGCCCATATTCACACAGACTTCTCACAAACTTCTTTCTTTATTATTTATCGGGATTCCCTCAATATATTTTGATTTGTCACGTCTGACAAAAATATTTTTGGGTTGTTTTATTTATTTATTTATTTTTAAAGGCAGATTTTTTTTTTTTTGGTTTGTATTTTTTTCAAGGCTGATCTTTGTTTTATTTTATTTTTAGTTTTACTCCAGAATATTTTTGTGTGTGTTTTGTGTGTCAAGTTAGCACAACACCATTGATATCTTGTATTATTTAATCTCAAGGAGATTGTTTGGTGTTGTTGTCCCTTGTTAATTTCACATTGTACTTTAGAAATGTACCTGAATCCTCACCAACAAACTGTCCTTTTTGAAGTAAAAAACACATAGGCAAGTATAATTGAAACCAAAAATCCTTTATTAAGGGCTCAGAACCAAACAAAGAGGGAGGCAACGCTGGAGAAACTTTAGAAGTTAGCGAAGCCTTGGACCCCCAGGGCAGACATCAATTATTTAACATCAAAATTGGTGGCCTGAGGAGTCCATATGTAAGGGAGTGCAGTCTGGTCCAGAAGTCCCAGAGATCCGGAAAGCAGCAGATGACATCTATGTCCCCAGGCTGTGGTATTACAAGAGGCTGCATCTTTTGCCAGACCAGACTGGATCCAGGGTCATCAATTTCTGGTCTTCCTTCCACGCTTCCTTCCTGGCTGTGGCTCTGCTGTTGGAGATGTGGCAGGAGGAGGAGTAGGACCTGCAGGAGGAGGAGGACTAGTAGGACCTGGAGGAGGAGGAGGAGGAGTAGTAGGACCTGGAGGAGGAGGAGGACCATGTGTGAGGTCACAAATGTGGGTAGCAGATGTTATTGAGAGCTTCTAAAATTAGGGACTCACACATGAGTCGTTGGCCCTCCTCCATCCGCTGCATTTTACAGGCAATTATGCCAGCAAAGTCCTCCTCCCCAGTGTGGGGGGCTCTCAGGGCCTCTGTAGCCTTCCAAAAGAGGCCTATGGCAGCCTCCTCCAGGGGACTCCTATTCCTGCCACTTTCTCTTTGCGGTTGTAGGGGAGGGACCTGCATATCAGGCAGCCTGCTCAGCCCGGCCACCTCCTGGCTGAGATTTCTCTGTGTATGAAAAAGGGACATGGTTTTAGTTTTTGCATCATCAATCGCATTCATAAATTAGTACTCCAAACTAACATCTAGTTAACATAATTGATTGGACAACCTGAAATATTTAGAAGAATGCTATACCTGGCTCAATCTGGGCTCCTCCACATGTTGCTGCCTGGAAGGCCCAGGTTGGGTGTCAGAAGCCTAAGCTGGGGGGGAAGGAAACGTGGAAGGAAGACTGGAGAGTGATGACCTGGGTTCAGTCTGACCTGCCAGAAAATGCAACCTGTCATAGTACCACATCCTGGGGACATAGATGTCATCTGCTGCTCCGGATCTCTGTGAATCCTGGACCTTCTTGTGCTCCCTTACATATGTGCTCCTCAGGCCACCAATTAGGATCTTCAAATAGGTCATGTCTGCCGTGGGGATCACCTGCTTCACAATTTCCAGCAATTGATCCAGCGCTGCCTTCCTCTTTGTTAGGTTCTTATAATGTGGGTGGTTTATCTGTCACAGACAAGGCAGCTCCCTGAACATATCAATGAAGATTGCCATAAAGTCGGTATCTTTCAAGATATCCATTTTCACTGCAAGACACAACACAAGACAAACCCTAATATCAGGCAAAACTCTCCTAATCTTGTTACAATATAGGCCTCAATCTAGAAGCAGTATAGGCCCAAGTTTGGCTCTTACCTTCGTTATCACGATCGGTGCCTCCGATACTCCTTCCTCCGCTCACAGATCGTACGTACTACGCACACGTGTTACACTTTATACACACTGCACATGCGTGTAACTCCGCCCGCCCCTGACGTTCTTTCTAATCTATTCCCTGCCCTTTTCGCTCAGCGCAGTGGGGGAAGTGCACATGGCGGAGACACAGCAGGTGCGTGCTAATTATAGCAAAGAGGAGGAGGAGGAGGAAAGCCCGGATCCGGAAACATCTGGATCCAGCAGGAGAAGATTTAAGGCCTCAAATATGTCCTTTGGGGAGATGTTGGAGATGGTCGACATCCTGAAGAGGGCCGACTATGATGGAAAGTATGGACCTTACCCCAACCCCAATGTCAGAAAGGCCAAGATAATGGCAAAAGTGGTCAATAGTCTGCACCGTAATTTCGGTGTACGTCGATCGAAAGATCAGCTCAGGAAGCGGTGGTCGGACCTGAAATTACGAGAACATGAGCAGTACAGAAAGATCCGGAGAGTGCTTCAAAAAAGTAAGTAGTTGTGCTGTGTTCCTATTCTTTTTGTCTTTATTATGTTCGTGCTGCTACATGTGCTTTTCTTAATAAGTGTTGTACAGTTTAAAATGGCAACTTTCATGTTCATGGGCACATTATTCGTTCGTATCAAACATTTTTCTTTCGGCCTATAAAACACCATTGTTTTGGCCATATGCATTTGCCCACATTTTTTAGGGCCTACTTGTATGAAACTAATTTGGTTTTGTAGATGGGTTTGTTACTAGAATGAAATGCAAACTAGATTCTGTGTAAGGAGAGGACACTCAGCAGCAGTTTACACATCTGGACGCTGGAGCACTAGTGTGGGACACAAGAACACCATTTTTATTAGGGGGCCCACACAGGTGCTCCAGTGTATACTATAGAGGTGTCTCCATCTGTGAAGCTTGTACCAAACAGGTAAAGTATTGAAGCTTGACAAAGGACACTCAAAATTCTACATCTTGGAACTCTGCCAAAATAGACAATTGTACCCCACTTCCAAGCAATTTTTCATATTTATAGTTCTGCCATTAAATATCTGTGTGCTAAGTATACCATTTTTGTTTTACATAGGGGAGAAAAGACTCAGAGGACACCCCTCATCCGAGGAGACCAGAGACCCCCCACCTCAGGAAGAAGGTGAAATACCCCAAACACAAGAAGAGCAGGAGGAGGAAGAAGTGGTGGAACTAGTCACCACAACAGGTGAGTGTCTGCGACCACAGGCTCAGGTAAGAGATGGATGCCGGCATATTTATAATACATGTTTTTTTTTTGGTTTCTCTCTTTTTAGGTGATCGTGATGTTGTGGATCCAGATCCTTTCACCTCGGAAAGTGCCCAGATTGATTGGGGAGATCATGGGGTGTAATGTTGCATTGGAAAACCTCAAGAAAAACATCAATGATGTTATTCAAAAAAATAAGAACATCATTGATGTTTTGGGGAGAGTTTAAAAACCCTCCAAATCCCTTTTTTTTGTGTGCTACAATGTTAAAACTGATTTAGCGATTTTTAGAAAAGCCAAATTTTGAAGATGCACACAGTGTCAACATGTGCTATCTGCCATCACGGGAGATCAATGGAGGCATTTTGGGGGTGCAACCCCTTCCTCAATAATAAAGTAGCTGAGAGACATTCGTAAATTGGTGTGCATCTTCAAAATTTGGCTTCTCCTGGGGTGACTTCACCCCATCTGAACGCAATATTAAACACAGTTCCTAAATAATCATGTCTGATATTGCCTTCAAGTTCTACCAAATGTGAACTTTGTAAGTTCAAGATCTGTGTCTTTCTTGTTGGTTTGAAACATGCCTGTTTTATCTTAAATGGACATTTCTATTTTTGATAATGCCACCCAAAAAATTGTTATACAACAAACATGTTGGTTTTTTTAAAAAACCTTTTCTAAATGCACATGTGATTGTGCAGGTATTAAAAAGATTGTTAATCAAGAATGAGTGGATTATTGTCTCAACGCTACAACACTTTTGTTGTGCTCTAATTGCTGCTTTCTGTGACAATGGGGGTTATTTTCTGAGGGCCAATCCACTTTGCACTACAAGTGCAGTTTCAGTGCAGTTTCAAGTGCACTTGTAGTGCACAGTGTCTTTGCCTTTAGTAAATAACACCCAACAGTGCTTTGTAAGGTTACACAATCACGCCATTTTCTGGACTCACCACATTTCTGTCAGGGTCAGCTAAAACAAACACAAGCAGTAAATGTCACCAAAGATTAGCGTAATTTTTTTTTTATTTGATCAAGGTTTCACAAATTGTCTGGCATATTGATGGCCCCCCTACCCGCAAAGAACTCAAGGTATCTTAACCGGACATCACGGGCACTCAGGGAGAGCAAGCCAGGACGGCCACTTTCAAGCGCCGTCAGGGTTGTTTCATTTATAATTCCGGCCTCAGGCCCAACTGAGCCAGCATAGTTGGCCGAATGTTACCGTAAAAAGTTGTGTAGAACACAGCACGCCAGGATTATATGATTCAGTTTATACTCCGCCATATGGATGGGTGTAAGAAATAGGCGGAACCAGCTGGCCATGATTCCAAACGTGTTCTCCACCACTCTTCTGGCTCTGGCCAGCCGGTAATTTAAAACCCTCTGGTCCGGGGTGAGGGTCCTCATCGGGAATAGCCGCATAAGGTGGTCCCCCAGCGCAAAGGCTTCATCCGCAACGAAGACGAATGGGAGTCCTTCCACATTGTCTTCTGGAGGTGGCAAGTCCAAGCTTGCATTCTGGAGACGCCTGTAGAACTCCGTCTGGGTGATGACTCCACCATCGGACATCCGGCCATTCTTCCTCACGTCCACATACAGGAACTCATAATTAGCCGACACCACCGCCAACATCACAATACTATTGAACCCCTTGTAATTATAATAGTATGACCCCGAGTTGGGTGGTGGGATGATGTGGACGTGTTTCCCATCAATTGCCCCTCCGTAGTTAGGAAAGTCCCACCGCTGGGCAAAGTGGGAGGCCACAGTCTGCCATTCCTGTGGAGTGGAAGGAAACTGTTGAGGAAAAAAAATAAAAATTAGTCTTTTTGCACATTAAAACATGGAAAGCAGATTAGACACAAACATTCTTGGCCAACATCCAGATAACATTTATTAAGGGGAATTTTACAACACCAAAGTAAAAGGTACACCTATCATATTCCCCCCCCCTGTCATGGGCCATTTCTAACATTATAGGGGGGGGGAGCTCTTGGACAGGTAACCCTCTCCACTTCATTGAGAGATGAATGCCTAAATAATGGGTATTACTTGGAACAGCCCCTCCTTAGTTACACTATTGGCAGCCCACTGGACAGGTAAGAAGTGTCATAATACAAAGATATAAATACACATTGTACATATTTGAGCACATTTGGACATTCTGCTATTACCTATCAAGATAATAATAGAATACAAAAACCTTAAACATTACCATTTGAAAGTATACAGGCAGGCTCTTGCACTACATGCTTTGGGAAATTCATCCATAAATCTGAGCACAAAAGAGATGCGTATAGTGTGTATGGGTTTGGCAAAGTCAGCAGATAGATGATTGAGGATAGATAGAGAATTGGTATCAGCTGACTTAGCAGTTGGGGGAAGGGCGGGTTAAAAATGATTTGGGGACACCACAAAAAAAGCCTCTGGCACTCTGCCTGAATTTAAAGCACAAATCACATTTAAAAACATTTTAGGGGTGTTTGGGGTAAAGCACTACTATGGAGCTGGTCAAATACATTGTTAAGTGACTACATGAGGTGAATATAGGGCCTGTAGACCATGCTGGGGAGGTAAGTGAAGGCAAATATGTATGAAGGACAAAAAAATAATTAGATAAAAATCCAGCATGAATGAGGACAAAGGGGGCATTCACAGCATATTACAATCATGGTAATTAGGGAATGAGGAAAGAAATACAATATATTATCAAACATTAAATACAATAAAATGTGATATTAAAGGATAAAAATCTTACCTTCATATACTCCTTCTGCAGGACCTGAATGATGGCAGAACAGGTCTCTGGGATAATGATCCCCAGAGCCTGGGGGGAGATGCCTGTCGAGAACTTCAAGTCCTGCAGGCTTCTCCCCGTCGCCAAGTACCGCAGGGTGGCGACGAGCCTCTGCTCCGGAGTGATGGCTTGCCTCATGCAGGTATCCTGCCTGCTGATATAGGGGGTCAGCGAAGCCAACAAATGGTGAAATACGGGTCCGTCATCCGGAGAAAGTTCCTGAAATCATCAGGATTATTTTTACGGATCTCACGGAGCAAAGGCATAAGAGAGAACTGGAAAAGGTCAGGACCCCAACACCAAGCCCCCCCGCACAGCACGAACTCTACGAGGAGTACGTATACGCAACATGGCTAGAAAACGGTCGGCTGCTCAGAACGAAGTAACAGAACGCACTGAAGAACAGCAAGGCCTGTGAAGAGCGACCTGAAAAACAGCAACGAACGAACAAGAACACAATGACTAATTAAAGTCACGCATAGCTTGCTTGCACGCACTGAAGAGCAGATACTAACCCACAAGCACAAACTGAACCGCAGAAAACGATCTGAAAGCCACGAGTCTGAAAAAGCGCGAATCGTCTCTCACCAAACTTTTACTAACACGAGATTAGCAAAAGTAGTCCAAAGGGTGCTGCGCTTGGTTCTGAAATGGCCTTTTCTAGTCTCGTCGTATGTGGTTGACGTCACCGCGTTCTTGGCGATCGGAAATTCCAACAACTTTGTGCGACCGTGTGTACGCAAAACAAGTTTGAGCCAACATCCGTCGGAAAAAATCCTAGGATTTTGTTGTCGGAATGTCCAATCAATGTCCAACCGTGTGTACGGGGCATAACAATTAATAATTTGTTTGCCTAACCTCCTGTTCACATATGGCAAATATAGCGGGGTGGACTTGCAAGCCACTCCAGTGACCTTGCTCCTATCTCCTGATGGGGGCATCCTCACATTCGATTCACCGGGATCATGACCTGGGGAGGGATTCGCCCCCCTGGTGTTCATATTATAGAACAAATACGTTGTACTCAGGGACAGGCCTTAGGCCTTGCAATTTCCTACAAAATCTCACTACTTTCTCTGCTTTTCTATGCTTTCCTTTGACCCTGACCTTGTGTTCTGTTCCTGCCATTCCCTTACGGATTCCTGGATTGACCTGATTCTTCTGTTGTTTGGAGCCTGGGGGCACCACATCTGCATCCAGGTGAGGGTGCTCTGCCAAACCAGGATGTTCACTGCTTACTCAACTAAGTATTCCAGAATTACACACAATGTGCAAGGATTTAATTCCCCTCCCAAGAGAGTGAAGGCATACTGCTGTTACAGGAGACTCATTTTTCAAAGACCTCAGTCCTGAGGTATGTAAGTGCCCGATAACCAGTTTTATCTTTCCTCTGGTACTGAGAAAAAATGGGGAGTCGCTATATGTTTCTCACGAAAGGTGCATTTTACTCCCATCACTATAGTAAGAAATAAAATGGGCAGATACCTAATGGCGGTAGGTCGTATTAATGATCAATTGATCTCCATTATCTCCTACTATAGTCCCAATTCAGGGCAGCTGGAGTTTTTTTCATGATATGTTAGCAATACTTCTCCTAAAGGCACAAGGACAGGTGGTAATGGGTGGTGACAGTAATTTATTTTTAGATCAAACAGTTGATAAATCTTCTCCTAATAAATCCGTACTCAAACATGTACCCGGAAATAGTAGTAAATTAGCACATGTGCTGCATAGCAATGACCTAATAGATGCTTGGCGTGAGAATAATCCTTCCACAAGAGAATATACTCACTACTCACACGTATATGGTACACATTCCTGGATAGACCATATATTTATAAGATCCTCATTGGTGCCATATGTGACTTCTGTCAAAATCCTGGCTACTCCGTGGTCGGATCACGCTCCGGTCCGATTATCTAATTCGGACCTGTGGAAAAAAATCATGCCCCTCCCCATGGCGTCCTATAGCGACCTTGTTAAATGACCTGGTAGTCCTAAAAGAGATAGAGACGGAGCTATGCACGTTCTTCCGCGAAAATTTATCCTCGGCTACGTCCCCTATTATTAATTGGGCAGCCCATAAGGCCACTATTCGCAGCAAGTTAATACAAATAGCAGCCAGAATCAAGCGATCCTGCAACAGCATGATCACACAACAAGAGACAGAACTGAATACTCTCATATCTGAACAACGGGCATCGCCGCAGATAGACATCAGGCATAAAATTGATATGGCCAGATTGGCATTAAATTTGAGCCTTACCACTCAGGTTGAAAAATGTATACGTTGGTCACGACACAGGTATTATACGATGGGAGATAAACCTACTATCTTACTAGCAAGGAAATTAGTCCCTCGTCCTTATACATCGGCCTTACCCAAACTCAGACTAAACAACGGTCATTCGATCCAAAATCCAGAAAACATTTTAGAGGAATTTTTTAAATTTTACTCCACATTATATAGCAATTCAGAGAAGGTCAGCCAGAGCAAAATGGATGACTTTTTTAGTGATACTTCCTTGCCCACACTGACACAAGATCACTCAGCTCTCATGGACATGGAATTTTCGGAAACGAAAATGAGACAGGCTATAAAATGTTTGAATCCTTCTAAAGCACCAGGCCCAGATGGGCTCACAGGCCAATATTACCGTAAATACCAAGAGATTTTGACCCCACATCTGTGTACATTTTTAATGCAATCCGATGAGGCACAAGTCTCCCGGTTCCGGAGAACACAGTTTATATACACGTTATTCCCAAATCGGGGAAGGACCACTGGCTATGTGAGAATTATCTTCCAATCTCTTTGATAAATACTTATTTAAAAATTATGACCAAAGTCTTGGCAGTTAGACTAAATGAATTTCTTGCACAATATATCCACAAGGACCAGGCGGGCTTTGTCCCCGGTCGCCAAGCTTCAGACCAGACCAGAAGAGTCATAGATGTTATCTCAACGATACAATCTAATTGGGATGAAAGAGGGCCCAGGCAGGGAATGATGCTGTCCTTGGACAACTACAGGGCATTTGATTCCTTGTCTTGGGACTACCTCTTTTATGCCTTGACCCAGTTGGGCTTTGGGTTGGGATTTATATCTATACTTCGGGTTCTATATAGCTCACCTACAGCTTCCTTAATGGTAAAGGGATATTCCTCTAGCCCTATCTCTATCCAAAGAGGAACTCGTCAGGGTTGGCCACTGTCCCCATTACTTTGTGTTTTGACCCTAGAACTGCTCGCTATAAAAATACGCACCTCCGCTAATATACAAGGTATCACATGTGGCGATAGTGGACACAAATGTGTCCTTTTTGTGGATGACATCTTGATGATGGTCTTGTCATCTATCACCACCCTCCCCAATTTTTATGCAATACTCAAACCGTTTACAGCAATCTCAGGTCTTAAAATAAATCATAGCAAATCACAGGCCATGAACATCTCTCTAAAGGAAAGCACTCTCTTGACCCTTAAACAATCATACAATTTCATATGGCACATAAACCCTCCTTATAACCCTTTATAACCCTCCCATATTTGGTTATAAAACTCACTCCGTCATTGCGCACTTTATACTCTCAAAATTATCCTGCACTATTCCAACGTTTAACAGCTGACTTAGCCAGGTGGCTGCTTCACCCACCGTCGTGGTTTGGCAGACTGCATTCTGTGAAAATGAATGTTCTTCTGAAAATATTGTACTTATTTTGTATACTACCAGTAGCTCTTGTCCGATCGGAGCTGTTGGCGTTCCAGAATAAACTTGTATCTTTTATCTGGGGGGATAAAAGGCCTAGGGTGAACAAGTGCACAATATTCATTCCTAAGAGAAAAGGAGGGTGTAATGCTTCAGGCAGTCAACTATGTTGGACTGTGTGGTTCACAGCTTCTGAAGTCTATGAATACTATATTCTTAACAGTTAACTTTAACCTTAACAGCTATCAGGTAGGAAGACTCAGATAAGTTTGGAAATACAATCGATTTTATTTAGAGTGGTAATACACAGCCACGACGGGGAGCTTCAGAGGCAACTTAAGCTTAGTAGCATTACACAGGGATAAAGTTTATAGGAAACGTAAAGATACTTGCAGTGAGTGGATTCCTGGAGATGGAGTCACCCAGTGGCTTCTTGAGAGATGTACTGGTCTCCTATGTGGAAAGGAACAGGTAAGGTTCTCTTCGGGCAAAGTAAATAGACTGTGGTTCGGGCAGAGGAGAGTCTCTTACTACTAAAGAGGAAGGGGCTCTGTCCGGCCCAACAAGTGGAAGTTGGAGGGGCTCTGTCCGGCCCAAAAGTGAGGTGGAAGATGGGGCTCTATCCAGCCCATAAGTGAGATGATAGTCGGGGCTCTGACTGGTCCAAAAGAGAGATGGTAGTCAGGGATCTGTCCGGCCCAAAAGAGAGATGATAGTCGGGGCTCTGACCAGGCCAAAAGAGAAATGATAGTCGGGGCTCTGACCGGCCCAATAGAGAGAGATGATGGCAGTCTTCTGTTGGAGACCTTTACCTGGCATCAGGTTCTTAGCACGAACATCAAGCAAATGGCGTTGGCTGTTTAAGTAGGGACAAGAGGAGGAGCCGGGTGATGTCATTGTGACGTCATCAATCTGTTTGTGGAGATATCAGAGCTCCCAGTGGAAAGATAAGAATATTGCAGGAGAAATGTCGGAGCCTCCAGTGGAGGGATAAAGACATTACAGGAAAAATGTCGGAGCCTCCAGTGGAGGGATAAAGACATTACAGAGGGTTGGGGACTCCGGATCTGCAAAAATATTATTACGCGACACAGTTGGCCCAATTAGCCAGGTTTCACTCTGCTCAGTCCCATCTTATATGGATGCAGGTGGAGGCCTGTGCATGTCGGTAAAGGTAGATCCCTCATGTCCTATGGTTATAACCTAAGGTACGACCCCCAATTCTATGTCCAGCACTCTCCTTTTCCTTGATTTGAGATAGGTTAACAAAATCATATAATTTTAAATCCCAGCATACCCCATTGGCCCCTATTCTTGGAAATGTGAATTTCACCCCAGGCCTCACCCCCAGAACATTTGATTGGTGGACCATCAAAGGACTACTGCGTATAGCTGACTTATGCGATCATAGGGGGATATTGACAAGAAAGGTTTTAATGGAGAAATATCAAATGACGGTCTCGGAGTACTTCCGATACACCCAGTTAACGGACTTTATAAGCACTATATCACAAAATTCTGATCTAGCAACTATCTCCCCTATGGAATACTTATGTCAGAAGTTCACTAAAATCGGAGGACATATTTCAGAAATGTATACTATCTTGACTAATTCCTCTATTAAACAGGGCTATATGGAAAAATGGGAGGCAGACCTCCAGGAAAATATTGAACTGGATGAATGGCATACTATAGCCCAAGGGGCCTCAAGGTCACTTATAAATATTTCCATTATAAAACCAAATTATAAAGTCCTTCTGAGATGGTACATAGTTCCAGCCAGGCTGGCAACTTATGTGCGGGAAGCATCTCCTTTGTGTTTCCGCGGATGCGGACAGGAGGAAACATGTGTGGCGGCAATGCCCTAAGGTAAGGCATTATTGGATTAGGGTGTACAATTTCATCTACACCCTCACCCAAGTAAACCTTGTTAAAAACCCGGGACAGGCGCTGCTGGGTAGTAATGTGGAGATTGTAAAATCTTGGAAATCAGCTGTCTTGCCATTCGAACAGCTAAACCACAAACTTTCCTGGATTATGCTTAATGAGTGCATGACAGCAGATCTTACATGATAAAATGCAGATGTTGGAGAAAGTATGGGGCCCATGGGTCAAGTACTTCATGGGAGTTCCTCGATCTATACCTGATTAGAACAGTTTCAGGATGGTGGGAATTGGAGCAGTGGGTCATTTTATACTTCTCTACTTTCTTTACTTTTCTTTCAACCTTTCTTTTCTCTCTTTTCTTCCTTTTTTCTTTTTTTGGGGTCTTTGCTGTAGCTTTTCGAGGGTCTTCTGGCCTATTCCATATAATCCCTGAACAGCGACCATTTCTTTGGTGTGAATTCTGGTCTCAGGGTGTTGGGGGATGTGGTATCCCCACTATATGGATGTTGACCCCTTTTGTTCACACGTTAGATAACAAATACATCTACAACCTACAAAGAGTCAAAAGCGGAAGGTTAATCTTAAACTGCATTAAGTAGAGGCTCTTTCTTTAATAGCATATGGTACTTGAGATGCGTTTTATTTAGGTCGCATCTGAAGCCCTGAAAGAGAATTGGGGATACCCCATGCAGATAAGGCTAGTATAATCTATATAGACAGTAAAGACCTATACTTGAAAGAACGCACACTCTAGATGTATTTACAGGATTTCAAAATGATCAGATATCCAGCGAATTAGTATATATTTTATACTGTATATGTTCGTTGTAAACAAGCTTGTATTCTCGTTTGTGAAGACCTTAATAAAAAATAGTGAAACAGAAATAACAAACATAGTATACTTTACTGCTCTAAAGTGACTTCAACAACACCCCCCATTCCCTTCTCACAGGATTTTATTTACAGCAGCAGCACTGTGAGAGGAGAGCAATGCTGCTGCAGATGGGAACAGCACTGGATCGAGATTGGGCTAAGACAAGTATTTAAGGGGGAACAAAACACAGGTGCAGCGCTAACATCAGAGAACACTCCTCATGAATAAGGGATGGGATCTTTCACTGGGTGCTCTGGCTCAAATGGCCTCCAACCATTAGGTAGACATCTCCAAGAAAATTGTAACCGGCAACTCTAGAGTTACCGGATACAACTTTCTTGGAGAAGTATTTAAGGGGAGCTGACACTAAAAGGTTTTACCTTAATACAGAGAATGCATTAGGGTAAACAACTGTTTGTCTTTAGAACCAGTTTAAAATATAAAATACTAGAACAAGCTTGTCTTGCATGCCCAGTACAAGTACAATTACAGGGCATTCTACAAAGTAATTGGTCATATGTGGAAAATAAATGCATCTCTGTTGTACGACCTTACTACAGAATTATATTGTCCATGGAACTCACTTGTTTACTAGTACCAGAGACCTTGAGGGAGCATTATACAGCTTGCACATGAGAGTCACCAAAGAATTGTAGGAACAAAGCAAAGACTATGTAAACTATACCTGTAGCCAGACACTGATGCCAACTAATCATGACATATTTGCTGTCACACACATTTCACCACTCCAGCTAGTACCATTTCCTGATTTTGCTTGGAGGAAGCTTGCTATTGATATTTTAGGCCCTTTCACAGAGGCACCTGTGGACTGCTGATTTTCTATAACATTAATAAAGTATTACAGTATAGCCAGAAATTGCATTTGTCTCAAATATAACATCTGCTACTGTAATTACATTTTTCTCCAGTCTTCAAAATGAAAGTTAACACAAAGGAACCAGTGTCTGACAACGGATCCCAATTTGTTTCATCTGAGTTTGAATCCTTCCTGAGAGAGAGAAAAGTACTGCCCGTAGGAAATCCTTAGTTTATTACCCCCAAGCAAATGGAGAGATTGAGAGATTTTAAAGCATTAAAGAAGCTCTTCAGTTTGCAAATCATAGAAAGTTTTTCTGCAGAGATCTTACATGTCTACAGAACAACAAGACTTGCAACTACACAAGCATCACCAGCTGAACTACTACATAGCAGACATATGCCCAGTAAATTAGTTAAAAACACACCCCAGATGCCTATTTTTTTGTGTGAACAAGAGCTAACGCATTGGAAATCTGTGCGGGTGATTGCCGCTGCAGATCCACACCTGTTCTCGTAGCCAAAACCACCTGCACAGAAAAAATTAGGAGATATGTGCGAGTTCCATTAATTCTAATGGCATACCACATGCACTGGAAATCACTCCTGCACTGGGAACCATACTATACTTGCGGTACTCCATCCAAAAATGGAGCAGGGGGGGGGAGTGAGTAAGGTTTTTATTTTGGTACCCACTCCCAGTTCTGCATCCTTGACTAGGTGAGGATGGTTTTGCTTGTCTTGCCCCATGCTTGCCTGCAGCCTCACTTGTACCAGGAAGCTGCAGGACCAGTCTCCCTGTGCTACATGATGTTGCACATACACAAAAAGGAGCTGGCTGTGATACAGCAGGAAGCCACAGCAAGCTCCCAAATCCAAGATCGTGGCACCAGGGACCCGAAAGGGTGATAATTGGCTGCTGGTAGACAGCGCTGAATTCTATGGACTGGTAAGTACCTAATTTTTAAATGTCAACAGCTACAGTATGTAGTTGCTAACTTTTAATTTTTAAAAATCTTAATGAAATTCCTCTTTAGGTTTCAGCTACAAAGATTTGTTCATAACAGTGTATGCAAATAGTTTTTTTGGGTTTTTTTTTGTAAGCCTGTACATGGAGGTACATTTTTGATCCAAGCATCCCTTATACATGACTTCTTGAGTAAACTGAGTGAGACTAAAAGAGAGTACAATCTTTTTTATTTTTTCGGAATTGCTGACATTTTTGCTAAAACTAAACATGTTTATCTTTAAATACAAAACATATTTCCAGATAGTGGAATTGGCCATAGGGAGTACTTGTGCCTTATCTATTATCAGTTTGTATTTTGGGCTGTGCCAACATTTGGTTCTTTTAAGCAATTAATATACTGTCATGGCAAAGTTGTTCGGCAATGTGCTTTGTTTCTAGATGGATTCTGAGTATTATTTTATTGAGTTTAGAAAAAAGTTAGTGTCAATAATTACAGTTTATATTGTGCAAATAAGTTAGACTAAACAGTGACAGAATAATCAAAACCACTTTATTCCAAAAGCCAACTGCATCAATATTATGCCACAAAAGCAAAGAATCATGATAGTATTTTAGGATGGCTGTTCAGGAAAGTCTTCAACGTACAGGTACCCACATCCTAAGAATCATAATGAAGCATAATTGGAGGTGTGGGGCAACAGGATTGTTACAGTATCGTCATTAGACATTACAAGCAACTTATTTTAAAAACTAAAACCAAATAGATTTTATTTTACATATATAGTAAAAATTACAATATAAACAAGAAGATCAGAAAAAACATTCAAGATACATAGAAACAGCTGGAGGGCCACAGATTGAGCACCCATGCTCTAGACGGTCACTACACCTCTGCTAGAAGGTTACTTCTACCTAAGGATTCTTCCAAGAATAATGCGAAGGTGTGGACCATCAGGCTCTCAACATGTTTTGCAGTTACCTGCTTCTTCAGGAAGGAAAACAAAGAGGGGAAGAAGCCAAACACTAGAAGTAATAATGAAAAGCATCGATACATAGCATAGTATTATATTAACAATATGTATCTTGCATATCATGCAACTATTCATTTCCATAGGTGGTATAGACGATCTTTACCTCAAGGACTGAGTCAGATAAGTCAAGAAACCCAGGGTGGGTGTATTGCTTTACTTACAACAACTACCCTCACTTGGTTGAGTGAAAAGCACAGTATGTACTACTTATAATTCCTTGCGTAAGTATTTGCCCTTGTCCTTACCTCCTTCTTGCTGTTAATTTTATGACATTTACCTTCCATTAAGTGTGTATCACAACATGCTTGGAATGGAAACTGGTTGTCAGAGAATACCAACCAGCCATTTGGCTAATAGAAATGTGCATGTAAGAAGAAGTTTGGCTAATATAAATGTACATGTCAGAAGACATTTGGCTAATAGAAATGTGCATGTCAGAATGAATGTTCACAGAACGGCCAACAGGCATGCACATGCTCGCATGAAGACGCGCACTCGAACAGGAGCGCACACAATGTTTCTTGGCGCCAGCCAGGCTATTTAAGGATGCTTCTGCCTGTGTTCTATGCTGACTGGTCTTCAGCTTACCCTGTGTCCTGATTACCTCCAGTGTGTTCCCTTGGTTGCTGACCCGGCTTACGCCTGACCTGATATCGGATTCCGCTTCTGTCTTGTCATTAGTTTCTGACCTGGCTCTTTCCTGACTTTGGCTTTACTCCTGATTTGGTACCTCATTGCCCGCCTGTTGAGGACCCAGGCTATCCGATGATCAGGTTCCTGCCTCTGATCCTGACTTACCGCCCTGCTCGAGTGTCTGCCTGCCTGTCTGCTGCTGCAATTCTGCACCACGCTGAATGTTCCTGCTGCAAGTCCGCTGAGAGCTCTGACCAGCCACACACCCTGGCCCACAGAGCAAGTGAAGTGCTTCCTTAATCTCAGCTAAACTGCTGTGCACGGCTACAGTTCCAGATCTGATGATTCGTGATCTCCTGCTGCAAGTTACCTGACCTACATCTGCAAGCACTCATGTTCCTCCTGTCCCTTGATGCCCTCTGTTTCACTTCCAGTGGGGCCTGGGCTGGAGATACAAGAGAGGCCAAACTCGTCATTTCAGTCTCCGCTCAGGTACGTGACACTGGTATTGTTTTACATTCTCATTTAACTTTAGATACAACAATGTTGTTACCACGCCATCCAATCTGATGGGCGCAATACTGAGATATATCCAGTATAGGCAGATATGAAATCTTCCTCTTCATGACCTTGAGAGCCTTCCATGCTTTATCTACCCTATCGCCTATAAAGCCTTTGATCTTTTTGATTTTTTTGGCCTGAGGGCAATGTCATGGTGGTATGTGTTTCATGCCTTGCATGCTATATTGTGTTTTCTCTCCTAAAGAAGCGGGTAACCACGAAACATGTTGAGAGCCCGACAGTCCACACCTTCACATTATTCTTGGAGGTATCCTTATGTAGAAGTGACCTCCTAGCAGAGGTGTGGTGAACGTCTAGAGGGACTGACTGTATCATGAATGTTTTTTCTGATCTTCTTGTTTATATTGTAATTTTGACTATATATGTAAAATAAAATCTATTTTGGTTTTAAAATAAGTTTCTTGTAAAGAATCATGATAGATACATCATTTGTGAAAAAAGGATGAGTTGAATGTGGTATTTAACCACTTCAATATAGGGCACTTCCCCCCTTCTTGCCCAGCTTTCAGCTCTGTCGCATTTTAAATGACAATTGCGCGGTCATGCAACGCTGTACCCAAACAAAATTTTTGTTATTTTTTTCCTACAAATAGAGCTTTCTTTTGGTGGTATTTGATCACCACTGGGTCTTTTTTTTACTAAACAAATAAAATAAGACTGAAAATTAAAAAAAAACAAAACAGTTTTTATTTGTTTCTGTTATAAAATTTTGTAAATAAGTAGGTTTTCTCCTTCGCTGATGGGCACTGATGAGGCTGCAGTGACGGGCCCTGATAAGGTAGCACTGATGGGCACTGATGAGGTGGCACTAATCAGGTGGGACTGATAGGCACTGAAGATGAGGCACTAATATGCAGCACTGATGGGCACTGATAGGTGGCACTGATATGCAGCACTGATGGGCACTGATAGGTGGCACTGATGGTCACTGATAGGTGGCACTGATATGCAGCACTGATGGACATTGATAGGTGGCACTGCTGGGCACTCATAGGTGGCACTGATAGGCGACACTGATGGGCACTGAAAGGCCACACTGATGGGCACTTATAGGTGGCACTGATGGGCCATTATATTCGGCTCTGATGGGCACTGATAGACGGCATTGATGGGCACTGATAGGTGACACGAATGGACACTGATGGGCACTGATAGATGGCTCTGATATGCAGCACTGATGAGGAGACACTGGCAGGCATTATTGATGGATACTGATTAGCAACTCTAATGGGCACTGACTGGCACCTCTAATGGGCACTGATCGGCAACCCTGGTGGTAATGGGTGGGCATACCTGGTGGCCCTGGTGGGCATGGGTGGGCATCCTCGGGGGGGGGGGGGGGCGCACTGATAATCAATCAGTACAGACTCCCCCTGTCAGGAGAGCAGCCAATCGGCCCTTCTCTACTCACATCTGTCAGTGCGAATGGTGGAAAAGCCAAAAAACGGTTCTTTCTGTTTATGCTGTGATCAGTTGTGATTGGACATAGCTGATCACAAGGTAAAGTGCCTATGTCAGAGGCTCTTTACCGAGATCGGTGATGCGGTGTGTCAGATTAACATACCACACCAGCGATCGCCGCGATGCGTGCCACACTTTATCATTGTCTCTGTAAATTCCTACATTTCCCAGTCTGCTTTGCTGCTCTTGCTTGTGATTGGCTCTGTACATACAGGAATATTTTTCCAATGTGCTTTGCAAATCAGACTCATTCTCTGAGTTTGGTGTAGCTCAATTTTGAGTATAGCTATACTACAGCGAGGACCTCATGGCAAGTGATGTTTCACAGACTTATTTGATCGCAGCTGTACAAGCCCACGAAGAACTGTGGGATGTGTCACATGAACAGCACAATGATCGTGTGCACAAGGATGGAAGAACATTTGGAGGCAGATTGCCAAGGATTTTACATCCAACTGGGACCAGCTGAGCAAAACCAGGAAAAAAGATAGGGGTAAGTGAATAATTTAATAATTTATAAAACGATTAAAGCTAGAGGATTTATATATTATATTAGGGTTATAGAACCATCAATGTTAATCTTTTTTTTTTAAATTTTTAGTCAGATTGTAATTAAAGCATTGGAAGTCCCTGCGTGACAGAATATGCAGGGGTTTAACAGAGGATAAAAAGGCTTCTCGCAGCGGTGCACTAGCTCCTAGACCATATGTCCTTAGTAGCCAGCTGCCATTTTTGAGACAATCGATGATCAACAACAGTAGAGAGTACGGTAAGTATTTTTTGAAATGTTAAAGCATTACACCTTTTTGATTGAGATTGTTGTTATGTCATTTTTTTCATTTCATTTTAAAGCTATAGTAGCGTTAAAATGTAGTTATGTATGTAGCTATACGTCAGCCCGCGGGATCAGGATAGCAGGCGAGCGCACCTGCCCGCTGCACAGTGGGGGTGCCGATGCTCGTGGCCGACGGTCGTGATGACTGCCGGCCACGAGCGATCATGGCCACGAGAGGCAGAACAGGGACGTGAGTGTGTAAACACACAAATCCCTGTTCTGTGAGGAGTGACAGATCGTAAGTTCCTAATAGCTAGGAACCACGATCTGTCATTTCCTCTAGGTCAGTCCCCTCCCCCCTACAGTTAGAAACGCAAACAGGGAACACAGTTAACCGCTTGATCGCCCCCTAGTGTTAACCCCTTCCCTGCCAGTGACATTTTTACAGCAAACAGTGCATTTTTTATAGCACTGATCGCTGTATAAATGCCAATGGTCCCAAAAATGTGTCAAAAGTGCCCAATGTGTCCGCCATAATGTCGCCATAATGTCGCAATCCCGATAAAAATCACAGATCGCTGCCATTACTAGTAAAAAAAAATAATAATAATAATAAAAATGCTATAAATCTATCCCCTATTTTGTAGACTCTATAACCAATCAATATACACTCATTGCGATTTTTTTTACCAAGAATATGTAGAAGAATACATATCGGCCTAAGCTGAGAAAAAATTAGCTTTTTTTAAAAAAAATGGGGATATTTATTATAGCAAAAAGTACAAAATATTGTGTTTTTTTCAAAATTGTCGCTATTTTTTTGTTTATAGCGCAAAAAATAAAAACTGCAGAGGCGATCAAATACCACCAAAAAAAAACCTCTATTTGTGGTAAAAAAAAGATGTCAATTTTGTTTGTGTGCAATTGTCAGTTAAACGACGCAGTGCCGAAAAAATGGCCCAGTCATTCAGCAGCCAAATCTTCCGGGGCTGAAGTGGTTAAACTACACTTCAGCACACTACAAATATGTATTTCCACTGTGTGGCCCAAACACATGCAGTACCTGAAGCTGCAGAGGAAAAATGAAATTGTTCCTATCTGTGTATAATTCAGCTATGTGATTATCATGGGCAACTGCATATCTGTAACACCCACAGAAGGGCAGTGGAAATGTTTTCATCTGTGTATGGATCAGGTAAGAATTTAGCATGGCATGGAGAAACTGCGATATATATATATATATATATATATATATATATATATATACACAGTATAGATATAGATATATATATATATTTTTACATAAATATAGATCTCTCTCTCTATCTCTCACATATATATATATATATATATATATATATATGTATACAGTATCTCACAAAAGTGAGTACACCCCCTCACATTTTTGTAAATATTTTATTATATCTTTTCATGTGACAACACTGAAGAAATGACACTTTGCTACAGTGTAAAGTAGTGCGTGTACAGCTTGAATAACTGTGTAAATTTGCTCTCCCCTCAAAATAACTCAACACACAGCCATTAATGTGTAAACTGCTGGCAACAAAAGTAAGTACACCCCGAAGTGAAAATGTCCAAATTGGGCCCAAAGTGTCAATATTTTGTGTGGCCAGCATTATTTTCCAGCACTACCTTAACCCTCTTGGGCATGTAGTTCGTCAGAGCTTCACGGGTTGCCGCTGAAGTCATCTTCTACTCCTCCATGACGACATCATGGAGCTGGTGGATGTTAGAGACCTTGCGCTCCTCCACCTTCCATTTCAGGATGCCCCACAGATACTCAATAATGTTTAGGTCTGGAGACATGCTTGGCCAGTCCATTACCTTTACACTCAGCTTCTTTAGCAAGGCAGTGGTCATCTTGGAGCTGTGTTTGGGGTCGTTATCATGTTGGAATACTGCCCTGCAGCTCAGTCTCCGAAGGGAGGGGATCATGCTCTGCTTCAGTATGTCACAGTACATGTTGGCATTCATGGTTCCCTCAAGGAACTGTAGCTCCCCAGTGCCAGCAGCACTCAGACTATACGCTGCACACTTTACCAAATTGATCTGCATGGCTGTCCTCCCACAAGGAAGCCTCCTCTAAAGATGATGCACAAGAAAGCCCGCAAACAGTTTTCTGAAGACAAGCAGACTAAGGACATGGATTACTGGAACCATGTCCTGTGGTCTGATGAGACCAAGATAAACTTATTTGGTTCAGTTGGTCAAGTGTGTGTGGAGGCAACCAGGTGAGGAGTACAAAGACAAGTGTGTCTTACCTACAGTCAAGCATGGTGGTGGGAGTGTCATAGTCTGGGGCTGCATGAGTGCAGTGAGGGAGCCATGAATGCCAACATGTACTGTGACATACTGAAGCAGAGCATGATCCCCTCCTTTCGAAGACTGGGCCGCAGGGCAGTATTCCAACATGATAACGACCCCAAACACACCTCCAAGAGGACCACTGCCTTGCTAAAGAAGCTGAGGGTAAAGATGATGGACCGGCCAAGCATATCTCCAGACCTAAAGTCTATTGAACATCTGTGGGGCATCCTCAAACAGAAGGTGGAGGAGCGCAAGGTCTCTAACACCCACCAGCTCCATGATGTCATCATGGAGGAGTGGAAGAGGACTCCAGTGGCAACCTGTAAAGCTCTGGTGAACTCCATGCCCAAGAGGGTTAAGGCAGTGCTGGAAAATAATAGTGGTCACAAAATATTGTCACTTTAGGCCCAATTTGGACATTTTCACTTAGGGGTGTACTCACTTTTGTTGCCAGCAGTTTAGACATTAATGGCTGTGTGTTGAGTTATTTTGAGGGGACAGCAAATTTACACTGTTATACAAGCTGTACACTTACTACTTCACATTGTAGCAAAGTGTCATTTCTTCAGTGTTGTCACATGAAAAGATATAACTCACTTTTGTGAAATACTGTGTGCATATATATATATATATATATATATATATATATATATATATATATATATATATATATATATATATATATATATATATAAAAATATACACAGCGAATATAAAAGAGCAAAGTGACAAAAGTAACATTTGTAAAAAAAAAAAAAAAATTTCAAGGAAAAAGGTTTGATATTTAATTCTGATGCCAACCAAAAAGATACCATCACACATACTGATCCTGCCATGACAATGTTCATAACCCGTCTACTAGATCATAAGTCCATGAACTGTACACGCTGATTTGGATTTGCTGGTGCTGGTTCTCCAGTGTTTGTCTCCTTGTCTCGAAGAAAATTATGCAGGACACAGCAGGCAAATACTACTTTAATGGCGTCCTTAACATCCAGTTGTATACATGACAGCGGGACTCCCCACTTTCCTGTGAGGATGCCAAAGGCACACTCTACAACTCGACCGGCACAGCTGAGGCGATAAATAAATATTTTCTGTGTGTGGCTCAGTCCAAAACCACTGTTTGGCCGCATTAAACTCTCCCCAAGTCCAAACGCTTCATCTGCCACAAAGACCATTGGCAGACTTGGCTCCGTTGTGCAGGGTAGAAGCCTATTTGGCGGAATGTTGAGGTGTCCTTCATACAGGCGACGTCCCAAAGCAGATTGTCTAAAGATGCGTGCATCCCCTTGGCTCCCTTATGCACCAACATCTGCACACACAAAGCGTAGACTCGCATTGGCAAATGCGAGGAGAGCAACAGAAAAATATTTCTTATAATTAAGATACAAAGAGCCAGAATGCGGAGGCTTTTACCCTCACATGCTTCCCATTAAGGGCTCCGATGCAATTGGGGAAGCGTGTCTTTTCCCAAAATTCATTTGCAATCTCCTCCCACATGTCTTTATTTGGCACAGGCATCACGGCTTCATGCAGCTCCTCCCACATTGCGAAACAGGTTAACCGGATAACTTGGGCCACCGTGGAGACACCCATTCGAAAAAAATGGTGCAATGAAACAGGTTTGCCCTGTTGCCAGAAACCTAGAATAAAATATATAATAAACAAAACTTTAGACTATTACAACATAAAAAATACTCTAAAAAATAGAAAGCAATGTGATATAAAAAACATGTATAAAGTATTTAAATATTCCATTTACAAAAATATATAAATCTGCTCTCTAGTTCCCCTGGGGTACCCATTCGGCACGCTCTGTGATAGCTGTATCCTTCGGACATAGTCAATCACAGATCCTAACTGGCAATCCTGATGGGGGTAATGCACATAGATAATCAGGACACTGATTATCAGTGCAGCCCTATCAGTAAGCACAGAGCTGCCCATCTGTGCTATCAATGCTGACCATCAGTGCTCTATATCAGTGCAGTCTCATCAGTGCCTAACAGTACCGCACCATCAGTGCAGCCTTGTTAGTGCCCATCAGTGCAGCCTCGTCAGCACACATCAGTGAAGGAGAAAAAAATACTTATTTGAAGCATTTTAGAACAAAAACAAGGAAAAAGTCATTTGTTTTCAAACGTTTCTGCCTCTTTTTTTTAACAAGTAAAAAACCCAGTGGTGATGAAATGCCACCAAAAGAAAGCTCTATGTATCAGAAAAAAAATTATACAAATGTTATATGGGTACAGTGTTGCATGACCACACAATTGTCCTCCAAATCATGACAGGGCTGAAAGTTGGCCAAGTCAGAAAGGGGGTATAAGTGCCCAGTATGCATGTGATAAAAATACATTTGCAATTAGAGGATGAGAATTAAATGCCTCATGGTCACAAGGAGACATTCCTCTGGTGAAATACTTGCCCTCATTTGGGTGTCCATTCTTCTCAATCTTGGTTGCAGCCTCTCCAGAAGTTGATCAAATGATGTAACGGACATGTGCGTAAAGTTGAAGAATTTCTCCGGATAACTACACAGCCCTGTGTACATATTTGCAAAATATCCAGAGGATACACGACAGGATAGCAAAGGATGGGTTCAGAATCGTCATCGATGGCTACGTCTCTCCTCCAGCTGTCTCTGTCTGCATCCTTAACCACTTCAGCCCCGGAAGAATTTACCCCTTTCCTGAACGGGCCATTTTTTGGGATGCGGCACTGCGTCGCTTTAACTGACAATTGCGCGGCCATGTGATGCTGTACCCAAACAAAATTTATGTCCTTTTTTTCCCACAAATAGAGCTTTCTTTTGGTGGTATTTGATCACCTCTGTGGTTTTTATTCTTTGCGCTATAAACCCAAAAACACAATATTTTTTACTTTTTGCTATAATAAATATCCCAAATTTAAAAAAAAAAAAGATTTTTTTCCTCAGTTTAGGCCCATATGTATTCTTCTACACATTTTTGGTAAACAAAATGGCAATAAGCATATATTGATTGGTTTGTGCAAAAGTTATAGTGCCTACAATATAGGTTATTGATTTTTGGCATTTTTATTATTTTTTTACTAGTAATGGCGGTGATTTTATCGGGACTGCGACATTGCGGTGGACAGATCGGACACTTTTGACACTTTTTTTGAAACTATTGATATTTATACAGCGATCAGTGCTATAAATAACCACTGATTACTGTATAAATGCCACTTTCAGGAAAGTGGTTCACACTAGGGGGCGATCAAGGGGTTCCCTCACTGTGTGTTCTAACTGTGGGGGGATGGGACTGACTGGGGGTGGAGACCGATCGGTGTTCCTATATACTAGGAACACACAATCTGTCTCCTCTCTCCTGATAGAACGTGGATTTGTGTGTTTACACACACAGATCCAAGTTCCTGCTCTGTCAGGAGTGATCGCAGATGCCCGGCGGACATCGCGACCTCCGAGCTCCTTAGTTATGCGGAGGGCGCGCCCGCTATACCGGCGGGAAGTGGAGGATGTCATTTCAGGCCCATCCAGGATGAGAGATCCCATCTGTGGATGTCATTTGACAATACGCCGAATATGAAATGGTTAATAGAATCAGTAGCCTCATCAATTTTCTGCATCACAGGATCCATAGCAGCAAGAAAAATCAAAATAGCTCCTGAACAATGCAGTGCTTCCTCTCTCCTCTAGTATTCTCCCTGCTCTGAAAATGGCCACTAAACAATACACAAAGGCTTTGCAGAGATGCATGATGGGTAAATGGGAGTTACTAATAGCAGAGAGGTGGTTTCTTGCTAAAAAAAATGCTAAATACCGCTAACGCTAAGAACCGCCATTGTATTAACTCTGAAAAACGCTGAAAAACTCACTGCAAAGCTACTGGTGTTTTTATAACGTTTTTATAATGTCCAGTGTGCATGAGGCCTAAAACAAAAAATCACAGCAGCACTTTGGTGTTGGCTATTCCAACGGAACCACCTTTTGATGCATAAACCAGAAAATACAAAGATCTTTATTTGAATTCACTTGAATGGGTCACGTTCTGTGGGTAGTACTGCCCAATGAACACGTCAGGAAATCTAAGTCTTGCTGCACTGTGCAAAATATTACAACTGTGGCAAGTATATAACCCCATCTGGCTGCCTTTGCAGCTCAACTGGCTGTTTTTACTGCCCTCCAACTGCAAGTGTAAACTTAACCATGATGATTTACCTTGTGGGGTATCCAGATGTAGTAAATGAACTGCAGATAGACATTAGAGCCACTCAGTAAGTAGGAAGTAGCTCTTAAATACATTAGATAGGGCCACATTTCTCTTTTCATATGCCATTACACATTTGCATAAATCCCTAGAATCAAATCCATAGAATAGTGAACAACCAAAAACATTCAAAAAAAGTAAAGTTTTTATTTAGCTGACTTGTTAAGTTATTGAACAGAGATGAGTTTTGTGTAAGACAGGCTGGTCTCCCATTTTTATTATAAGAGACACATTGGCATGTGTATAGTCCCAACGGCCATGCAGTTTACATAATAGCAGTGCATGCGGCATCAGGCATAATTATTTACGTCACTTCATTCAGGCCCATCCACGCTTTCCTCTTTCTAGTGGTTGCACCAAAATAAACAGACAGCAGACTGGAGGGAGCCAGGGAGGATGTGTCATTAAGCAACCTGTTAGAAGCAAAATTAGACATAAAAGAGAGGTCAAGATACAGACCAAACTATGGAGAGGAATTCTGTAATTGTAAGGGTCAGCTGCTTCACTGAAGAACATAATTATCATAATGAATGACAGGATGTTCTTAACACGACTTAAAATGTGACACTTTGTTTTTATTCATCATACTCTGTTTAGAGGTAATTGTGTTAGAAGTGTGTTGAAATTTTATTTATTCCAGTATATGATGTTAAATACATGAAAAAGGTTACCAGAATGAAGCAACAAGGGTTTCTATTTCTCCTTCTCTTCTCGCCTCGGTTGCCGTGATTGCAATTTTTTTGCAGTTCTAGAAAACTTTGTTGGCTATAAGTTGTAAGGAAAAAATATAATTATTAAAAAAAGAAAGGTACAATACAATTTGTGTAATATATATACAGTATCTCACAAAAGTGTGTACACCCCTCACATCTTTGTAAATATTTTATTATATCTTTTCATGTGACAACACTGAAGAAATGACACAATGCTACAATGTAAAGTAGTGAGTGTACAGCTTGTATAACAGTTTAAATTTGCTGTCCCCTTAAAATAACTCAACACACAGCCATTAATGTCTAAACCGCTGGCAACAAATGTGAGTACACCCCTAAGTGAAAATGTCCAAATTGGGCCCAAAGTGTCAATATTTTGTGTGGCCACCATTATTTTCCAGCACTGCCTTAACCCTCTCGGGCATGTAGTTCACCAGAGCTTCACAGGTTGCCACTGGAGTCCTCTTCCACTCCTCCATGATGACATCACGGAGCTGGTAGATGTTAGAGACCTTGCGCTCCTCTACCTTTCGTTTGAGGATGCCCCACAGATGTTCAATAGGGTTTAGGTCTGGAGATATGCTTGGCCAGTCCATCACCTTTACTCTTAGCTTCTTTAGCAAGGCAGTGGTCGTCTTGGAGGTGTGTTTGGGGTCGTTATCATGTTGGAATACTGCCCTAGGGCCCGGTCTCTGAAGGGGGGGGATCATGCTCTGCTTCAGTATGTCACAGTACATGTTGGCATTCATGGTTCCCTCAATGAACTGTAGCTCCTCAGTGCCGGCAGCACTCATTCAGCCCCCAACCATGACATTCCCACCACCATGCTTGACTGTAGGCAAGACACACTTGTCTTTGTACTCCTCGCCTGGTTGCCAACACACACGCATGACACCATCTGAACCAAATAAGTCTATCTTGGTCTCATTAGACCACAGTACACGGTTCCAGTAATCCATGTCTCTAGTCTGCTTGTCTTCAGCAAACTGTTTGCGGGCTTTCTTGTGCATCATCTTTAGAAGAGGCTTCCTTCTGGGAAGACAGCCATGCAGATCAATTTGATGCAGTGTGTGGCGTATGGTCTGAGCACTGACAGGCTGACCCCCCACCCCTTCAACCTCTGCAGCAATGCTGGCAGCACTCATATATCTATTTCCCAAAGACAACCTCTGGATATGACGTTGAGCACGTGCACTCAACTTCTTTGGTCGACCATAGCGAGGCCTGTTCTGAGTGGAATCTGTCCTGTTAAACCGCTGTATAGTCTTGGCCACTGTGCTGCTGCTCAGTTTCAGGGTCTTGGCAATCTTCTTATAGACTAGGCCATCTTTATGTAGAGCAACAATTCTTTTTTTCAGATCCTCAGAGAATTCTTTGCCTTTAGGTGCCATGTTGAACTTTCAGTGACCAGTATGAGAGAGTGAGAGCAATAACACCAAATTTAACACGCCGGCTCCCCATTTACACCTGAGACCTTTAACACATGACACCGGGGAGGGAAAATGGCTAATTGGGCCCAATTTGGACATTTACACTTAGGGATGTACTCACTTTTGTTGCCAGTGGTTTAGACATTAATGGCTGTGTGTTGAGTTATTTTGAGGGGACAGCAAATTTACACTGTTATACAAGCTGTACACTCACTACTTTACATTGTAGCAAAGTGTTATTTCTTCATTTACAAAAATGTGAGTGGTGTACTTTTGTGAGATACTGTATATATATATATATATAAAAAACTAAAACTGAACAAGATAAAAAGTTAAGGCTGAAGTTCTGTTTTAACTGGAACTGGTGTCCCCATCAAGAGATTTCCCTTTACCTCGTGTTCTAATAACCTCTCTTAATTGTTTATTTTACATCAATTTCTATTCTGGTGACAACTGACAACCCAAACAGCAACAAAAATCTGATGGGGTTGTAACCTTCCAATACTCTATCCAAAATTTAAAAAAAGTTTGGCTGGAGCTCCCCTTTAAATATGACTATATGCAAGAATGTGTAATTCTTTCTTTGCAATATAAACAGCTGTATAATCAGTTCAGCTGAACTAAAGGCCCAAGGCTTATATCTGCACTTTCACTTTAGGCAGCTGCCTAATCCTCAGCCTTGATGACCTTTGTAATATTTGTGACACTGCAATGTTGTTCCTTTGAGAAAAGATGCTAAAATTAGAGCACCCCAGCCAGATTATATATTTCTCTTCTATGGCACTGTGTATAAACAGTGCCTTGAAAAAGTATCCATACCCCTTGACATTTTCCACATTTTGTCATGTTACAACCAAAAAAACATAAATGTATTTTATTTTTTATTTTTTTTATGTGGTAGACCAACACAAAGTGCCACATAATTGTCAAGTGGATGGAAAATGATAAATGGTTTTACATTTTTTTTACAAATAAATATGTGAAAAGTGTGGGATGCATTTGTATTCAGCCCCCCTGAATCAATACTTTCTAGAACCACCTTTTGCTGTAGTTACAGCTGCAAGTCTTTTTGAGGATGTCTCTACCAGCTTTGCACATCTAGAGAGTGACATTTTTTTCCCATTCTTCTTTGCAAAATAGCTCAAGCTCTGTCAGATTGGATAGAGAACGTCTGTGAACAGCAATTTTTATGTCTTGCCACAAATTCTCAATTGGATTTAGGTGTGGACTTTGACTGGGCCATTCTAACACATGAATATGCTTTGATCTAAACCATTCCATTGTAGCTCTGGCTGTATGTTTAGGGTCTTTGTCCTGCTGGAAGGTGAACCTCCACCCCAGTCCCAAGTCTTTTGCGGACTCTAACAGGTTTTCTTCTAAGACTGCCCTGTATTTGGCTGCATCCATCTTCCCATCAACTCTGACCAGCTTCCCTGTCCCCGCTAAAGAAAAGCATCCCCACAACATGATGCTGCCGCCACCATGTTTCACGGTGGGCATAATGTGTTCAGGGTGATGTGCAGTGTTAGTTTTCTGCCACACATAGCGTTTTAGGCCAAAAAGTTCAATTTTGGTCTCATCTGACCAGAGCATCTTCTTCAATGTTTGCTGTGTCCCCCACATGGCTTCTGGCAAAGTGCAAACAGGACTTCTTATGGCTTTCTTTCAACAACGGCTTTCTTCTTGCCACTCTTCCATAAAGGCCAGATTTGTGGAGTGCATGACTAATAGTTGTCCTGTGGACAGATTCTCTCACCTGAGCTGTGGAGCTCTGCAGCTCCTCCAGAGTTACCATGGGCCTCTTGGCTGCTTCTCTGATGAATGCTCTCCTTGCCCGGCCTGTCAGGTTAGGTTGACGGCCATGTCTTGGTAGGTTTGCAGTTGTGCCATACTCTTTCCATTTTTCGATGATGGATTGAACAGTACTGCGTGAGATGTTCAAAGCTTGGGATATTTTTCTATAACCTAACCCTGCTATAACAAACCTCTGAGGGCTTCACGGAACAGCTGTATTTATACTGAGATTAAATTACACACAGGTGGACTCTATTTACTAATTAGATGACTTCTGAAGGCAGTTGGTTCCACTAGACTTTAGTTAGGGGTATCAGAGTAAAGGGGCTGAATACAAATGCACACCACACTTTTCACATATTTATTTGTAAAAAATCTTGAAAACCATTTATCAGTTTCCTTCCACTTCACAATTATGTGCCACTTTGTGTTGGTCGATCACAAAAAAGGAAACAACAGTTCGGAAGGGAACTAATATTTGAGCTTGCCCGGGGATCGCTGCCACATCCCAATTAAGGAAGGAAACCAAAAAGGAAGTGTGCCCCAAGGGGGATAATATGGGCAGTGTATCACCGGGCAGTGAATGGATGGTGCAGGCGTGAAATACACAATTAATGTTGAAAATTTTATAACAAAAATGTATTAAATAGAAAATTATATAGAAAAATATACACACAGATCTATAGTATAAAATCGCATGAGCGGAAGAGACAAAAAACAGTGGTGATCAAAACTGCTAACATGCTTGGTATACTATCCCAGTAAATTCAAAGATGACCTGCTGGGGTGAACATACGGCAGCACATAATACTCTACATGTTTCAGAAAATAAAGGGGTTCTATCCCCTCTATATAGTGTATTTCCTTCTTCAGGAGTTTCGGGGAAGCAGTGATGATATTTTTCTAGAAAAAATGAAAAGGGGATATATATGTAATAGGTATAAGTCAGTTACTGTATTTAGCACCAACATACGGTACAAGACCATTATATCTAAGAGTATGAGAGACTGTTTAAAAATGCAGACAAGACATAAGGACAGAGCAAAATCACAGATTGAACAGACATATCTATGCAAAAGTACTCACAAAGTGTATGACACTTCGACATATATACTGTACACAGGTATATCACAAGAAGGACTCCCACTTCCTGGGGTTCGGAAGGTTACATCAATTAATTAAGGATCCAAATACTGGATATGGTTTGAAGAGTGGAGACCAAGGAAGAGAGTGTGGGGAGATTTGCAGGTTCTGGCCTTGGCAGAGATCCCTGAAGGGGCGGCAAGCCAGGGCTCACAAGAGCCACCACTGCTGGGCCGACCGCAAACACACCTGCAGAGTCAGAGACAAGGAAAAGGGGGTTGTTTTGAGAGATATGTATCCCATATTAGCAATGTAGGGCTAGTTGAGCCTTAACATTAGGTGTCCTTTAACAGCCCAGTGTATAAAACACTGATACATGTTTGTGACAATCATAGTTAGGATTGACATACCTGGTCTCTGGTGTTTCTATGCAGACAACTCCTGCAGGGAAGAAATACTCCTCTCGGCTGTGTAGCAGAGGAGAGTGTGTGTGAGGCCAATGCTAAGTATTCTGTTTGGTGTGGGGTGTGGTACTGGCCGACCAATCATTAGCCTGCAGGGCGGAGTAGATTAGGCAGGTGGCTGCAGTACAGCTGATTGTCAACCCAGCCCGAACGTGGTGTCCGGAGGAGACATCAGCTGTGTGCAGTTGTGTTCGCAAAAGCCGCCCACAGTGACTCCTCGGCCTGGGCGGCGACCGACGCCACCGCATCAAAAGACGCGGTGACGTCACTCGTCGACAGAGGCCGCCGACACGGACAGAGAGCAGTCTGATGGGGTGAGGATGGGAGATCCCCAGTGCGCAGGCGCGAGACGAGACGTCGGGCGCGTGCGCATCAGCGCTGCTGAAGAGATGCCGCTGTCCCCACTGAAGGGATACAGAGGCCTTTCCGTGCCGGGGAGCACCGGCGAGCCATCCCCAGGGGGCACATTAGTCAAAGCCACATCTATGATTTCATTAATATGGTCATTTTTAGGGAAATTTAAATTTAACCAATTCCGGACTGTTCAGAGGTGGGAGCTCCGTCTTTACAAAACGTTCCTGGAAAAACATAAATATATATAAATTCCCTTAAGATTACAGTACAGATATATATGTACACATACAAGCTGGACAATAAGATTTTAACACTGGTTAGCACATTCTGTTCTTATTCATGGGAATAATTGATTGTCCTTTGGGCAAAACAATATGAGCTTAATGAAAAAATAAATGGAAGACATAAAAAAAAAAAAAAGGGGGTAGTAATAAAACTAGAATGATAGGGTAAAGGATAGGAGCAACAGCCCAGCATCTGTAATCTGCAGTGGGCATAAGACTATTGAGATGAAATAGTTTTATAAAAAACTAAATTACTTGATACATTAGCACAAGAGCCCTGGCTTGCCGCCCCTTCAGGGATCTCTGCCAAGGCCAGAACCTGCAAATCTCCCCACACTCTCTTCCTTGGTCTCCACTCTTCAAACCATATCCAGTATTTGGATCCTTAATTAATTGATGTAACCTTCCGAACCCCAGGAAGTGGGAGTCCTTCTCGTGATATACCTGTGTACAGTATATATGTCGAAGAGTCATACACTTTGTGAGTACTTTTGCATAGATATGTCTGTTCAATCTGCGATTTTGCTCTGTCCTTATGTCTTGTCTGCATTTTTAAACAGTCTCTCATACTCTTAGATATAATGGTCTTGTACCGTATGTTGGTGCTAAATACAGTAACTGACTTATACCTATTACATATATATCCCCTTTTCATTTTTTCTAGAAAAATATCATCACTGCTTCCCCGAAACTCCTGAAGAAGGAAATACACTATATAGAGGGGATAGAACCCCTTTATTTTCCGAAACATGTAGAGTATTATGTGCTGCCGTATGTTCACCCCAGCAGGTCATCTTTGAATTTACTGGGATAGTATACCAAGCATGTTAGCAGTTTTGATCACCACTGTTTTTTGTCTCTTCCGCTCATGCGATTTTATACTATAGATCTGTGTGTATATTTTTCTATATAATTTTCTATTTAATAAATTTTTGTTATAAAATTTTCAACATTAATTGTGTATTTCACGCCTGCACCATCCATTCACTGCCCGGTGATACACTGCCCATATTATCCCCCTTGGGGCACACTTCCTTTTTGGTTTCCTTCCTTAATTGGGATGTGGCAGCGATCCCCGGGCAAGCTCAAATATTAGTTCCCTTCCGAACTGTTGTTTCCATATATATCCGGGTAGCAAATACCCACATGGCCCCCCTATTGTGTTCAGAACTAATGTTTTTGAGCCTCTCCAATCCTTTTTCTACTAGTATCCACTATATTTTTTTTTTTTTTAACAACAAGGTTGGTCTTTATTGTAGAAGTCATCATATAACAAAGATTATACAGGAATCAAGCTCTTGCCTACATTCATGGAATTATCAGCTTGAGGTACATCAAAATATATTAAACACACTTTATATCCATCTTTTGCTTAAAAGTAGGATACATGGAACAGCATTTTAAACAGCACGGAAACCATAGTTATGCTCACAGGCAGCACCATCGCATATCTAACGTGGTCTTATTCTGTATCTGGGGGGGGGGGGGCACATTTCCCTCCCCCCTGAGGGTGGCACCCAATCAGACCCATGGCATTGATATTAGAATTGCTCCGTCCATGGCAGCCATATCCGATCAAACTTCTTTGGGCATCCCCTGCTAGTGTATGTCATCTTATAAAGGGGTAGTATAGCGTTAACAGCGGAGTCCCATTCCTCTACCTTAGGAGGAGACGGTGACGCCCATTTCTTAAGGACCTCTTTCTTGGCATAGAACAACAACAAAGAAATAAGTGTTTTCGTATATTTCGGTCTCTGGTCATCCTCATGAATACCCAAAAGAGCTAACTCAGGTAACATTGGTAGCGTTAGTTGTAAGCGGATATTAATGCTTTCAAAAATCGTTTCCCAAAATTGTACAATACGGGGACAGGTCCAGAACATATGCATATATGTACTATCAGGGGAGTGACACCTGGGACAGTTCGGCGACCTATTAGGGTAGATCTGGCACAGCCTCCGAGGCGTGTAGTAGACCCGGTGCAAAAACTTAGTTTGCAGCAGTTTATCCCTGGAGGAAATCACTAGCCTAGACCCATCCTCAAAGCACTCCTCCCAAGTCTCCCTATCCAGATCCGGGATATCAGCCTGCCATTTGCCCCACAGGGCATTCATCTTGGGGGAATCACTTTTCAATAAGGCGAGATATAAGGTGGAGAGGGTCTTCTCAAGAGTCTCCTGTGCCAAAATTCCCTCAATGGGATCCGTTTGCAAGCTTACAGGAAAAGTGAATTGTGCCCTGGCTGCATGCCTTAACTGATAGTATCTAAATAGCATACCCTCGTGAAGTCCGTTTTTCTTTGCTAGCTCCTGGAAGGATAACAGTGTCCCTGAGTGGATAATATCTTGAAGGACCTTAATCCCAAAACGGGCCCATACTTGTGGGTCTGGTATTGTCCTAAAATGAGGAAGCGAAGGATTTCCCCATAATGGAGAGAAGGGGGAGTACTGTTGAGGGCCCATAAATCTCTTCCTGGCTACTGTCCATACTTTAAGGGTCACTTTGGTGGGGCCTGGGAGTGAAGGGTATGCTGAGGGGCCTCTATATACTACATTCCCTAGCTCCTTGAGAGATCCCAATATAGCAGCTTCCAGACACGTGGCAGTGTTCGATCTAGACTGTTCAAACCACCATCTCACAGTTACTAGTACCGCAGCCCAGTAGTATATCTGTAGATTAGGCAGTGCAAGACCCCCGCAGTGAACCGGAAGCTGTAGAGTCGATCTAGCTAGTCTGGGGGAGGAGCCCTTCCACAAAAATGATCCAATGCATACATCTATGTCTTTAAAGAGTGACCCAGGGAGCCACATCGGGCAGTTACGAAATACATAATTGAACCTAGGTAGATATAGCATTTTTAATATGTTAATGCGCCCTAACAGATTAAGAGGTAAGTCCTTCCATTTAGAGCAATGCTCTTTTAGTCTTGTTATTATGGGTTGTATATTGAGGCGACGAAATGCCTGGAGATCCTTAGTTACCACAATCCCCAAATATTTGAACTCCTCCACCCATACTAACGGAGTTGACGTCACCCCTGCCCTAGCTTGGGGATCTATTGGGAAAAGAACCGATTTAGACCAATTGATTTTAATCCCGGAAAACCTCCCGAACTCGTCAAAGATCCCTAATGCAGCTTGCAAAGAGGTCTCAGCGTCCTGTAAGTACAGTAATGCGTCATCCGCATATAAAGAAATTTTCTCCTCCAGAGGGCCAACCCTGAGTCCCTTAACATCTTGTGAGTTCCGTATTAAAATAGCTAGTGGCTCTAGAGCCAGAGCAAATAGACTGGGGGACATGGGGCAGCCCTGCCTAGTACCCCTCTGGAGAAGAAAATAGTCCGATAGGTCATCATTGATACGGATCCTCGCCCTAGGGGATTTATATAGTAAGCCTATCCAGTGAAGAAACTTGGGGCCAAAACCAAATCGCCTCATTATCTCCTCTAGGTACCCCCACTCCACGGAGTCAAAGGCTTTCTCCGCGTCCAGAGAAGCTATGACTCTAGTGCCTGCATTGTCATGATCCGTGTCAAGATTTAGAAAAAGCCTACGTATATTGATATCGGTGCCTTTCCCCGGCATGAACCCCGTCTGGTCTAGATGGATTAAGCTTTCAATCACTGTTGCCAGCCTAAGAGCCAAAAGTTTGGCCAATATCTTGGCATCCGCATTGATCAGAGAGATGGGCCTATACGAGGCGCACTCCTCAGGGTCCTTACCGGGTTTGGGCACCAACACCACTACCGCTTCGTACATGGAACCAGGTAGTGAACCAATAGTATGGTATTGTGAGAGGAGAGAGACTAGTCTGGGAGCCAACAGTTCCTGATTCTGTGAGTAGAACTCTATAGGTAGGCCATCTGGGCCTGGAGCCTTCCCCGCCTGCATACAACCCATGGCCGTCTGTATCTCTTCCAAAGTTATATCTGCCTCTAGAGCTTCGCGTTGGTCTGTGTCGAGTTCAGGTAGCGGGATGTTGGCCAAGTAGTCAGAGAGTTCAGGGGCTGCATAAGTCACTCTAGTGGTATATAGTTCTTGGTAGAATTGAAAGAATCTATTACTACATGTCGCAGGAGTAGTCAGTATGGTGCCGTCTATATCTTTTATCCTACCTACATGAGTCGTTGCATATTGTCCTTTTACCAACCAGGCCAAAAGCCTGCCGTTTTTGTCCCCATACTCAAATACCCTCTGGGCGCATGCCATCATAGACTTCTTCGTAAGGTCAACTCTCAACAGCGACAATTCCCTGAGGGTGTATTGCCATGATATATAGTTATCTGAGGTCGGGGCATCAACATATATTTGCTCCCGTTCCCGAGCCTGTTCCTCCAGTTGCCTCAGAGACTGCGCCGACACCCTTTTCCTATGTGCGATTTTCCTAATATACTCCCCTCTCACCCATGCCTTAAAGGCATCCCAAGTTATAAGTGGGCCAGTGGAATCCTCATTAAATAACCAGAAATTACATAATGCCTCCGGCATTTCCTCCTGGATCTCCGTGTCCATAATCCAGTATTTGGACAGTCTCCACAACCTCGGACCCCCAGGTGGCACTGCTCGGACAGCCACCAGCAGCGGAGCATGATCCGAAATGCCGCGGGAGAGGATCTCCGTGGACACCGTCTCCCGCAGCATGTCAGACGAGGCAAAAGCCACGTCAATCCGGGACAGCGTCCTGAAAGTAGTGGATAAACAGGTGAACTGAGCGTCCGAGGGGTGGAAGTGACGCCAGAGATCCGTCAGTTGAAATGAGGATGCCCACTGCGACAAACCTGAGCTAGTGGAAGAAGAGGGCCGAAGCCTATCTCTATCATTGGACATGACTAAATTGAAATCCCCCACAATGAGCACCTTACTGACATCATATTGTATTATGGTATGCATCAAAGTGTGAAGTAGGGTTATATCTGAGTGAGGGGGTAAGTATACACCTACAATTATGTACGGGGAATCCGCAATCAACGCATACATTAAGACATATCTACCCCCAGGGTCCGTCTTGACCGCCATTAGCTGAAAGGGGAGGGATCTATGTATTAGAATACTCACGCCCCTGGCGTAGTTTGAATAGGAGGCATGATAGTGTGCAGACACCCATGCTCTTTTCAAGCTCATTATCTTAGTGCCTATTAAGTGGGTCTCTTGCAAAATGCAAATGTGGGGATTATGCTGTCGTATATATTTATGTACTAGTGACCTCTTTATTGCTGAATTGAGACCCCTGACATTCCATGACATCACTGTAAAATTAGCCATAATTTTTACACATCCATAACAGGAGGATATCTCTGCACCTAGGCATGTTGGTCCCCTTCAGGGGTGCGCAACCTCCAGCCGCCATCTGCTCCTCAGCGTCCACCAACTTGTGGAGGCATGGCTGCCGTGCACCCCCAGACAACCCCCCACCAAGCAGAACGGCAACAACATAGAGACCAACCATGTTCAACTGTAACCTTAACTTTAACAGATAAACCATTTGTGGGATAGCAACTGCCATCCAATTTCCCTTCCCCCCTCCCCGTGCACCCTCAAACAGTAAGAGGCACATGAGCCCAAACCAATATCAACAGATCCAAACAGTTAGCTTTGGTATCGGGGTCGTGATCCCGATAAGAACGCTGCGGAGCAACCACTCTTGCACAGCAAACAAGGGGAGTATTTGGTCCCTGTGTCCTTCTTAATAGTGAGTTGCTGGAATTAAGGAGTGATGCTGGGTTTTACAAAACAATTCAACAGTTAAGATATCCGCGACTGAGTCTCCATAGGGCGTAGACCCCCAACATTAAAGCTTCATTGCCCAGCACAATGTAGGAGTGGGCACCGGTCAGGATAGGCTCAGGAGAAGCAGTTCATCTGGGGCAGCCTGGGCTTAAAATATAACGTGTAGTTCAGACCAAGCCTCGGTTCTGACCCATCCGGTGCCAATTGCATATTTACGCTCCCATCCATACAAAACAGGTAAAAATAAAACTAATGAAAATTAAAACTACTGACCAAGGCAAAAGGGTGTTTCAAGGCAGAAGACAGAATCACCTAGGGAGGTAGTGTCTCGATCCAAGCTCCAGCTTCCTTAGGACTAGTGAAGATCCTCACCGTCTCTCCATCGACTACACGCAGTTTGGCTGGAAACAAGATACTGTATCGGATCCCCTTGACACGCAGAGCCGCCTTCACAGCATCGAAGGACCGACGCTGCCTCTGTGTCTCCATCGTGTAGTCGGGGAACAGCATTAGCTTCACGTTGCAGTAGGGAATATCACCTGCTGCTCGGGCCGCTCTCAGGAGTTCATCCCTGTCTCGGAAATTTAGCAGCCGCAGGATGAATGTACGGGGGGGGGCTCCTTCCGGCCCCGGCCTCGGCGGTACACGGTGAGCCCTTTCCACCGTAAAGTGAGATGATAGGTGTGCCGCAGGGAGGATCGATCTCAGGAGGTCCTCCGTAAATACAGTGGGGTTGCGCCCCTCAACTCCCTCAGGGAGCCCCAGGATGCGGAGGTTGTTCCTCCTGCTCCGATTCTCGGCGTCCTCCTCCCAATATTCCAAGGCCTTCACCTGCATCTGTAGTGCTCTAATGGAAGCCTCGTGTCCAGCCACTGTGTCCTCCGTATCATCCACCCGCTGCTCCACCACAGTTATTCTGGAACGGATTTTATCCAGATCTTGCCGCACTAGTCCCACATCCATCTGCACCGCCTCTATCTTAGATGTAAGTGCAGTTTGGCACATGGTGATCGCAGCCATAACCTCTGGTATTCCTGGGGCCGCTGCCTCCTCATGATCAGTCTGCGACGCCATATTGGTAAGGCGCGCAGTTGCAGGCCGCTGCTCCGGAGACAGAGTCGCTACAGTCTCAGCGTTAGGGGGAAACCGAAGCTTCTTGCCCCGTTTCGGACCTCCAGCAGTTCTGGAAGGCATACAGGATCTGTCAGAGCGGTTCAGGTATAATTTAATCCCAATAAGGATAATATATCGGATTCGTCTCCAGCAGAGCTCTGAAGGCACGTCCGCTCAGTCCACCATCCCGGCCACGCCCCTCAGTATCCACTATATTTATTGGGCAATTTTTGAGACTGTTTTCCTTGACTACCTTCCCCTCCTTACTTTCTCTTTCCTTTCTGCCATCTTTTTCAAAAAATGGCAGAATTATATAGTCAATCATGGGATAACTTTGTAACCAAACTGCAGCAAGACTATGGCCAGAACGAATCTCGTGAATCAGAATTAAGCTTTTTGTTCTCCAGCCTAACTAAATGGCTGGAGAAGAAATCGCTAACCTATTGGCACATCCAAAGCTTCAAGGACTACATCAAAGACGATTTAAACCCTCTAGGACTACGAGTCCAAATTTTTCCATCATTCGACAACATAAGCGCTACATTCAAAACCGCTTGGGAACAGAACCTCAAGGCATGCTCTGTGGGAATGATGAAACTATTAATGGAGGAATACCAAAGACATATGACGGAAATAGATGTAACTATAGAGCAAATATATTCTAAAATCAAACCACTAGAGACCCACCCCTCCTTTTCGAAACTAAACGAAAAATTAAAAATCCACATCGAACTCTTCAATAAAAACATTCTTTTGAAGAAAGAAAGTAAATTTCTTAGAGACAAACAAGCGTTTGAGGAAGGAAAAGCCTATAGATGGGCCCAAATACCAGGGAATAGAAGTACTAAACGAAATCCAAGATCCTATCCCAAAAATATAGATACATCCGATTCGTCCTCTACATCATCCAATTCCCAGTCCGTACATAGACAGTCTGGACGTAATAGGAAACCTAAAAGACGCCAGGAGGGCAACTCCCCTATAGGCAATGATAGGAAAAAAACATTTCCCAAACCACAATCCCGAACCCCCCGAGGAGGGAACCAAAACTCTATGACGAATCCATAATCGTCTGCTAATGATTCTAGCATACCTCTCCCAGTGGAAACTCCCGCATCAGCATCCTCAGGTAGGATCCCATCAATATTTTTTCCAAAAAACCAGAGCAACCCCCAAATATCCCCGAATCCATAACCACCACAACTGCATCACCAACTTTGGATGTGGTGAATTTATCTTCACACAGTCTCACCCCAGAAGAAATTGTAGTGTTATCAAAAGGTCTCACTTTCTGTCCCAACAAGAAATTAGATAAATTCACAGTCATTAAAGACTTACACTTATATACGCGTAAACTATTATTAAAAAACATGTTCGACAAACACAAACATGACTATGAAGGCTGCCGCACCTTTAGTGAGCGACGAGCCCTTGATAATCTCCAATCACTATTACAAGAAAGTGAGACCCTAGATCTAATAGACACCTTAGATCTGGAGGCTCTCTTGGAAGAAAATGGGGCTACACCCATTACCACCAAAAAATCTTCTTTGAAGAAAGCCTCCTCAATTTAACCAGCCCCCCCCTCAAACCATGGAGTAGCAACTTTTTTAAAAATGACATCTCAGGAGATAAAAACGATCCACTCCACATCCTTTCACACCCCTAATTTGACTAAAAAGGAAAGAATAGCTCTATACAATCTCTCCACCAATTATAATATCACTATAAAACCAAGTGACAAAGGGGGAAACGTTGTCCTGATGGACAATGATTTCTACAAAAAAATGTGTCTCAAAATCCTTAGAAACCGGGATTGGTACCGCCCGGTAGGTATTGACATAGTTGAAGCTTTCAACAAGAAATTCTACACATTTGTAGATGAGGCCTTCCATAACAACACTATCTCCAAACAGACTTGGGAGTTCATCCGAACCCCTCACCCCCGTATACCAACTTTTTATGCGCTCCCGAAACTACATAAAAATTTGAATGACCCCCCAGGGAGACCAATTCTCTCTGGGAATGGCTCAATCACGGAAAATCTATCCAGACTTATAGACGAACACATCAGACCGTTTGTCCTGACTATCCCCTCCTACATCAGAGATATGATCCACCTTCTTCAGATTTTGCAAGACGTCCAAATTCCAAGTCACTGTACATTGGTAACCATTGATGTAGAGGCCCTTTACAGTTCGATCCCCCACTGTAGAGGGCTGGCCTGCATCCGTAGGGTCCTATCACAAACTAGTCACCATGAGACACCATTTAACGAATTCATACTTGAGTCTTTAGACTTTATTCTTAACCACAACATTTTCTCCTTTGACAGTGGACTCTTCCTCCAGGTGCAGGGCGTAGCCATGGGCACTTGTTGTGCCCCTGGCTACGCCAACCTGTACCTGGGGGAGTGGGAAAAAACCATATTTAACGACGAGAGTCTCTCTATGTACCTGTGCCACGTCCTCATGTGGCACAGGTACATAGATGACATTTTCGTCGTATGGGATGGGACTCCATCCCTTCTCAATGAGTGCCTACGAGCGCTCAACACCAATCTGTTCAACCTCAAATTTACCATGACCTCCGATAAAAATACCATCACGTTTTTGGACATTGAGATTTCGATCGATGAATCCAATGTTCTATCCTCTAGACTATTCAGGAAACCCACCGCTGGCAATACAGTGCTCCACTCCTCCAGCTTTCACCCTAAACCCTTAATTAATTCAATTCCATATGGGGCATATCTCAGAATTAAACGAAATTATTCAAACCAATTAGACTTCAAACAGGAAGCCAATAAATTAAAACGCCGACTACTACAACGTGGGTATAGCCACAAATGTTTGAAAAGAGCCTTTAAACGCGCCAATCAGAAAGAGAGATGTCAATTACTAATTCCTAAACCCAAATCCACTGTTGAGGCCCCTGCTAGAATCATCACAACCTATACGAACGATCATGAAAAAATCAGGCAAATCTGCCACAAATATTGGCATCTATTAACCTCAGATCTGACTTTGGGCCCTCTGGTACCCCCCAGTCCCCCAATAACATATAGACGCGCCACTTCCGTAGGTGATTTATTGATTAAGAGTGAGTATAAGGGACAGGATAGAGGTGATCCCTGTACTACACTGGGCACATTTCAATGCGGATCATGTGCATACTGCAGGTACATGGATACACGCAAAAATATATGTTTGCCTAACGGCAAACGTTTCGTGCCGAAACACTATGCAAATTGCCAAACCACGGGAGTGGTGTATCTATTGACTTGTCATTGTAACTGTTTTTATGTGGGGAAAACTTTACAAAAATTATGGCAACGCATTTATCGACACCTCAGGGTGATGCAATCTGCCGATCCTGACTTCCCCTTAGGGAGACACGTAGCCCAGGTACATGGTGGCACGTGTCCTAAAGTCTCAGTACTAATTTTGGATCGGCTACATCCAAGTTCCCGAGGAGGGGACTTCAACAAGATCCTCCTACAGCGGGAACTTCGCTGGATATCTAATTTGAATGCGACAATGCCACCTGGCCTGAACGAGGCGTTCAACCTTAAACCCTTCCTTCCTGGCTTCTCCACAGGTGGTTATGACAAGGAATTATAGGACAGTGGCTTGCTTTACTAAGCCATTCTGCCCTATTTTCCATTCAAGCACCCAATATCCTGAATCTCTTGTGCTAATGTATCAAGTAATTTAGTTTTTTTATAAAACTATTTCATCTCAATAGTCTTATGCCCACTGCAGATTACAGATGCTGGGCTGTTGCTCTTATCCTTTACCCTATAATTCTAGTTTTATTACTACCCCTTTTTTTTTTTTTTTTTTCTTTTTTTTTTTTTTTTTTATGTCTTCCATTTATTTTTTCATTAAGCTCATATTGTTTTGCCCAAAGGACAATCAATTATTCCCATGAATAAGAACAGAATGTGCTAACCAGTGTTAAAATCTTATTGTCCAGCTTGTATGTGTACATATATATCTGTACTGTAATCTTAAGGGAATTTATATATATTTATGTTTTTCCAGGAACGTTTTGTAAAGACGGAGCTCCCACCTCTGAACAGTCCGGAATTGGTTAAATTTAAATTTCCCTAAAAATGACCATATTAATGAAATCATAGATGTGGCTTTGACTAATGTGCCCCCTGGGGATGGCTCGCCGGTGCTCCCCAGCACGGAAAGGCCTCTGTATCCCTTCAGTGGGGACAGCGGCATCTCTTCAGCAGCGCTGATGCGCACGCGCCCGACGTCTCGTCTCGCGCCTGCGCACTGGGGATCTCCCATCCTCACCCCATCAGGCTGCTCTCTGTCCGTGTCGGCGGCCTCTGTCGACGAGTGACGTCACCGCGTCTTTTGACGCGGTGGCGTCGGTCGCCGCCCAGGCCGAGGAGTCACTGTGGGCGGCTTTTGCGAACACAACTGCACACAGCTGATGTCTCCTCCGGACACCACGTTCGGGCTGGGTTGACAATCAGCTGTACTGCAGCCACCTGCCTAATCTACTCCGCCCTGCAGGCTAATGATTGGTCGGCCAGTACCACACCCCACACCAAACAGAATACTTAGCATTGGCCTCACACACACTCTCCTCTGCTACACAGCCGAGAGGAGTATTTCTTCCCTGCAGGAGTTGTCTGCATAGAAACACCAGAGACCAGGTATGTCAATCCTAACTGTGATTGTCACAAACATGTATCAGTGTTTCATACACTGGGCTGTTAAAGGACACCTAATGTTAAGGCTTAACTAGCCCTACATTGCTAATATGGGATACATATCTCTCAAAACAACCCCCTTTTCCTTGTCTCTGACTCTGCAGGTGTGTTTGCGGTCGGCCCAGCAGTGGTGGCTCTTGTGAGCCCTGGCTTGCTGCCCCTTCAGGGATCTCTGCCAAGGCCAGAACCTGCAAATCTCCCCACACTCTCTTCCTTGGTCTCCACTCTTCAAACCATATCCAGTATTTGGATCCTTAATTAATTGATGTAACCTTCCGAACCCCAGGAAGTGGGAGTCCTTCTCGTGATATACCTGTGTACAGTATATATGTCGAAGAGTCATACACTTTGTGAGTACTTTTGCATAGATATGTCTGTTCAATCTGCGATTTTGCTCTGTCCTTATGTCTTGTCTGCATTTTTAAACAGTCTCTCATACTCTTAGATATAATGGTCTTGTACCGTATGTTGGTGCTAAATACAGTAACTGACTTATACCTATTACATATATATCCCTTTTCATTTTTTCTAGAAAAATATCATCACTGCTTCCCCGAAACTCCTGAAGAAGGAAATACACTATATAGAGGGGATAGAACCCCTTTATTTTCTGAAACATGTAGAGTATTATGTGCTGCCGTATGTTCACCCCAGCAGGTCATTTTTGAATTTACTGGGAGGGTATACCAAGCATGTTAGCAGTTTTGATCACCACTGTTTTTTGTCTCTTCCGCTCATGCGATTTTATACTATAGATCTGTGTGTATATTTTTCTATATAATTTTCTATTTAATAAATTTTTGTTATAAAATTTTCAACATTAATTGTGTATTTCACGCCTGCACCATCCATTCACTGCCCGGTGATACACTGCCCATATTATCCCCCTTGGGGCACACTTCCTTTTTGGTTTCCGTCGATCACAAATAATACCAATAAAATACATTTACGTTTTTGGTTGCAACATGATAAAATGTGGAAAATTTCAAGGGTTATGGATACTTTTTCAAGGCACTGTACATTCAGGACTGTGCGTTTTTATCCAGCTCAGCTCTCCTTTGGTATGCTTTGTTGCTAGAGTATCAGGCCCACCTGCCTTCCTCCACTCTCTAAACATTCAGCAGGTGAAATTAAAAGGACAGTTAACTGAGATCAAAAGGAATGTTCAGAAGAATGTGTTAATCCATCTGGAATTCGTCAGTGCTGTCAATCACAAATACAAGGCCTGTTGGAATTTTAAGTGGAATTTCTATTTCCCCCCCTTTCAAGCTGGAGAAAGTTAAAGTAAATACTTGGTTGACAGGTGGCACTTTCTTTAAGAATCGGCTCACTCACTGTGCAGTCGGGATGATTCACATACCGGTTCTGCGTAGAAAACTCTTTATTTTGGCTTTTGTTTGGGGAAATGGATGCAAGTCATTCCTTATCTTTTTTTTTCTCTTTTCAAAGCTTCTAAACAGAGAAAGCTCTACTGGATTTTTTTTTTAATGAAGCAGAAAATTCACCGGCTTTGTGCTCCTGCTTTTAGGAAATTCTATTGATCTCTGCAGGCTGGAGCTGTTTGTCCTGTCATTCAGAAAGAACACAGAGCATAGCTGCTATTTGGGCTACCAGCATGGCTGCATGCTTCTGTCCTGATGTACATAGGGATTTCATTTACCTCAATCTACAATACTACTTGGAGTTGAATTTGTCTGAGTATAGGCGACTTCCTGTCTGAACTTTAATGATTGCTTTGATGTTTAATGTGTATGTTTGTTAGACCAATTGCGTCACGAAGGCAGGATTGCCAGAGGCCCTTATGACATAACAACCGTGGGTTTTAGAACACATCTATGAGCAGTGCTTATGAAACAACTTTTTTTGCACAATTAAGTACGCAGCAATAATCCATAATACTGGCAGCATCAATAAACAAAGTAAAACAGATTTCTACATTGTCACAGCTTTCTCTGTAACTATGTGGTTAAAGGGGTTGTAAATCCTCCTATGCATTAAGGTGAAAAAACTTCTGTCACTGACCGGCCCCCCAAGCTCCCCCGTTTTACTCACCTGAGCCCTGTAATTCCCACGCCAGAGACGCGTTCTTCCCCTCTGCCCATTGTCTCAGCTCTTGATTGGATAGATTGATAGCAGTGCAGCCATTGGCTCCCGCTGCTGTCAATCGAATGCAATGACGCGTGCGCCGGGGAGGGGCCGAGTCCGGCATTCTGTGTCTATGGACGCAAATGCTCGGGTCAACAGCCAAAGAAGCTTCACACGATCACGGCTTTGTTCAGGTGCTGGAACTCAGGTGACTCAGGCAACACTGTAGCTGCTTGGATGCATGCAAACGAACTCCCGAATGGAGATGGGTCATTGGAGACCATTAGTGCCATGAATGGGGAGAAAATGAATAGAGAACTCCCATCGTGAAGTATGCCAAAAATGTATTGGACAAGCTAAAAGCAAGCTAAAAACCGCATCATCCATGTGTGGGTTCGTGCGGGCAAACAAAACAAACTGCGTTACGAACGGAAGTGGCGTGTCATGTTCGGTACGTCCGACCGGTTTCGTCAATGCGTTCTGCCGTCATCAGGGATCATACGAACGGGCACGCCGCCTCCTTAAATACACAGAACAATCAAAGGCATCCAATCCGGTGACATCCCGCCTCGCAGAGACATCTTGTGGATAGATGCCAGATTACACAACTAAATAAAGTGTCAGTTTATGAATAAATCAGGATACATAAATAAAATAAATAAAATATAATAAAATAAAAAAATAAAATAAAATAATGAAGTGAATACATTTAAATTTAAATTCAAACCCAAATTTGAAGGAAATATATGGGGGAATATAAAGGGATGAGACCGGAATGGATTGCCCCTTCACAATCTGTATAGATATGAGTCAATAATTGGACAGATAACAATTTAGATCGATGTCGACAATAATACCTGCGGGGGTAAGTGTATTCAATCGATAAATCCATTCCGTTTCATTTTTTTATATTCTCTGAACCATGTTTTCTCCCCTCCAATCAGCATCCAGCTTGTCAAGCCCAAAAAATCTAGCCAAGCTAGGATCCTGCTGATGGTGGATTCTAAAATGGTTAGAGAGACTGTGTTTGGGAAAACCGTTTTTAATGTTTGTGAGGTGTTCATTGATGTGTGTGCAGAGGTTTCTCTTGGTACGTCCGAAATACTGTAACCCGCACGGGCAAATAATAAGGTACATTACATAGGTGGATTTACAGGTGATGAATTTATCTATTTTGTAGTCTTTGCCCGTGCTGAAGGATGTGAAACAGTGGCGGAACTACCAGGGTTGCAGAAGTCGCACTTGCGACTGGGCCCTGGTGTTCCGCCACCGTGGGGGGGCCCCAAGAAAGCAGGAACATAGTTGCCATGCCAACCATCGGGACAGCAACACTGCCACAGGTGCCCGCAGATAACAGTGTGAGTTTTCACATCGGGCACTGTACAAATGCATGCCAGGACAGAGATCCCTCCCCCTACCTCCTCCCACAGAAGCAGATCAGGCTCCTCAGGGACTCGTTCACTTTTACTAAGAACATCCCCGAGGCAGAGCCTGTATTGAAGTAATTGATTCTCCTGCACACTACATGGAACTAATGTTCCCCACCATTTATTTCCGGGAGGGAAGGAGAAGTGGTGCATGGTACGGCAAGGGCCCTGGGATGGGGGTCAGGAGGGGCCCTTCATGAGAAGTGGTGCCCTACCATCCCTCTCACTGACTGCCCTGCCCTACCCTACCATCCCTCTCACTGACTGCCCTGCCATCCCTCTCACTGACTGCCCTGCCCTACCATCCCTCTCACTGACTGCCCTGCCCTACCACCCCTCTCACTGACTGCCCTGCCCTACCCTACCATCCCTCTCACTGACTGCCCTGCCCTACCATCCCTCTCACTGACTGCCCTGCCCTACCACCCCTCTCACTGACTGCCCTGCCCTACCCTACCATCCCTGTCACTGACTGCCCTACCCTACTCTACCATCCCTCTCACTGACTGCCCTGCCTTACCACCCCTCTCACTGACTGCCCTGCCCTACCCTACCATTCCTCTCACTGAATGCCCTGCCCTACCATCCCTCTCACTGACTGCCCTGCCCTACCATCCCTCTCACTGACTGCCTTGCCCTACCATCCCTCTCACTGACTGCCCTGCCCTACCATCCCTCTCACTGACTGCCCTGCCCTACCATCCCTCTCACTGACTGCCCTGCCCTACCACCCCTCTCACTGACTGCACTGCCCTACCCTACCATCCCTCTCACCGACTGCCCTGCCCTACCCTACTATCCCTCTCACTGACTGCCCTGCCCTACCCTACCATCCCTCTCACTGACTGCCCTGCCCTACCCTACCATCCCTCTCACTGACTGCCCTGCCCTATCATCCCTCTCACTGACTGCCCTGCCCTACCATCCCTCTCACTGACTGCCCTGCCCTACCCTACCATGCCTCTCACTGACTGCCCTGCTCTACCATCCCTCTCACAGACTACCCTGCCCTACCATCCCTCTCACTGACTGCCCTGCCCTACCATCCCTCCCACTGACTGCCCTGCCCTACCCTACCATCCCTCTCACTGACTGCCCTGCCCTACCATCCCTCTCACTGACTGCCCTGCCCTACCCTACCATCCCTCTCACTGACTGCCCTGCCCTACCACCCCTCTCACTGACTGCCCTGCCCTACCCTATCATCCCTCTCACTGACTGCCCTGCCCTATCATCCCTCTCACTGACTGCCCTGCCCTACCATCCCTCTCACTGACTGCCCTGCCCTACCATCCCTCTCACTGACTGCCCTGCCCTACCACCCCTCTCACTGACTGCCCTGCCCTACCATACCATCCCTCTCACTGACTGCCCTGCCCTACTATCCCTCTCACTGACTGCCCTGCCCTACCACCCCTCTCACTGACTGCCCTGCCCTACCCTACCATCCCTGTCACTGACTGCCCTGCCCTACTCTACCATCCTTCTCACTGACTGCCCTGCCTTACCACTCCTCTCACTGACTGCCCTGCCCTGCCCTACCATTCCTCTCACTGAATGCCCTGCCCTACCATCCCTCTCACTGACTGCCCTGCCCTACCACCCCTCTCACTGACTGCCCTGCCCTACCATACCATCCCTCTCACTGACTGCCCTGCCCTACTATCCCTCTCACTGACTGCCCTGCCCTACCATCCCTCTCACTGACTGCCCTGCCCTACCATCCCTCTCACTGACTGCCTTGCCCTACCATCCCTCTCACTGACTGCCCTGCCCTACCATCCCTCTCACTGACTGCCCTGCCCTACCATCCCTCTCACTGACTGCCCTGCCCTACCACCCCTCTCACTGACTGCACTGCCCTACCCTACCATCCCTCTCACCGACTGCCCTGCCCTACCCTACTATCCCTCTCACTGACTGCCCTGCCCTACCCTACCATCCCTCTCACTGACTGCCCTGCCCTACCCTACCATCCCTCTCACTGACTGCCCTGCCCTATCATCCCTCTCACTGACTGCCCTGCCCTACCATCCCTCTCACTGACTGCCCTGCCCTACCCTACCATGCCTCTCACTGACTGCCCTGCTCTACCATCCCTCTCACAGACTACCCTGCCCTACCATCCCTCTCACTGACTGCCCTGCCCTACTATCCCTCCCACTGACTGCCCTGCCCTACCCTACCATCCCTCTCACTGACTGCCCTGCCCTACCATCCCTCTCACTGACTGCCCTGCCCTACCCTACCATCCCTCTCACTGACTGCCCTGCCCTACCACCCCTCTCACTGACTGCCCTGCCCTACCCTATCATCCCTCTCACTGACTGCCCTGCCCTATCATCCCTCTCACTGACTGCCCTGCCCTACCATCCCTCTCACTGACTGCCCTGCCCTACCATCCCTCTCACTGACTGCCCTGCCCTACCACCCCTCTCACTGACTGCCCTGCCCTACCATACCATCCCTCTCACTGACTGCCCTGCCCTACTATCCCTCTCACTGACTGCCCTGCCCTACCACCCCTCTCACTGACTGCCCTGCCCTACCCTACCATCCCTGTCACTGACTGCCCTGCCCTACTCTACCATCCTTCTCACTGACTGCCCTGCCTTACCACTCCTCTCACTGACTGCCCTGCCCTGCCCTACCATTCCTCTCACTGAATGCCCTGCCCTACCATCCCTCTCACTGACTGCCCTGCCCTACCACCCCTCTCACTGACTGCCCTGCCCTACCCTACCATCCCTCTCACTGACTGCCCTGCCCTACCCTACCATCCCTCTCACTGACTGCCCTGCCCTACCATCCCTCTCACTGACTGCCCTGCCCTACCATCCCTCTCACTGACTGCCCTGCCCTACCCTATCATCCCTCTCACTGACTGCCCTGCCCTATCATCCCTCTCACTGACTGCCCTGCCCTACCATCCCTCTCACTGACTGCCCTGCCCTACCATCCCTCTCACTGACTGCCCTGCCCTACCCTACCATCCCTGTCACTGACTGCCCTACCCTACTCTACCATCCCTCTCACTGACTGCCCTGCCTTACCACCCCTCTCACTGACTGCCCTGCCCTACCCTACCATTCCTCTCACTGAATGCCCTGCCCTACCATCCCTCTCACTGACTGCCCTGCCCTACCATCCCTCTCACTGACTGCCTTGCCCTACCATCCCTCTCACTGACTGCCCTGCCCTACCATCCCTCTCACTGACTGCCCTGCCCTACCATCCCTCTCACTGACTGCCCTGCCCTACCACCCCTCTCACTGACTGCACTGCCCTACCCTACCATCCCTCTCACTGACTGCCCTGCCCTACCCTACCATCCCTCTCACTGACTGCCCTGCCCTACCCTACCATCCCTCTCACTGACTGCCCTGCCCTATCATCCCTCTCACTGACTGCCCTGCCCTACCATCCCTCTCACTGACTGCCCTGCCCTACCCTACCATGCCTCTCACTGACTGCCCTGCTCTACCATCCCTCTCACTGACTGCCCTGCCCTACCATCCCTCTCACTGACTGCCCTGCCCTACCATCCCTCTCACTGACTGCCCTGCCCTACCATCCCTCTCACTGACTGCCCTGCCCTGCCCTACCATCCCTCTCACTGACTGCCCTGCCCTACCATCCCTCTCACTGACTGCCCTGCCCTACCACCCCTCTCACTGACTGCCCTGCCCTACCCTACCATCCCTCTCACTGACTGCCCTGCCCTACCATCCCTCTCACTGACTGCCCTGCCCTACCACCCCTCTCACTGACTGCCCTGCCCTACCCTACCATCCCTGTCACTGACTGCCCTACCCTACTCTACCATCCCTCTCACTGACTGCCCTGCCTTACCACCCCTCTCACTGACTGCCCTGCCCTACCCTACCATTCCTCTCACTAAATGCCCTGCCCTACCATCCCTCTCACTGACTGCCCTGCCCTACCATCCCTCTCACTGACTGCCTTGCCCTACCATCCCTCTCACTGACTGCCCTGCCCTACCATCCCTCTCACTGACTGCCCTGCCCTACCATCCCTCTCACTGACTGCCCTGCCCTACCACCCCTCTCACTGACTGCACTGCCCTACCCTACCATCCCTCTCACTGACTGCCCTGCCCTACCCCACCATCCCTCTCACTGACTGCCCTGCCCTACCCTACCATCCCTCTCACTGACTGCCCTGCCCTATCATCCCTCTCACTGACTGCCCTGCCCTACCATCCCTCTCACTGACTGCCCTGCCCTACCCTACCATGCCTCTCACTGACTGCCCTGCTCTACCATCCCTCTCACAGACTACCCTGCCCTACCATCCCTCTCACTGACTGCCCTGCCCTACCATCCCTCCCACTGACTGCCCTGCCCTACCCTACCATCCCTCTCACTGACTGCCCTGCCCTACCATCCCTCTCACTGACTGCCCTGCCCTACCCTACCATCCCTCTCACTGACTGCCCTGCCCTACCATCCCTCTCACTGACTGCCCTGCCCTACCCTACCATCCCTCTCACTGACTGCCCTGCCCTATCATCCCTCTCACTGACTGCCCTGCCCTACCATCCCTCTCACTGACTGCCCTGCCCTACCATCCCTCTCACTGACTGCCCTGCCCTACCACCCCTCTCACTGACTGCCCTGCCCTACCCTACCATCCCTCTCACTGACTGCCCTGCCCTGCCCTACCATCCCTCTCACTGACTGCCCTGCCCTACCACCCCTCTCACTGACTGCCCTGCCCTACCCTACCATCCCTGTCACTGACTGCCCTGCCCTACTCTACCATCCCTCTCACTGACTGCCCTGCCTTACCACCCCTCTCACTGACTGCCCTGCCCTACCATTCCTCTCACTGAATGCCCTGCCCTACCATCCCTCTCACTGACTGCCCTGCCCTACCACCCCTCTCACTGACTGCCCTGCCCTACCCTACCATCCCTCTCACTGACTGCCCTGCCCTACCATCCCTCTCACTGACTGCCCTGCCCTACCACCCCTCTCACTGACTGCCCTGCCCTACCCTACCATCCCTGTCACTGACTGCCCTACCCTACTCTACCATCCCTCTCACTGACTGCCCTGCCTTACCACCCCTCTCACTGACTGCCCTGCCCTACCCTACCATTCCTCTCACTGAATGCCCGGCCCTACCATCCCTCTCACTGACTGCCCTGCCCTACCATCCCTCTCACTGACTGCCTTGCCCTACCATCCCTCTCACTGACTGCCCTGCCCTACCATCCCTCTCACTGACTGCCCTGCCCTACCATCCCTCTCACTGACTGCCCTGCCCTACCACCCCTCTCCCTGACTGCACTGCCCTACCCTACCATCCCTCTCACTGACTGCCCTGCCCTACCCTACCATCCCTCTCACTGACTGCCCTGCCCTACCCTACCATCCCTCTCACTGACTGCCCTGCCCTATCATCCTTCTCACTGACTGCCCTGCCCTACCATCCCTCTCACTGACTGCCCTGCATTACCCTACCATGCCTCTAACTGACTGCCCTGCTCTACCATCCCTCTCACTGACTGCCCTGCCCTACCATCCCTCTCACTGACTGCCCTGCCCTACCATCCCTCTCACTGACTGCCCTGCCCTACCATCCCTCTCACTGACTGCCCTGCCCTACCCTACCATCCCTCTCACTGACTGCCCTGCCCTACCATCCCTCTCACTGACTGCCCTGCCCTACCCTACCATCCCTCTCACTGACTGCCCTGCCCTATCATCCCTCTCACTGACTGCCCTGCCCTACCATCCCTCTCACTGACTGCCCTGCCCTACCCTACCATGCCTCTCACTGACTGCCCTGCCCTACCATCCCTCTCACTGACTGCCCTGCCCTACCCTACCATCCCTCTCAGTGACTGCCCTGCCCTACCATCCCTCTCACTGACTGCCCTGCCCTACCCTACCATCCCTCTCACTGACTGCCCTGCCCTACCCTACCATCCCTCTCACTGACTGCCCTGCCTTACCCTACCATCCCTCTCACTGACTGCCCTGCCCTACCCTACCATCCCTCTCACTGACTGCCCTGCCCTACCCTACCATCCCTCTCACTGACTGCCCTGCCCTACCCTACCATCCCTCTCACTGACTGCCCTGCCATACAGGGCTCACTGACTGCCCTGCCATACAGGGCTCACTGACTGCCCTGCCATACAGGGTTCACTGACTGCCCTGCCATACAGGGCTCACTGACTGCCCTGCCATACCGCTCACTGACTGCTTTGCCATACCGCTCACTGACTGCCCTGCCATACCGCTCACTGACTGCCCTGCCTCGCCATACCGCTCAATATCGACTGACCTGCACTGTCCTGCCATACCGCTCAATGACTATTCTGACATACTGCTCACTGACTGTCCTGCCCTTCCATGTCATACCGCTCACTGACTACTCTGACATACCACTCACTAATTGCCATGCACTTCCAATTATGCAGGAAGGGGGCCCGCTGCTGGACAGTAATAAAGGGCCACAGAATGGGAGTAAAGGGACCCGGACTTGGAGGGAAGTGCCCCCGAAACTGCTGGAAAGGGCCCCGGGATGGGGGTCAGGAGGGGCCCTTCATGGTTTCTTGCACCAGGGCCCGGAAGGTTCTAGTTACGCCTCTGATGTGAAATGTTCTACTTTTTTCATATTATTCCTAGTTAATTTGCAGGTTTTACACTTCCTACAATAAAAAAACCTTTTGAGATCCAAGAAAGTGGGAGCTCTCCTGGGGGGGTTTAATACATTCGGGGCTAGTTTATTTAGCAAATTCCTTGCACGCCGATAGATGAACCTAGGACGTTCTGGTAGGAAGCTAGAGAGAGTCCTGTCTCCTAGCAAAACTGGCCAGTGTTTTGAAAAGATTTTTTCAACGCTTTTGTAGTCCCTATTGAAACTAGTCAGAAAAGGAGCATAGTCCAATTCACTATTCTCTTTGATATTATCTTTCAGGAGTTGATCCCTATCCATCCGTGAAATAAGTAATTGGGTGGCCCAGAGATCTTTTTCCTGGTACCCTTTTTTCTTTGAATCTGTCAACCAATAGATTCGATTGAGACATGTAATCTGACATAGAATCACAATTACATCTAATCCTTAGTAGTTGCCCCTTAGGTATCCCTCTGAGCCAGTTAGGATGATTGCAGCTGGCCATGGGTATATAACTATTTCTATCTGTGCTCTTGAAATGGGTCTTGGTCTGAATTATACCATTGTTCTTATATAGAATTAAGTCAAGGAAACTAACCTCACTTGTACTCCTATTGCCTGTAAAACTTAGTCCATAGCAATTGTAATTAATGGTATTAAGGAACGTATCCAATGCTTCCACTGTACCATTCCACAGAATCACAATGTCATCAATCTACCTTTTGTACAGGCAGATCTCGGGTGTGTGGGTTCCAAATATGCTGTGGTCTTCCCAAAGACTTTACTCGGGTGCACGCCCGCAAGTAACCCCCTGGGAGAGCGCTTCTCCTAGAGGGGTTATACGATGCGGGGATGAGCTACCAGCACCGCCGGGGGACCCCAGAAGTCGAGGATCAGGGCCACTTTGAGCAAAACGAACTGCACAGTGGGTTATGTGGGTTATATGGTTGGTTGGCTGGCTGGGGGGGGCCGCGGGCCTTGGGCCACGGACCGCCCCCCAAGAAAATTGAGCACCAGCCGCCACTAAACACACTTCCACTCTGAATGGAAGAGAAACAGAGACACTTTTTGTACAGCAGCATGTTTAGTCCGGGGAGATGGTTGTGTTAGATGGTTAGAAGGTTTTAAATAAATGAATAAAAGACGATCATTGTAAGCACCCCTGTCAGTGTTAAATGGTTTGTCAACACTCTAACTGCCACTTTTACCGGATAGCTTGATCCGTTAAAAGAAGTTGAAAAAAAAAAAAAAAAAACTTACTGTCCAGATTACCAGGTGAAAAAAAAACTAAAAACAGTAAATGAATGCAACCACCACAGCTAAGAATCGGTAAGCTGCAATATATTGGGGACTCACACCCGGACTTTAATATTATGTAAATTGTATGATCTACATTTATTCCTCTGGTATGAGCAGAGGACACAATATATATTTATGAGATACTGCTGGATGTGAAATGGTGTCTGAGACCCGTTATGTCACATTTCATGCAGTAATTTGTTTTTATATAATTTTTAACATTTGTATTGAATAAACTACGATGATTTAATTTAATGTGTGGTCCATTCCTGTGATTTGCACCTTTAAAATCCTGCTTTGTTGTTTAAATTAGGCTGCAAAATAGGCCTAAAACAGTTTCCCTCCCTCTACATGTCTGAATGTTCTTATAAAAGGGATTGTACAAGACTGAAATAATGTCTAATTCAGTTATTAATACTAGTTACATAGTTAAAATACGAATAAGCTCAGCTTTAAGCATAGGCGTGCGCAAGGGGTGTGCCAGGTGTGCCTGGGCACACCCTAATCCTGGGGTTGGCAACCTGTCAATGGTGGGCAGGTGACAGGTAAACCACAACCCTTCCTTGCCAACCCTCAGAACCTGGACAGGAGAGGTGGCGTAGGTGGAATTTAGTGGAACCGATCTGTATTTTCCTCCTGCAGCAGCTGAAAGTAGGCTTCTCCTCTCCCTTTTGTCAACATTCAGTTGCCACAGGAGGAAAATATAGGGAATTGGTACTAATATATGCCACCCCCACCACCCCTCATTTCCCTGTTCCTCTTCCTTCTGTTGCCCGGGTCTGCCATGTGCTCCCTTGCTCCTCCTTCCTCCCATTGTTTAAGGATGGAGAGCGGGGAAGAAGCTGTTAAATATGTCAAACGCATATGTGTTGGAGCTTTGAGGTGCACACCCTAATGCAATAGGCTGCGCACACCTATGGCTTTAAGGTAACATAAGGCAATTAAAGGGGTAGCATTATGGTTCAGTAATGCATGCTGGTAATACTCCCATGACAGTTTTTAAAAAATTCAAAAGTGTTTACATAAATACCAGATTGAAGTCAAGCACCTTCCATTGCTCATCAGTCATCAGGTCCAGACATAATTAAATCTCTATGGGAGGATCTGTCATGCAGAATAGGTCTCGATTTCCATTGGCCATCTAAGAATGTTGCAGACACTCACCATACACAGTTAAGGACTTGTGGGACAGTATTTCAAGAAACATTGAAGCTGTTCTAAAGACAAAATGTGAATGATTTGTCCTCTCTCCACATTTCCACACACTTTTTTAAATGTAATTTTATTTTATCTGAAGATTGCAATTTACACACTGAAACAGATTAAAAATTAGTAATGTGCCTGGGTTTGGTTCTTGGGCCATTTGTCAAACCCCTAGTAAAGTCCATAAATAGCTAAATTAAACCAAAACTCTACTGAGGTTTTAGAGGACTAATAGGCAAAGAATTGTCAAACAAAGGGCAGGGGGTGCTGGGCAATGAAATGGGGAACATGTTTTAAAAATCAAATGTTTTAAAAATAAAGCAGGGAGAGGGTCCTCTTTCTCATGCGACTTTGAGGTTGACATGGGATAAACACCAATCCTTTTAATTGTATGTTTTGGAAATTGCTTTAAACTGCGTGTGTTGTTTCAAAACAGTAGGAATATAACAGTCACGCCATATTCAGGAATCCCATAGCTTGCTTGTGTAGTTAATTTGTTTAACAGCAGCAGCACCCCAATATCTTTCATTTCAACTTGGAAAAAAAAAGTTTTTAGATTGTTCTGCCTGCAATTGCTGTTTTTGTATCCAGTGTTAATAGGCCTGAATTGAAAAGTAAGTAGCAGCCATGAGAGATCTATGTAACTGCTATAGAAAGGTGTACTCCTAAAAAAACAAAAAAATTGGGCAGTGGCAAAATAGTTTCATAGATTAGTTATTTTAGCTTCCTTTTCGCAGTACCACACTATAATGGCGTCTAATAAAATGTCAAAACGTAGAAAAAAAAACATTTGAAAACCACAACCTCATATTCCATTAAATATTTTCAGTATAGACTTTAATTGTGTATAGCCCTCTTTTGGAGGGGTAGTTATGAGAAATGGTCCTCCCCAAACAGGATATTGCACTAAACCTGAAGGTAATTAAGAGAACCAGAATCTTCCCTAAGTGGAAGAGCGGTATTGATAATAAAATTGGCAGTGCCTCCACCCAAGACAGGGCCAATGTGAACAGTGGGGATTCCCTTCCTGGGAAAATAATCAGTAATCTAATCAAAGTAATTGGAAGAAGAACTTCTGCAACCAACATAAAACTTTAACCATACGTATATAGATGCACACCAGTATAGAAATAATACAAGCTTTATATATGAAAAGATTAATAACAGTACATAATCCAATATAAAACAGATATTATCAGCAAAGGGCCCAATAAAGGTCCTGGTGGAATTGTGTACATTTACCTGGGTATATATAGTTATTTATCGGGATACCGCCAAATAAATGTTTCAGCAAATTCTCGTTGCAGGAACCCCTGAGGATAATACTGTGCCTGTCTTTGTGTGGGAAACCTGAAGACAAGAACTGCAGTGATGAGGAGATCCTCCAGCCATTGCCCAACCAGTCTGGAATGCAGTCCTAGTTATCTGGCACTGTGCATGTAAGATAGTAATAGGACAGAGATGCTCTGCTTGTCACAAGGATTCATCAATACACTCAAGAAGCTATGGCAGCTCCACTTTCTCCTTCTGGGATCATTTCCCAACAACCCCCAAATCAAGACGTGACATACATAATTTTACATTACAGTGTGATACTAACAGCTGACAGTAGAGAGTAGAGGGCAAGAGAGTTCTTAAGGGTTAAATGCTTTTTCTCTCTGTGTTCCTGTTTTAAAGTTTTTTCAGGTCAGCTAGGTGCACAGAGTACCTAGGGACCTGGCCTGCAGACATGGGAGAAGGAGAGATGTAGCGGGGCACTGTGTCGTGGGGGGCCAGGACAATCTTGGAGTTGTGGAAGAAGTGTGTTTCCTGTATCCCATAGCAACGGTGGGACCAGTCACTGGGAGTGGGGAGATGGGATTGCTGGGTTGGTGGACCAACAGAAGCGTGTCTGAAGGGCTTAGTGTTAACAGCGTGAGAAGTAAGGCTATGGATTACAAGGAGCTAACCTTGCAAGTTGCTGCTCGCTTCTAGAGACCTGCCTTAATGTTGATTTCAGCTTGATCTCAGCTCCTGTCTGTAATTCGGGCATTAGGGAGTCCAGTTTCTCAATGTTCCACTAGGGCACCTAAGCCCTGTCCACATGCTGACAACAGCTTTATGGGTCTGCAGCCACTCCTTGCAGCGCATTAGCCATAGCAGATGTAACAGCCATTTGGGCACCACATGCATGGGAAAATACATGAATCTGCAGCAAAGGAACCCTGTGGGAGCAGCACCTCAATGAGATAGGATGGCAGTAAAATGAACACAGTCCTCTTCCTCAAGGGAACATAGCAGCCACTTTATTTTAAAGTGCTACTAATGCACCCTTTCCCTATTTTTTTTCTACTCTAGCGCGCATAGTAGTCATTTTTTCATTTGGCCAAATTCTTTGTGCTGCAACACTATAATGTAGAGAAAAATCCCAGGCCCTTTTTCTCCCCCTCCTCCTCAAGGGTGCATAGTGGCTATTTTGGCCTGTTAATGCAGGCTTTTACTTTTCCTCAAAGGTGCATAACAGCCACTCCTTTTCAGCGCTGCTAATGTGCCTTTTTGTTGCATTTTCTCTTCCCCACAAGCAGTGGCGGTCCTTGCTTTGTGGGCACACGGGCGCCACCCCCCCATCCCTGCCGCCACCTCCCTATCCATGCGCCCGTCCCCTTTCAGGACACCGGACACATGAATTCCTGTAGTAGGGATGGGCGGGGGTGTTTTTTTTTTTTTTTTTAAGCACCTGATTAGAGCCAAAGGCTCTATTAGGCTTCAAAATAGGGTGGGATCAGGGAGCCTCGATCCCACCCAATTGTTTTAACATAGCAAATGAATTTTCGCTATTTTCATGCTACAGTGTCTCTCTGCCAATTAGGAGGCAGGTCAGTGAGACCTGTTTTCCGATTAACCAAAGCACCAGACGGTCCTATTGGATGCCTAGTGGCACTTTGGCAAGTGGAGGAAGCATGAGGAGCGCACACCTCCGCCGCCGCTGCTGCCCACACTGTGCAGGGCGAGTGAAGACAAGGGACAATCCTTTCCACAGCAGGTAAGAGCGAACCTCCCGCAGGGGGGTGGTTGCTGTCAGTGGAACTACCCCCGAGCGCCGGATCTCCTGTGCCGGGGGGGGTTGGGAGCTTTGGTGGTTGCTGTCAGTGGAACTAGCCCCGAGCCAGACCTATCCCTGGGGGAGCGGGGGTGGGTGTTTGCTGTCAGTAGAACTAGCCCCGAGCCGTACCTTCCACGCGCGGGTGGGTTCTGTTAGTGGAACGAGCCCAGAGCCGGACTTCCCACGGGGGGGGTGCTGTCAGTGGAACGAGCCCAGAGCCGGACCTATCCCTGGGGGAGCGGGGGTGGGTGGTTGCCATCAATTGACTAGCCCCAAGCCGGACCTTCCACGCGCGGGGGGGGGTGGGTGCTGTTAGTGGAACGAGCTCAGAGCCGGACTTCCCACGGGGGGGGGGTGCTGTCAGTGGAACGAGCCCAGAGCCGGACCACCCACGGGGGGTTGCTGTCAGTAGAACGAGCCCCGGCCAGACCTTCCAGGGGGGTGTAGGGGTGCTGTCAGTGGAGCGAGCTCCAGAGGGGGGTGGTCTATATACACCTATATATACCAATCTGTAATGCTGGACTATATACACCGATCTGTAATGCTGGGCTATATACACCTATCTGTAATGCTGGGCTATATACACCTATCTGTAATTCTGAGCTATCTACCCTATCTGTAATGCTGTGCTATATACCCTGATCTATGAGGCTGAGCTATATACTCTGTCCTGTGATTCTGGGGCTGTATACTCTGTCCTGTGATGCTGAGCTGTATACTCCTGACACTATGGGAGGAAGCAAGTGTAATACAGGGAACAGAGTGGGTGAAGTCTATAAGGGGTGGGGCTTATGAGAAGTGAGAGTGGTCAAAAAGGAAGGGTGCCTGGCGCCCCCCATCCTAAAACGTTACCAGCTGCCACTGCCCAAAAGGTGTGCATATTATTCATTTTGTAGGACTGTTAATGCACCTTCTTTCTCCTCCCCTACAGATGTGCATATCAGCCGTTTTAAAAGCACTAGTAATGCAGGCTGCTCCTCCTCCTGGGCACATAGTATACATTTTTTATTGGACTGCTAATGTGCCTTGAATTTGTGGTCAGTGCTACACCACAGTAGTAGGTACCCAGTTTCCATCTTTTGTAACAGAAGGTCCTGAGCCAGCAACTATGTTTTGTACAGAAGGTCATCCCTGTCCTCTACCTGCACATGGTATGCCATGAGGCAAAAGGAGGCACAGGAGGGGTCCCTTCTGCTGGGAGCAGCGCTGCCCCCCCTGAAAAATGCTGCCCAAGTCAAACATCTTATTTGCCACACCATAAATACAGCCCTGGCTGTACCATGCACTTGTATGAGAAAGTATCCCATTCTCTTTGTCTCTTTGTTGATTACTTCCTTTAAGTGAAATACCTGGTGTTCCTGCTAGTCCCCTTGCTTTCCTATTAAAAACTGACCACACTAAGCAAGAGAACACACTGTGGTCAGTTGTCTAGCTGTGCTGGGAACTCAGCCTGCTCTTCTTCTTCAATGATCAGACTTGTCCTGACACGCCCCCCTGAAGCTCAGTGTACTGCTGCTTCTCCCCCCCCCCCCCCCAGCTTCTATGCAACTGAGAACAGAGGGAATGTGATCATTTATAAAAAAAAAAAATCAGGGCAAAGGTATTTATAATGTTTTTGTTTTTTTATATATCTATACAAAAATATTTTGCCTTTCATTTCTATTTTAAACTGAATGGGTTGTTTTACAAGGTGATTGTTTACAATCACTTTAAAGCTGTATCACTGTACATATATGTAGCCATGCCCCCCGTAGGGGTTGCTGAATGTAGTGAAATGGGAATTATGGGATGCCCAGGAAATTTTAGCACAATTTGCTTCTATATACACTCCAGTCTTCTCTCCAGCACAAACTCTTGCTTAAGACCTCTTACCCTTCACGCCTTTTGCAGGCAGGGACCACGGGCCCCTGTGGTGTAGAAATAATTCAGGTGCTAGCTATCTTCTATTCAGCTACCACTCCCAGATAGCTCTCTTCAGTCCCTGCCAAACAGCCCTGCTGTAAAGACCTCTTTCCACTGCCCTTCCCATAGTCCTCTCTTCTGGTTCTGCACCCATCTTGAACTGCAATCTCCCAGTTCTCTCAGGCGTGCCTCCCCAGTCCTCCTGACTGTGTTCATTCACCAGCCCTCTTGGCTGTGACCAGTTGTCCTCCCTGGAGACTCTTAGAAGTGTTCTCTCCTGCTGTCCTCTCCTCGCTCTCTCATGTGCCTCTCCTTCCAGGATCTCCTCACTCCTTCTGAATGCACCCGAGCCCCGGCCCAGGGTCACCCCCCCCAGATTGGACAGCTCCCTATGGGCCCTGACAGCCTCCACACTCTCTCACTCTAGCTCCTCCGCTTCCTCCCCTCCCCAGCTGGGCTGACCCCAGATATTTAAAGAGGCCTGCCCCCTGCCAATCCCAGTTGGGGATTGGTCAAGGCTCCTTAGAATACCCCAGGCAGCTCCACCTCACCTCTCCTTCTAGGACCTTCTAGAAAGAAGAGAACGAGGGGGGAGGTTGGGACTTTAAATGAGGTGCACATGATGGAACCCAATCACATTCACAGAGGTACAAACATATGTATGTTTATTAGGGACTAGGGTTGTCCCGATACCACTTTTTTAGGACCGAGTACAAGTACCGATACTTTTTTCAAGTACTCGCCGATACCGATTACCGATACTTTTTTTTTTAATGGCACGTGACAGTTTTTTTTTTGCTATTTTTTTGGGGGGGGGGGGTGAACGTTGTATGTGTGTGTGTTTTTTTTTTTTTTTTTTACAATTTTTATTTTTTACAATAACATTTTTTTATTCTTTATTGTTTTTTGTTTTGTTTTTTTAATCAGCCCTTTTGGGGGCTTTGGTGAGATATCAGGGGTCTTAACAGACCTCTGATATCTCCCCCTTGAGACAGAGAAAGAGACAGAGGATAGAGATTCCCCAGTCCCCTTATCTGCAGCCTCAGCTGCACTGAGAATGAATGGAGAGAAGACAGCGGCTTCTCTCCATTCATAAACTGACACATCGTAATCACAGGAGATTACAATGTTTCAGTTATGTGAATGGACAGAGTCAGCTGACTCTGTCCATACACAAAGGAAGGAGGAGGGAGACAGAGGAACTGAGGGGGAGAACGGAGGGGGACAGATAAGGAGAGAGGAACGGAGGGGGACAGATAAGGAGAGAGGAACGGAGGGGGACAGATAAGGAGAGAGGAACGGAGGGGGACAGATAAGGAGAGAGGAACGGAGGGGGACAGATAAGGAGAGAGGAACGGAGGGGGACAGATAAGGAGAGAGGAATGCAGGGGACAGCGGAGAGGCACAGAGGAATGGAGGGGGCACGGAGGAGGATGCAGTGACAGTCAGCTGTGAGCGATCACCGCTGTATGTCACTAAAGCTGGTGAAAGCCGCTGGGGGAGAATCTTGTAACTCCCCCACGCGCCGATCACAGCTGTCTTTTAGGTATTGGGGGAAGCATCGGGAGCATTTGCCCGAGTACAAGTACTTGGGCAAATGCTCGGTATCGGTGCCGATACCGATACTAGTATCGGTATCGGGACAACCCTATTAGGGACCAATGATCTATTTTTTGATGTTTTTTATTCTACCTGATATTGTTCTGGGGGACTGTGATGCATAATTTTACTTACCTGTGCCATGTTTTATATATACACATTGATTGTTTTGTATAATAATACTTTTTATGTCATATGTCTGCAGTGCGATTTTCATGCCATGTTGATCATTGGTCCCTAATAAACATACATATGTTTGTACCTCTGTGAATGTGATTGGGTTCCATCATGTGCACCTCATTTAAAGTCCCAACCTCCCCCCTCGTTCTCATGTTTAAGGATGGGGGCGCGTCCCATTTAATGTCCTAAGTTCGCTTTTCCCCCACTGTCTACATTATATAGGGATGGAGGGGCTCATGATTGTAACCCATCACCTTCTTATGGTGGATACCTACCGGGTCTGGCCGTAATTCAGCATGTCATATATACTATGTCATTGCAACACATGCACATTTTTTGGTATCCCACTTTTTTACAATCTTTGCTCCATGTGGCCAGACTGGGTCTATGTGATGATTCTTGCTGGTGAGTCAGCAGGCGTTCTGTTTCCCGGGAGTTGCGATGCACGCTGGAGTCCACCCCCTCACCTCCCCTCTATTATGGTTGGGGGACTGGGCGGACCTTCCCACCGTGCATCGGCGCCACGCCTCCAGCGCTGTGCGTGTGACATCCTGATTGGGAGTCGCTCTGCGCAGACATTGTGGTATATCAGCTCGGCTGACACGCGGTGAGCTTCTCTGGCATCTGCCGAGATGTCTCTCCATCTCTGTCTTGCCTGCGTGACGCTGAGGGGGAGCTGACATTCTGTGCTGGACCTGCATCTCACTCCCCGCTCACTGGTTACCAGTGATCATGGCGACACTATTCATGCACACCTTGACTTCCTCTACTAGTGTGGTTTTCAATACCTATGCATACTTACCAAGGTAAACACTTGGTGTTTCATTTCACCATCATGTTTTGATTTTTAGTTCACAATACTCCCCTTTTTTCTTTAATTGCATCATCATAGATACCTTTACATATTTTCCCACAGTACAGAAGTCCGTCCCAGTTGCGGGGTCTTGGAATGTGCAGTCCCGTGTTCCTCGTTGGGTCCCCTTCTCAGCTCCTGAGCCGGGCTCCATGGCTGACCCCTGGCTTCACTTGTCGCATAGTCGCATTTTTGGCTACTATGTGAGTAATTTCTTGGCATGGCCCGTTATGCCTAACAATTTCCCTTTTGGTTTTCTTTTTTCCCCCCCTCTCCCCCTCATTTTTTGTTAACTTGGTTAGTTACATGCAACCATATTGTTTTTTATACATCTCTATAGAACTCAGATGCATCTGGCTCCTGAAGAGTGGACCAAAGTCCATGAAATGCGTCCGGCCTACGTTGATGCATCTAATACACATTGATCTATTTTTTTATGTTTTTTATTCTACCCAATATTGTTCTGGGGGACTGTGATGCATAATTTTACTTACCTATGCCATGTTTTATATATACACATTGATTGTTTTGTATATTAATACTTTTTATGTCATATGTCTGCAGTGCGATTTTTCATGCCATGTTGATCATTGGTCCCTAATAAACATACATTCGTTTGTACCTCTGTGAATGTGATTGGGTTCCATCATGTGCACCTCATTTAAAGTCCCAACCTCCCCCCTCGTTCTCATGTTTAAGGATGGGGGCGCGAACCTTTCCTCGCGTCCCATTTAAAGTCCTAAGTTCGCTTTTCCCCCACTGTCTTCTAGAAAGAAGAGGGAGGGAACAGTGATGCTACCTGTGAAACCAAGCCCTGCCCTGAGACACTCCCATCCCAGAATAAAAACAAACAGGCCTAGTCACCAGCTAGGTCTGCCTAAATTTTCCTACTCTCCAGAAAGATCCTCACTCTAGCACCTACCTAACTAGAGGGTGCTATATATATTTAACCTATAGGTCTCACGTTGCTCACAGTCCTGGTAAATAATTCAATGAAAGACTGTAATGTGGGTGACTAATCAGCATAACACAGGTGCAGTGATGGCTGTCAAAATACATCCTGTGTCCAGATGTAGATCCACCATAGATGTACCATATGGTCACATTTCAGCCACTGTGTAAATAATATCCCACAAGTAACACGTTTTCTTTATTATAATGGAATTTTCACTCAATGATATGCTTATTTTGGACTAGATCACCACAGAAAGAAGCTAATCAGATACCAGAAATTACAAGCAGATCTTGGATTAAAACTAAATGAATCAAAATCGTTCTTTGAATATGCTAACATAAAAGCTATACTATTAAAGAGAACCAGTGGAAAATGGACATTTGCTACAGTATATTGTGAATCTCTACACTAAGATTTTTATAACAGTACAGCCTTATCCCTTTCGGCAATTATGCTTTTGTATACAGTGGGGACGGAAAGTATTCAGACCCCCGTAAATTTTTCACTTTGTTATATTGCAGCCATTTGCTAAAATCATGTAAGTTCATTTTTTTCCTCATTAATGTACACACAGCACTCCATATTGACAGAATAACACAGAATTGTTGACATTTTTGCAGATTTATTAAAAAAGAAAAACTGAAATATCACATGGTCCTAAGTATTCAGACCCTTTGCTGTTACACTCATATATTTAACTCGGGTGCTGGCCATTTCTTCTGATCATCCTTGAGATGATTCTACACCTTCATTTGAGTCCAGCTGTGTTTGATTATACTGATTGGACTTGATTAGGAAAGCCACACACCTGTCTATATAAGACCTTACAGCTCACAGTTCATGTCAGAGCAAATGAGAATCATGAGGAACTGCCTGAAGAGCTCGGAGACAGAATTGTGGCAAGGCACAGATCTGGCCAAGGTTACAAAAACATTTCTGCTGCACTTAAGGTTCCTAAGAGCACAATGGCCTCCATAATCCTTAAATGGAAGATGTTTGGGATGACCAGAACCCTTCCTAGAGCTGGCCGTCCGGCCAAACTGAGCTATCGGGGGAGAAGAGCCTTGGTGAGAGAGGTAAAGAAGAACCCAAAGATCACTGTGGCTGAGTTCCAGAGATGCAGTAGGGAGATGGGAGAAAGTTGTAGAAAGTCAACCATCCCTGCAGTCATCCACCAGTCGGAGCTTTATGGCAGAGTGGCCCGACGGAAGCCTCTTCTCAGTGCAAGACACATGAAAGCCCGCATGGAGTTTGCTACAAAACACCTGAAGGACTCCAAGATGGTGAGAAATAAGGTTCTCTGGTCTGATGAGATACAGTCCCAACAGTGAAGCATGGTGGTGGCAGCATCATGCTGTGGGGGTGTTTTTCAGCTGCAGGGACAGGACTACAGGTTGCAATTGAGGGAAAGATGAATGCGGCCAAGTACATGGATATCGTGGATGAAAACCTTCTCCAGAGTGTTCAGGACCTCAGACTGGGCTGAAGGTTTACTTTCCAACAAGACAATGACCCTAAGCACACAGCTAAAACAAGGAAGGAGTGGCTTCACAACAACTCCGTGGCTGTTCTTGAATGGCCCAGCCAGAGCCCTGACCTAAACCCAATTGAGCATCTCTGGAGAGACCTAAAAATGGCTGTCCACTAACGTGCACCATCCAACGTGAGAGAACTGGAGAGGATCTGCAAGGAAGAATGGCAGAGGATCCCCAAATCCAGGTGTGAAAAACTTGTTGCATCTTTCCCAAAAAGACTCATGGCTGTATTAGATCAAAAGGGTGCTTCCTTGAAAAATCCTGAGCAAAGGGTCTGAATACTTAGGACCAAGTGATATTTCAGTTTTTCTTTTTTAATAAATCTGCAAAAATGTCAACAATTCTGTGCTTTTCTGTCAATATGGGGTGCTGTGTGTACATTAATGAGGAAAAAAATGAACTGATTTTAGCAAATGGCTGCAATACAAGAGTGAAAAATTTAAGGGGGCCTGAATACTTTCCATCCCCACTGTATTCTCTCATTGCCGGTGCACACTGTCCAACGCTTTCCCATGTTTTGCGATTTTGTGGCACATTCATTTATATGGGCTGCAAATCTCAGTGGAATGCAGAAAAAATAGAGCAAGCACTACTTTTGAAAAACGTGATGCACCAAATTGCACACCACGTTCTGGTGTGAACCAGCCGTCAAAGAAGAACTGCCATCTCATTGGTGACTGGAAAGTCTTGTCTCCCTTGTTTGCTCATTGCCAATAATAGAAACATATAAAACTGATAAATAATTATTGTGTTATCAAAATTCCACAAAATAATACTAATTTCTTTGCTAATGGGCAAATTATAGTATAGCTAATATTCTAGTACAGTATGTACCTTAAAGTAATTTTTTTTTTTTTTGCCATTTATCAATTTGCCTTCTTCCTATTTTTGTTATATCACAGTGTATGAATAGCCGATTTTTTTTGTTGGCTGTGGATACTGAGTAGGGAAGGATTAAACTTCCTAGCATGTTATTTTTTTTGCCATTTGTGTCCTAATGGGGACATTTCTCATCTTGAAGACACAATCAAAAAGTGAGAAGAAATCTCAACAAAGTGAGGGGAATTCCCATCATAGACATATGTATATAGAACATTTGTCTCAAATGGAAGATATCTTCTCACCTCTTGTTTTAACCACTTCAGCCCCGAAAGGTTTTACTCACTTCCTGACCAGGCCATTTTTTGCAATACGGCACTGCGTCGCTTTAACTGACAATTGTGCGGTCAGGCGACACTGTACCCAAATATTGATGTCCTTATTTTCCTCACAAATGGAGCTTTCTTTAGGTGGTATTTAATCACCTCTGCGGTTTTTCTTTTTTGCCCTATAAACAAAAAAAAGACTGACAACTTTGAAAAAAAAAACAATATTTTTTACTTTTTGCTACAATACATATCCAAAAAAAAAATTCCTAAACCCCTTAAACCACGTGGTTTACACGTATGTGATTTTGCGCACCCAGGCTGCCCTGCCGCAGTAAATGTACGTAGTGCAGTCCGAAAACGGTTAAAGACAACTCCAAAATGTAGGATTTCACCTCACTTTCTGTCTCAGTAACAGTGGTCACCAGGACAAATAGAGGGGTAGTTCCCCAGTAGGGACACAGACAGCAAAACTTGGCAGAGGATCTAACTCTACCCAAAACTAAAAAATGGTTTTGCTGTTATAGATAGATGATAGCTTAGGAGCTCCCTTAGTGCAATTATTGTGCCTATTTCTTAACAACAGCTTTGGTAAGATTTCCGCTGCACTGGGAGTGGATTGTTTTAGTAGGTTGGCATTCATGGACATTCATTGTGAGAAATCATGTAGCACTGCAAAGAAGAAAGCACACTCTGCATGTGTAATGAGCAGATATGACTGGTATATATACATATATATAAATTACAATTTATACATAGAAACAGTTTTTTTAAAACCTTTTGATACAGTGTTTCACATTCGCACCTGTTCCCACAACAGCTTACAATCTAATGTTTCAGCTACAATCACACATGCAATAGAACATTTTCTGTTAACTAATCAAACCAGATGATTTTGGGTTGATGGATTCAGCTGGAGCACCCAAAAACCCATACAAATATGGAAAAAATATGCAAACACCATTTAGATAAGTGTCCTTATTGGGAATTAAATGCAGGCACCACAGTGCTACAAGACAAGAGAGCTAAATACTTAGGTACAATGCTGTCCAGATGCCTATAAGACATTTAAACTTTCACACAGATTATAATAAAGTATTTCTATATTGGTATCCACAATCCCATAAACTCAAAAGCAGTAGGAATGTTCTTCCATATTGGAAATTGATTAGAAAACATTTGACAGCTATGATGGCTAGCTTCATCGACAATATTACAGATGTCTAATCAAATGGAAACCAACACTATCATTAAGAGTTGTATTTATTTCTGGTGGACCATACTATGGATATGTGGCATTACTTTGCATACAAATGACTTACTACTTTAACCACATTGGCATTCATATTAAACATCTTATTAGGTTCACTTCTGAGTAAGAGTTGTAATTTCCAAGAAGCAGTAACTTGGGCAAAGAATGACAGCTATCTGCCAAATAGTTAATTGTAAAACAGCGTCTTCTAGCAAAACACAAGAGCACATCAGGAATTCATTGCCAGTGTAAAAAAACCCCCAAAAAATAGAAAGATGGAAACAAAAGCCTACTGTACAATCTGCTTATTAGTATCAAATTCCTAACCGTAGCAAACATGTCCCTTTTGATGTGGGGTTAGGATGGAGATCTAGTGTCCAAGAAGATTAGTGTAACATAAACCATGTGAATGTTTTGTATAGTGGTTAATATGTTTGTATGCATTTTTTGTCTAACTTCTTTGTGAAGTTTAAAGGGAATTCAGTGTCATTTAAACTTGATAAGTGATTGGGCCAATCAATGCAATTAAATCTAATCCGTATTTGCCGTTATGTTTGCATGAAAAACAGTGAGTATAATTTCCTGTATCTGGAACAAATAAAAAGATGTAACTCCTTTACCTGGTTTGAGACGATATGCTGTAAATCAGTTTAAATATATTGGGCATCAACTGAAGGGGGCATAATTATTTAAATGACAGTTTAATGGGCTTTAAAAATTAGTTATGTGGCTACCATAAATATGCTTTTCTTGGTGTTAAAATCTTGTTTATTGTGCCTACATATACACTATATTACCAAAAGTATTGGGACGCCTGCCTTACATGCACATGAACTTTAATGGCATCCCAGTCTTAGTCCGTAGGGTTCAATATTGAATATGGGAAGGCTGTCCACAAGTTTTAGGAGTGTATATATGGGAACGTTTTACAAGAAAAACAGAAATGTTAGGCGCACACACCTAGTGCCAAGTTACCAAAAATAATTTAATAACAAGAAATTTTAAATAATAAAAGTGGGTACTCTCAAAATGCAACTGACAAAAGGCCATTAACACAGTGCATGGAAATGCAGAGAACATGGGGTACAGCTAACGCGTTTCGGGGGTGCACCCCCTTCCTCAGAGATAGCTAGCTCTGTTATCTTAGGTAATGCACTAGATGTGTGCGCCTTCCATTTATGTTTTTCTTGTAGTTCCTTTCGGATTACCCCTTCAGAGGAAGGCAGCATCCACCCAGTTTTGGATACCATATATACCTTTCACACCACCATTTTATCTGACATCTGCTACTCCACACCTTTGAAGACCTATTAGCGCTGGAAGTGACTGTGTTTTTTGTATCTCTATGGGAGTGTTTGACCATTCTTCCAGAAGCGCATTTGTGAGGTTAGGCACTGATGTGGACAAGTAGGCCTGGCTCGCAGTCACCGCTCTAATTCATCCCAAAAGTGTTCTATTGGGTTGAGGTCAGGACTCGGGTGGGCCAGTCAAGTTCAAAGAGTTCCCTTCACTGGAACTAAGGGGCCAAGCTCAACAATCAAAAAACATCCCCACACCATAATCCCCCCTCCACCAAATGATATGGACCAGTGCACAAAGCAAGGTCCATAAAGGTCCATAAAGACATGAATGAGTGAGTTTAGGGTGGAGGAACTTCACTGGCTGCACAGAGTGAAGGAAAATGGCTGCATGCCGATGCAGCAAAAGTCCTTTTATTGAAATACTCATGAAGGTACATGAAAGTACATGACACACACCACAAGTGCAGCAGCCAATGCAGAGGATGTTGTGTTTCACACAACTACATTGTGCTTACTCAAGCCTGCATAGAGTCTGAGCCTCAACCCGATAGAACACCTTTGGTATGAATTAGAGCAGAGACTGCGAGCCAGACCCTCTCGTCCACATTATTGCCTGACCTCACAAATGCACTTCTGGAAAAATGGTCAAACATTCCCATAGACACACTCCTAAACCTTGTGGCCAGCCTTCCAAGAAGCGTTGAAGCTGTTATAGCTTCAAAGGGTGGGCCAACTCAATATTGAACCCTATGGACTAAGACTGGGATGGTAATAAAGTTCATGTGCGTGTAAAGGCAGGTGGCCCAATACTTTTGGTAATATAGTGTAGGTTAAGAGTTGCACCAAATATGCCTCCAGCATGCTTGTATCTACAACATGGGAAGTCTCACAGTATTTCTCACAGAATGTTCAGTGATACTTAGCACTATCTAATGACCAAATGTGTTATATTTAATTTTTATTCAATGAAAAACATTCAACCAGCACAGGAAGTACCCCAGTAACATTCCTTTTTTGCCCCATTTGTACAGAACAAATGCATGTGCACTTTCACTGGGCAAACTGTTATGCATTTTTATTTTATATATACAGTATCTCACAAAAGTGAGTACCCTCGCATTTTTGTAAATATTTTATTATATCTTTTCATGTGACAACACTGAAGAAATTACACTTTGCTACAATGTAGACATGTGCGATTAGTTTCGTACGAATGGAAAATTCGTGCAAATTTCAGTAAATTGGTACATTAAGGAGGATCCGAAATACGAATTGCTATGCTTCCGAATTTTGTACGAAATTTCGTTTACGAATTTCAAATCCAAATTCCTAATGAATATTCGTAATTGTTACGAAAAGTTAACGAACCTAAAAGTTAAAAACCCAGGAAGTCAGCACAGCACAGGGATGGTGGGAGCCCCTCATAATGATAAATTCATCATAACGAACATTCATAATTGTTATGAAAAGTTAACGAACCTAACAAAAATTCATATTCATACGAAATTTCGGACACGAATTACGAAATACGAATTCATTTTAATAGGAAATGGAATGGAACGAAACAAAACAAATTTATTGACGGCGCACATGTCTACTACAATGTAAAGTAGTGAGTGTACAGCTTGTATGACAGTGTAAATTTGCAGTCCCCTCAAAATAACTCAACACACAGCCATTATTGTCTAAACCGCTGGCAACAAAAGTGAGTACACCCCTAAGTAAAAATATCCAAATTGGGCCCAAAGTGTCAATATTTTTTGTGACCACCATTATTTTCCAGCACTGCCTTAACCCTCTTGGGCATGGAGTTCACCAGAGCTTCACAGGTTGCCACTGGAGTCCTCTTCCACTCCTCCATGACAACATCACAGAGCTGATGGATGTTAGAGATCCTGTGCTCCTCCACCTTCCATTTGAAGATACCCCACAGATGCTCAATAGGGTTTAGGTCTGGAGACATGCTTGGCCAATCCATCACCTTTACCCAGTGGTGGCCCGTCCATAGGGGGCGCCTGGGCGCCGCCCCCCCCCCCCCCCCCACCCCTCCAGGCAGCAAAAAAAAAAAAAAAATTTTTAATACTGGCCCTTTAAGAAAAAAAAAAAAGGAAAAAAAAGGTCCTTAAGTGCACTGTGTTCAGACGCCGGATACAGTGCGACGCCGGACACAGTGCACTTATAGGAAGCGCCACGTCTATGCAATCACGAGATTGCAGACGTGGCGCTGCATTTGCGGGCGTTTAGCCCGCCTTGGGGCGTTTTCTGAAGCGCCGAGTAGCTTCCGCTCAGCCATAGCAATACATACTACAGGCGCCGGGCGGAAGCTACTTGGCACTTCAGATTTGATTGACATCTGCCCTGAGGCAGATGTCACTTCCTGGTTCTCCCTCTCATTGCGCCCGAGAGAGGAAGCAGGAAGAATGCTGCTGCCAGTGTGAGGAGGAGGACACCGCAGGAGACTGAAGGTAAGTACCGCTGTGTGGAGAATCGGGGGGACACCTGCTGAGGGGGGGCTCTGGTGGGGGGCTCTGATGGGGACAACTGCTGTGGGGGGCTCTGATGGGGACAACTGCTGTGGGGGTCTCTGATGGGGACAACTGCTGTGGGGGGCTCTGATGGGGACAACTGCTGTGGGGGGCTCTGATGGGGACAACTACTGTGGGGGGCTCTGATGGGGACAACTGCTGTGGGGGGCTCTGATGGGGACACCTGCTGTGGGGGGACTCTGATGGGGGACACCTGCTGTGGGGGACTCTGATAGGGACAACTGCTGTGGGGGGACTCTGATGGGGACAACTGCTGTGGGGGGACTCTGATGGGGGACACCTGCTGTGGGGGACTCTGATAGGGACAACTGCTGTGGGGGGCTCTGATGGGGACACCTGCTGTGGGGGGACTCTGATGGGGGACACCTGCTGTGCGGGACTCTGATGGGGACAACTGCTGTGGGGGGCTCTGATGGGGACAACTGCTGTGGGGGGCTCTGATGGGGACAACTGCTGTGGGGGGCTCTGATGGGGACAACTGCTGTGGGGGGCTCTGATGGTGGTCACCTGCTGTGGGGGACTCTGATGGGGGACACCTGCTGTGGGGGACTCTGATGGGGACACCTGCTGTGGGGGACTCTGATGGGGACACCTGCTGTGGGGGGACTCTGATGGGGGACACCTGCTGTGGGGGGACTCTGATGGGGACATCCTGCTGTGGGGGACACCTGCTGTGGGGGGCTCTGATAGGGACACATGCTGTGGGGGGACACTGATGGCAACTCTGATGTAAGGGGACAGAGGCTGCATTTTGGGGGGGGCAGAGGCTGCATTTGGGGGGGGGACAGAGGCTGCATTTGATGTGACAGAGGCTGCATTTGATGTGACACAGGCTGCATGTAAGAAGGGACTGCTGGGGACACCTGATGGCATCTGGTGACAGGCGACGTGGCTAGTGACACACTCGGGGCTCCCACTGATTCTGCATTATGATGAGTTGAACGATTTCATTTTATATTACAATGTAATAATAGTAATAATGAGCTTCAATCATCCTGACACCATAACAACCATGGTGCCGGGATGATTGAAGCGCTAACACCAGGTGTTTGGAGTATCTTTATCTGCTGATTGTTAAACTTTGTAGAATACACATTTCTTTTGTTGTGTAGGATCTAGGCCTGCTGTCCCTCTCTCCCTCGCCCTCTCCCTCCATCCCTCGTTCATCTCAGACGCTAACCACACCACCTTAGAGCCACGCCCACTATTTCGCTGAAACCACTCCCATTTCCATCAAGTGGGAGGGGTCAAAAAGGAAGGGCGGGGTCTGGCGCCCCCCCATCCTAAAACTTCACCAGCCGCCACTGCCTTTACCCTCAGCTTATTTAGCAAGGCAGTGGTCATCTTGGAGGTGTTTTTTTGGTTGTTATGTTGGAATACTGCCCTGTGGCTCAGTCTCCGAAGGGAGGGGATCATGCTCTGCTTCAGTATGTCACAGTACATGTTGGCATTCATGGTTCCCTCAATGAACTGTAGCTCCCCAGTGCTGGCAGCACTCATGCAGCCCCAGACCATGACACTCCCACCACCATGCTTGACTGTAGGCAAGACACAATTGTCTTTGCACTGCTCACCTGGTTGCCACCACACATGCTTGACACCATCTGGACCAAATAAGTTTATATTGGTCTCATCAGACCACAGGACATAGTTCCAGTAATCCATGTCCTTAGTCTGCTTGTCTTCAGCAAACTGTTTGCGGGCTTTCTTGTGCATCATCTTTAGAAGAGGCTTCCTTCTGGGATGACAGCCATGCAGACCAATTTGATGCAGTGTGCGGCGTATGCTCTAAACACTGACAGGCTGACCCCTCCACCCCTTCAATCTCTGCAGCAATGCTAGCACCACTCGTACATCTATTTCCCAAAGACAACCTCTGGATATGACACTGAACAAGTGCAACCAACTTCTTTGGTAGACCATGACGAGGCCTGTTCTGAGTGGAACCTATCCGGTTAAACCGCTGTATGGTCTTGGCCACTATGCTGCAGCTCAGTTTCTTCAAGGTCTTGCCAATCTTTTTATAGCATAGGCCATCTTTATGCAGAGCAACAATTCTTTTTTTCAGATCCTCAGAGAGTTCTTTGGCATGAGGTGCAACGTTGAACTTCCAGTGACCAGTAAGAGAGTGGGAGAGTGATAACACCAAATTTAACACACCTGCTCCCCATTTACATCTGAGACCTTGTAACACTAACGAGTCACATGACACCGGGGAGGGAAAATGGCTAATTGGGCCCAATTTGGACATTTTCACTTAGGGGTGTATTCACTTTTGTTGCCAGCGGTTTAGACATTAATGGCTGTGTGTTGAGTTATTTTGAGGGGACAGCTGTACACTCACTACTTTACATTGTAGCAAAGTGTCATTTCTTCAGTGTTGTCACATGCAAAAATATAATAAAAAATTTACAAAAATGTGAGGGTTGTACTCACTTTTGTGAGATACTGTATAAATACAGTCAGGTCCATAAATATTGGGACATCGACACAATTCTAATCTTTTTGGCTCTATACACCACCACAATGGATTTGAAATGAAACGAACAAGATGTGCTTTAACTGTGCTTTTTTCAGCTTTAATTTGAGGGTATTTACATCCAAATCAAGTGAACGGTGTAGGAATTACAACAGTTTGTATATGTGCCTCACACTTTTTAAAGGGACCAAAAGTAATGGGACAGATTAACAAGCATCCATCAAACTTTCACTTTTTAATACTTGGTTGAGAAAATTGAGTACTGTCCATGATACTTTTTTTATTTGCACTAACATACAAATTTTCAGGACAAGCTTTCAGGGTATGTCCCCTTCTTCAAGGCCCAAGCAGTACTGATTCACAAATTTTTAAGCAGAATGTTATAGAAAAAAAAAAAAAAACAAGCACATACAAATCAATGGTAATAAAGATAGCAGCAGAGTTAGTGAGATAAGACAGAGGGAGAGCTATAGAATGGAGGGGGGGAGGGATACTGGTCACAGAGGGGGTCCTAAAACTTTAGCATAATGTGTAAGGAAACCAATATCTAAATTCAGGCCATTATTTTTCGTGTCAAAAAGTATCATTCTTAGTTCAAACGTTTTCCTTTCCTGGATAGTTCTGAAATTCCCTTTAAGAACTAAAACATTGAGGTCTTCTATAGTGTGGTCCGGTTGTGAGAAATGATGTCCCACAGGTGTGCATAAACTGTCTTCATGTTCTTTGATGGTATGTCTGTGCAAATTCATCTTCGCTTGCAACTTCTGTCCTGTTTCACCAACATAAGATCCTTTGCTGCACCTTTTGCATTGGATGAGGTACACAACATTACTGGAGGTACAGTTGTAAGATCCCATGATATTGAAGGTCCCATTTGTGTGTGTAACACTTTTGGATAGGTTGATCTGGTTGCATAGTTTGCAGCATTTTTTATTGCAGGGTTTGCTTCCATTATTTGTGACTTCATAATCAGAGTGAAGTTTCCTCCTGATTAGTTTGTGTCTGAGTTTGGGTGGTTGTCTGAAAGCCAATAATTGGGGGTTGTTGGAATATTCCTTTGAGTTTCATCCTCTGTTTTAATGGGTTGTAAATCTTTGATTATCCTTTTGATCCCTTCAAGTGCTGGGTTGTATGTGGTGACTAGAGGTACTCGGTTATTTGTTTTTTTCTCTGTGTATTGGATGAGATTTTCTCTGCGGGTTTTCAAGGCTGTGTTTATGCTGTTGTTGATGGTTTTGTCTTTGTAACCTTTCTTATGGAAGAAGTCTGCCAGTGTTCTGTGATGTTTATCTCTGTCTTCTGGGTCTGAACAAATTCGGTGGTATCTGATGGCCTGGCTGTCTATGATGGCCCGTTTAGTGTGTTGGGGGTGAAAACTGGAACAATGAAGATAGCTGCATCGGTCAGTCAGTTTTCTGTATATCGACGTGTGAAGCTTGTCATCCCTGATGTATACTGTAGTGTCTAGGAAGTTGACATGTGTGTTCGAATAGTCCATTTTTAGTTTGATAGCTGGGTGAAAAGTGTTGATCAATGAGAAGAATTGGTTTAGATTTTCTTGACCTTCAGTCCATATCATGAAGATATCATCAATATAGCGATAATATCTGTATGGCTTTTGTTGTATGCTGTTCAGGAATTTGTCCTCCAGGTCAGCCATAAATAAGTTTGCATATTGGGGTGCCATTTTGCTTCCCATAGCAGTACCCATACACTGGAGATAGATGTCATTATTGAAAGTGAAGTAGTTGTGTGTAAGAATGAATTTGATGAGCTGTGTCACATCCTCAGCAGTGTATTTGTGGTTTGGTGAGGATGATAAAAATCTATGACATGCCGTCAACCCATCCTTGTGAGGGATGTTACTGTACAGAGATTCTACATCCATAGTGACTAGAAGTGTATTTGGTGGTAATTGTTGTATATTGTTAAGCTTGTTCAGAAAATCAGTGGTGTCTTGCAGGAAACTCGCAGTGTTCATGACTAAAGGTTTTAACATGTTTTCTACAAGGCCTGAGATATGTTCGGTAAGTGTATTCATACCTGTTATAATGGGTCTGCCTGGATTTCCTGGCTTGTGAATCTTGGGCAGCATGTAGAAGTCTCCAATTTCTGGATTATCCGGAATCGCATTGATGAGTTCTGAATGTAGGTGGCTTGGTGTTGTTGCAATGAGACCTTTCAATTGCTTAGTAAAATCCTGGGTCGGATCATAATCCAGTTTTTTGTAGTAAGTAGTATTTGCCAGCTGCCACTGGCCCTCTTGTATATGTTTGTCTGTATCCATCACAATGACTGCTCCCCCTTTATCTGCTGATTTGATGGTTATGGTCTGATTATTGCACAGATCATGTACAGCTCTTCGCTCCAGTGGTGAAAGGTTGTATAATATTTTCTTTTGCTGAGTGGATATCAGGGATGTGACTCGCAGCCTGAAGCTGTCAATATAGGTATCCAGTTTGGGGTTGCGTCCTTGTGGAGGTGTGAAGTTGCTGTTCTTTTTCTTTTTGTCACCTCCTATTGTCCTAGGATTCCTTTCCTTACTGTGAAAATACTCTTTGACCTTTAATCTCCTAAAATAATTCCTCCATATCTGACCATACCTGTAAATTATCCAATTATCCAATAATGGAAGCAAACCCTGCAATAAAAAATGCTGCAAACTATGCAACCAGATCAATCTATCCAAAAGTGTTACACACACAAATGGGACCTTCAATATCATGGGATCTTACAACTGTACCTCCAGTAATGTTGTGTACCTCATCCAATGCAAAAGGTGCAGCAAAGGATCTTATGTTGGTGAAACTGGACAGAAGTTGCAAGCGAGGATGAATTTGCACAGACATACCATCAAAGAGCATAAAGAAGACAGTTTATGCACACCTGTGAGACATCATTTCTCACAACCGGACCACACTATAGAAGACCTCAATGTTTTAGTTCTTAAAGGAAATTTCAGAACTATCCAGGAAAGGAAAACGTTTGAACTAAGAATGATACTTCTTTTGGACACGAAAAATAATGGCCTGAATTTAGATATTGGTTTCCTTACACATTATGCTAAAGTTTTACGACCCCCTCTGTGACCAGTATCCCCCCCTATATTCTATTCTCCCTCTGTCTTATCTCACTAACTCTGCTGCTATCTTTATTGCCATTGATTTGTATGTGTTTGTTTTTCTCTTTTTTTTTTTTTCTCTTTAACATTCTGCTTATGCTTTTGTGAATCAGTACTGCTTGGACCTTGAAGAAGGGGACATACCCCGAAAGCTTGTCCTGAAAAATTGTATGTTAGTGCAAATAAAAAAAGTATCACAGACAGTACTCAATTTTCTCTGTCACAATTGCACTAATACGGCTACAATCAAATCAAGTATAATACTTGGTTGCAAATCCTTTGCAGTCAATTACAGCCTGAAGTCTGGAATGCATAGACATCATCAGACGCTGGGTTTCATCTCTGGTGATGCTCTGCCAGGCCTCTACAAGGCCAGGCCTCTACTGCAACTGTCTTCAATTCCTGCTTGTTCTTGGGGCATTTTCCCTTCAGTTTTGTCTTCAGCAAGTGAAATGCATGCTCAATCGGATTCAGGTCAGGTGATTGACTTGGCCATTGCATAACATTCCACTTCTTTCCCTTAAAAAACTCTTTGGTTGCTTTCGCAGTATGCTTCGGGTCATTGTCCATCTGCACTGTGAAGCGCCATCCAATGAGTTCTGAAGCATTTTGCTGAATATGAACAGATAATATTGCCCGAAACACTTCAGAATTCATCCTGCTGCTTTTGTCACCAGTCACATCATCAATAAATACAAGAGAACCAGTTCCATTGGCAGCCATACATGCCCACGCCATGACACTACCACCACCATGCTTCACTGATGAGGCGGTATGTTTTGGATCATGAGCAGTTCCCTTTGCTTCTCCATACTCTTCTCTTCCCATACCTCTAGTACAAGTTGATCTTGATCTCATCTGTCCATAGGATATGTTGTTCCAGAACTGTGAAGGCTTTTTCAGATGTTGTTTGGCAAACTCTAATCTGGCCTTCCTGTTTTTGAGGCTCACCAATGGTTTACATCTTGTGGTGAACCCTCTGTATTCACTCTGGTGAAGTTTTCTCTTGATTGCTGACTTTGACACTCGTACACCTACCTCCTGGAGAGTGTTCTTGATCTGGCCAACTGTTGTGAAGGGTGTTTTCTTCACCAGGGAAATAATTCTTTGGTCATCCACCACAGTTGTTTTCCGTGGTCTTCCGGTGCATTCTTTCTTTTTAAGGATGTTTCAAACAGTTGATTTGGCCATACCTAATGTTTTTGCTATCTCTCTGATGGGTTTGTTTTGTTTTTTCAGCCTAATAATGGCTTGATTCACTGATAGTGACAGCTCTTTGGATCTCATATTGAGAGCTGACAGCAACAGATTCCAAATGCAAATAGCACACTTGAAATAAACTCTGGACCTTTTATCTGCTCCTTGTAAATGGGATAATGAGGGAATAACACACACCTGACCAAGGAACAGCTTAGCAGCCAATTGTCCCATTACTTTTGCTCCCTTAAAAAGTGTGAGGCACATATACACCCGTTGTAATTCCTACACCGTTCATCTGATTTGGATGTAAATACCCTCAAATTAAAGCTGAAAGTCTGCATTAAAAGCAAATCTTGTTTGTTTAATTTCAAATCCATTGTGGTGGTGTATAGAGCCAAAAATATTAGAATTGTGTCAATGTGTCAATATTTATGGACCTGACTGTATATCCCTTAAAAGAGAATTGCTGCGAGACTTAGCCAGGTGCTGGTTCTGGCATCTGGGTGAATCCCAACCGTATGGTTGGGATCTTTCCCGAGCCTGGACCATCTGAGTGACGTCAGCAGACAGCGAAGTTTAGTCCACTGTTGGCTGAACATGGGTCACAGCAATGCAGAACGAAATACACACCTGTGACCTACAGGAGAAGTACAGCCAAAATAGCTTTGACTATACTTCTCATTTAAAGGAGTTTTATGGTCACAATATTCACTTTTATTTTAAAACATCAGCATTGTAATATAAATAAAAAAAAGGTATACTTGACAATCCAATATAAAATACTTTAAAGTCTCCTTTGATGTTATGAGTGCTGCCTGTCCGCTGGCCATCTTTTTTCACAACTTCCTGGATTCCCAGCATGCTTTGCAGCTTCTTCTGTGGTGTTTACGTAAAATTTTTAAGGACTACATATCCCATGGTCCCTTTCCATCTGCAAGCAGAGATTCCTGTACTGACTTTGCCTCCTGAAACCGCTCTTCTCAACATATTTGTAATTCAGAAGGCAGAGTCTGTGAAATGTGTGACACAGCATTGCCTACTCACAGATCATAGTGAATACGCGTCCCAGAATTCAAGGATGTAAATGTTTGGGGGGTCTTCATAGAGTAAATTTACACACTTCAAGATCTTTCAGATTATTGGGAGTAGGGTAGAAATAATAGAAGTAATAGAAATACAATGTGGAAATTATTAATTGTGACCATTAATTAATACACTTGACTGTTGGTTAAAGCTTTCTGAGAGTTCTTAACAATCACAAAACACTCATTATACAACACACATATTATATTCATTAAATATTAAAAATATACAATTATGACATTGATAAAATTAACCAAAGAATGGGGAGGTTTTGGCGCACCACATGCACACTAATCTTTGTCTCATTATTATTTAGGATGTTGGCAGACCAATTTTTTACCACACCCCACCCCCATCTCTATATTGTTTGATAAAATGAACATATACAATTACTTTTTTTTTAGCAAAAAATACAACTAGAAAAATCCCTTGCAGATACACTTTCCCGTATAAATGAAAGTCTACTTTATTAGGTTATTTTTTGAACATATTTGACTTGTAATTTGTTGTTAAATGTCCCTGACAGAATTCGTTTGACTAAACTTCTAGGTCATTGGCAGAGTTTCATACCCCCCAAAAAAATAAACGGTTCAGAAACTTGTGAAATAGCATGTAAAAACCACCCTCCAAAGAACACAGCGCTGCACTTCCACAGCTTACAGGAGCAAGGGACAGCAATGTGGAAGAGATATGTTGTGTTTAACAGCTGGCTGATATTGCCTTGTGATAATTATTCCTTAATGGTATTTATGGTGGGATTCCGCTGCCAGCTCGTTTGATGAAAGTCCTCCTGGGGAATCTAGCAGAAAATCAACAGTGACTGAAGGAAGCTTTCCAATGTTTTCATTTCTCACTGAAATAGCAAAGCTTGAGGACTATCTAAATAGCTTCCATTTTTCCTGTCTGCAAAAAGGACCCCACTCACACACAGGCTCATTTCAGGAATATACACTAGAAATTCATAAGTTGGGTTATTTCAGAGGATTAGAAAATTGACTGTTATACATTACAGCATTTGCTTATTTTCTCTAGTCAGACAAATTCCACAATATTGGAATAATTGTCATTATTATCATTTTTGGGTTTATATACATGGTAGGGCATAGCTGTTATTTCTTTTGACCTTCTGGAAAATGGTAGATATTTTAAGCAAAAGCTAACATGTTAAACATGGTCAATGAAGTTTATTGACAATTGTAAATGCCATGTTTGTATAGCAAGACAGACATTTTCATAACTCCTTTCACAACTATTTATTTAAAGCCTAAGTTAAGTAAAAGTGAAAAAAAACAGCACAAGGGACATTATGAAATAAAATGTGTTAATTTTTTAAAGAATTTGTTGTACACCTGTGCCTAAAGAGTCCATGGTTGTCCAATATTTCTAACCACCACTACTGTAATTTTCCAGTGCGGGGGGGGTTAATAGAGCCAAGCAACCTGTCAGCTCCCCCATTTATAAAAGCTGTACTATAGTTTCTATGAATGAAACATGATCCATATAAATGGAGGAGGTGGACCTTTCATTCATCCACCTGTCACCCATTCATTGATAATTTTTCTTTTATGGAAGTTATAGTATGGCTTCCATGAATGGAGGAGCTGGGCAGAAAGGGTAGCCATAGTCAGCACTCCTGTAAACGAGCTCCTATAATGGGGAAATTGGCGCTGTTCAAACAAGTGTACAATAAATATTAAATAATATGTGATGGAAAAAATAAAATAAATGAAAATGGATGAATAAATAGTACGAGAAGCATATAATCTGGGTGAAAATGTACCAAATATTATACTTTACTAAGAAAGTGCAAAGTGCTAAAAATATGTGATCTGGAATATATCAATGGAATATAATATACATAGAATTATTAACAATAAAGAATACAAATTTGACTATCAGTGGTATAAAACACCAAATGACATGTTGTAAAAAAAAAAAAATTAATTAATTAATCTAAAACCATAATAAACCACTGTGAAAAGTAACAAACACACCAAAATAGTGAAAAAATACTAGGTGTAAAAAGTGATAATAAAAATTGATGATAAAAATGATAGTAAAAATCCAGTGTCTTGAAACAGATTCAATAAAGTCTAAGAAAAACTGTGATATATCAATCCGATAAGAAAATTCTTGTTGTAGTGATATAGCAAGTGCTCCCCGTCTTCCACTGCACCCCCAATCGTGCTTTCACTCACCAGAGCGCCTAACCCTTGCAGGGGTAATAGGCGTGTAGGTTAGGATCCAGCAATGATGTTCCTTGGGATTCAATGATCCTCAGCACGGGTGCCATTTTCTCCTTTACCAATATGCCAATGACGTCCTCTTAGTAATCCCCAACGATGAGCATCCATATATTATAGGAAAAAAAGGAGCCTCATAATGTAAATCCAAAAAAAACAATGTTTATTGTAAAAAACAGTTAAAAACGGGAGCTGACAATGCTCCACCGGCTGGCTCAAAGCTGATAGCCGCAGCAACAGCGTGGTAGCGGCGTGCGTTCCACAGCCTGCCTACTAGAAACCGGAAATCCAGAGGAAAAAACACACAGACGAGACATATGCGTACCACGTAACCACGCCTAGTCAGCACTCCTGTAAGTAATGTCCCTTGTGCTGATTTTTTGCTCTGACTAAACTTAAGTGCAGTACACACGGGCCGAATGTCGAACAGCATTGGCCGGTTCAATAGAAATCGGCCGACATTCGGCCTATGTGTACTGCAGCTGGTCTGAAGGGGTATGGCCAACCTGTTCCTGGTTAGCACTCTCGTCCAATGGCGCCCCCCTGTCAGAACACAATAGAACAGCAGGGGAGATCACTGTAATAACATCGGATTGTTACTACAGCATCTCCAACCTGAGCTGTATGTTTTATTTTCGTTCAGCCCCTTGGGTCGAAGGAAAAAAACTAGCAGAGTGTACTAGACTTTTTCTTGCTAATCCATAGCAGCTACTCAGACATCATCCTTTGGCAATGTTGAGCAATCAGACTAGTGTGATGATTTTTGATTGGCTGTTTTAAATTCACACACACACTTAAACTTTGCTTATCTTTGAAAATAAAGAAAGTGTATATGTAAAACAGGTGATTCTTCTTCATTTTACTAAATTACATCTGTTGGCCTGTTTATGCTTGAGTTTTTTGAAGCGTTGCACAGGGTATATATACAGTATTTTGTTTCTGTGTGTTAGCATGAAGGATCAAGGCTTTTTACTGTGTTTAAATGCCTAGGTGATTTTCCATGGCAGACAGGTGTGGGTGTAACAGTCCCTCCAAGGGATTACTTGTACTTCTGCTGGCAAGAAAGAAAACTATATGTCTAGCAATTATAGGCTGACATGGTGTTGACCGTATTCAAGCTTTTCTTAGGTTACAGTTGAGCTGGATAGAAGAAATAGTGATGTAATTGGCAGCTCCTCTGGGAAATGCCAAAGATGGTACTCCTAATGTTCTTCTATAAACAGGTCAGTAGCCGATAGATTTATGTGGCCTTCCTTATGGTATTTCAGCTTTTGAACTGACTTGTGCCATCATCTTCTGCCACAAACCTCATCATCTGATTGTAGAGCATGCTGATCAATCAAGTCCTAGAGCAGAGCTGCACAGAGAAACTTAGGCTTTGCAGAGCAAAGTGATGTTTTCCTGTGTTCCCAGTTATGTGATCTGTCAGGTTACATGATCACCGCATACTGGGTATTACTTTAGGATTTGATTCTGTATACTTCCGCCTCTTGCTCTAGGTGCTAGAATTGAGCTCCATTACCCTCCAGTGTCTATGTCCAATCACCTTTCCCCAGGAAACCTTTCTAACAGACTAGGAAGGATGCCACCACTGAATTCTACTTTGGAGCATGCTAGCTGCTTGGCTGTCATGCTGATCCACTGACTTCAATACTTTCTGAGGAACTGCTCCAAAAGAAAGTATGCAGATCAGGAGTTCTGACAGCACTGTGATATTTAATTCTGCACGATTTTTCAATAATAGGTTTTATTTTAAAAAATACCCTGAAATAGTTAGTAGCACACACATAAACACAAGATAATCTCCAAAATTTCTTCTAAGAATAGAAAACGAATCTATGTTACACTAATTAACAAAAATAGCTAAATAGAAAGGCTTTTTTTGTGAAACAGTGTTAACTACTTACTTACTGGGCACTTAAACCCCCCTCCTGCCCAGACCAATTTTCAGCTTTCAGCGCTGTCACACTTTGAATGACAATTACGCGGTCATACAACACTGTACCCAAATTAAATTTTTATCATTTTTCCCGCACAAATAGAGCTTTCTTGTGGTGGTATTTGATCACCTCTGGGTTTTTATTTTTTGTTTAAAAAAAATGAAAAACAAATGAAAATTTTGAAACAAAATACAAAACAGTTTTATATTTTGTTATAAAATTTTGCAAACACGTAATGTTTCTCCTTCATTGATAACAGTAGAAATAAATATATATACCGCGCTACCTGGTAACAAAAAATGTGAAGCAGGAGCTCAAAATAAGTGTGATATACACAAATCAAATAATATTATAAAACGTGAGCAGCGCTAGGAATCGGTGGACAAACATATAAATTGATATATATGTAAACAAACGACCCTAAAGGATTCAAAAATAGCATATGTGAAGCACAATATAAGTCCCAAAAAAAACCAAAAAGGGTGGTAAAATAAGTCCAAACAGTGAAAATTTGAGTAAATGGATAATCAGTCCAGATAGAAGGGAGGAAAAAAGTTCAACCAAAGATGTACGGATAAAAAGTAATTCAATCACATAACACCAGCATGTGAGGGGATCCACCACCATGTGTATTAAACGCTTACCAGATGGCAAGCTTTAGCAAGCATGTACAGCAACCTGATGGTCAAATGCTGGAAACATCACACCACGGCTTTCAATGAAGGACCAGGACTCAAACAAGGCAGCTCAATCCAACCCGACATTCAATAGGCAGGACCCAGAAATACAATTAAACAATGGCTCTCCATAGTGTAAAATTGTTGAGACCAAGATTCAATATATTTGAAGATTAAATTAGCCGGCCGGCTGCAGTACTTTTATATGCTTTTATCTCCTTCATTGATGTATGCTGATGAGGCTGCACTGATGAGCACTGATAGGCTGTACTGATGGGCATCGATAGGCTGCATTGATGGGCACTGATAAGGCGGCACTGATAAGGCATCACTGGTGGGCACTGATGAGGTGGCACTGATGAGGTGGCACTGAGAGATGGCACTGATGGATGGCACTGATGGATGGCACTGATAAGTGGCACTGAAGGGCACTAATAGCTGGCACTGATAGGTGGCAGTGATGGGCACTGATGGGTGGCAGTGATGGGCACTGGTAGGTGACACTGATAGGTAGCACTGCTAGGTGGCACTGATGAGGCATTTATTGGCACCACTGGTGGGCATTGATAGTTGGCACTGCTATACACTTGTGGGCACTGATATGCACTATGTGGGCACTGGCAGGTGGCACTGCCAAGTGGCACTGGTGGGCACAGATGAGGTGGCTGTGCCTCTTCCTCTTTGGGACCGATGTCCCTTACACAAAAGCCGGAGATCGGCTTTTTTTTCTCCTCACGCTTCAAACATGAGGAGAAAAAAAAATCGATTACCGATCTTCTGTTTACATCACATGATCAGCTGTCATTGGCTAACAACTGTTCACATGGTAAGTCTCATTGACTCGGTGATCACAGCACGCACCATGCGCGCCCTGCAGGGGGCGCGGGAGCGTGCAAAGGGGAGAACGTCTATTGACGGCCTCCCTAGTAGGTCCGCACTGTAGCTGTCATTCGGCTATAGCGTGGACGGGAACAGATTAATTGGTGGTAAGCCAGCCTGTAAAGAAACAATTGAAAGGTGATCTCCACTTCCATTAAAAATATATACACCGTGTGAAATTGCTTCACAATCAATTTTGTAGGTTAAAGTTATTAAAGGTTACCTTTCCATTTCAATCACACTGTACTTTTCTACAACTGTTAAAAAAAATTCAATGCAATATAGCAACCTAGCGGTGTCCTGTACACTGCTAACATACAGAACTGTTCCAGAAATATAATTTCCTGTTTGTGAGATTGGCTCACAGGTATTCTCAGGCGTCTGCACCAAGATATAAAAATAATTTTAGGTATCTCCTGCTAAACAAATTTTATTTTTGGTAACATACTCCTTAAGGGTTAACTACTTCTAAAGGGATTTCCTAACTCCTTTTACAGCAGTAATAAACCCAAAACATAAAATGTAATGTATTGCAGCTTAACAATTATTAGATGTGATGGCTGCACCCGTTTACTTTTATTAGGCTTTTTTTCTCTCTGTTTTCACCTGGTGATCTGGCCAGTAATACACCACCAGTATTAGAGTGCCCCGCTCTGGATGAAGGAGAACAGAGGCACCTTTGGCAGCACAGTGGTGTAGTGGTTAGCACTTTCACCTAGCAGCAATAGGGTCGCTGGTTCAAATTCCGACCAGGACACCATCTGCCTGGAGTTTGCATGTTCTCCCTGTGTCTGCGTGGGTTTCCTCCGGGTACTCCGGTTTCCTCCCATACTCCAAAGACATGCTGGTAGTTTAATTAGACCCTCTCTAAAAATTGGCCAAAATATGTGTATGTGTACGTGCCTGTAAGCGCGTCGGGACCCTATGGGGTAAAGGACCGCGCTATACCGCAGATGGACACCGGCGGCAAAAAAAGTGCCCTGAGGCGATTCAGTTCACATAAGTAGCGCTATACAAGTCACTCATTTATTCATTCATTGGACAGCAGCATGGTCAGTCTACAAGTAGGGAAGTTTTAGATGTACTAGCAACTTTAGATACACTAATAAAATTGAAACCAAACTCTTACAGTTACACATAAGTTGTGATATATGACACAGTGACCAAAAGTGTAGTACCACCCCCCTCTGTAGGGCACCGTGGTGTTATGCAGACCTACCAACCTCTCTTAAGACGCATCCAACCATAGGCCCCATGCTCCGCCTCTGCTCCCTGGCTTGTCAAAACCCAATGATATCTTCTAGTCAGATTATACTATACCCATTCTGGGCAACCCCAGTTTCCCCCCAGGTCTAGAAGAAGGCCTATTTTGCGGGCTCCTCGAGGGGGGTTGTTTCCAAGCTGCCCTCTTCCTTGCCTCCAATACTTGCTCTTTGCTCTCATCATTAATAGATCCAACTGGCCATTTTGCTTTGAATTTCTGGAAGGCACTACAGCTACATTATTTTCTTTGTCCTCCCGCACTATTTCCACATCCGCTGACAAAGTTCGAATCCTACAGCATGGATGGACAGTGGCATTCTTCCCTATACCTTTTCCAAGATGTATTCCCTGCTGATCTCCCCCTTGGAAAACGTTACACTGCCTTGCCTAAGTAAATGGAAACTGGATCTTAATAAAACTTTCACACCAGACCAACTTGGGAACATCATTCAATTTGCTCTGAAGTCCTCCATATGTACCCTCGTCCAGGAGAATTACAAGTTGCTCGCCTGATGGTACCATACACCTTTGGTTTTGCATTATTACTTCCCTTATACCTCAGATTGATGCTGGAGATGCCGAGAGGAATGAGGGATGCTATTGCACATCTTTTAGTCTTGTCCAAAATTAGACCATTACTGTAAAGAGGTGCGGAGACTCGTTTAACAATTCATGGATTTCCCGGTCCCAGACAATCCTGCCTTTAACCTCCTCCATTGCTCTCATATTCCTGTTAAGACCTACAAGAAGACCTACAAGAAGTCGTCCTCCATCACTTCCTTAATGCCGCCAAAGCCTTTATCTCTCTATGATGGACCGACCAAAACCCCCCCTTCCATCTCGTTGTGGCTCAACGAGGTGGAGGACGTCAACAAGTTGAAAGATTTAGTCCTTATCACCCAGAACAGGCAGGAGCAATATACAAAAACTAATAGAACATGTTCATTTACTCTGATGAGGGCAAGACCCTTCTGGAAACCTGTTCCGAGGATTGACCTCTTTCTGTCCTTCCTTTCAACATGTGCACCCCAGCATAGCATCCCCCCTCCTATCCCCCTCTCCATGACATTTTCTGTACTCTTCATGTTCTTCTGATTCTCTTATCTCCTTCCCTGAAAATTGGGTATCCATCTGAGCATGTACTGTGGCCAGCAACTAGCAGTATGGTAGTTCAGGGACGTTTCTGATTATTATTATTATTATTATTATAATACAGGATTTATATAGCGCCAACAGTTTACTCAGAGCTTTACAACATTAGGGAGGACAGTACAAGTAAAATACAATTCAATACAGGAGGAATCAGAGGGCCCTGCTCGTTAGAGCTTACAATGATTATCACCTCGACCTCTAGGGGTACTCTCTTTCAAATGACCTATGCGGCTCATGGCCGATATTCAGGATATCCACCTCTCGCTCCTAGGTTTGTTATTTTCATCAGATCTTTTCACATTTGCAGATACTGTCCTTATTGCCATTTGGTATATGACATTTATTTTGTACTTTTGCACTTTGTATTCAATTTACATTTTCTGGATGTCCTATTACTGTATGGTATTTAACTTTTTGTGAGAAATTGCCACTGTTTTGTCCTGCATTGCGTTGTTGGATAATTTATCTGTATAAATAAAGAATTTGAAAAAAAATGCTTTTGGATTTAATACTGCTTTAATTATTTTATTTGATTATTTTTTAATAATCACTTTCCTAATTAGAACACCGAAAGTACACCCAGTGGTTATAATGATCACAGACCCTCTCATTTAGGAATCAGTCTGGAAAACACGTGGGGAAAAAAACATTTTTTTTTTTTCAGAACAGAAAAAGGTAGGGCTCTGGAACAAAGTCTGATAAAATCCTTGCAGGGTACACGAATCACCCAGAGGGGATTGTTATTTCTTTCTTAACAAAAGTGGAGGTACACATTAAATTAAATTCCTGCTAAATGCTACTAGCATTTTCAGAATGAGAAGGCAGCTAACTTTTTTAAAAAGCGTATGCTCTGACCAAGTTAATGTTGACCTCCAGTCCAGCAGCTAAATATACATTTCAATTACATGTATTTCTCCAATGAATACAGAATAAACAGTGCACTCCATACAGCAATCAGACCTATTTAGAGGAGTGCTAATGGTGACATGGCAAATGGTGCCACCAAAGCATAAGTCCCCATCCAAGACATCACCAGCATGCCATGTTCACAATAAGGACTTTAGTTGTCGTGAAAAAGCAATATTTACAGGTTGCTAAGGGCCTCTTCTGCAGAAGTGTCACTACTGTCTTAGCAATATCAAAACATATTTTTTAAATTTGTGAACATGGTATGCGTGTTATACTTTGGGTTGACATCTACTCAGGGACCATTTCACTGCTGAAACAGTCTCTATGTCATTATATACTGTATATGTGATGTGATATATGTATGATATCATATATATATGTAGCGCTGGTAGATTTTTGATCTACCGCTGATAGGTAAATCTAGTGGGTCACTTGTTAGAGGAAGTTACTTTTTCCTCTGTTTCAGCTTGGCTGAGTTGCATGTGGTTCCACACTGTGCCGGTGGGTGTCGTTGTCACCATGGGCCAGTGTTGGAAAAGCAACGTGTTGAAGCGTATGGGTGCTCCTCTCTCCCAGAGATAACTCGGTTGAGGTGGTCCTCCGAGTTGCATTTATGGGACAGACGCCATGTTTAGGGGTTCGTTTTTCAGCCACCTGCTGGCCCTCCTGGCCGACAGGTATGTGTTAAGAGTACCACCTCGTGGCCCTCCATTCCGGAGGCCCACGTCGCTGCGGCGTGTGGGTGGGCCCAAAAGCCTGTCTGGGGCCTACCACAGCAGCAGAGGAATAGTCCTGAGCTGTCTATCCTGAGTGAAGAAGCTGGACAACCGAGAAGATCCCAGGGGAGGACCCGTCATGGAAAGAACATGCAGAGTGCTGGACTGGAGAGGGGCCTGGTGACTCGGTTGGAGGACATATCCCGAAGTAGTCTTACTGCATAGTACTGCCGGGTTGGCTTAAAGGTTCAAGTACTGTGTCTGACATTCATCACAAACCAATACGTCCTGTGGCAGAGGATCGTATGGGTTTTATTCCAAACAACTTTGTGGCAGAGACTTTTGTTCGTGCTGCGTGCTGGCTGCTAGGCAAGTGAGAGATGTCTATCCAGGCGGGCAAAAGATTAAATCCTATAAATGGGAGACTATTCAGCTACAAGTGTTCAATTGCAAAGAATGTTCTGAAGAATACTACGGAAAGGTATTTGAGCTTCCCTGCAGCTTTCCTTCTGCCTCTTTCTTGCTACTTCCTTTATTTGTTCATTAAAGCATTGGAAAATATACTCGAGTGTTCAGTGCTTACATTGCCCAGAGGTAAACTCAACGGAACCCTAGACCCGGTTCCGGTGAAACAGAGGTATCGAGAGTGAAGGTAACAGCCCGCTTTAAACCAGCAGCTCCACTGAGAGTTATTGATATATATATATATATATATATATATATATATATATTTATATATTATGTTATGTAACACATTTTAGGAAAGGCTGAATGATGACTGGAAATGTATATTTTAAGAGATCAGAGCACTGCATTGTGATGCTAATCAAAATAATATATATATAAAAAAAACAATATTGATCTATAAGTTGAATTTAATTTTGTAAAATACTTGGTAAATCTTAGTGAATGTGCTTCTTGGAATAAATAACCAGCTACAGTAATTCAGTGCAATACTGACCTCTGGTGGTAAAAAAGTACATTATCATTGAAAAATATCGCTCTGTATGTGATGCATCATTGTTGCACTCTTGGTAAATATAACAAAGTAAAAAAACATTCTTTGTTTTTTTTAAACATAAAAAGGTAAGTACATAGTAGTTTCTGATCATGACCGCATTGTAAAAAAAATGTTTTTATATTACTGCACCTTGCAGAAGTTTAGATAGTGACTTTATAAAAATGACATTGCTAATGCTCATAGTATGGATATTGTGGGAAAGAGCTAAATCTCTGGCAGATTCTTGTTGCTGTCATTATTTATGTTGGGAAGGATTTCCTTTCCCTGGTGAACATCACTATGACTGTAAGTAAGGGAAAACGTTTAAGCATGGACATACAACAATAAAATCACAACTGTAGCCTAACATATGAGAGTTCAAATCTCTGTCAGCTTTTCATTATATGTGACTTCATTGGGAAGAGTCACCTTACTTGTTGTCCAAGTGATAATGGTCTTTATTTATGCATAGAGATACTCAGTAATTCTTTTTGTAATCCAACTAATATATTGACCTGGAATCTCTCTTTATATCTTCTTCCCACAATCCTCCTGCAAAGAAGAAAGGACAATAAAAGCGTTTAGCACTTTGAGACCCTCAGGCTCTATTGCATTCTCCAGGGCTGCCAATCTAGTGTGTTATCAGGCAATGGGAGATGAGGAGGGAGAAGTTTAGGCAGCGCACAGAAGAGGAGTGTTTTCCTGCCCATGTAGTGTGTTAAAGCCCAACTCTGGGAAACGTTAAAATTATCCAGTGAAGTGAGGCTGTGCCTGCACTGCAAGGGTTAACTGCTCCTTTTGTTTACTTACCTGATCCTCTGCTCCTCCAGCAGGTGGCGCTCCTCCATGCCCCAGTGGTGGACTGCCCCTCAGCATCCTCATGTGCAGGTCTATGGAAATTCACTGGTCTTGATGATGTTAGGACCTTAGACTGCTAGAACATAGGAGATAGACCAGTCTAAAAGCCGTGAGGAGGCTAAGTAAATCTGCTTTTCCGTATCCTCTAGACCTAAACAAGCAATTACCCCTTGCAGCATGGGCACTGCAAGGAATAATTTTATATGTTTGGCTGGAAGTTCACTATAAAGCAACATTATGTATTGTTACGCATTAGGTTCAATACCCTAATAACTACATAAATAAAACACACTGCACTTTATACTTCTCTAGAATCCAGAATCCATAGTTTAACCTCATTAAACTAATACATATATGCGGTGGCAAAAAGGTGGGCTTGAAAACCCACATACCACACATATGCATTGCTGGGTGGAAATGGCTTAAAATGCTTTAATTATTATGAAAATCCATAAATCCAGATGACACGGGATAGAAGTAAGCAGTTGGTTTCATGCTGAAAGAGCACTTTTACAGGAGCACCAACTAAATGCACTTTTAGTACAAAACGGGTTAGGTACATCTCTCTTTGCTGTCTGTGACCTGGATCCATAGATCTGGAGGAGTACACAAGGTTACATAGATTCTGACACATCCTCAAATAAGGCTGGTCATAGAGGGGTCATTTTTTTTGCTGAACCAGCGAGTTGAACAAAAAAATGACCCCATTCCCTTATCCACACAGTTGATGTGGATGGGGGAATCTTCCCTGCTGAGCTATTTTATTTTGACAGTTGGGAGACTTCCCCGCTGTCAAAATACACTGATCAGCCCCACTAAATATAATTGATCTAAAAGAAAAAAAAATCAGACAGATCAACCCTGCCCATACATGGATCAACGTTTGGCCGGTCCCTGCTGAACTGGCTAAATTTGGATCCATGCATTGTCGGCTTTGGTGGTTTAATCTGCGATAACAACATATAATATAGACTTTCAAATCATGGTCATTCGTGACGCATGGCCATTTTGCTAGAATACGAGCATGGTGGTCTACATATTACTGTACCCACCACTGCAGTTTTTTTTTTACGTGTTATGGTTTTTAATTCAGGTTTCTAAATTACCTTTTACTTTTAGCTGCATTGAAATATATGTATATAGTGTTAGGTTTTAATGTTTAAGGTTTGTTTTGTTTGGGGAAGATATATTTTGTTTTAATATAATTTTTTTTTATTTTGGGGTCAGCAACATGAACCTGTGCCTGGCACAGGCAAAGCTGCCCTTTGTTTGCAGCACATCACCGCAGTCTCCTGCAATACAGCTTATTGCACCAAATAACCACATTAAGTGCACCAAAGCACCACATTCTCACACACTTGTGAATGGGGCCAACTGCAATTACCCGTTAGAAACTCAGCAGGGTTTCCTGCAAAGAGCTACAGGCAAGAAACCCCATTCAAAGCGATGAGAGTCTTACAGCGCTTACAGCTATTCAACGCCATTCACATTTGATTGCCGGCTAAGCTGATTATATACTGTGTAGTGATTGTACAGTATTTCTGAATTTTGTCTTTGAAATAATACTCTAATTTTTATTTCATGATTTAAACTGCCTTGCTTCTCTCTCTTACAATCAGTGTTGCCAATCTACCAGAGTGAAATTTACTGACACTACGCCCAAATTTTACTGGCACAGCCACGTTTTTACTGGCATTTCCAAAAGTTACAATATTAGTTTTAACTGCAAATTTCAGTATTTACGTAGGCTACAAACAAGTACAATACACAATTTGCAAGGTGATTTAAGGTAGATATCAAGGCAAAATAACATATTTCTTATTTTATTTATTTGACTTAGAAGGGGCAAGAAATTAGAATGGACAGCAGTAGCAGCCCGTCCATTAGGGGCGCAGGGGCGCCACCCCCCTAATCCATGCGTCCAGCCCCTAATCTACATGTAGGGTGTCGGACGCATGGATTTCAACAGGGGTTTTTTTTTTAGCACATGATCAGAGCACTGCACCTGAAGCTTATCCAGTTTTGTGACAATAGTGAATTAATATTCACTATTGTTTTCCTGATTCTCCTCCCAGCCAATCAGAAAGTGGGTCTTGCGGGTCCCATTCCACACCATGACATCACTTGACATGCTCAGAAACCCCCTCTGGCAGACTTCCCCCCCCCCACCGGCGCCGCCCGAACACACTGTAGCAGGCACTCGGATGTTCTCAGGCTGCTCCGGACTGGAACTACGCAAGCCGAGCATCACAGCCATATTTTTTGCTGGCAACCTTTTCCTGTCACTGGCACTTTCTGGCAGGAGAAAAGTGCTTGTTTTTTTTTTTTACTTGCTGCCAGAAAAAATACAGACGGTTGGCAACACTGCTTACAATGCAGTCTAATAATGCTGCTTACATAGTGTGCATTAGCATCTTAAAGTGGAAATAAACCTTTGAATGTCCTTTTGGGAGAAAATGCTATGTAGCTTAAGGAAATTAGGGTTAGAGAGAGGAAGGGATTCTTACGTTAATGCTGCTGATTTATTTCTTGCAGCCTCTTTACAGCCTCTCCAGTGCATGCACTGTCTACATATGACCAGAAACAAGAAGATTTCCTCACTCTTCTGTATTTGTGCTAATCAGATACTTGCACTGAGTGCTGAAACAAGCCTTTCAGTAACCCGGGTCAGTACATATGGTGGGTCCACATTCGGTGTGTACAGACACTAGCTGATTTCTAACAAATACATACCTAAAGTCTACATTTTGAATATGTTGGAAATAGTTAAGAATAAAGACATGGGAGGAAACTTGTGGAATGTGGGGCTGTGATTTTGACATTTTACTAAACATTTTAGACAATACAGTGTGGTACTGCAAAAAAAAAATTCACAAACTATACTATTACTTCTTAAGCTGTAATGAATCTGACTGGGGTGCTGCTGCTGTATTTAATTCAGGAAATATTGTAACAGTAAAAAAAATTACACATGCACCATTTGTGATAACAAAATATGACGACATGGCTCATGAGAATCCTACTGTTCCGTAACACAGTGTACAGCTTAAAAGCATCTCCCAAGTGTGTAATTGAAAGGGTTGGTGTTTTCTTATGTCACCCTTGAAGTTGCATAAAAAAGAGAACCCTATTTTTTTATTGGTAAATGCCCTTTAACAATCTCTGTTCTATTAGCCATGCAGTTTTCAAACTCTATGATGGGTTTAACAAAGCCCTGTAAACCAAACCCAGGAACCCATCCCTATTTATAAACTGCATGTGCAAGAAAAGGGCTAAAACGATATTTCGATAGTATCATTATAGACAATGTTTCTTCAGGTTATTTCTGTTCTTCATAGGCAACATGTGGAATTCGTACCATGCTAAGTGTTAGAACAGTATCTCTATAATCTCAGTATAGAACAAAGTGTTTAAATGATATCGCTACAGTCTCAGTGTAGATAATACTGCTCCAGGTCAGTCCAAACTTTACAGTGAGGGGCATTCTCACTTTTGTGAGATACTGTATATGTACAGTATCTCACAAAAGTGAGTACACCCCTCATATTTTTGTAAATGTTTTATTATACCTTTTCATGTGACAACACTGAAGAAATGACACTTTGCTACAATGTAAAGTAGTGAGTGTACAGCTTGTATAACAGTGAAAATTTGCTGTCCCCTCAAAATAACTCAACACACAGCCATTAATGTCTGAACCATTGGCAACAAAAGTGAGTACAGCCCTAACTGAAAATGTCCAAATTGGGCCCAATTAGCTATTTTCCCTCCCCGATGCCATGTTACTCATTAGTGTTACAAGGTCTCAGGTGTGAATGGGGAGCAGGTGTGTTCAATTTGGTGTTATCGCTCTCACTCTCTCATACTGGTCACTGGAAGTTCAACATGGCACCTCATGGCAAAGAACTCTCTGAGGGTCTGAAAAAAAGAATTGTTGCTCTAAATAAAGATGGCCTAGGCTATAAAAAAGATTACCAAGACCCTGAAGCTGAGCTGCAGCATGGTGGCCAAGACCATACAGTGGTTTAACAGGACAGTTTCCACTCAGAACAGGCCTAGCCATGGTCGACCAAAGAAGTTGAGTGCATGTGCTCAGCATCATATCCAGAGGTTATCTTTGGGAAATAGACGTATGAGTGCTGCCAGCATTGCTGCAGAGATTGAAGGGGTGGGGGGTCAGACTGTCAGTGCTCAGACTCAGGCACACTGCATAAAATTAGTCTGCATGGTTGTCGTCCCAGAAGGAAGCCTCTTCTAAAGATGATGCACAAGAAAACCTGCAAACAGTTTGCTGAAGACAAGCAGACTAAGGACATGGAACCATGTCTTGTGGTCTGATGAGACCAAGATAAGCTTATTTAGTTCAGATGGTGTAAAGCATGTGTGGTGGCAACCAGGTGAGGAGTACAAAGACAAGTGTGTCTTGCCTACAGTCAAGCATGGTGGTGGGAGCTTATTTAGTTCAGATGGTGTAAAGCATGTGTGGTGGCAACCAGGTGAGGAGTACAAAGACAAGTGTGTCTTGCCTACAGTCAAGCATGGTGGTGGGAGTGTCATGGTCTGGGGCTGCATGAGTGCTGCCGGCACTGGGGAGCTACAGTTCATTGAGGGAACCATGAATGCCAACATGTACTGTGACATACTGAAGCAGAGCATGATCACCTTCCTTCGGAGACTGGGCCCACAGCAGTATTCCAACATGATAATGACCCCAAACGTACCTCCAAGATGACCACTGCCTTGCTAAAATAGCTGAGGGTAAAAGTGATGGACTGGCCAAGCATGTCTCCAGAACTAAACCCTATTGAGCATGTGTGGGGCATCCTCAAATGGAAGGTGGAGGAGTGCAAGGTCTCTAACATCCACCAGCTTTGTGATGTCGTCATGGAGGAGTGGAAGAGGACTCCTGTGGCAACCTGTGAAGCTCTGGTAAACTCCATGCCCAAGAGGGTTAAGGCAGTGCTGGAAAATAATGGTGGCCACACAAAATTGACAATTTAGGCCCAATTTGGACATTTTCACTTACGGGTGTACTCACTTTTGTTGCCCGCGGTTTAGACATTAATGGCTGTGTGTTGAGTTATTTTGAGGTGGCAGCAAATTTACAGTGTTATAGCAGCTGTACACTCACTACTTTACATTGTAGCAAAGTGTCATTTCTTCAGTGTTGTCACATGAAAAGATATAATAAAATATTTACAAAAATGTGAGGGGTGTACTCACTTTTGTGAGATACTGTATATGGGAGCAGCAATATTTGCTAATGAGATACCAGGGTTGATTTACAAAACTGGAGAGTGCAAAATCTGGTGCAACTCTGCATAGAAACCAATCAGCTTTCAGGTTTTTTTCATCACAGCTTAATTGAACAAGCTGAAGTTAGAAGCTGAAGTTGGTTACCATGCAGCGCTGCACCAGAATTTGTACTCTCCAGTTTTAGTAAATCAAACCCACTAAGGCTCTGCCTCCTGCTTTTCGGTGCTACACTATGGTTGTGTTTTAATGCTCCTGCTCAAAATTCATATCTACGAGTCACATAACTGACGAAAGATCATTTGTTTTGGCGAGAACCTTTCTAAATATCCGTTGAGCGGTTATGCTGAGTGACTGAAATAGCTAATCTATGTATTTAGTGGCTAGTCTCATTTACATAATAATAAAAATAGCAAACATCTAAAAATTTAAAAGTCACTCCCAACTTTAATTTAAAGTGAACAAAGTTTTGCAAAATATGTGCTTACTGAAAATACTGTATAGTTTCACTTTAACCCTGAAGTTTCACTGTTGGGTAGATTAGTTCTTTAACCACTTGAGCCCCGGACCATTATGCTGCCTAAGGACCAGAGGTCTTTTTCCAATTTGGCACTGCGTCGCTTTAACTGCTAATTGCGCGGTCATGCAATGCTGTACCCAAACGAAATTTGCGTCCTTTTCTTCCCACAAATAGAGCTTTCTTTTGATGGTATTTGATCACCTCTGCGGTTTTTATTTTTTGCGCTATAAACGGAAAAAGACCGAAAATTTTGAAAAAAATGATATTTTCTACTTTTTGTTATAAAAAAAATCCAATAAACTAAATTTTAGTCATACATTTAGGCCAAAATGTATTCGGCCACATGTCTTTGGTAAAAAAAATGTCAATAAGTGTATATTTATTGGTTTGCGCAAAAGTTATAGCGTCTACAAACTAGGGTACATTTTCTGTAATTTACACAGCTTTTAGTTTATGACTGCCTATGTCATTTCTTGAGGTGCTAAAATGGCAGGGCAGTACAAAACCCCCCCAAATGACCCCATTTTGGAAAGTAGACACCCCAAGGAAATTGCTGAGAGGCATGTTGAACCCATTGAATATTTATTTTTTTTGTCCCAAGTGATTGAAAAATGACAAAAAAATAAAAAAATAAATATTTACAAAAAGTTGTCACTAAATGATATATTGCTCACACAGGCCATGGGCCTATGTGGAATTGCACCCCAAAATACATTCAGCTGCTTCTCCTGAGTATGGGGATACCACATGTGTGGGACTTTTTGGGAGCCTAGCCGCGTACGGGGCCCCGAAAACCAATCACCGCCTTCAGGATTTCTAAGGGTGTAAATTTTTGATTTCACTCTTCACTGGCTATCACAGTTTCGGAGGCCATGGAATGCCCAGGGGGCACAAAACCCACCAAAATGACCCCATTTTGGAAAGTAGACACCCCAAGCTATTTGCTGAGAGGCATATTGAGTCCATGGAATATTTTATATTTTGACACAAGTTGCGGGAAAGTGACACTTTTTTTTTTTTTTTTTTTCATAAAGTTGTCACTAAATGATATATTGCTCACACAGGCCATGGGCATATGTGGAATTGCACCCCAAAATACATTTAGCTGCTTCTCCTGAGTATGGGGATACCACATGTGTGGGACTTTTTGGGAGCCTAGCCGCGTACGGGACCCCGAAAACCAATCACTGCCTTCAGGATTTCTAAGGGTGAAAATTTTTGATTTCACTCTTTACTGCCTATCACAGTTTCGGAGGCCATGGAATGCCCAGGTGGCACAAAACCCCCCCAAATGACCCCATTTTGGAAAGCAGACACCCCAAGCTATTTGCTGAGAGGCATGGTGAGTAATTTGCAGCTCTCATTTGTTTTTGAAAATGAAGAAAGACAAGAAAAAACATTTTTTTTTTCTTTTTTCAATTTTCAAAACTTTGTGACAAAAAGTGAGGTCTGCAAAATACTCACTATACCTCTCAGCAAATAGCTTGGGGTGTCTACTTTCCAAAATGGGGTCATTTGGGGGGGGGGTTTGTGCCACCTGGGCATTCCATGGCCTCCGAAACTGTGATAGGCAGTGAAGAGTGAAATCAAAAATTCACGCCCTTAGAAAGCCTGAAGGCGGTGCTTGGTTTTCGGGGTTCCGTACGCGGCCAGGCTCCCAAAAAGTCTCACATGTGGTATCCCCATACTCAGGAGAAGCAGCAGAATGTATTTTGGGGTGTAATTTCACATATTTCCATGGCATGTTTGAGCAATATATCATTTAGTGACAACTTTGTGCAAAAAAAAAAAAAAAAAATTTGTCTCTTTCCCGCAACTTGCGTTGCAATATAAAATATTCCATGGACTCGACATGCCTCTCAGCAAATAGCTTGGGGTGTCTACTTTCCAAAATGGGGTCATTTGGGGGGGTTTTGAACTGTCCTGGCATTTTATGCACAACATTTAGAAGCTTATGTCACACATCACCCACTCTTCTAACCACTTGAAGACAAAGCCCTTTCTGACACTTATTGTTTACATGAAAAAGTTATTTTTTTTTGCAAAAAAATTACTTTGAACCCCCAAACATTATATATTTTTTTAAAGCAAATGCCCTACAGATTAAAATGGTGGGTGTTTCATTTTTTTTTTTCACACAGTAATTGCGCAGCGATTTTTCAAACGCATTTTTTTGGGAAAAAACACACTTTTTTAAATTTTAATGCACTAAAACACACTATATTGCCCAAATGTTTGATGAAATAAAAAAGATGATCTTAGGCCGAGTACATGGATACCAAACATGACATGCTTTAAAATTGCGCACAAACGTGCAGTGGCAACAAAATGAATACATGTTTAAAAGCCTTCAAAAGCCTTTACAGGTTACCACTTTAGATTTACAGAGGAGGTCTACTGGAAAAATTACTGCCCTCGATCTGGCCTTCGCGGTGATACCTCACATGCATGGTGCAATTGCTGTTTACGTTTGACGACAGACCGCCGCTTGCGTTCGCCTTAGCGCGAGAGCAGGGGGCGACAGGGGTGTTTTTTTTTTTTTTTTTTTTTTTTTTTTCTTTATTATTTTTTTGCTTTTTTAATCTTACTTTTAAACTGTTCCTTTCATATTTTTTTTTTTTTTATCATTTTTATTGTTATCTCGGGGAATGTAAATATCCCCTATGATAGCAATAGGTAGTGACAGGTACTCTTTTTTGAAAAAATTGGGGTCTATTAGACCCTAGATTTCTCCTCTGCCCTCAAAGCATCTGACCACACCAAGATCGGTGTGATAAAATGCTTCCCCAATTTCCCAATGGCGCTATTTACATCTGGCGAAATCTAAGTCATGAAATGCTCGTAGCTTCCGGTTTCTTAGGCCATAGAGATGTTTGGAGCCACTCTGGTCTCTGATCAGCTCTATGGTCAGCTGGCTGAATCACCGGCTGCATTCTCAGGTTCCCTGTTGAGACAGGAGAGCCAGAGAAAAACACGGAAGACGGTGGGGGGGGGCATTCCCTCCCACGGCTTGTAAAAGCAGTCTAGAGGCTAATTAGCTGCTAGGATTGCTTTTACATGAAAGCCGACCGCTGGCTGAAAAGAATGATACCAAGATGATACCTAAACCTGCAAGCATCATTCTGGTATAACCACTCAAAGTCGTGAATGGCGTACCTGAAGACAAAAAAATGGTTAACAATGGTTAACAATAAAGCACAGTAAACAGTAAAATATAAATAATTACATACCTGAAAAACAAACATGATAAAATATAATAACAATAACAATAAAACATTGCAGAATAGAATACAGTAAAAAAGAGCAGAACAATAGAGAGCGAGAATAGAGAGAGAGAACAATAAAACGACAACTATTTTTTTTTATTTCATATATTTATTTTTTTTTACACTTTTTTTGTAACTAACTTTTATAACTGTAACCGGTTCCAGGTTCGGGTCTCTCAAAATGCGATGGCATCTTGGGAGACCCTGTGAAAGTGTGCCTAGTCTGTGCAATGCTGTACCCTACGCTAATACTCAACTAGTGTATGGTAGCGTTCAAAACATTCACCAATGCAAAGACCAGGATTGTCAGGACAGGAGGGACAATAATAGCGGGTGTCACGCCTATATCCGCGCTTGCTGCAGACACAACATCTTTTTTGGGGGGGTTCGTTGGGTAGGGGTACTCGGGAGGACATAAAGAAAATGCCTCTCATGCAGCCGACTGCATTTGGTTGGGGATGTGAATGGGGGAAGTACGGGCACTGCAGAAGCGGTGGGTTCCCAATTAGGATTGGCGAATGCAGCAGGAAGGGCACTATGGGCATGACGGGCCTGTGTTTGTCTTTTTGGTGGCAGCGGGACACTACTTGTGCTTGCCACCTCACCAGCTTGAACTGCACTTATGGGACTCGCCACGTCACCAAGTGTTACTGCAGTGCTGGTTTGACTACGACCGGGGTGTACTAGGCCGCTGGCGCTTGCCAGTTCACCAAAACGCTACCAAAAAATCTGTTGGCGATCGCAGGGATCAGGCCTGACTTTGCGAACGCTGCAGTTATGCGTTTTAGTCTTTTGTAAGTGACAGTGATCGATCGATACTGCACTTGGGTGGGCTGGGCTGGGCCGGGCGGAGGGGCAAAACGCAGGTGCTAGCAGGTATCTGGGCTGATCCCGCTAACACTGCGTGTTTGGGAACCCTAAACTGCTGGGGATGCTAGTATAGATCTGATCGGATCAGATATTGATCCGTTCAGATACTATACCACTAAGGGTGGTGTACAGTGCGTGCGTGGGTGTTAGCGGTACTGGCGCTAACCTGACGCTGCCTGGGGCTGGTGCTTGCCAGTTCACCAAAATACTACCAAAAAAACTGTTAGCGATCGCAGGGATCAGGCCTGACTCTGCGAACGCTGCAGTTATGCGTTTAGTGTTTTGTAAGTGTCAGTGATCGATCGATACTGCACTTGGGTGGGCTGGGCCGGGCGGAGGGGCAAAACGCAGGTGCTAGCAGGTATCTGGGCTGATTCCGCTAACACTGCGTTTTTGGGAACCCTAAACTGCTGGGGACACTAGTATAGATCTGATCGGATCAGATATTGATCCGTTCAGATACTATACCACTAAGGGAGGCGTATGCTGCGTGCGTGGGTGTTAGCGGTACTGGCGCTAACCTGACGCTGCCTGGGGCTGGTGCTTGCCAGTTCACCAAAATACTACCAAAAAAACTGTTAGCGATCGCAGGGATCAGGCCTGACTCTGCGAACGCTGCAGTTATGCGTTTAGTCTTTTGTAAGTGACAGTGATCGATCGATACTGCACTTGGGTGGGCCGGGCGGAGGGGCAAAACGCAGGTGCTAGCAGGTATCTGGGCTGATCCTGCTAACACTGCGTTTTTGGGAACCCTATACTGCTGGGGACGCTAGTATAGATCTGATTGGATCAGATATTGATGCGTTCAGATACTATACCACTAAGGGAGGTGTATGCTGCGTGCGTGGGTGTTAGCGGTACTGGCGCTAATCTGACGCTGCCTGGGGCGACGCATATCACCGCCGGGCGATCGGGGGGCTAAACCTTTATTCGGTTAAAGGGCGGGTGCCCTGACACTATAAAAAATAAACAAACTAACCAGCGTCAACCGTAACGGTTATACGGTGATCAGTGGTGAAAGGGTTAACTAGGGGGCAATCAAGGGGTTAAAACATTTATTCGGTAGTATATGGGGGTCCCTGACGCTATAAAACGCTGACGGCGAACCTAAATATTTATGTCCCTAACTACCATCACCAGCGACACTAATACAGCGATCAGAAAAATGATCGCTTAGCAACACTGGTGACAGGGGGTGATCAAGGGGTTAAAACTTTATTAGGGGGGGTTAGGGGGGTACCCTAGACCTAAAGGGGGGTAACAGTAACTGTCCCAACACTGTAACTGTCACAAACTGACACTATGCAGTAATCAGAAAAAAAAAACTGCTGGTGTCAGTTTGTGACAGGGGGGGGGGTGATTGGGGGGGGTCGGGGGGCGATCGGGGGGGGGATCGGGGTGTTTTGTGTGCCTGGCATGTTCTACTGTGTGTGTGTGTGTTGGTGCACTCACATTGATGTCTTCTCTCCTCGGGCCAGAACGGAAATTACCGAGCCGAGGAGAGATGACATCATTTCCTTTGCTGCTGTTTAGCATACAGCAGCAAAGGAATGATTCGATTGGCCGGCGGCGATCGCGAGGGGGGGGCCACGAACGGATGGTCTCCCCCTCACCACCGATCGCCGCTGGACAAAAGACGACCGCCTCGGGCACCGGGGGGGGGGGGTCCGATCGGACTCCCCACCCGCGGAAGGCAAATCACGTACCATGTACGTGATTTTGCCTGTCCGTGCCACTTTGCCGACGTACATCGGCGTGAGGCGGTCGTCAAGTGGTTAATGTCAAACAAATATGCCCTTTAATCTAACCATAAAAGAAAATGAACACACTTTCATGTGTAGTATGAGTTAAAGTAAGGTGTTAAATGTTAATGTCTTTACATAATTGATTGTTGTGTATACAATCACTGTATAAAACAACAGAGGATCAAACATACATTAAATACTTAAGTCTCTCCTATATCTATAGGTGGTTTGCCTTCAGTATTTGCAGCATTACATTTAAAAACATAAATGTATAAATAGTTCTTAAAACTAAGTAATGTTTACATTTTGATCATGTCTTTTAAACAATTATTTTGAAAGAAACTGTTGAATCAAATTCAATATTATAACACAATTTTAGAATTGCATTAATTGAATTTATTCTTTTTTCTATATGGATTCTCTTTTACGTTGTTACACAAAACCCAGTGGTGTATTTAGGTTTTGTGCTGCCCTAGGCCTGACTAAACTCATGCACCCCCCTAATTTAAATACGACCCACCCCTTGCTGCCGAGGCCACACCACTTCCTGTTTAAGACCCACCCTATCATCTGTAAACCACACCCCTTCCTCTTTAGGCTCATTTGGCACCTTTCAGGGGGGAGGGGGGAACAGGTACCTGTTTTTGACAGGTACCCTTCCCCACTCCCTGGAGACTGCAACTAAATGTGGACTGTTTAAAGGGTTTGCATTGATTTTAGCATGCATGGAGCACTTTGCACATGCCAGTTGTGGCTGGTGCTCAACATTTTTGGGGGGGTGCAAACAAACTAAGAAATTCAGAAAAAAAGACATCAATTGCAGCCTCACTGTGCCCCATCAAATGCAGCCACTGTTCCATCAAACGCAGCCACTATTCCCACCAAACGCAGCCACTGTGCCCACCAAACGCAACCACTGTGCCCATCAATTGCAGCCACTGTGCCCACCAAACGCAGACACTGTGCCCCATCAAACGCAGACACTGTGCCCCATCAAACGCAGCCACTGTGCCCACCAAACGCAGCCACTGTGCCCAAACGCAGCCACTGTGCCCATCAATTGCAGCCACTGTGCCCATCAAACGCAGCCACTGTGCCCACCAAACGCAGCCACTGTGCCCACCAAACGCAGCAACTGTGCCCACCAAACGCAGCCACTGTGCCCATCAATTGCAGCCACTGTGCCCATCAAACGCAGCCACTGTGCCCACCAAACGCAGCCACTGTGCCCACCAAACGCAGCCACTGTGCCCCATCAAACGCAGCCACTGTGCCCACTAAACGCAGCCACTGTGCCCACCAAATGCAGCCACTGTGCCCATCATTTGCAGCCACTGTGCCATCAAATGCAACCATTGTTGCCCACCAAACGCAGCCACTGTGCCCCATCAAATGCAGCCACTGTGCCCACTAAATGCAGCCACTGTGCCCACTAAATGCAGCCACTGTGCCCACCAAATGCAGCCACTGTGCCCACCAAATGCAGCCACTGTGCCCATCATTTGCAGCCACTGTGCCATCAAATGCAACCATTGTGCCCCATCAAACGCAGCCACTGTGCCCACCAAACGCAGCCACTGTGCCCCATCAATTGCAGGCACTGTGCCCTCAAATGCTGTCACTGTGCCCATCAATTGCAGTCACTGTGCCCATCATTTGCAGCCACTGTGCCTTTAAATGCAGCCATTGTGCCCAATCAAACGCTGTCACTGTGCCCATCAATTGTAGCCACTGTGCCATCAAATGCCAACACTGTTCCCATAACACTGATATCATTTATTCAATAACTTTACCTGCTGTCCTGCGAGGTTCCCTTGTGCCTCTCTCTCTGTTTCTCTCTTCCTGACGTCACTGCCAGACCCTGCCCCAGTGCCGAGGAGAAGGGTCAAACAGTGTGGAGGAGGGTAGGCGGAGCATAAGGCTCCACCTCCGCCAGTCATCGGCCGCTTATGGGGGCGTGAGTCACACGCCGCCCCCCGCATGAGAGAAAGTCCCCCCACCCGTCTTCCTGATTCCCGGCTCCCGCGCCCGCCCCCATGCAGCCCACGGCAGCCGCCTTGCTGTGTATGGCCGTGCTTGTCAGAGGGTGGAGGGGCGTGAGCTCTGCTAAGCATGCCCATACACACGCCCTCCACCCTCTGCCAAGCACGCCCATACACAACAGCGCCAAGATTCCAAGATTATAACTGACTAATATATGTATATATATATATATTATATATATATATATATATATATATATATATATATATATATATATATATATATATATATATATATATATATATACTGGTCAATACTTACTGACCAAATTTCAGTTGCTACATTAAAGTAATATAATAACAGTATGCTTCCTGTGTATTTTTTATATTGTATATTTTAGTTTCTGTTTATTTGATACTATCAACAGATTATTACACCTCAATTAAATCATGCATATTTAGCTCATAAGATTTTGTGCATGTGTTACTAACATGAAAGGACAACTTGACACCTGACAGTTACCTTGGCATTCTTTGATGTTGAGGTCAATGACATGAAAGGTAATATGTAAATATGGAACCTTTTTATCCAACCATATAAAAAATGAGGGAAACCTAAGGACCTCACTTCAGTCTTGCAGATCTTCTGAGGAACAACTCCCGAGACATTACAAATCAAGAAAAGGTGTAGAAGATCTCAGAAGAAATGACCATCCTCTACCTCACAACCATCTCCGTGGTACAGGGACTGCCAGCTTTTATGCAAGGAAACCAAAGAAGAATTTCTCTTCAACAATCTAATCATGAATTAAGAAATTCAAGTAGTCTTAATGGACAACCAAACTCTCAAAATATGAAGTACTCACCTTTCATGATGCAGCTCTATTGGACCCTTATTATGGGGAACGACACAGGTCTGTCCAGCCTCGAACATTCGATTCTTCAAGATTCATACACAGTCCTAAGTCTTACTGCCAAAAGTAAGTAAGAATCGGTTACCAATATACTGTGATTTGTCATATAACATGCCACTTTATGTATTACCTAAATGTAATATTAGTTTTACTCTTGGACTAGATTATTTTCTACATAAATGGCATAGAACAGTTTCAATGCCTGCTTTTTGTGTCAGGCATTTAAATTAAGAGCAATTTAATTTCTTATAGCTGATTATTTAACAATAATAGAACTAATTTAAAAAGTGTTTTTGTAGTTTCTCAGTCTTCCCTAAAACACCACTCAAATGCCTCATCCATGAGAAATTTACCTTTGCAGTTTCACATGCATTTCCTACTACCTAAAGATTTATTTTAATGGTAATATATATTTTTAAATGATACTGTTTTGCATTTTGTATAACAATATATCAATATATATATACACAGTGCTTTGCGAAAGTATTCGGTCCCCTTGAACTTTTCAACCTTTTGCCACATTTCAGGCTTCAAACATAAAGATATAAAATTTTTATTTTTTGTGAAGAATCACCAACAAGTGGGACACAATTGTGAAGTGGAACGAAATCTATTGGATTGCTGAAACTTTTTTAACTAATAAAAAAATGAAAAGTGGGGCGTGCAAAATTATTCGGCCCCCTTGCGTTAATACTTTGTAGAGCCACCTTTTGCTGCGATTACAGCTGCAAGTCACTTGGGATATGTCTCTATCAGTTTTGCACATCGAGAGACTGAAATTCTTGCCCATTCTTCCTTGCAAAACAGCTCGAGCTCAGTGAGGTTGGATGGAGAGCGTTTGTGAACAGCAGTTTTCAGCTCTTTCCACAGATTCTCGATTGGATTCAGGTCTGGACTTTGACTTGGCCATTCTAACACCTGGATACGTTTATTTGTGAACCATTCCTTTGTAGATTTTGCTGTATGTTTGGGATCATTGTCTTGTTGGAAGATAAATCTCCGTCCCAGTTTCAGGTCTTTTGCAGACTCCAACAGGTTTTCATCCAGAATGGTCCTGTATTTGGCTGCATCCATCTTCCCCTCAATTTTAACCATCTTCCCTGTCCTTGCTGAAGAAAAGCAGGCCCAAACCATGATGCTGCCACCACCATGTTTGATAGTGGGGATGGTGTGTTGAGGGTGATGAGCTGTGTTGCTTTTACGCCAAACATATCGTTTTGCATTGTGGCCAAAAAGTTCCATTTTGGTTTCATCGGACCAGAGCACCTTCTTCCACATGTTTTGTGTGTCTCCCAGGTAGCTTGTGGCAAACTTTAGACGAGACTTTTTCTGGATATCTTTGAGAAATGGCTTTCTTCTTGCCACTCTTCCATAAAGGCCAGATTTGTGCAGTGTACGACTGATTGTTGTCCTATGGACAGACTCTCCCACCTCAGCTGTAGTTCTCTGCAGTTCATCCAGAGTGATCATGGGCCTCTTGGCTGCATCTCTGATCAGTCTTCTCCTTGTCTGAGCTGAAAGTTTAGAGGGACAGCCAGGTCTTGGTAGATTTGCAGTGGTCTGATACTCCTTCCATTTCAAAATGATCACTTGCACAGTGCTCCTTGGGATGTTTAAAGCTTGGGAAATCTTTTTGTATCCAAATCCGGCTTTAAACTTCTCCACAACAGTATTACGGACCTGCCTGGTGTGTTCCTTGGTCTTCATGATGCTCTCTGCGCTTTCAACAGAACCCTGAGACTATCACAAAGCAGGTGCATTTATACAGAGACTTGATTACACACAGGTGGATTCTATTTATCACCATCAGTCATTTAGGACAACATTGGATCATTCAGAGATCCTCGCTGAACTTCTGGAGTGAGTTTGCTGCACTGAAAGTAAAGGGGCCGAATAATTTTGCACGCACCACTTTTCAGTTTAATTGCTAAAAAAGTTTAAAATATCCAATAGATTTCGTTCCACTTCACAATTGTGTCCCACTTGTTGGTGATTCTTCACAAAAAATTAAAATTTTATATCTTTATGTTTGAAGCCTCAAATGTGGCAAAAGGTTGAAAAGTTCAAGGGGGCCGAATACTTTTGCAAGGCAATATATATATATTTTTTATTTTTTTTTCACGTTTTATGTTTATATATTGTAATAACTATGTTTGTCTATTTATAATTAGAATGATATTTACGTTGTGTATTTTGTTGTTTTATTTAACCATGATGTACCAAGATGGACAATCATCGATCACTCTACTTTGACATATCCTCTCTCTCAAGCAGTAATGAGATTCGAATGGCAGAGTTAAGGATTCAATTTTCTTCTTCAGAGAAAACAGAAGATATGATACTGCATATCTACCACAGCAAATAAAGTTTCTCAAGTCCTTTCACGTTGATTCCTCTGTAGCAATAGGTGGCTCCTGGAAGGTCTTCAACCTCACCAAAATTTTGAATACTTCTCTGCACCTTCATCAAAGTTCAGATTATGTAGATTTCATGGGTGATGGAGGCCCATCTCAGCGGGATCATGAGAACAGTTGCAGACATATCTACTGACAGGGTCGTATTGATAGTGTTCACCAAGGACAACCCTTCTGCTAACGTTAATGGATATCCCAACCTCATCCAAACAGTGGAGTCTTCTAAACACGTGATGATACCAGAAGTAATAAGCGAACAAGGTATCAAAAAGCACAGGAAGAACAGAAATGCAAAACACAGCATTATATTGAACAACTCTCTATCCCGAACCATGGATAATTTAAATGGAAAACTCTTGTGCAGAAGGGTTGATATGATGGCGGACTTTGAGAAGTTCGGGTGGGGGGGATCTGGTTATCTATCCAAAGAAATGGAATGCCCACAGATGTGAAGGAGCCTGTCCCATTCCCTTGAGTGAGACCTTCAAACCAACCAACCATGCCTACATTATGGTAAGTGTCATTTTTTTTCCTTGTCAAAAGAAGTTTATTGAGTATACAATATTATAAAGATACATAAAGTAAGTTTACAAGGATCTATAAAGTAAGCTCATTGTTTTACAGTAGGGTTTATATAGGTAAATATCATGAAATTTCAAATATTAAACATTGGGTTCACGTAAACCTAAATTAAAGATATATATCATTTCCTTAGTTACTTTTGTAGGTATTTAAATGATTTATACCTACTATACATATTGTTTACAAGTAGAGTGTATATAGGTCAAATAAATTCTGATAATGAGCTTTAATCGTAAGGTGGAGAAAAGGAAAGAGAAAGAAGAAAAAGGGTTTAAAAGGTAGAGGTATGGTCCACAAGGTTGTCCCACTCGTCAGTTTATTATTCTTTTTAGTTCTCTTTGAAGCCTTAGAATGGGTGTCTCTGTAAGTCATTTAATCTGTTACCATGGCAACAGGACAGAGTCATTGAAGTTTGACAGGAACTGTTGTTTTATCCAAGGGTGCCAAAGTTTTTCAAATTTTGGAATTTGATTTTGATCGATGGCTACCATCTTAGCATGGGGCATTGTATTATTCATTCTGTGAATTGTTTCTGCTAGTACCAATGTAGGAGATTTCCATGCCTTGGCCACTGTTTGTTTTGCAGCCGTTATTAGTTGGATCATAAGTTTGAATTGAGAGAGTGTTAACCATTCCGGTTTTAGATTAAGTAAGGTTAAATATGGATCTGGTTGTATTATTTTTTTAAATATTTTAGATGCAATCACGAAGACTTCCTTCCAGAAGGTTTGGATTACTGGGCACGTCCACCATATGTGTAAATATGTGCCTATTTCTGGGCATCCTCGAAAACAAAGAGCTGAGGTATTAGGTGAATATTTTGCCACTCTAGCGGGTACAAGGTACCAATGAGTTAGGACTTTATAATTTGTCTCCAGTGCTAAGATGTTGGGTGAAGATGACTTAGATGTGAGCCATATGTTAGACCAGTCCGTGTCTTCTAAAGTTCGTCCCAGGTCCTCCTCCCACCTCTGAACGTAAGAGGGTCTATTAAGATTTGCTACTCCATATAATTGATTATAAAGTGATGAAATTGTACCTTTAGCAAATGGATCTTTTGTACAGATTGATTCAAAAATGGATAATTGGGATAATGGTGTATCCCCCTTTAGGAATGGTGTATAGAAATTTTTGATTTGGAGATATCTAAATATCTCACGGTTTGGTAGATCATATTTTTCTCTAAGCGATGGGAATGAAAGGAATGATTTAGATGCTATGAAGTCATTTAGTGTCTGAATGCCTGATGTTGTCCAAGCTTTAAAAGAATTTGGGTAGATCCATGCCGGATAAAAGGCCGGATTTCTAAAAGAAAGGAGAGGATTGTGTGGAGATTGTAACTGATATTTGGTTTTTAGTTTATCCCAGAGAGATAAGAAGTGTTTAGTTATGGGATTATGAATTTTAAAGCGGTCTTTAGGATCAAGCCATAATAAATTTGATATTAATAGAGGGTCATTTTCTGAAGCCTCTATAAATACCCATAATGGGATTTCCTGTTTTGCATGGTATTTGGACAGACTGGCCAAATGTGCTGCTCTGTAGTAGTTAGTAAAATTAGGGTATCCCAGGCCTCCTTTATTTTTGGGAAGATGTAGTGTGTGTATAGGTATACGTGGTTTAGAAGAGCCCCATATAAACGAAGTTGCTCTTTTTTGTACTATTCTCAAAAAATAGGAAGGAATTGGAATAGGGAGGACTCTGAATAGATAAAGCAATTTGGGTAGAATAGTCATTTTGATTGCATTAATCTTCCCTATCCAGGATAAAAGGAAGTTGCGACCATTGTTTTATTAGATTTGTGATCTGTCTTAATACAGGAGGATAATTGGTTGAGAATAAGTCAGAATGAGATGCTGTTAAATGAATTCCAAGATATGGGATTGATTTTTCTGCCCATGTGAATGGGAGTGCAGCCCTAGCCGGGATCAATTCCATGTTTGTGAGCGAAATATTAAGCACTAGGCATTTCTTAGGATTAATCATAAGGCCAGATAGGGCTGCAAATCCATCAAGAGCTGGTATTAAGTTAGGACCAGAGACCTGTGGTGATGATAGAAAAAGTAATATATCGTCTGCAAATATACATAATTTGTGTGTAATACCTCCTACTTCAATGCCAGTTATAGTTTGGTTTGTTCTGATGTATTGGGCCATGGGTTTGAGTATAAGGGCAAATAATAAGGGAGATAATGGGCAACCCTGTCGGGTACCTCTTTCGATATTAAAGGCTTCAGATTTGTATCCAGCATATTTTATATATGCTTTGGGTTTATTATATAATGCTTTGATCCATGTTAAAAAGTGGGGTCCAAAACCCCATTTTTGTAATGAATATTGCATATATTGCCAGGATACTGTGTCAAATGCCCTCTTAATATCGAGAGATAGAAAACATAAAGGGATTTTCCGTTTTTTAGCAATATGTGCCAATAACACTGCCCTGCGTATATTATCGCCTGCCTGTCTATTTGGCATGAAGCCTACTTGATCTCTATGTATTAATTTTCCTATAATGCTATTGAGGCGTTTTGTTATTATTTTTGCTAATAATTTAATATCGAGGTTTAACAGAGAAATAGGCCGATAATTCACACAGGAAGTATCATCAGAAAGGGGTTTTGGGATCATACAAACAATTGCCATTAGTGTTTCTTGCCGAAAAGAATGTCCATCTAGAAGTTTGTTAAAAGTTTCAGTGAGAATGGGAGAGAGTATTTCTGAGAATGTTTTATAGTATAAAGCCGAGTAGCCGTCTGGGCCTGGTCTTTTGTTAAGTTTTAGGTCTTTTATGGCGTTAGCAACTTCATCTATAGTTATAGGCTCATCCAAACTGCTTTTTTGATTCTGGGATAACTCAGGTAAGGTTATTTTTGAGAAGAAGGATTCAGCCTCTGTAGGATTAAATTCATTGTTTTTCTTGTATAAAGTTGCGAGATGTGAGTGAAATTTATGGACTATTTTAACTGGATTACAAGTGTAAACATTTTTTGATAATTTCAAACGTATTGGTTTGAAAGATTTGTTAGTTGAATTTAATGCCCGAGCCAAATATGTACCTGGTTTGTTTGTATTCATGTAGAAATTGTGTTTGGAGCGTTTGAGGGATTTATCAACTGACTCAGTGAGAAATAGATCGTATTCCAATCTAGATTTTTCCAGATGAGATTTTGTACTCTGAGATGGATTATCTTGAAATGATATGTAGGCTGCAGTAAAATTGAGTTCTAGTTTTTTTGCTAGATTTTTGCGTTCCCGTTTAAATAGTGCCATTTGTCTTTGTATTGTACCACGCAAGACAGGCTTATGAGCTTCCCACAGTGTTATTGGGGAGATGTCTGTTGTATTATTAATTGATATGTATTCCTTTAAAGCTTGTTCAATGGCCATCTGATGTAGTGGGTGTTTGAGCATTATGTCCGGTAAGTACCACGTTGGGTCATGCGCTTTTGGTATGGCTGAGGCTATAGTAGTGTATACTGCATTATGGTCAGACCACGGAATCGGAATTATATCTGATGCAATAATTTCTGGTATCATTCCTATTGTTAGAAAAATATGATCTATTCTGGTGAAGGTTTGATGAGGGTGCGAGAAATAAGTGAATTTCTTTTTCATTGGGTTACTTTCTCTCCAATCTAGAGGTAATCTAGAGGTTATTTTGGATGGTGTAAAAGGTGATTTATCTAGAAATGGGAGGAGGACCTGGTTCGAATCCCCACACATTATCACTGTTCCTATTTTGTGTGTATTAATCACTTGTAATATATGTGAGAGGAATGGTGTAGGTTGTTTGTTAGGAGCGTAGTAGGAAATCACCGTGATTGCTGTATCCATTATATAACCCATTATATAACCCATGAGTATCAGGTATCTACCTTCTGGGTCTTTAATTTCTGATGATAAGGTGAATGGTGTGGATCGGTGAAATGCAATTAGAGTTCCCCTTTGCTTGGTACAGGCAGAAGCCGTGTAAATTTGTTGATAAAAAGGAGAAATATATTTTGGAGTAGAATCTTTGGTGAAGTGTGTTTCTTGGAGGCATACTATGTGAGCCTTCTTGTTATGAAAAGTACGGAAGGCTTTGGTCCTTTTTTGAGGGACATTTATTCCCTGAACATTCAGGGAAAGTGTATTCAGTGGTGCCATGTCAACAGATCAAATAGTTTTGACTTACTTTTTGTTATGCAGAGCTGACTGCGCAGATCAACCTGTGTGGACTGAAGAGATGAATAGATAGAAAAGAAACCAGTGAATTCTGGAGTAAAGAGTAAACAAAAAACATATGAGATTAGTTGATACATTGTATAAATTATTTTTTGCAAGTAATCACAATTTACCCGTGAAAGAGAATAAATATCTCTCTCAGGGGAATAAGTGCCTTCGTCACACTCCCACATAATATGGTTGGGAGAATGAGGAGGGCTAATGGGGGTACACGGATCTTCCGCTTACAGGAGAGAAGTGCTATGTCAAAAGACATCAAAATGATGTTTCATTAATTGGAGTGCAGAATATAGTTTTTGTTGAAATTATTTATTCCAGGGTGGTTGTATATGGTTAGTCTTGCCCTAGGCTAAATAATTCAGTTAGAAAGGTACTGTTAATAACTTTGGTATTGATGAAGATAGTTTGAATTATTTTGGGATTTTAACCCTTTTAGAGTAAACAATTACATATTTTATTCATATGTAACTGTTTAGATATGTTAACTCATAAAATTGAGGTTGTATTGCTTCAGATTAGAATAAACAAAAACATAATTCTAGGAACTAGTTAGGAAAAGAAAGAAAAAGCTTCCATTACTTCTGGATTATTGAACATATTTGTCCTAAAAAGTAATAAATCTATTGTTATTACCTGATAATATATAACTGAACAAGAATTTCCTTATTTCACTTATATATTCTAAGGCTATATGAATCAGAAGTAATAAGAAATATAACTGGAATGTAACATGATCCCACACAGTGTGTGACTATCAGAATGCAGTTACATTCAGTTATAAATACAGGTTTTTTATAGAGAACCATCTCTTAGTATAATAAATGAGGAGATATCAGGAATTAGGATGTCAGTCCATTGAATCTTCTTGGTCCATGGATGATGTGGCATAACGGCCTCTTTTGTGAGAATGATGATTCCCATTTTGTTCTGAAATTTTCTGGGTGCTGCCTGAAGGTGAAGATGATGTCATTCTTCTGCGTGTGGGAGAGTTGCTGCTTGTGGGTTCTGTCAGATTTAATTTTAAAAGGGTTTGTTGTAGTTCATCTGCTGATCTGCTTCTGTAAATTGTACCTTGGTAGTTAAATCTGACTGAAAAGGGGAAGCCCCATTGATACATAATGTTGTGGCGTTGCAGTTCCATTAGTTGGGGTTTCATGGATCGTCTTTTAGTAATAGTAAGTTGGGATAGGTCAGCAAAAATTTGATAATTGTGTCCTTGAAAATTAAGTTCCTTTTTTTCTCTTGCAGCAATTAGTATTTGTTCTTTCGTTCTGTAATAATGAAATTTTGTGATTATATCACGTGGGGGTCCATCTTTCTTTTTGGCTGTGAGGGCTCTGTGTACTCTGTCCAGTTCTAAACGTTCAATAGGGATATCTGGCTTTAGTTCTTGTAATAGAGCAGTAATAGTAGATTGCAGGTCTGTCACAGTTTCAGGTATTCCCCTTATGCGCAAGTTTGAACGTCTGGCTCTATTTTCGTAATCTTCGAGCTTAGTTTGAAGTATTAAATTCTCTTCTTTTAATTGTTCCAATTCTGTTATATTTTCTTGGGTTGTAATTTCAATTTCATCCATTTTTATTTCTAAGGCTGCGGTGCGGTTTCCCAGCTCTCTTATTTCTTTGGTTAGGCTTTTTGTTATTTGGTCTGAGGTTTGTTTTAAAGCCTTATGAAGCATCTTTTCAAATTGTAATAATATTACTGGGGATGCTGAGGAGGCTTGTGGAGAAGTTTGTGAGAGGATTTGTTCTGTATCTGACTCAAATGGAGAGTCTTGCTGTGACATTTTCTGTCTGTGAGAGCGCCCTGATGCTGTATCTTGTGAGGTGACTGGAGCTGCTTCAGCTGCAGTGAGTGCCTGTGAGCTCTTTGTGAGGTGATTTTTATTTCTGCCACGGTTTCCTCCCAGTACCATATTTCCTGCCCAAACTTTCACAGTTTGTTCCCTGGGGTAAAAAGGTTCAAATGGATACCTTTTGAGCCTGCAGGCTCCGCTTTGTCCTTCTCTTCTCTCCTCAGCGGTGCAGAGCTCTAACAATGCATGTCTGCTCCGTTAGGCTCCGCCCATCTCCCCCGTGTCATTTTTTTTTTTCACTGATAAATTTCTTTACCTTTTCCAAGTATTTCTAAATATTGGGTGCCTTTCAGTATTTCCTAATAATGGGTGTCATTAGACAGACAGCAGTGCAGGAGTAAATGATTGATTGGCGACTGAAGAAAATAAGTTATAATGCAAGTAACTGTTTGGAACCTTAGAGGAATGTCAGCTAGCTTACCGCCTTAGGGCAGGCATGTCAAACTCAAAAACGTGGAGTCCAAATTTGGATATACCCTATAAAGGGCAGGATTTAATGGAATTTCTGTTACAGCTTATGTTTAGGGATCGGCATGCCAATTAAAAAGCCTTATTTTTAATAGTTTAAAACAGATTTTTGTAGGTTGCAAAAATGTAATTCACCTGACTGTAAAATAATGCTATGTTCAATTTAAATTCTCACATTGGTTAAGGACCCCAAGAAAGAAGTAGATGGGATGCATCCAGCCCAACCAGTTTTAGGTCTACTTTAGGAGAAAGTTAGATACATCAATTGTTACTGTGCTAAATTTGTGGGTTGTTTAATGTGTGTGTGTTTCATCCTTTTTTGATAGACACATCGAGGTGATGTTTTTCTCAACCCCGGGACAACATGTAGTGATTCTGGAGGCAGCATTGCTGGGCTCCTTTGCTGAGCTCAGTAAGCTGACATACAGAGGTCCGACCACTAACTCTGCTATTACTATCCCAATGAAAAAGACATTATGGATTTGAGCCCAGGCTAGAGCTCAGTATCAATCTGCCAACGTCTTTTCCCCCCACACTCCACTGTGGGGACAACCCAAACATCCTTGAACTTACGTTCAATATTAGACTTTTCTTTTTGGTCTAGATGGGGTATTAAGGTGTCATGACACCTTATGCCTCAGGGCATCCTACCCTTGTTCGATAAACTTAAACGTATTTACCACCTACCGAACGCTGTTTTTTCGTTTCCTACAACTGAGACATGCTACTGCAGCCCATTTCCCTAGACCAATTACTCTTCAGGTGGATCCTCTAGAGCAGCGGTTCTAAACTCCTGTCCTCAGGACCCACTAACAGGTCAGGTTTGCAAGATAACTGAAATACATCACAAGTGATATCATTTGTTGCTCAGTGATTGCAGTATTCTAGTCTGCATCTCATCAAGGTAATACTTAAAATCTGGCCTGTTAGTGGGTCCTGAGGACCGAAGTTTAGAACCACTGCTCTAGAGAGTATGCTTCTTTGTGAGGATTTTCCCAACCCACTACCTTCTCTGTACTCACATTTGTCCACAATGTCTAATCCTCGCATACTGAAATTATGGGAGAGGTGGCATGCTAACTTTCCTTCGCTTTCTAAAGATGAATGAGAGAACTGCCTGCTAGAATTTGCCTCCCCTCTTATATCCCTAAGGGATCGGTTTCTACAGCTGAAATTTGTCCACAGAGTACACTATACCACACAATGGCTTGCCACTATATACCCTAATAGATCAGATACTTGTCTTTGTTGTGACCTCAAGACTGGTTCTTACCTCCATGTTTTCTGGATATGCTCTAAAACTCACACCTATTGGCAAAGCGTGGTGGATACCATTAATGCCCTATGTATCCTGGTTTTACCCATGGATCCTCTTATTTTGTTACTTCCTAACCTTTTCAAAAAGGGAGTTCAACCAAAGTAACCTGGGGATGATTTCAGAAAAAACAAGCACAGTGTTCGCAAATGACATCTGAAAACAATGCAGATTATTCTGAATTTGAAAAATCAAGTCAAGTGTTTTTATTTGTCCTATATAGTTACCCCCTAAATGTAAAACCAAAATATTAGGCACAGGCCAAAATTGGAACAACATGCTCAGATCAAAAAATAAATCTTGCCAACACATTCCCCTCCTTCCATGCCAGCAAATATTCACCAAGGAGGGGGTTAAAATTCAAGCTTTCAGTACAAATTCTTTGTAAAGCTCTCCTTTTAGTGCAGAATATGAAAAGGTGTCCCACAATCCATATGGACAAGAACTGACCTGAAATTAAAATAAATAGGATGAATGTATAATTTATATGCATCAGACTTCCATCTCCCAATCCTCTTCATACTGCTGACATCTAAACCCAATCCGGCAGCTTCTGTGGCTGCTCCCACACGGTATGAATGTGAAGATAGATTCTTATTGTCCAAGTCCAAACTGGTCAAGCATTTATGAAAACGGCATTGAACTGGAATTTAGGTAAAAGGGGAGAAATCAAGATAAATGAACAATGAAGTGTTAAGATGAGGTCTAGATATTAAAAAATAATTAAACTAACAGGACAAATAGGGGAACCGGAAAAAGAATTCAAATGCAACCAAAATTCCTATAGCGGATTGGTCAGTTTTTGACTTGGGAATAAAAATCCTAGGCTTAGAACCTTCTATGGAAACACAAGTAAATAAAATGCCCGATTTGGATTTTTTATTGGGGGGTGGTACTACTTCAGGAATCCTTAATGCTCCAAAGAAGAGCAAAGAAAAAAACCCAAACAAAATAAGTTTGCCTCATAAGAGGAAAAACAAGCTAAACCAGTGGGCTTACAAAGCTGAATAAGAATAGATGGTTTAATAGTCTGCTATCTGGGTAAAATTAATCCTTCTTGTAGCTTTTTATTGCCTGCCTTACTGAAAGAAGGTGTTACAGTATCTCACAAAAGTGAGTACACCCCTCACATTTTTGTCAATATTTTATTATATCTTTTCATGTGACAACACTGAAGAAATGACACTTTGCTACAATGTAAAGTAGTGAGTGTACAGCTTGTATAACAGTGTAAATTTGCTGTCCCCTCAAAATAACCCAACACACAGCCATTAATGTCTGAACCGTTGGCAACAAAAGTGAGTACACCCCTAACTGAAAATGTCCAAATTGGGCCCAATTAGCTATTTTCCCTCCCCGGTGCCATGTGACTCGTTAGTGTTACAAGGTCTCAGGTGTGAATGGGGAGCAGGTGTGTTCAATCTTATGTTATCGCTCTCACTCTCTCATACTGGTCACTGGAAGTTCAACATGGCACCTCATGGCAAAGAACTCTGAGAATCTGAAAAAAAGAATTGTTGCTCTACATAAAGATGGCCTGGGCTATAAGAAGTTTGCCAAGACCCTGAAACTGAGCTGCAGCACGGTGGCCAAGACCACAGAGCTGTTTAACAGGACAGGTTCCACTCAGAAGAGGCCTCGCCATGGTCGACCAAAGAAGTTGAGTGCACGTGCTCAGCGTCATATCCAGAGGTTGTCCTTGGGAAATAGACGTATGACTGCTGCCAGCATTGCTGCAGAGGTTTAAGGGGTCAACCTGTCAGTCCTCAGACCATACGCCACACACTGCATTAAATTGGTCTGCATGGCTGTCGTCCCAGAAGGAAGCCTCTTCTAAAGATGATTATACAAGCTGTACACTCACTACTTTACATTGTAGCAAAGTGTCATTTCTTTAGTGTTGTCACATGAAAAGATAGAATAAAATATTTACAAAAATGTGAGGGGTGTGCTCACTTTTGTGAGATACTGTACATGGAAGACGATGCAATTTTAAGAAAAAAAGAAATACCAGCTATTTATTAATATGAGCCCAGGACAGAGATTGTGACATTAAACCATCTAGAAAAGTAAAAATTAGTTGTTCAGAAAATGCTAATGGAGCGTTGTCAAATTAGTTTAGGAAAGAGAGCCACAGCAACCACACTGCTGAATAAGCTGCTAGTGTAGAGGGAGTGATGGATGCCTTAATGCCTGCGCAAATCATTTCTAAATTAGTTCCCATAGGTGTGAAGGACATTGGATTCCTTTCTCGTCCTCAGCTGGAAAAAGTGGCCTGAATTTGTTCATCTGCAAATGAGAAAGAGAATTAGTAATAAAATCAGTCTGCTTACCTGCTAAATAACGAGCCGTAACCCATATATTAAGACTTAAACATTTTAAAACAAGACGTCTTATTAAAACAATGACCAGATGACAAGCAGACAATAGTGAAAAGGACCTCTTTGTTATCCATACTAAAAAGAATCTCTTTGTTCCTAAAAAATCACCCAGAATTCCAGTGCTACCAAAATAGGAAATAATTCTAAAAGAACCAGGTTCTTTAAATAGACTTTAATGTGCCAAAAATGGTGCCACAATGCAGCGCACCAAAGGGTTTCCCAGATGTATGAAAAAACCCACTGATCCTGCCGCATCTGTAAACAGAAATCATCGTCAGATGCAGTACAAATTCCTCCTGAAAAAATAGACCCTCCTAAATTCTTCCAAAAATTGAGCCCACGCTAAAAGATCCTCACAGAACTCTAGTGATTCTAATATGAGCAGCGGGCGATTTCAAACCAGAAATAGTCAAATAAAAAAAGTCTAGAGAATATCTGACCTACGGGTAAAACTCTACAAGCAAATGCTAGAAAACCAAGGAGTCTTTACATATCCTTTAAAATAACTTTCTTATGTCTGATAACAATAGCTATAATGGATTTTACGTTTTCAGTTAGTCAGCTGATAATCTAAATTATATAGTGACTGTATCTATGGTAATGCTTAAAAAAAACTATGCACGTGGTTGGAAAAATCTTTTTTTCATGAGCGAAAGGGATATTTTAATTTCAGCACAAACTTCTAAAAATGAACCGAAAACTCTCCTACAGTGAAAACTAGAAAATCCAAGTTTAATGAACTGCCTTTAGGAAAAGGCAAGTAATGAATATACCTGTAAAAATGCTTTTCCTTTTTTGGAACAATTCCTAACTGTAGTATATTCAAAAATCCTCGAAAGGAGGTGCAGAAAGGGGGCCTGCTACTCTACCTTCTTGAAGTTCCTTAAAAAAATTCTCTAAACACCTTGAAATTTTTCAATGACACAACCATAACCTTGAAAAGGTGAGAGTAAAAAACCTTAATTGAAAGCCTCAAGTAGTAGCAGAGCCGTCTGCCTGTGTGTAGAATTGAAGCCATGAGAGCATTTTTATTAATTTCACTGGCATTGGAACCTTTTTGAAAAGGCTCTCTACCTTGTTGTTGATTGGTGAAAAGAGAAGTGGAAATTCTGCAGGCCCTGATATAAGGGGGGCTCTGCTAAATATGATGTAAGAGGGCTCTGCGGACTCTGATGTAAGGGGGCTCTGCAGATAAAAAGTTAGGAGCCAGTTTTTATAACTAACAAAGCTAGTAGCTTTACACACAGTTATGCCTTGCTTTTGCCTAATAACCCGCCTAGAATAGAAAAACGCATACACGAGAGTCTAAAGGGCTGCACACCCCAAATAATTGAAAAAAAAATAGGATTCCCCAAGGATTTTTTAACAGCTAGGTTTTCTAATCAAGAAAGTTTATAAAGTTTATAATATTTTAAAATCTTTATTGGACAAAATTAGTACAAGAATGGAAATCGGATTTAAAATATGAATTCTGGCTACAAGTATATATAATCATGTTCCATTACAGCTGTCAATTATTACACAGTACAACTATCAATTGACAATACATTACAAAAATGATATCCACACGAATACCCCAATGTGTTGAAACACATTGGGGTATTCGTGTGGATATCATTTTTGTAATGTATTGTCAATTGATAGTTGTACTGTGTAATAATTGACAGCTGTAATGGAACATGATTATATACACCTGTAGCCAGAATTCATATTTTAAAACCTATTTCCATTCCTGTACTAACTTTGTCCAGTAAAGATTTTACAATATTATAAACTAAATAAACTTTCTTGATTAGAATACCTAGCTGTTAAAAAACCCTTGGGGGAATCCTTCCATTTTTTCAATAACCCACCTAGGAGTCTTAAGAACTTTTCCTTTATGATAACTTCGTGCTTCCATTGATTTTCTTTCGGCACATTTACTGGGATTATTCTCACGGTCATCTTTATGGAGTTTATTAGAACATTTAAAAGGTCAGCGCTAACTCTCCTATGCTTATAACTGTGAATCTAGTGCATAACATAACCACACAAAAAAAAAATCATACAATGAACAGTCCCCGTGTCGTGGAATAAATACACCAATACACCATATAGTGACCGGTACTCTTAATTAGCCAAGCTGTGCTCCAACTTCACTTGTGTAAGAAGATTGCAGATTCACTGAATGTAACAATGGGATACTTCATAAGCTCAAGTCCTTTTGGAGGGTAATCTTTCTGTTCACAAGGCTATATGACTCGGTGTAAACAGAAATTAATCACATAGCTCAATATATTTTTAAATGTAGATCAAACACCAGTAAGGAAATAAAAGTACTCACTCACATATTAAGGTGCTCGTCTGCTAGCACCAGCATGTACAGCGATCTTTAGCCAGAATAAAGACACAGTCTCTCCACATCTAAGTGTGTATTCCACCCCAGCAAGATCTGGAACCAGCCGTGCCAGAAATGACGTCAGCAAAGAAGAGCGTGCAGCGAAGAGCGTGCAGCCTCAATGCATTTTGTGATCAACATGTCATCAGGAAGATTGCTCATCTCCACTCTCTTGCAGCCCTATAGACACTGCTGACCCGAGCCAGCTGAACTAATTAGTGGGTAATCATCATCTGTCTTTTTACTAAAGAAATCCCCAACTGATTTTTTATTTAATAAAAAACATAAAACCGCTGTATATCTTGGTTGCTCAAGTATATACACAAACGGTATAGTAGACATAAGTTTACAATACATGGAAAGTTACTGAACATCTCAATTACATCATATCTCTAACCAGCTGTATAGCTGATGAAGCAGTAACAATTTTTATTAAAACATCTATCTATAATCTAAAAAATACTCCTACAATTAAACAATCTGATCCTAACGAATAATATAATCTTTAACTAACTTTACATGATTCTACTTAGTTGATTCTAAATACTGTCGTTAAAAAAAAAAAAAAAAGAGAATGGTACTATATCATTTCCAGTCTAGGCAATACTAACCAGCAGCCATTAGGTACTAATAAAAAAATATAAAAATCCTGCACAAATTAATTATCTGAAAAATCTGTAGGATTAGAGAAACAGAAAACACCAAAGGATGCTAGGAAGCTAGCTAATACATCAATGCTGTAGATCATTCATTGGTGAGAGGGTGTTTTTTTAGCCCCTTTTTCTTCTTGTTTGTTTTCATCGTTTTTCCCCCTTTAATTATCTTTTCCTTTGACGATATATTTACATGGAAATTGTTCTTTGGATTTATGTCTATTTGCACATATAGTGTTTTTACGTGTAAGAATTACCACTTTGCTGGGGACCTGAGCTGTAGGGGTTGAGATCGCTCGCTGTGGGCGATTACACCCCATTGACTGACCTCACTTGTTGGCTTTTGATTATAATAAGCGAGCATGCATACTTGGGGCAATCAGTAATAATTAAGCACAGTAGTGTGAAACGCATTTACTGAGATTTGGGTTTCGTGCGTGTCATGCTGTATTTTTAATGGTCATGAAATAAAGAAACTGTTTTTTAACCCTGGAAGTACCGCCACCTTTTTCCTTTCTACATGTTGATTTGGACGTGGATCAGGCATGGACCTGGGTTCATACAGCAGCCAAGGCCCTTTGCTGGTTGTCTTCTTGGAGCGGTGTGGATCCAGTACATCCTCACATAACTGTGTAAACCTGGGTCATGCATTTGTAAAGATACACATCAGGGCTATATAAGAGAAGGGGCTTTGTCGTTGAAAATAAAGCTTTGTTAGTTTAACCACTTGCCTACTGGGCACTTACACCCCCTTCCTGCCCAGGCCATTTTTCAGCTTTCAGCGCAGTCACACTTTGAATGACAATTGCGCGGTTGTGCTACACTGTACCCAAACAAATGCTTTATAATTTTCTTCACACAAAGAGAGCTTTATTTTCATGGTATTTAATCACTGCTGTTTTTTTTTTAGTTTTTACAAAAAAAAAATTTTGAAAAAAAAGTTTACTTTTTTTCTGTCAGTAAATTTTGTAACGAAGTAATTTTTCGCCTTCACTGGTGTGCGCTGATGAGGCGGCACTGATGGGCTGAACCGGTGGGCATTGATGAGGTGGCACTTATGAGGCGGCAATTATGGGCACTGATTAGGTGGCACTGATAGGCATTGATGGGTGCCACTAATAGGCATTACTGATGGGGAGCACTGATAACTGGCACTGATTGCCAGCACTGACTGGTATCGCTAATGGGCACTGATTGGTGGCACTTGTGGGCAGTGATTTGTGACACTATTTTACATTATTGTAATCAGCACACTGATCGATTACATTCCTAGCTGTCCCCTGTGAGGAGATGCTGCAGATCAGCTATCCTCTCCTCACACTCTGTCCATGGGAGGAGAGGAGCGCAGATTACCAGCACTTCCTTGTTTACATGTGACCGGCTGTGAATGGACACAGCCGATCACATGGATAAAGAGCCGTGGACGTGGCTCATTTCGGAGATTGGAGTCGCGCTGTGTCCTAGCAACACGGCACAGCCGCGATCAGCATGCGAGAGCGGCTGTTCTGGGACACCGTCATATGACGGCGTCCCAGAACGAGAGCCGCACCACCCTGCCTTCATTTGACGGCGGGCGGGCGACAAGCAGTTACATTAAAAAAAACGGTTTCCAAGATTCAAAGCAAATTTGTCAAGCCCTGCTTTAGACATTACAAAATCTTGAGGAAAGCTTTCCTAGAAGAATGGATGCTGTTATAACTGCAAAATGGGTTGCCAACACCAAAATAATGCTTAAGATCTTGAAGCAGAATGTCAAACAAGCTCATATGGGTATGACCATTAGGGTTCCCCAAACCTTTGGCCTGTTGAGGCTATTAATGTTCAGAAAACTGCTAAGAGCATACAGCAGACATTCATAACAGCTTTTTGTAGTCTAAACAAAATACAAGGACAAACATGTCCAAGTTCAAACCCTAATGGCTCATTGACATCAGCAAGCCACGCTGAACGCACAGCTGCTCGTGTCTCGTTGCATCGCATGCTTCCCTTTTTTTATTTACTTTATTTTTTTTATAGAACTGTATTGAAATGTCACAAGTGACATTTCAATTTAGTTCTATTCACCATAGCAGCATTGTGTGATGCAGTAGTTCAGGTTGCAACCTGCTGTGCTGAAAAAAAGCACTGCATGCAGGAAACAAGGCACTTGGATATGCATTGGGGCTTCACTGAAAATAGCTGCACATTTGGTGTGAACAATCCCTTACCTTTGTGTTACTCTTGTATGATTTGCTTCTGGCCTACCAATAAAGGATGATGATGAACTGCAGTCAAAATGTAAACATGAATGTATACCTTTGTAAAGAGGAGCTTGTAACCTTCACTGCTCTGTCTTTCCAAGGCAGTGTTGCCAACCGCCGTGGATTTACGGGCAGCCTGTAAATTTAACCCCTTTTTTGGGGCGCCCGTGAAAGTCCGTTACGGGCACCGGTGCCCGTAAAAATGATGGCTGCGAGCCGACCACACAACTGCGCATGTGCCGTTCCTAAGCCGACCGGGCTCGGGAAAGCTTGTATGCGCTCGGCCGGGCGGCGCATGCGCAGTAACGTAATGGCGCCGCCCGGCACCAATTTCGAATCGTTCGAGAGAGAGCACGAAGGCCAGCTGAGCCAGGCGACTCTGTCCTGTCATGCAGTGCATGACTGCACACACAGGCCGCACACAGGACAGAGACTGATGTGCTCTATTCACCATCATATTACTTCTCCAGTCTACATCACCAGTGTGCTGTGTGTCCTCCCCCTGTGCCCCCTTTCCCTTTCATCTCTCCACAGGACAGGTCAGGGCAGCACTGTGCTGCCCTGACCTGTGGAGAGATGAAAGGGGTACAGGAGGACACAGCACACTGATAATGTGGAGAAGCAATATGATGGTGGGCACAGGGCAGAGGAGGCGGCTACTGTGAGGATGTATCATGTCCGCAGCCTCTGTCCCCCTCCTGTAGTATGTCCGCAGCCTCTATCCACCTCCTGTAGTATGTCCGCAGCCTCTATCCACCTCCTATAGTATGTCCGCAGCCTCTGTCCCCCTCCTGTAGTATGTCCGCAGCCTCTGTCCCCCTCCTGTAGTATGTCCGCAGCCTCTGTCCCCCTCCTGTAGTATGTCCGCAGCCTCTGTCCCCCTCCTGTAGTATGTCCGCAGCCTCTGTCCCCCTCCTGTAGTATGTCCGCAGCCTCTGTCCCCCTCCTGTAGTATGTCCGCAGCCTCTGTCCCCCTCCTGTAGTATGTCCGCAGCCTCTGTCCCCCTCCTGTAGTATGTCCGCAGCCTCTGTCCCCCTCCTGTAGTATGTCCGCAGCCTCTGTCCCCCTCCTGTAGTATGTCCGCAGCCTCTGTCCCCCTCCTGTAGTATGTCCGCAGCCTCTGTCCCCCTCCTGTAGTATGTCCGCAGCCTCTGTCCCCCTCCTGTAGTATGTCCGCAGCCTCTATCCACCTCCTGTAGTATGTCCGCAGCCTCTATCCACCTCCTGTAGTATGTCCGCAGCCTCTATCCACCTCCTGTAGTATGTCCGCAGCCTCTGTCCCCCTCCTGTAGTATGTCCGCAGCCTCTGTCCCCCTCCTGTAGTATGTCCGCAGCCTCTGTCCACCTCCTGTAGTATGTCCGCAGCCTCTATCCACCTCCTGTAGTATGTCCGCAGCCTCTATCCACCTCCTGTAGTATGTCCGCAGCCTCTATCCACCTCCTGTAGTATGTCCGCAGCCTCTATCCACCTCCTGTAGTATGTCCGCAGCCTCTATCCACCTCCTGTAGTATGTCCGCAGCCTCTATCCACCTCCTGTAGTATGTCCGCAGCCTCTATCCACCTCCTGTAGTATGTCCGCAGCCTCTATCCACCTCCTGTAGTATGTCCGCAGCCTCTGTCCACCTCCTGTAGTATGTCCGCAGCCTCTGTCCACCTCCTGTAGTATGTCCACAGCCTCTATCCACTTCTTGTAGTATGTCCGCAGCCTCTGTCCAGCTCCTGTAGTATGTCCGCAGCCTCTATCCACCTCCTGTAGTATGTCCGCAGCCTCTGTCCACCTCCTGTATCATGTCCGCAGCCTCTGTCCACCTCCTGTATAATGTCCGCAGCCTCTGTCCACCTACTGTAGTATGTCCGCAGTCTCTGACCTTCTCTTGTCTTTTATCATGTCTGCAGTCTCTGAGGGGATCCTAGAAAGGAGTCAAGAGTGGGAGCGCCGCCGGGATGGGGGTTACTGGAAGAGACAGACACGTGTTGACTGTGGAGAGGAGACTATAGAATAGCCGCCAAGCTGGAGCCGTCTGACTGAGCACTGCAGGGTGCACCTGAGAGGAGGTCAGTGACAGCGCCGCCAGGCCAGTCTGAGGGGGGTCACTGATGTAAGGGGGAGTGAATACAATAATGTAAGAGGGCACTGATATAAAGGTTGCCCTCTATATTAGTAATCCCCCCTTACCTTAGAGTATTCACTCTGCAGTAGGTGGTCTCTGGTCACCATCCTGCTGACTCTGATGTAAGGGGGAACTCTCTGCTGGCCGGGTAATAGTAACCTGATCTTCATTTAAATTGAGAAATATGTTTTTTGACTTTTATTTAACTTAAAAAAATTGCTAATAGCACTAGCTATGTGTTTATAGTTCAAATATTGATAATTGCACTGTTTAGCACTAAAAACAGTAATTTTAGGTACTTTTTTGCAGTGCCAGTAAAAAAAATGTGGATCTGCCAGTAAATTCCATGATTTTTTTTTGTCAGTAAAAAATTGGGGCCGTTTGTAAATGTTGGCGTTCTGCCAGTAAATTTCACTTTGGGGGGTTGGCAACACTGTTCCAATGCCAGCTGCGTTTTTATAATACATTATTTTTTTAACATTATTATAGATTTATGTTAGACAGAACTAGATATCGGGTACTAGTGCTAATTAGGCTTATTTATCCTACCTAAAAAATTAAGTCAGTCACTGATCCTTGAAGTGGTTGTAAACCTCATGGAAGTTGAGCAAAGCACATATCTGTAGTGTTTACTTATTGCTTTCCAAAGCTCTAAGTGTTTCTCTCTGGTGCTTCCTTTCTCTGTTATCAGTTTGAGTGACTTGTGAGAAGTTTTCCCAACACATGATATAAATTTGTGTCAGGGAGGGAACACAGCTTGTCTATTCACAACAGTTCTTCTGCTGTGTGAAGGGGGGGTGTGCCTTTCCTCCAATCAGCTCTCACCCACTGTAACGGCAGCCTCTCAGCCCCATCCTCTGTGCTCCTGACAGATGTAGAAAGATTTTAACACTTTTCTGCCCTTTTGAAGAGGTGTAGGGAAGAGAGGACTGAAGATAAACAAGTAAAACCTATGAAGGAGGATTTGTTTAATCTATGTGCATCATCTGAGGCTGTTCGCTTCACTGGGTATATGTGAGGGTTTACAACCACTTTAACTTGAGCCTAACGCCTGACCCAAACCCTAGATACCCATTTTCATCTTTCTGCTAGGCCATTCAATTTTGAATTGTACCCCAGTACACTAAGGCAACACACCTGTATTGCAGCACGCCAAGTTCAGTTTTCGAGATGACTTGGTGCATTGGCAGCTTATTCATTTCAGTGTGCTTTTTTAATGCAATGCATGTGTGTTATAACACACCACAAACATCTTAATTTAAACTAAAGCTCAACCTAACATTTAAAATCTAATTGACCCATAGAGCTAACCCTGTATCTGTTCCCAACCCCTAAACCCTCTCATAAATCTAACCCTGAAAGCTGACCTATACTCCACTTTAAAATGTTAAATGTCCTGCCATAGAGCACATACTACAATCATAATTACCCTAACCTCTTAGCACTTTGAGTTTTTGTTCTCAGACTTTATGGCAATGCTAAACCATTGTAATTCCCCTGTCAAATTAGAGCATCCCTACTGGACCTTTAGAAAGTCTTGTTGGTGGAATATCTGTTGGCAGGGCAAACTTTACTATAAAAGTCAATCCTAGTATCAAACTGAAACTACATCTGAGAAGCACAGCTAAAGCTTTCTGGCCAAAAAAGATAGGTAAAAGAAGGTATTTTGCAGAATCTACTCTTAGGCAGGACTTTTACTTTAAAAAGTTTAAAATGTAATATAGATCAATTTTAAAGAGAATCTATAGTACTTTTTTATACTTTTTATGTTCAGGACTAAAGTGTTTTATAGATTTGTATTCATATTTTTAGCTGAATACAAAATATTGCTTGTAAACCTTCAAAACCAAATTTAAAAACTGACCTAGTGCCATTACAGTTCCCCTTTTACCTCAACCTAATCAAACTTCAACCTCCACCATAATCCTATCACACAGAATAACTGCAGTGTCAATAATAACGTCAGGTTTTATGCGCAAATATAGGAAAATATTAAAAGTCATACAATATGCCAAGCCACCAATACTAAAATGACTGTGCTGAAATATCAGCATACGTAAGGGGAGGCTAGGGAGTGTGGTCTGTGTTTGCTCCACGCTATTGATAGGATTAGTGTTTTTGTACGTTGCTAAAAAAAAAAAAAAAAAAAAAAAGGGAAGGACACGTTAGTAAAGTAAAAACGAAATACTGCAGCCCATTTAATGCCTAGAAGGTGGTCCGGCTTCTGTATGATGTGACCGCTGTGATTAACACTTGCAGTGGTCACATGATCGGAAGCCTTGACTGAGAATTGTCGGCGACAGCTCAGTCAGTTTGCTGGGAGCATGTAGTGAGTACACTCTAAGCAGACAATCATAGGGCTGCCATGGATACTTCTGTGTGGCAGCTGGGTGTTAAAGCCCAGCTTTCTTGCCACTACATATGAGCATTATGTGGTCAATAAAGCGATTTAGGCTGGCCATACATTATACAATGTTCTTATTCAATTTCCTTTAAATTTACCTTCAACTATGTAGTGCAAGGGCCTGCCTGATTGCATACAAATTGAAAGTGTTTAGGTGTGACCTCATATTGTATGGTATATAAGTATATTGGTAAAAGGAAAATTGTAAGAAAATTTTATAATGTATGGCCAACCCAAGTAGCGAGGTGAAGCTTAAAGCCTGGTACACACTATCAGGTTTTTTTTTCGTTCAAACCCAGCGGGCTGTATTCAGACAGGGGGAACGGCTGCCGTACACAAGGGCCGAATGTATTAAACTGTATATTCTATACTGCCTGGATGTTGATCTACAGGATCAATCCAATATAGTCATATATGTATGTAACCTAGTATAATACTGTACATTAGATCCTGCAATTCTGAAAATTCATTCAATGGATGTATAATGAGAATCCGGCACCTAAGTAACAAAGCCATATATTTTATGATTGCAGGTTCATATTTGTTTACTGAAATATTGACTAACAATAGCAAAAATGCGCCGTTCATTATTTTACAAGTATCAAAATAGACAAGATGAAATTTAATCAACTATCATTGTAAAATGACACATTATGCAATGCAGTTTAGGTCTTTATTACTGAAAAAGAAAAGGAAAGCTATGAAACACCACAACAACTTTCACTTTGCATTGTCACCATTTTAGAGGACCCTTGCTATCTGGCACTTTATGAATAAGTGATATTTGGACACAATAAAACAAATAAATGAAAGAACATTTCACACAAAGACTTAAAGTAAAAGGGTTTGTCTAGGTGTGAGCTTTCTAAGAAAACAAAGACAAACATATCAGCACAGTCCATCTAGATTCTAGAAAGAAAATCTGTTGAATAGCTGAAGAACAAGGCAACACAAGATGCAAATCAAAGCATGCAAAACTTGAGCATTCAGGTGGAAATTGCTCCTTCTATTTTTAAATAACATTTCCCAGGACTTGTCTAGTACAAACACGGTGGTAATTTCCATGCAACTGTACAAACCTTAAAGAAAAAAAGGTTAGATCATCTTGGGACAATTCTAATTAAACTATTTTGCATAGCCACATTGCAAAATACAAGTACTCAATAATAATAATATATACTGTATTCAGCTGCTGTGTTACACACTGCAATCATTATTTTGGGTACTATTCACAACATTTAGGTAATAATTGAAGTGCTACGGGTTGAATGCAAAGTATCCCTTAGTCTATGCATGCACTGAAATTTGGCACTCAGAACTGATCTTGATAAACAGTACATTCCATATAATGCAAACACTTCACCAAGACATCTTTAGGGAATATAAAATGAAGGGGTTTGCTGGATGATGATTACGTAGAGAAGCACCATTTAGTCGCCAAGTTACACAGGTAGGCTTCTAACCACCCAGTCTTGAATAGGATCAGTTACTCTCTTTAAGAACTTAAACTGGACCTCATGTATGGGTTTTTACAACTGCAGTGAGCGCCATTATGGCTGTAATTAAATTTATTCTAATCATTTAACCCTTCCCTAATAATCACCTCTATTAGCTTGACTCTGCATTTACCTTCTATGCCAGTTCAAGAGATTCCTCCTATTTCTCTAAATTTTGGCAGAAGAACTATCAGGATTTACAAGTAAAATTAATAATTGCCAAGGCGTGGCTGAAGAAAAACAAACCAACATGTAACTTAGCCCTAAAACTGAATCTATGAATTAATTTGCATTGCACAGTAAAGGTTCATATTCTGACACCACACACAGTCAAGACGTCCCTAGAACTTTCCACCAGTGAGTAAAGACTAAATGGCTTTTAGCACTCTGAATTGAGCAGTAGAATGGCTGCAGAAACTGTAAAAGGAGAAAACATTTGAATAAATAAGTCAATTATCATAATTCATTGATGTACAATAATTAAACAAATACCACATTGTTATCGTCATACAAAATCTAGGATTGTTTTCTAGATTTGTAGCACACAATCATAACAGGACCACCTTTAACACCAGAGCACAAATCTGTACAACATTTTCAGAAACTCCATCCATGACACTTTTTCATGAAAGCGATGGCAGAACAAGAGGAATTCAAATTAAAAAGTTTGTCAGAAAGAAAGTGCTAATGCTGAGCTATCGTTTCTTGCTCCCTGTTGTACCATTGGAAGGCTTGTTGAAACTTCTGCTCATATGTGGGAAATTTACTGTTGGGGTTCTATTGTTTGGCCCATATAACCCTAGATTCCTAGCAGCAGTAGATTTTCTTGGTGGCTTAACGCTTGGGAAAGGGGTGAAAACATGTCCCCTTGGGGACTTTGATAAAGTTCCACTTTCACTGGAGGAGCTGTTAGAATCAGAAGGTGTTTGCTGTACAGACTGGATTATCTCAGACGTGTCCTTAGTTTCATCAGTGGAGCTCAGCTCCAATGCTTCTAGTTTGCTCTGTACAACAGTCACATTTGCATTTTCATCCTGGAAAACAGGCTCTGGAGAGTGTCCATCAACCTTCATAACTGTCCTGTCTGAGCCATTTTCATCTGCTATTGAGTCAGCATTCTCTGCAATGTCCTCGCTTTCTTTGGTGGCATCAACCTGATCTTTTGGGACTTCATTTTGCTCCTCTATAAGCCCAATTGTATCCCCATAGCCAAGCTGACTTTTTGACCTTGCAATGTTCTTTCTATGAACTCTGATGTGGGTTCGCCATGGAGAATTCAGCTTGCCTTTGGCTTCTTCATTGGGTAAGATCATAGATTTGGAGCTTGGTAACTGCACAACAATGTTTTTCGAAGACCTGCTTACTTGCTTCAATTTCTTGCCAAGTAACAGATGGTTTATAACTGGGGAATGATTAACCTGAGATGACAATATACTGTTCACAGGACCTTTATCTAAAATAAAGGGAAATTAAAAGAACGTAAGAATTTTAACCACAGCAATCCTTTCATTCATCAACACTAGGCATCACAGTTAACCTAGACATTATCCTTTCACAGAAAATTGAATAGTCAATCAGTAAAGCTGGCCATACACGAGCAGATCATCATTAAAAAAATATATATTTTCAGAACATTTATTCAATTTTCAAATTATTAAAGGGGTCAAATCAACATTGGTTTTCAACTATAGTGCTGAAAAAAAAAAATCAAAGCAGCAAGATGTAATTTTTTTCTCGATTGAACAAATTTTTAAAAGTAAATGTGGTTTTTGTTCAGGAAAGTCCATTAAATTCAAAATAAAAACTCTAAAAGCAAGTTTTCCAGTACTTTCAAATGACATTCATTAAGTCTTCGAATGGACTGATCAGAATTTTTGTATGAATGTTCATTCGGAAATCTACTAGTGTAGGACAAGCTTCCAGTGTACCGGACCGAAATGGTTAAAGTCTAGGTATCCGCTCCCACTTCCGTGTAAGACTTGTGCGGCTATCTACAAAACTTCCGGCCCCAGTATTTGTATCTGCTGACTTAATTTTTTTTCCCCCAGGCTGGAACTCAACTTTAAATCCTCCCTCTAGTGGACGCATGGCAAACTGCAGTGATCACTCATTGGAGCATTTTAGGCTGCTCTGCAATTTTCAGCACAACTTTGCTCTGGCTACATAAACCTGTTACTTTCAACAGGCTCATAAAGGAAGAGGCATGTCATGCTATAAAAAAAAAAAAAAAAAAAAAGGAAGAAGCTTTAGCCCTTTCAGGGCTTCTTTTCCATTGTTCGTAATGCAAGTCTTCAAGTTCAGCATTAGTCCAACAGTGGAGGTGTTTTCATACATAAAATTTGCTTTTTATTTTGCAGCTAGAAATACTTCTTTACCTTCTCCCATGCATAATTGGTTATCATTGTCAGATACAAACAATACACTCTTATTTAATTATAGTGACAAGATACTTTATTATTAAACACATAACAACGTATACAACACCCCTTACCACTATGAATAGATTATACAGAAATGTAAATAGATTATATGCACTTCACCATGTTGAAAAAAAGGAAAGATTTAATATATATGAAAAAAAGATATCCAACATTTAAAGTTTTTGATTCGATTTTTTAAATTAAAAACCATCACCAATCAGTGAAACATTGCTACAGACAATATTATTTAACCAGACACTGTATTTAACATAAATGAAAGTTGAGTCATGAAATAAGTACGGGGGTTGCCACTTCTGGTCTCCTTAAAATGCTTCTGTCTGGTTTCATTACTTTAAAGTCACATATCCAAAACAAGCATGCTGTAAATGAGTGTCAGAATTCCTCATCTCTTGTTTTAGATCAGTGGCTCAGAAAGAAGAAAAGGCCAGAAATGGCAGCCCTAATTATTCTCTTATGATAGCTGTATTTTTAGCAACTGAATTTTAAATGTTCACGTAGTAAGTTTTGTGAAGAAACATATAAAGCAGTAAGATAGTAATTTAGCGTTTTCAAGGGGTGATTTACAATAAAACATGCATGGTAATTCTTAATGGAGCAGAGACTCCCTCAGAGTTACAAGTGAACAGAGGTATAATATTATCTGGTATGCATGCTTTTCTTGCCAATATGTGCAGGTAGGTACTGTATCTCTGGAGGCATGAATCAGGAAAGCAGCCAGACATTCCCGGCACTGATCTTATCTCAGGGGAATGATAAATAATGTTCAAAAATAATTAATGACTATTCACCCTTCCCAATAAATTAAAGAATTATTAGCTGCTTTCTTTAAGTGATAGATGTTGTCTGGCTGAGCCAAAACTGACCACATCAGCCAATGTCTCACGTCTATGGGTCCCTCAACTTGCAGCAAGTCTGTTTCCAGCACAGATACTTTTGGAATACAGCTAATTTGGCTATATTCTAAGATTATTCTAAGATTATTCCTCCCTCTCTTTTGGTCTAAATTCAAGTAACTGAATCATGAGACCATCTGAACATTAATCAACTAAAAGTAGGTAACCCAAGATGAAAATAGACCAAGAAGTGGTCCAGAGCCAGACTGATCTGATCATTCAGTTGCTCTGTAGAGACATTATTATCTACAATGTATATTAGCATTCATGTATGGGCTAAACTGAGTTTTCTATTGTAGTCAACAATCACGATGCTTCATTAAAGGATGACCGTGCATGTTAGAAACAGAAAACAAAACCTCCATAAAATAGGAACTTTTTTAAATACCATTATTCAGCTGATCCCTGGGATCAAACAAAATCCCAGGATCCCTTTCTTCTTCGAGTCCTAAGTTTACAGAAAAAAAACAAAATACAGTGTGCATTAATGAATATTAAAAAAAAAAAAATAGGTGCACTTTGCCACAGTTTGCCTTTAAGTCATCAGCTTAGCAGGTATGGATAAATGCAAACATACAGTATACCATATGTATACATATTAAAAGGAATCTGCCAAGATAGTAATATGAGAGCTGCCATTGATAACCTGTCTTTGGAGGTGCAAGATTTAGTGCAGTCATGCTTATTCTTGCTGCCCCAGCTATTGGCCTGACTGACTTGGAACAAACATGTGTGTATCAGGTGTCAGAAAACCAATATGCATATTCTTGTTCTGAGTCAGTAAAGCTCGAATATGGGCGATAGCCCTGTATCTTGTACCTTAAAAGAAAAATCAGCAATGGCAGTTCCAATATTGCTATACTGACTGGTTCCTTCTAAATGGCTCTTGTGTGCCCATCACAACTATAATAGTGGCAAAACGTATAATTGAAAATAATAGTGATACTTGGGTAGAAATTAAAACTTTTTTGCACAATATCCTTATTGTAATTTTGTCTTTACAAAAAGATGGTTTACAATTACAAGCATTTAGTGAAATCTACACGATATCGAAAACAAAAGTTGATTTCGACTTGCAGTGGGTTTCTTTACGAAAAGAAGCTGATAATTACCTGGTCACTATTACAACTATTACATTTGTTTTCCTGAGATCTATAAAAATTCTAAAAGGTTATCCACTATAAGAAATTAACACAGACGAACTAAATCTTTTACCTGCTCTTATGTAGACCTGGTGAATTTGCTGCAGTTGCCTCTTCTTAATCCTTGAGTACTGTTGTTTTAGGGCATTGATGTCAGTAGTCATGCGCTCCATCATCATACTATTGAATACAGCATGATATTCTCCACGACATGAGTCAATTGCACCTGGACTGAGCTCTGCAATGTTGCCAAGTTTCTGCTCTTCTTTATGCTCTGGAAAAAACAGACAATGTTAAGGTGTGGCTATTACCATGAAACTTTATTGAGAGCCTAGGTGCAGAGATTAGCAAGATGCTATGCGTTATAACCTATACCTGTTAATAAGTGTGTATTTATACAGGCACCTTTAGTCTCCATTAAAACTGAAGAAATTGAGTGCATCTCACAAGAGCAAACAATGTGCAATACTGCCTTAGGTCGGTCCACCCTTATCCGTCCAATTACCAGGTGCCTGTCCAGCTCATTACTAAAGAAATACAATTATGTATAAGTTCCCACGCAGCTGTGACATAATACCCTCCTCCCTCCCTCCAAAAGCTACTAGCACACACTGTGAAATTACATTTAGAACTTTTAAAAAAACCAACTTATTTGTGCCAGATACCCTTTTTAATTATAATATATAGCCGGGCCAATAGGGTAAATAGGAATTATCAGTCTGGATATAAAATAAAGAAAAAAAAAAGTCAACCTCTGGATATTACTCTGAGCACATGCACTTAACTTTTTTGGTCGACCATGACGAGGCCTGTTCTGAGTGGAACCTGTCCTGTTAAACCGCTGTATGGTGTTGGCCACCATGCTGCAGCTCAGTTTCAGGGTCTTGGCAATTTTTTTTTTATAGCCTAGGCCATCTTTATCTAGAGCAACAATTATTTTTTTCAGATCCTCAGAGAGTTCTTTGCCATGAGGTGCCATGTTGAACTTATAGTGACTAGTATGAGAGAGTGAGAGCAATAACAGCAAAATTTAACACACCTGGTCCCCATTTACACCTGAGACGTTGTAACACCAATGAGTCACATGACACCGGGGAGGGAAAATGGCTAATTGGGCCCAGCAAATTTACACCGTTATACAAGCTGTACACTCACTACGTTACATTGTAGCAAAGTGTAATTTCTTTAGTGTTGTTACATGAAAAGATATAATAAAATATTTACAAAAATGTGAGGGGTGTACAGTAAGATACTGTGTATATATTAAAAATATACTGTAGCTTTACCTGTCAAATCGGTGGTATGTAATGATATTTATGTATACACACTTCTACTCTTAAACTAAAATTTTAGCTTACCTTTTATTTGTTTCTGGTACCTCTGCAGTTCCGGGGCTAAAAGTCCACTAAATGGGCCAAGACAGCCAACTGAATTGGCATTTATGTCTTCATCTTCATCATTTTCTTCATCGCTGTCTCGCATTTTGCTTGGCCGCCTAAAATAATAAGGAGTAATACATGCTAGATCTGATTTATTCTGTATTTTCTTCACACTCCTTAATCTTCCTAAAAATGTTTAATCATTAAATAAAGGCTTTAGTAATTTAAACAACCTGAACTCTAAAATACGGACTTAAATCTAGCATCTATTAAGCCCCTCATGTTCATTTTTAGTTTAGGCATTACAGGTGCGCAGAATGCTCATGCACATGGATATGTAGATATGTTCAGAGTTGGAATACCAGGCACCAACATCTTTGATCTCCTAAACCTGTTTACTGAGGCTGCCAATTACACTAATGTGACAATGCTGCAGATAGATAGACAAACAGTGTAATCACTCTGCCAAGGAATGCACTAAATATACTAAAATAATAATAAATGCTTTTTTTTTTTTTAAATAGCACATTGCTAACACTCGGCATGTGTGTATGTACACATACCAAGCTCTTGGCATGACACTGCAGGTTCCTAGTCTCAGAGTGCCGTTTCTCCAAAACTTTTGGGAAGGGAAACGTGTGCCCTGAGTATCTCACATGTACTGTTCAAAAGCAACAGCACATATGCAAGGGTGTGGGTTAGAGAAGTGGTTTGCCGTCCAACTATCTTATGCTATGGAAACATTCAGCGTCTGTAGATGCCTACCGAAAGCGTGCACGCAAGGATGGCTCCATTAAACCCTACAAGGGACAGGAGCCACCCTCAATCTGTATATCACATCCAAAACTAGGAGGACCAACTGATGCAGACACAAAGAATCACTTAAAGTGGATGTAAACCCAATGTCATCCTTTCTAAACTACTGTCATAGGGGTTATCTATAAGGATATACATGCCTCCTGCATGTATCTTTACCTGTCAAATGTCTCCCCTCTGTCTGTTATGAGAGCCAAAAAACTGCATATTCTGTGGGTGGGTCTGTTGTCTGGAGCTCGGTGGGTGGAGTCGTGATGTCAGGAGACTCCCCGCCCACCTCTACACTCCCTTTGTCAATATGCATTTTCTCCTGTGTATTTCTTACACTGAACTTCTGCTATGATCTCTAACATCCAGTGAAAAGACAGGAAAGTAACCACATGACTTCAGCATGCCAAATCATGCTGAGGTGTGGAACAGCCAATCCTTGCAGAGCAGCAGAAGAAGGGAGTGGGGGTGGGAATTAAAAAATAATGCACGTCTCTTAGGCTAGTGCATGAGATATGTAAATCACCTGTCACTCACAGCAAGGGGGGGAGGGGATTTGACAAAGTTTTTCTCTGTTTGTCAAGATTAATCTCACTGAACAATAAAAGAGGATTGCTCAGAGCCGGATTAACTCTTTTTGGCAAGACTGGGTTCATATGATAGGAAATCTTATACTCTATATTATGACATAAAAAAATAAAAAAAAAATTCGGGTTTACATCCACTTTAAAGAAAAAAAGAGAAAAGAGACAAAATATCACAATAAAGTGGTTCTAAAGTCAGAAGGTTTTTTACCCTAAGGCTACATTCACATTGGCAGCATCGGCCGTTAGCGCTAAAGCGCTGATCGTTTTTGCAGTGCTTTAGCGGCTTCTGTTGGCTGCTAGCGGAGCGCTTTTTACCCCAAAAAATTGTAAAAAGACCCGTTTTGCAGCGCTTTCAAATCGCTTTTAAGGTTCTTTGGAAGTGCTGCCTATTCATTGCAATGGGCAGGGTGTTTTGGGAGCGCTAAATACAGCGCTCCCAACCCGCCCATAAGAAGCTGCTTGCAAGACTTTTCGTAACGTCCCGCAAGCGCACCAACCCAGTGTGAAAAGACACACTGCAATGAATGGGAGGCAGTTTTCAGGTGCTTTGCAGAGACGCGCTAAAGCGCCTGAAAACCGCCCCAGTGTGAAAGGAGTCTAACACATTCTATGCATTAAGGTAAAAACCTTCTGGGTGCAGCTCCCTTCCCAGCCCCCCCCTCACCCCTTATACTTACCTGAGCCCCATCTGGATCCAGCGATGTGCATGAGAGTAGCGGTTCTCCCAGGTCTCTCTCTCCTCATTGGCTCACACAGCCATTGGCTCCTGTTGCTGTCAATCACAGCCAGCGAGTCAATAAGGAGAGAGCGGGGGGGGGGGGGCAGGCCCGAGCTGAACTCTGTGTGTGAATGGACAATGTTATTAAAACATCTGAAAAGTTACAGCTAAAATAGGTATTTGCAACTATTTTGCATTACTGGTGGTCTTAGTTGCCTTCAACATTTTGCACCTAAATAGTATTGTTACTTTCTTGTACAGATTTTTGGGTCACTATACCAAATACCAGAGATCAGCATATTATGTTTAGGATAGCAAAGGGATTTTGTCTTCCACGATTCTGTGCATCATGGTCGATTCCTCCACTGCTGTCTATCCAGGAAATCCATTGACACTTTTAAAAACATTGTTCTGAAGATACAAGTTCTCTTGATCACAAACTTGATACTTGCATCACTAAATGAGTGTAACATCAAATGTATGTCATTCACATAGCCTAAGTCTGACATTTTTCCTGTTAGACCATACTAACACGTACACATCCCACGTGTAACCTTTCTAAATCTGGCAGTGCTATGATTGGACTAATGTTTATATGGTGTTTAGCACAAAATATCACAACTACATACCCAGAGAATGAAGCAGACTTAACAGGCGCTGGGAAAGGTGTAATGTTATAGGTGTACTTCTCCCTCAGTTCTGCAAGTTGTGGAAATGGGAAAGGGGCCATGGAGTACACAGTCTAGAGAAAGCAAAGGCAAGTATTACTTGGGAAAAAACTGCACTGCTAGCATCTAAAATGAAAATTACACACACCACATTTTATAATAAAATATAATATATTAGGTATACATACATATATATATATATATATATATATATATATATATATATATATATATATATATATATATATATATATATATACACATATATACACTCACACACACAGTAATACAGTAAATGACCAAATGCTGTTTATTTCAAGCCTACTTGTAAAAGCTATATAAAACAGAAAGAATGTGCAAGGTAAATCGCTAGGCACATTTTATGTGTTGTAACACACCAAGGACCTTAACCACTACTGTATAGCCAGAAATTTCATAAATAAGAAACTAATTAATACAGGTTGGTACTGAAGTGGTTAAATTGAAGTGGAACCAGGAATCTGATCCAAGTAGTAGTAGAGTGATCATCCTGGCTGTGCAGTGTGGCAGAGATGTGCTGTATAGAATTCATGGTTTATCATTTTGTCTGCCACATGATTTGTATTTCAACTGTGTATTTATCAGTCTGCCTGAGATTCCACTAAACATGAAAACTGTGTCCTGCCAATTCAGAGCAAAGCAGCAGGTTTTCTTTGCTCACCTATACATACCTCCCAACTTTTTGAGATGGGAACGAGGGACACCTGTCAGCAAATGTATGTAGGCATAGGACACCCCCTGCAAGACCCCCTTACATTTTTCACTCTTTGTTATATTGCAGCCATTTGCTAAAATCATTTGAGCTCATTTTTTTTCCTCATTAATGTACACACAGCACCCCATATTGACAGAAAAACACAGAATTGTTGACATTTTGCAGATTTATTAAAAAAGAAAAACTGAAATATCACATGGTCCTAAGTATTCAGATCCTTTGCTGTGACATTCATATTTAACTCAGGTGCTGTCCATTTCTTCTGATCATCCTTGAGATGGTTCTACACCTTCATTTGAGTCCAGCTGTGTTTGATTATACTGACTGGACTTGATTAGGAAAGCCACACACCTGACTATATAAGACCTTGCAGCTCACAGTGCATGTCAGAGCAAATGAGAATCATGAGGTCAAAAGGAACTGCCTGAAGAGCTCAGAGACAGAATTGTGGCAAGGCACAGATCTAGCCAAGGTTACAAAAAAAAATTTCTGCTGCACTTAAGGTTCCTAAGAGCACAGTGGCCTCCATAATCCTTAAATGGAAGATGTTTGAGATGACCAGAACCCTTCCTAGAGCTGGCCCCAAACTGAGCTATCAGGGGAGAAGAGCCTTGGTGATAGAGGTAAAGAAGAACCCAAAGATCACTGTGGCTGAGCTCCAGAGATGCAGTCGGGAGATTGGAGAAAGTTGTAGAAAGTCAACCATCACTGCAGCCCTCCACCAGTCAGGACTTTATGGCAGAGTGGCCTGACGGAAGCCTCTCCTCAGTGCAAGACACATGAAAGGCTGCATGGAGTTTGCTAAAAAAAAACAAACTGAAGGACTCCAAGATGGTGAAAAATAAGATTTTCTGTTCTGATGAGACCAAGATAGAACTTTTTGGCCTTAATTCTAAGCCGTAAGTGTGGAGAAAACCAGGCACTGCTCATCACCTGCCAATACAGTCCCAACAGTGAAGCACGGTGGTGGCAGCATCATGCTGTGGGGGTGTTTTTCAGCTGCAGGGACAGGACGACTGGTTGCAATCGAGGGAAAGATGAATGCGGCCAAGTACAGGGATATCTTGGACGAAAACGTTCTCCAGAGTGCTCAGGACAGACTGGACCGAAGGTTTACCTTCCAACAAGACAATGACCCTAAGCACACAGCTAAAATAAGGAAGGAGTGGCTTCACAACAACTCACTGTTCTTGAATGGCCCAGCCAGAGCCCTGACTTAAACCCAATTGAGCATCTCTGGAGAGACCTAAAAATGGCTGTCCACCAACGTTTACCATCCAACCTGACAGAACTGGAGAGGATCTGCAAGGAGGAATGGCAGAGGATCCCCAAATCAAGGTGTGAAAAACGTGTTGCATCTTTCCCAAAAAGACTCGTGGCTGTATTAAATCAAAAGGGTGCTTCTACTAAATACTGAGCAAAGGGTCTGAATACTTAGGACCAAGTGATATTTCAGTTTTTCTTTTTTTAATAAATCTGCAAAAATGTCAACAATTCTGTGTTTTTCTGTCAAAATGGGGTGCTGTGTGTACATATATTATATTAATATATATTATATATTTATTTATATTATTAACCAGTTGCCAACTGGCTCATAGCCAAATGACGGCTGCAGGGCGGTTGGATAACTCTGGGATCACGTCATATGACGTGATTCCAGAAAACTGCTCCTGCGCGCCCCCTGGGGCGCGCACACGGGAACATATGTGACCGCCGGGTCCATCACGGATCACGGTAAACAGCCGCTGATCGCGGCCGTGCAATACTCTGTGCAATACTCTGCAATACCCTGTGCAATACTCTGCAATAGTATACAAGTAAAGGCGCAGAGAACTGGAAATGACAATAAGAACAACAAAACCAGGGGGGTGGGGAGAGAACTGAAGTCTTCCCTATCTTACAATAAATTAAATAGATAGTGTCCACATGTATACATCCAGAGAGAAAAAATGTATCACATTATCACATGTGGGGCATGATCTCACAATCATATGCAGATAAAGGGATTCAAGGATCCGAGGGATGGTAAGTCCACAAACAGGGCTGCCTTCATCAAGAAACGAAACCACATTCCAAATCCTAAGGAGAAACAGAAGAGTCTACACCCAGAGGCGCCTCTCTCTTCTGTTTCTCAATACTCTGCAATACCCTGTGCAATACTCTGCAATACTCTGCAATGCCCCGCAATACTCTGCAATGCCCCGCAATACTCTGCAATGCCCCGCAATACTCTGCAATGCCCCGCAACACTCTGCAATGCCCCGCAACACTCTGCAATGCCCCGCAACACTCTGCAATGCCCCGCAACACTCTGCAATGCCCCGCAACACTCTGCAATGCCCCGCAACACTCTGCAATGCCCCGCAACACTCTGCAATGCCCCGCAACACTCTGCAATGCCCCGCAACTCTGTGCAATACTCTGCAATACCCTGTGCAATACTCTGCAATACCCTGTGCAATACTCTGCAATACCCTGTGCAATACTCTGCAATACCCCGCAATGCCCCGCCATACCCAGCCATACTTTGCCATGCTCAGCCGTACTCGCCCTCTGTATGTGGCCAGGCTGTGGAAGTCTCACACATGTGGTATCGCCGTACTCAGGAGGAGTAGAAGAATCTATTTTGGGGTGTCATTTTTGGTGTGTAAATGCTATGTGTTAGAAAAATTGTATAAACGGACAACTTTGTGTTAAAAAAAAATGTGTTTTAACCACTTCCTGCCCGCCGGCCATCATACATCTTCCTTTTTTGTTTTGTTTGTTTTTTGAATTTGTGCGGGGATATCTGAATGATGGGTGCAGCTACAGGCATCATTCAGATATCAGCTTTTTCAGCCGGCGATTCCCTACACCATAAGAATGATCATAGCGGCTGTTCCGCTGCTTGATCGTTCTTACGGGAGGCGAGAGGGGACGTCCCCCCCTTCTCGCCGCCCTCAGGTGCTTCTACCGACTCACCGCTACGATCGAAGCCAAAATCATTTTTTTATTTCAGGCTTCCCAGCCTAGAGGTGACATGTGGGGTCTTATTGACCGCATATCTCACTGTAAAGAGGACCTGTCATGCCATATTCCTATTACAAGGGATGTTTACATTCCTTGTAATAGAAATAAAAGTGATCAAAAAATGTATTTTTTGGAAAAAAGCCTCAAACTAAAATAAAGTAAAATGAATTAAAAAAAAAAAAAAAAAATTTCCCCGTGTCCCTGTGTGTTCGCATGCAGAAGCGAACGCATACGTAAGTTGCGCCCACATATGAAAAAGGTGTTCAAACCACACATGTAAGGTATCGCTGGGATACGGTTATTTTTTTTTTCTTTTAGAGCTTTTATGTGTAGAATTACGCTGCTTTGTATGTACCAGAAACCTTGCAAGTGATTTTTTTTTTTTAAACAAAAATTTTTCCTATTTAAACTTAGTAAAATGTCGGAGAAACTGAGTAATAGAATTCAACAATAACCCTAATCCTCTTCCCCTTGTTGTTTTATATCCAGAGTGAACTCATCTCCACTATTCTTCTTTCCCTCTTTTTCTATTTCCCATCTCTCCTCTTCTTTCCTCTTGCTAAACTCTTCTCTTTTGTTCCCTGAATCTTACCATGAACATAATTACACATCTGATGTTTAAGGGTCTCCTGATTTTGCTCTAATATGTACACCTTGTACTCTTTCGAGGACAATACCTTCATCCAATCTCTTGTAGGTTTATCCTCTGCACAGCATTCTTTTGCTGACAATGACCCCTTTTTTGTGAATTTCCTTTCTTCTTTTGTTTATATTGCAATGTACCAGTACTTATTGCTATATGAACAATGTTTATTTGCATTCACTCATTGTGAGCGAATGTCTATGTCACTTTCTGAAAATTTGGTAATAAAAAATATATTTAACCTTAAAAAGAAGTCCAGCCTAAGCTCCTTTGGCTGTACTCCTCCTATGGATCACAGGAGTGCAATTCGTTTTGCACTCCTGTGACCCATTTTTAGCAGAGAGCGGGCTGAAGTCCGCTCTCCGCTGACATCACAGAAATCAGTCCAGGCACCACGTCATCCCGACAATGGGAGTATGGATCCCCCAGGTGCCTGGTTTGACACCCCGCTCAGCCTCTCAGCGAGCCGCTGACAGCTGCTCCCCACCGCCTCTCCAATGAGAGAGGAGGGAGCAGAGCAGAGAGCTTCTGAACAGCAGCTCTCTGCTCAGGGAGTTGAGAGAACGGAGCAATGGGCGATGTTCGATCGATCAGTTCTCAGTGTAGTGGCGCTGTGGGACAGATGCAGCATCAAACCAATGCTGCATCCATCTAGGTAAGTATGAAACTAAAAAAAAAAAAAAAAAAAATCCCATACTTCTCTTTTAACCTTAGTAAAATGTGAATTTTGCTACAACTCAATCTTAATGGATCCTCAAGCCTTTTCAGTCTTTTTGTACTAAAAAATATTGTAAAGAACTTTACCATGCTTTGTGCCAGAAGCAGGATTTAATTAGTGTTATAAAAGGGGAAAATAACATTTCCACTTTTTATTGACAAGAACACGAAATCTCACTGGTTAAACTGGAGAAAAGTTGAATACAAAATAAATGTTGGAGGAGGATTCTGGCAAGTTCACAAAAAACAATATATTGTTCACATGGGTATCTTCGGTAATGACAAAGCTATAGCCGAACCAATAGGCCCACAGCTGAAATGTAAAAATACATTTCTAAATAGGGTTTACAGGTGTGAGAGATGGAGCTACACCCCAAGTTCTGGCATTAAAGAACATGTCAAGATGGTGCTGTTAACATGGTATACCAGTGAAAATTGCAGTGTAATATATTGTAATTATTATTTTCAGTAGACCAGCAGACCCTGGTACCTGTTTATATTGAGGTCTGCTTCGAAGAAAGATCACAGAGTTGGAGCAGTGAAAAAACTGTCAAGTGTGGACTCAGAAATGGAAAAAAAGTACATTAAATCCCATAGCTACCTGCATAAGTTCATGGCTTTCTATCAGATTGTCTTCAAGCATCTCCTGTGTCAGTTTGCCCATCATACTGTAGAATTCATCTGCATCCTGGCAGCACTCAATCTGCCTGTAACACAGACACCATTGTGAAAAAACAATCCCCTGCGCTAAAAATACTAATTAGTGATTGGGCCTACCGCTGCTGTACATGACATAAGTCAAAACATGGAAAAAAGGGTATGGGTACCACAGCGCTGACAGCCTGAATAAATACAATAAAGTGCTGTAGTGCATACAAAATTAAGTGCAAAATTAATCCAAAAAACAAAAAATATATTAAGCATGAAGCCAGTGAAAACTTAAAAAACACATGCAAATATGTGTTCCTTTCACAGGTGCCTTCCACAGGTGCTGCTGTGCTAGAAATAGTGCAAATCAATATTAAGCTTTCAAAAGTGCTGCTAGTATAAAAGTGATCACAAAAGCATAAAAATAGGCAATGTGGGAAGCAGGAAGTGCTGTCCCGCACTTCCTGACAGCACTTCCTGCTTCCCACATTGCCTATTTTTATGCTTTTGTGATCACTTTTATACTTTATGGTATTTTACCTGCAATAAACCTATTTTAGTTGACCCACGCCATGTGGAGTTCCCTTTTTCCTCATGTTTGAGCACTGATGACCACCTTTGGACCACCACCATTCTTGGAATAGTTCAGTTGCCGACCACTCTGGAACTTTCGTTTAGAACCATTGCCCAACCACGATTGGATTGGATTCTGTGGCCCTTAGGATACCATCCGGTCTGGCATCATCACACCACTAGGGACCCAGTACCCTAAAAGCCTTATAGACACACTGCCATACGGCATGTGCGTCCACACGATCCGGTAAGAGTACCCATTCTTTTATCAGAATGTATGTTTTGGCGCACTTTTTACTTTGGTGAAGATAGAAGAGAAAGTTTTCCCAATATTGGACACTTTATATATGTGGACATTTGGTCTTTTTATTCCTGTGTGCATTGCTATTATTTCACAGCATTTTTAGAGTTCATTTTGATGCTATCCTTTATATGCATTTGTTTGCTCACAGTTTTCTCTGTTCATTTATTTCACGTTCGTGATATAGGTGTTCTGGGTGTATATATTTTTTTATTCACTCACTCAGTCACTATTTAGCACTACACTTTTTTTTTATAATTTATCAACCGAGAATTGCTATATGTTCATATCTTTTTTTTGGACTTTCACTGGTCACATGCTTAATATTGATTTGCACAGACATCATTATCTTGTTATGCAACTTCAGTATGCACACAGCTGGAATTAAGTAAATACCCCTCACTGATTGCTACACAGTTCAGCTCAACTAAAATGGTCACCCCAAATTAGCAGACTCAAGGTTTTTTTTTCAAAGAGCTATGCCAAAAATAAAGCTGTCCATCCAGTCCTAAGTTTTTGAAAGCCCTGTCAGACAGCACTGCCTGGTGCATCACATTTCTCTATGGCAGTACAGCTAAGGTCACTTCTTGCCCCCACATAACAGCTAGCTACTACCTCTACAAATTCTACTTTACAGGAGATTGCAAGATGCGGATACAAGAACAGTGCATTAGCTGCATTTAAACATTTATTGATTCATTTTATGAACTGTTTTATATGGTGTTTATCTGCCCAAAGTTCATCTTTAAATGCTGCAAGAAAAGAAATACAAAAATGAACGCACAAAAGTGTATTTAAACCTAAAATGTAGTTTCAGTATATCAGGCATCATGCTTCACCCTTGCAAAGTTACCTAACCCTTACCTGGAAATTCTGCCAGTAACCACAATTGCTGTGGCAGGCTGACAACGATGAGCAACTTCCTCGCAATTAGAACCACCATTGTCAGCCTGGTATGTAAATTCTATTGACTATTGGGATGTCAATGTAATAGACTTGATGGGCAGCCCAACAGCCAAATGATGTTGTGCACATACCAAACTGACAATGCTGCTCTTGACTGCGTAGCCATTACTTAGCACCTTCAGCCTGCAAAAGAAAGTGCTGTTACTGGAATCATATTCAGGTAACAAACTTTGGAATAGTTTAAAAAAAAATTAAAGCTTTTTTAATTTTGGATAGAGTAAAAGACATTTAAAACCCCTGTAAAGTTTATTTGTTGTTGTCTTTGTCTCATTAGGCAGATTTTACCCTTCATTTCCATACTGAGACAGCAAACAAAACTTCATAGAGGATCGAACCATTCCCTATGTTATCCAAAACTGAACAACAAATGGAATGGAATGCCAGAAATCTGTCTGCCCCTGAATTGGCCAAACCAGGGTAGCCGAAGGCCATCGGCCCAAATGCCAATACCTTGTCATGTCCGAGAAAGGCCTAGATAAACCACCATCCCCATCTATGACCTGGCCTCCATGCCATTTCATAAAGCATAAAGCTTTAAAGTACACCTAACTGAATGTGCCAGATGTTGGTCAGCATTTCCTTTCCCCCTTACTCCAAACTACCTGATGGCTCAGCCAGGGTCTCCCAAATGGCATCATTCCATCTTTCACTCTGGAAGGATATTTATGGGCACTGTAAGATCAATGAAATACCCCTTTCCTCCACAGAGTTAGTATAACAAATACCAGGGCCATGCAGGACCAATTACCAAGCTGGTGGTTTCATTTAATATGACCACTGGTATCGTCTGTCCATTTCTCAAGACAGCTGCTATGGAAAATCTCCAACAAGGAGGGTCAAGGACTTAAAAGAGATGAAGAATTGGGGTATGCAGAGTATGCTGAGTATGCTTTGATTACCAAGTTCCACCTGGTGTGAAAGAACCAGGTGATCATGGAATTAAAAGACCCGTGTGGAGGACAGACTTGTGTGTGAACTGAAAATGGAGAACAAATGTCAACTCAGTCTAAAAGACATGAACTATAACGAGAAGCTGAACTAAGATGTTTACCTAGGAAATGGAGGGGTGCTGAAGACCACATACCAGATTCCAAATGCTTAAGATAAGAAACAAGAACTGAAACACCAGGAGGGCATGGCTGAACTAAAAATATTCTTGGGAGATGCAGGAAATGGCCAAAAACCTGAAGCTGCTGCTGGAGTAGAAAAAGCACCAGGAGCTGCAGGTAAAGTCACAGAGGATGCTGGAGGAAAATAAGCATCAGCTGCATTAGCTGGTGGAGAGAAAAAGCTAGGCCCTAGAAAAACTGACAGTACTGCATAGTGCCCTAGCCCTAGCTGCAGCGGGTCCAGGAGGAAACATGATAACACCATAGAGATTTTGAAAACATGATAAAAGCATAAAGAAGGGGATGGAGACCAACAGAACCAAGATGTAAAAGTAAAATATAGTTGCCGTCTGTGGGAGGAGGAGAAGGAAACTGAACTGAATCTAAAAAGGAGGGAGAATGGGTTTTTGAGGAAGAAGACCAGAAAGAAGATCTCAACGAAGGATATTTAGAAGGGGCCAAAAATATTGAAAATGTGAACTGAAACAGCAAGGTGTGATTAGGCCACTGGAGGAAATCCAGGATCTGAAGAGAGAGATCCAGGTGAAGGATGACAAGGAGAAGAGACTTTGTAAGCTGGAAAAGAAGAATCAGGAACTGGAGAAATTTAAATGTGTTCTGGGTTTTTATAAAAACTGAGTTTGAGAAGCCGATTGAAACCAGAAAAAAATCAGTTCAAAAGAGATGAAAGAGTAGTTTCAGGGGATGGAAGCTGAGCTGCAACACTCAACACTACAAGCAAAACACCCAGCTGGACTTCAACATCATCGAGCTGAAACAAAAACTAAAAGCTACAGACCAGGAGATGCAGCGAGAGCAGCAGAAGGTTTGTAAAAATCAAAGCTGTCGTGATATGTTTCAAGCCAGATTTGCATAAATGTGTTGGATCTATGAAAGAACACTAAAAAGCTGAAGGATAGCATACGGGAGTTTTACCCTAGATATGTACAGAAGAGTAATACAGTGGAGATAATGGTTGTAAACCCCGACATCCAGCAGGACTGCACCCATCACAAGGAGCACCTGGAAGGCAGACTGCTCAGATTACATAAGAATTTTGTGAAAGAGACAAAGATCCGTCATGTGAACAATATGCACCTCATGAAGCTAAATGCCACACTGATTGAACAAATTAATGGATTATGATAGGAGCTGTAAGTCAGCCATAAGATGGTGCATGAACTGGAGATGGCTTGTAAGTTGGACTGGAAGAGTAGCTTCACAGGGCCTCACACAGTGGGCATCCAACCCCAATAAATGATACAACCCCAATCATTTACCATCAATGACAGCCTCATGAGACCAATCAAAGATCCTCAGATTGTACAGATAATATTATATTAAAAAATGCCCCCCCCCCCAATTTCTTTCCTTCCCAACCCCTCTCTTGCCCTATTCTCCTCTTTGTTTTCTACCTTTCCCTTCCTAATTCCCCCTGCTTCTCTGTCTCTCTCTACCTGCTCTGCCTAGCCTCTTTTCTTTGTATTGTAAGTGATTGACACATACCTCAAATAATAAAGAATTCACAAAAAATTGCATTAAAAGCGATATTAAAAATCTTAGTTAATTTGATTTTGTGATTAAGCCAAACTTACTCTCCCAGCTTTGCCCAAATCGCCAGTGCCACCCTTAGTATGATCTCTGAACCTTCGAAGAACACAGAGTCCCAGATCTTCAGAACAGTGTGATTCGGAAGACAAGTTGCAAATAAAGTCAAGAACCATTGCATAGTGAAGACATTCGTAAGTGGGGGCTCATAACCTCCTGCAAGGTATAAAGAAAGAATTTTAGATTTCTAAAAAAAATTCACTTTTTTTTTTTTGTAGTCTTATCTGCATGCCTTTTCTAGAACACATGGGTCAAGGAAACCCAATGTCATATTTGGTCAAATTAGACGTTCTGTTGATTTACTTAGTAAAAAATGAATACAACCTCAGCAGAGATCAACCTTAAAAGCAGTATTAAACCCAAAAGCAAACATTGATTGTATAGCAGCTTACCAATTCTTAGGTGTAAAGGCTACATTTGTTTTTTTAGGCTCCCTGTTTTATTTTGGCGTGGTGATCTAGCCAGCAAATCTGTTTTTTTTTTTTCAAAAGAACAAGCTGTCCCACAGATGTAGCAGTTAGATGGTCAAGACAAAACATTTACCACTGACATGGGTGCTTGCAATGGTCAGCATTTATTTATGAAAAACCTTTATGACAAAAAGAAGAACTGTTGCTGTAACTACTTAAAAAGCATTATCTGGGAGTTTGGCGTCAGTGTGTCCACATCTAATAGTACATGTAACACACTCCCCCCCCCCCCCGATTAACAATGCGGCTGTCCAAAAGGTGCCTCTGTTGCTCCTCAAGCTGAAGTATAGGATTAGTAAAGGTGTTAGAAGCCGGATCATCAGGTGATAACAGAGGGAAGAAAGCCTAAAAAAATTAATGCAGTCACCACACAATGATGAGTAAGTGAGAAGTAGTGAATGAAAGACAAATGGAACCTTTTCTGAACTAAAGGATTTGCAAAGAAAGGTTTGAAAAACCCTTGAACAAAAATAGAAATAAAGTTAGCTGGGTAGTAGATGCAATAACAAAGGCAACGTTTTTCGTTTTTTTTTTCAAAGTAGTGAAGGCTTGGGCACCTTGTCAAGGTTTTAAATTTGTAAACCCTTTAGAACTACCTAGATTCGTCCAGATTCAATGAGGATGTACGTGCATCTCTATATGAATGAGCCTGGGCTTTGGCAGCATGTCCACAGATTTCTGTTGCACAGAACTTTATAAATAACCACTACCAAAGTTCTATTTTAGAGCCGCAGCTTTGTTTTTAATTTTTTCACAGTTTTAACAGGCTTTTATTTGTCACTGATTAATAAACAGTGTAAAGCTTTTTTCACTAATTAACTCTGAAAAATATCTTATATGCAATTCGAACACATGACTTTACAGAGCCAGAAATATCCATTAGACTTGTCTGTATTAATGGAGATACAAGTCACCAGAGTTTTTCAAGTCATTAAGACACGGAGTCTAAATTCTTAGAAAGGAAATCGGTAAAAAGTAATGAAAAAGAGAAAAGATGAAGGATGTTTCAGGGAGGTCCTTAGTAATAAAGCATGATGAAACATATTGTATATCTAATAAGTCCACATACCACCACTCTCCTTGTTTGCAGTTTTCTGAAGCACATCTAGGTGATGAGATAGTTCAGATAGTTTCATCCTCAAGAGATCCCTAAATACAGCCATATCCACCGAAAGCGCTCTCAGATTATTGACAAAGTAACTGTTCGGCAACACTTTGTCTATAAGGTAAATCATTATCTATGGAGAGAATAAAAGCAAAATTTTTTTCATTGCCAGATAACTAGAAACATATGTGATCTATTTTAAGAGTGACACATATTGAAACGTAAAACTCTGCATGAAGAAACAAAATCATAGATGAATAATACACCAATATAAGGAAGTGGGCACAAAAATGCAAAAAAGGAGCGGTTGGAGAGCCTTTTTACAGGCTAACATAGGACCTGACCCTTCAAGTCTCAATCTGAATTCTGGTAAGTGGAACTGTAGTATAAATTGGTGCCACCTAAACATAACCAGATAATTCAACTAAGTACCAGCTAAGACTTTTTTTACACTATCATTTTGGGGGAGATTTACTAAAACGAGTGCACTGAGTCTGGTGAAGTTGTGCATGGTAGCCAATCAGCTTCTAACTTAAGCTTGCCTATTCAATAAAGCTTTGGCAATAAAACCTGGAAACCGATTGGTTTCTATGCAGAGCTGCACCAGATTTGGCACTCTCCAGCTTTAGTACTTGACTGCTTTTGTTTTATACAAGTCGATAGGGATCCAAATGCAACCAAAAAAAGGGGGCCACGAGGGAAGTCAAGTCAGAAGGACCTCCAGAGGAACATGGAAGCATCTCAAACATGCTGCATTTGCGTGTCTACATAAACCCTTAAACAGATTCCATTTTTTTTCCATTACCCCACCTGTGAGCCGTTTTGGCATTTGCAATTATTATGATTACCATTTTATTTATGAAATAAAATTTGAGGAATACTGCATATCACATCTGGTGATGTAATATATAGCATACTGTTTTTTGCTCCTTTGTTATAATGTGTTAGGCTGGGTTTCCCCGCATCCAATTCGCATGACAGGAGAGTGTGACCAGCTCTCCATGGAGCCAGTTCACACATCTCCAAGGCAGCCGCAGAGCGCATTGCAGAAGGGTCCTGTGCGTCTTTGGATCCATTTCAGGTCTGAATTCAGGCAAAAATTCAGACCTATAAACGGTGAACAGGGACGCACCGGATCCCCGGCTGTGAGCTGCTTCCTTCGGAGATTAGTGTGAACCCAGCCTCAGTGTGTCTTTATTTTGGTTAAAACCAGAGAATTTTGTGCAAACTAGCTATAGTAGTCATTAAATGCTCCTATCTTTTATAGCCAAGGAAGCCGCTGTCTCAGGGGTTGATTTACTAAAACTGGTGAGTGCAAAGTCTGGTACAGCTCTGCATTATAGCCAATCAGCTTCTAACTTCAGCTTGTTCAATTGAGCTTTGACAAAAAACTGGAAGCTGAGGGGTTATGTAGATGTGAAAAAAAAGGAAACTAATACAGCCATCACATCTAAGAATTGATGGTGTAGTAGTCCATGCCATATTTGCACAGGCATTGCCCAGCCACCACTAGGGGTCAACTTTTGGCTTGGTTTAGGACTGGGATCCAGAGAGAATCTGAAAACTGTAAAAATAAACATAGTATCAGTGTGACATATGTAAGTGGTTCAACATATTTAGGACTTCCATGATGGTAAGCGGTAAATCAACTCCTTTTACACTAAAACAGTCAAGCATATTTATTGAACAGTGCTAAGCTTAAGAGGACAGTAATCCTTAAAATAGAAGTACAGTAAAACCTTGGATTGCGAGTATAATTAGTTCCAGAAACATGCTTGTAATCCAAAGCACTCTTATATCAATGCAAATTTTCCCATAAGAAATGATGGAAACTCAAATGATTCATTCCACAACCATTTATTTATAAGTCCTTTGGTTTATAGTCCATACAAAAAAAAGATTATAGCAATGTGACCAGGTTGTGTAACCATAAAATGTCCATCCACAAATGACAGCCTCCACAGGGGATGCATCTACCTAGGTAAGCATAAGGTTTTTATAAACCCTATACAGTAAAACCTTGGTTTTAGAGTAATTTGGTTTGAGAGCGTATTGCAAGACAAGCAAAATTTTTAAATGTATTGCTACACTTAGAGGCGTCTCTCTTCTCTTTTTTAACTCAGTTGTGACAGGGCGCTACTTGTATATCAAGACATCGCTTGTATCTCAAGTCAAATTTATTTAAAAAATGTTGCTTGTCTTGCAAAACGCTCTCAAACCAAATTACTCTCACACCAAGGTTTTACTGTATAGGGTTTATAAAAAACCTTATACTTACCTAGGTAGATGCATCCCCCCCCCACCCCCAACGCCTCTGCAATGAGAGCTGAGAGATAAAACACCTCTGATCTTTCAGTTCTCCTCTCCACTCTGAGCAGAGAGTCATGACTGTCAGTCACTGGCTCTGTGCTCTGCCCCTCCAGGGTTCACTGGAGCGCTAGACTTAGGAGGTCTTTCCCTAGCATGGACCAGCTGAGTGACATCAGCCAACAGCGGGCGTCTGAAAACAGGTCAAAGGCGTGCAGAACGAACTGCACTCCGGTGATACATTGGAGAAGTATAGCAAAAAAAAAGCTTTGTCCACACTGCTCCTTTAAGAAAACATTTTATTGACGTCAGTTCAGCTGGAGATGAATTCAGCTGTTTGTGTATAGTACAAAGGGTAGTACTTATAGCAATCTATGCTTGGAGCTCTTCTAGGACTGCAAGCTCCTACAGGCACAGGCTGCCAATTGTGGTTCCTTAACCTCAGCAGAACCAAGTCATCCTGCACTTCAATTAAGGGGCAGTAATGGGCTTAGTAATGGCTGCAACCTAATGCAAAACGGTGACCACTTTATTAAAGAATAGAAAAACTCTAAAAATGAACCCAGCGTTACAAGGGTTAAATGCCCTTAACTTTAGTAGATGAGGAACAAGATGCAATGATCGATCTCTATGCTGTGGATATTAGGAAAGATGGTTGTTTTGGGTGGGGAATAGGAAAGAGGGGTGTTTTGGTTGGATTAGCAAAAAAGACAGCTGACACCACTTGGTGCACAAAAACTACATGTTTTTAATTTTGCCCTGTCATGTACTTTAAGTTTACTTATTACGGTGTCTAGGCAGCTGACATGTCCTTAGATGTGATGGCTGCAAAATTTTCAGACTAGGTACATTTTCTGCAAGTACAGAAAAATACCTATTGATCTTGATAAAAATGTCCTTACAAATTTCTGTGTACTGAACAGAAATCCTAAACAATGCTATCAGCCTTCCCAGCTACCTTTTGTGAACTACATATTCTATCCTCCTTATGTAATAGATACGAGGAGAGGGGCATCGGTGTAGTCCAGATTAAGAGAACACAACGCTGCTCCCCCATTGAGCATTACAGCCAACATCTACTGGTAATATTCATAAATCCTTACACTGAGTTTAGTGGGTGTGCTGGCTGTAAGAGAGGAAAGCAGCCCCAAGGGAGAACATGCTGCATCCTCCCAGGGCTGTGCAGCTCTTGGCATTACTTCTAATGAACTGAGCTTTGTTGTTTTATGGGAAAGGGAGGAGACATATTAAATAATTTACATAGATGAAGACTATCAATGAGATAAAAAAGATGTTTGAAGTTAAATCAATATTCATTTATGGATAGGCCTTACTTGCTCAAAAAGAGGTTACATACATCCTTCCTTGAAGAAATGAACAGAGATGACTACTGAAAGCTTTCTTTGAATTATGGAGCAGCAGCGATCTGTGAATTATTAAAAGACAAGCACGGTCTCCACAGAGGAAATGGTGTCAGTTGTGCAGGCTATGACAGTGCACTACAAATGCACCAATGTCTGCCAACCTAAAGCTTTACCCCTTTTATGATCATTTAAAACATTTTATAGGTGTAATGGTTAAGAAAGTACATAGCAAAAATGTATTCTAAATTATTAAGTAAGCCTGTGTGTCTCCATGCAACATATAGAACCACTTGTTCACCTTTAATGGGAAAAATAAAATTTTTTTTTTTTTTTTTTTACAAAAATATGTCAAAGTGCAAATAAGAACCCCCCCCCTCCCAAGGAGCCTGCAAAGCATTGTACCCGCAATCAGTGGATGGCAAGTGCAATGTCAGGCTCCTGTAGACAAAGGCTTTCAGTTAGAAAGCTGTAGGGCTTGTAAATGAACTAGGAGGGTGCTCACCAGCACCCTCTCAATTCATTGAGAACTACAAGTCGTCTGCCACAGTGGCAGACAGGACTTGTAGTGTTCATTCAAAGATCGCTGTGAATGAAAGACTAGGCTGTGCAGGCGGAGCCCCACGCAGCCGCTCCAATTTTAAAATGTGACAGCGGGTGCGGGGAGAGGAAGCCCCACCTGATGTAACAGGGAGGAGGAGCGCTCAGGGTGAGGGGGAGGCTATGAGCAGGTTACACCCTAAAAACACGTGTAGCATGTGACATGCTCCAAAGATTAACTCATCATTTAAAAAAAACTATATATATATATATATATATATATATATATATATATATATATATATATATATATATATATATATATATATATATATATATATATATATATTTATTTTTAAACAAAGTATATTCCTGGTCACCGGCCCTTTGCAGATATCACCATCATGGCCCTTTCCATCCTTTATCATTTGCATGCAACCATACCCACTTGCTTCTATAGGCCCATCAAAAAAAATAGAGAACACAATTTTTGTACACTTCATTCAGGTCTCCACAAAGCAACACAATGCAATGCACTGTGATGATCTATGTTGCCATCAGATGTGCTATGGAAAAATATAGTATGTCTACAGTACATTGTTCTGCACCAAGCATCACTGCAGCATTGCCAATGACCATAGGACCAGATACAAATTCACGTTTTAACAGATGCATAATAGGCAATTTCTTATTGATTGATTTTTGTGTATAATTGTAGACCAAAAAAAAAAAATCGAACAAGAAGAAATATACACTATAAATAGATGCCGTTAAATTACATTTTTATCAGATCACTTTGCTTTATTTTATTTTATTGCGGTTAAAATCTGGACTCTGGACAAACCACTAAATACACAGAGGAAATACATACTCTATATGGTAGTTGATTAAACTGCCAAAGGATTTGTATTTATGTCCATACAGCCCTGAAAGGGACCTGAACCAGCAAACTGATGATCTCTCGCTGTAACTCTGCTCTCTCCTTGTATCAGCATGCTCCTAGAACTGCAGCACAGCACACCTGATGGGTTCCTTGTAATGCTTCTCTATCCTGCTGTACAGACTAGATAGCAGACTGGAAGAGTCTGATTGCAAATCCAGTTCAGGTACTTACACTGCTTGCATTAAATATATTTAAAAAAAAACACACACATTTAATAATGTACTGACAACATAGATGTACTCATTGTGTCTCTTATACATTCAATTTTTCCAAAATGCTAAATCTATATAAAAAACAAAAACACACAATCCATGTATACTGAACATACAAGGATTTTTCGGAAATTTTATGTCTGATTATATTATTAAAAAAAAAAAAAAAAAAAGAGGTAGATGGCAATCAGCTTTTTTCCAACAGCTGCAGTTTTTTTTTTTTTTTTTCCGTTGACGAGTTCTACATGGAAAATAAGATCAGTACAGAGTATGACAATCAGTGTAGCAATAGCAGGCCATCTGCCTAGCACAGACAAGAGGAGGAATCATCTCTGATGAGAATCCAGGGAGTTTTCTTAGCAGACATATTCTATTAGTTAGAAGCATTTCTGTTCTAGCCGCAGCTAAGCCATCATGATATCTTTTTACACATAAGCAGGAAGGAAACGCTAAAATGTATATTTGGTGATGTATTCACATGGCAGGTGTGATGCTAAGAACACTTGGCAAAAGCTGGAGCTATACTGTGTACAATAGTATCTTAATCCATTACCACTGCGAGCATTGAAAACCATGTGTAAAATAAAACAAGTAAAATGATGCCACATTAACGATAAAACAATAGAATTATTGTACATACCTTAAGTGCATCGCCCTCATTGCCCTCCATTACTTCCAGGATGAGTGCAGCCAAAATATTAAACCCTTGACAGTAGCCAACTGACTTGTTCCATCTGGCGTAGGCCAAAAGAACCCGTTTAAGTACCACTCTATCCTGTTCTGCCTCCTGTCCACAGTAGGAACTACAGCCAGTCCTGTGGAGGTCCTAAAAAGAAAAAAAACATTGAACAGGCAAACATTAGATTTTCATTATAGCAGTGCTTACAGGTAAAGGTGATATACTTGAATATAAATGCAAGAAAAATTCTCCTTTAATTTAATATCAATTAATAAACTGTATTTAACAAAAATATCAACAGATGTAAGCTTACATTTACAGGGGTGATTAGTCCCCACTGCGCATGACAGCAGCAGGAATCTGCAGCTGTTTTTGTCACCTGTGCGCGGCTAGCTACTAGTGTTCATTTTGGCATCAAATTTTTATTTAGTTTTATTCATAGTCTTTTGACTAAAATGCCATTATAGTTCTAGTCGTAATTAGTCGATTAAAATCTAACGGGTTTAGTTAAATTGTAATGCATTGTTTAAGGATTTCTCTTAAGAATTTCCAGACTCATTATTTACTCCTGGAGTAAAAAAATCTAATATGTTAATATTTATGGTATTAAGGTTTGAATAATCTATACGCTCTGGACAGTGATCTAAGGAGGCCTGTAAATGCTGCACAGTGCTCTGGATGATCTGAGGAGGCTTGTAATGCATTGCACACAGTGCTCTGGACTGTCTGAGGAGGCTTGTAATGGACACAGTGCTCTGGACAGTTGCCCGAGGAGGCCTGTAATGCACAGTGCTCTGGACGGCAGTCTGAGGAGGCCTGTAAATGCTGCACAGTGTTCTGGATGGTGGTCTGAGGAAGCTTGTAATGCACAGTGCTCTGGACGGTGGTCTGAGGAGGCCTGTAATGCCGCACAGTGCTCTGAGGAGGCCTGCAATACACACAGTGCTCTTGACAATGGTCTGAGTAGGCCTGTAATGCACACAGTGCTCTGGATGATGATCTGAGGAGAAGGCCTGTAATGCACACAGTGCTCTGGATGATGATCTGAGGAGAAGGCCTGTAATGCACACAGTGCTCTGGACAGTCGGGAAGCCTGTAAATGCTATAAAGTGATCTGGACGGTGGTCTGATAAGGCCTGTAATGCAAACCATGCTCTGTACAGTCAGGAGGCCTGTAAATGCTAAACAGCACTCTGAGGAGGTTTGTAATTCACTTAGTGCTCTGGATGGTTGGGAGGCCTGTAAATGCTGCACAGTTCTCTGGGCAGTCATCTGTCTGAGAAGGCCTGTAATGCACACAGTGCTCTGGATGATTGTCTGAGGAAGTCTATAATGATGTAAAAAGTGCTAAGCACGCCTAAGTCACTATCTTGTTTGCTGGGAGGGGAAACACTCACAGGATTTACAGGTGGAGTTAGGAGGAAACCATAAATTCACACTGGTAAACGTCCCTCCCTCATATTGTCATTCCATTTTCATTCATTGACGAAAATGGAATTCAGTTTCGTCAATTTTTTCGTCTATGAAATTAACACTTCAATGATGGGTCACTTGTAGCCGCAGCTATCCACACAGTCAGCCATCACCTGCAGTGATCACAGCTGCAGCCGCGGCCAATCGATCATTGACATGTACGGGGCTTGACGGCCGCAGCCAGCCAATCACAGGTGGCAAAAATAGCAGCCGCTGTCATTCGCACCAGGGCCAGTAGCCGTGCGAATGTAGCCTAATGGAGTACTGTACAAAAAGTACACCCTTGGCATCAGAAGCTGGTATTGCCCCCTGTAGCAGAAATTACGACTTCTGGGCATTTTATATAACTATCCACCAGTTTCTAAGATTGATTCAGTGATGTTTTTGGCCTCTTTTCCACTCAAAATTCTTATGATTGCAAGAGGTTTGCAGGTATCATTGCATGAACTTTACTTACAAAATTCCCCAACAAAATGTCAATGGGAATCAAATCAGGACTTTGATTAGGACAGTCTAAAACCCACTGTTACTTCTTTTTGAGCCATTTCTTAGTGGATTTGCTAGTGTGCATTGAACCATCGTTGTAGTGAAAGACTCATTTCCAGTTCAGCTTCAACATTTGGACAGATGGCCTCACATTCTCAACAAGCACAATTAGATATGATGCAGAATTGATAACTATGAGCTGTCCAAGCCCGTAAGTAGCAAAGCAACCCAAACCATAACATTTCCACCATCATGATTCAAAGTTGTTATGGAGCTCTTTTCCTGAAATACTGTGTTGGTTTGCAGCAAACATGTCTACTGTTAATGTGACCAAAGTCTTTCAGTCTTTCATTGATCAGTCTTCAGCACATTGTTCCAGAAGGCCCGGTCTTTGCTTATAGGTACAATGGCAAACTGCAATCTTGCTTTAATGTCCTTATTAGATAGCAAAGACTTTTTCTTATTATTCCTCTCATGCAGGTTGAATTTGTGCAATCTCTTTAGGACTGTAGTGCATGCACTTTGATTTCAACTATAGTAAGAGTTACCTGAACAACCCACAGTGATATTTTGGGGTTCTTGGGGACTGCTTTTACCATCAAATGATTTGATTTTCTGGGCCAGACTCATAGCCATCCACAACTGAGGCCTTAGAGAGCTCTATTGATCTTGGCATGATGACACCGCACATAACAGCAACATGAACACCAGACCCTAGATGCCTTGGGTTTAAATAAAACAGGTTCCACCTACCTGCACCCTAAAGAGATTTTAATCTTTGGCGGTTGATCTGGATCACTGGATTCTAATTTCATGAATTTGAAGTGAAGTGGTGATAAATGTATGGGGTGTACTTAATTTTTACCACATAACAAACCAACATTTTGGTTAGTGTAGATCAGGGATATGCAATTAGCGGACCTCCAGCTGTTGCAGAACTACAAGTCCCATGAGGCATAGCAAGACTCTGACAGCCACAAGCATGACACCCAGAGTCAGAGGCATGATGGGACTTGTAGTTTTGCAACAGCTGGAGGTCCGCTAATTGCATATCCCTGATGTAGATCAATAAAATGAATACATGTCAATTTTATGCATGTATGCATGCACACACTGTATGTGGATTAAAACTTTCCTAGAATGGTCTTGGACTTTGTTTTTGCAACACAGATATATGACAACTTAATAGGAATCACCAGTCAGCAAGTTTAACCAGACTTCTGTAAACTTTAAAATGCAAATATTGAATATTATTTGTTTTTAATATAACAACCTGCTTATATAGTTTCCTGCTGAACCTACAGCATCTTGTCACATGATTCTGTGCAAAACAACCCGCATGTCCCAGACTGTAGCAGAGATACCAGGCCTACATATTCACAAAACTCAGGAAGTAATGTTCCTAGAACAGCACGCTACACAATCAGGAAATAGTCAGCAACTGGATGGCCTAATCCTAATGCATTCCAGCAGCTTCAGGGTTCCCAGTGACCAAAAGGACTCACTTATGCAAAACTACCCATAATGCAAGAGGAAAGAAAACATTAAGGCTGACCACCACAGTAATTACGTGTAGGCAGAGGGAGGGACATGGCCAGATAAAAATAACAGTTCTACGTTTTCAGGCTCCTATTGAAGCAACAAACATACACTGATCAGGCCCAGGTCCACAAAAAAGTAAACAGTCATCTCTTTCTAACACTAAAAGCTATTGTGGAAGAGTATTACCTTGACAATTTGAATTCCCATTGAGTCGTCATCAGGATTGCTCCTTTCATTAAACGTAAATCGCATTGTTTTATCCCAGTCTATAGAGATGCTATGTAAGTAGTGGTCTGCAAGTGTCAGCCATACCTGAAAATCGGTAAAATAAAAGCAAGTTGATTTAACTGTAATTTTAACGTACCTCTCTTGTAACCGAACCATCTTGTATTGAAATTGTTCTGTCTCCCTTTATTTTTTAAAGCACTGCACAGACTACTCTTGCTATATAAATGTATTTAAAATGTTAACAAGCACTTACTTTCCTCCTCCACTCTTTAGGTATTCCAGTGGGTAGTCTGGCAACAGCTTTGAGAGCATCGTACCACTAGAAACACAGAAAACAGTACTATGAGTGTCCCAGTAAATTACAAGCTCTTATAAAAAGTAAGGACCAACACTCCAAAGGATAATACATTATTTATGCCTGCCATTTTTAAATAATGAGCTAGAATTTTCTAATACAGTAATGCACCCAGTTCCAAACAGTGCTTATTAATATGTTACCAAACTAAATGTGCAAAATTAAGGCTCAGTGTAGCGTATCCACTACATAGGCAAAGACTTGTGCAACTAGAGAGTCTCTCTCTCGCTATATATATATATATATACACATATACACACACATATACATACACACACACATACATACATACATACACGCACATACACACATATATACACACATTCCAAACCCCTAAACATTTTATTCTGCTTATTGTAACATTTTATCAGCACAGATTAAAAGGTTCCATCCCAAACCTGCGTCACGGCTGCAGTCATCACTGTAGCAGAGCCGACTACAGTGATTGTCAGCTTTCTCCAGTGGTCCCTCAGGTATGAGCTATGCATACTTACATTAGTCCAAGTTGGACCAATGGAGGTATACAATTAGGATCACTTCTGGAGTTCAGCTTGAATGGTTCGTGGAGGGAAATATTTAAGAAAGGCTGGTTTAGCCAATAAAATTGCTGCTAGACAGCTGTACAATAGCATTACCTGTTGAAAACCATGTTGTCCCAGGGAAGGTTCCAAGGTAAATTTCAATTTTGTGTCTACCCCTGGAATATGAAAAAAAAAATGTTTAGTGGTCCAGCAAATTAAAAGCAACAAAAGACAAAGAGGTTACTACAGCTGATAATGCAGAGAGCGCCTTAGGGATATTTTTTATTTGCGGGAACACAGTGGTTTAGTGATTAGTGTATTTGGAGTAGCACTAGGATGTTCATTTTGAATCCCAACCTAGACACTATCTGCACTGAGTCTGTATGTGCTTTGTGTGGGGTTTTTCCCTGGATACCCAGTTTCTTCCAAACTCACACTAGACATACTGGTAGGTTTATTGGCTTCTATCTATCTATCTATCTATCTATCTATCTATCTATCTATCTATCTATCTATATATGTGAGATAGGGACCTTAGATTGTAAGCTCCTTGAGGGTAGGGACTGATGTAAATGTAAAATTTTTGTAAATAGCTACCTAAAGCTCTTCGTAAATTTTCTGTACTGTCTAAATACCTGTAGTAGTAATAAAGAATATGTATGTACTGTATGTATGCATGTATAATGGGGACCTTAGCAAGATTGAGGACAGGTACTGATGTAAACATACAATAAATATATAAAGCTCTGCGTAAATTGTTGGTACTACTGCTACTATGTAAGGACCTTAGATTATGTGTTGCATGAAGCTAAGGACTGATGTGAATTTACTATATGTGTACATTGTTCGTGCTATATAAATACCTGTAATAATAATAATAAATATTAATTGAGCATGTAAGGACCTTAGATTTTGTCAGGACAGGCACTGGTGTGAATGTACAATATATGTAAATTGTCGGCACTATATAAAAATACCTGTAATAATAATATTATTAATAGTATTACAGGTATTTATATAGAGCTGACAATGTACAGAGCGCCTCACATATACAGTATTGTACATTCACATCAGTCCCTGCCCTCAAGGAGCGTACAATCTATGGTCCCTAACCCACATGGATATATGTACATTATTAATATTATTTTGATGTGTATGATAATGTGAGTTAGGGACCTTGATCTGTGCTCTCTTTGAGGGCAGGGACTTATGTGTACAATATATGTAAATTGGCAGCATTATATAGATACCTGTAATAATAATGTTGTTATTAATAGTATTACAGGTATTTATATAGAACTGACAATTTACACAGCACTTTACATATATTGTACATTCCCTGCCCTCAAGGAGCTTACAATCTACAGTCCCTACCTCATATGGATATATGTACATTATTATTTGGATGTGTATATATTCATGTGAAATAGGGACCTTAGATCATGCTCCCTGTGAAGGCAGGAACTGATGGTAATGTATATGTGAAGTACTGTGTAATTTGTTAGCGCTATATAAATACCTGTAATAATAAATAATAATAATAATGTGTATATATCCTGTGCACTCCTTGAGGACAGGAACTGATGTAAATGTTCAACATATGTAAACAGTTGGTTCTCTATAAATACCTGTAATAATGTTAGTAGTGGTAAGCTCTATATAAATACCTGCAATGCTACTGCTACTACTAACACTATTACAGGTATTCATAGAGAAATGACAATTTACATAGGTTGTAAATTCCCATCAGTCCCTGTCTTCAAGAAGTGCACAGAATATGTACACATTAGTATTATTACAGGTATTTATTTAGCACCTTTACATATACTATACATTCCCATCAATTCCTGCCCTCAAGGAGAGCACAATCGAAGGTCTCTAATGCACATGAACATATACACATCCAAATAATAATAATAATAACAATCATAATGTACATATATCAATGTGAGTTAGGGTCCTTAGATTGTAAGCTCCTTGAGGACAGCAACTGATGTGAATGTACAACCTATATAAATTGTCGGTTCTCTATAAATACCTGGAATAATGTTAGTAGTGGTTGGCACAATATAAAATACCTGTAATGTTACAACCTGTAATGTTACTACTGTTACTACTACTACTGGTATCTATAGAGAACCGACAAATGACATTGGTTGTACATTCACATCAGCTCCTGTCCTCAAGAAGCACACAGGATATATACATATTATCACAGGTATTTATATAGCACCAAACAATGTACACTGTACTTTACATATATTCTACATTCCCATGAGGCCCTGCCTTCAAGGAGAGCACAATCTAAGATCCCCATTTCACATATACACAATTAAATAATAATAATCATAATGTACATATATCCATGTGACTTAGGGACCTTATATTGTAAACTCCTTGAGGGTGGGGACTGATGTGAATGTAGAGTATATGTAAAGTACTGTGTACATTGTTGGTGCTATAAAAATATATGGAATAATAATAATAATAATAATAATAATAATAATAATAATAATTACATATCCTGTGCGCTATTCGAGGGTGGGGACTGATGAGAATGTAAAGTATATGTAAAGTACTGTGTACATTGTTGGTGCTATAAAAAATATAATATTATTATTATTAATAATAATGTGTATATATCCTGTGTGCTCCTTGAGGACAGGGACCGATGGGAATGTATATATGTAAAGTACTGTGTACATTGTTGGTGCTATAAAAATGTATGCAATAATAATAATAATAATAATAATAATGTGTACACATCCTGTGCACTACTTGAGGACAGGGACTGATGAGAATGTAAAGTATATGTAAAAAGTACTGTGTGCATTGTTGGTGCTATAAAAAATATTATTATTATTATATGTATATATCCTGTGTGCTCCTTGAGGGCAGGGACTGATGGGAATGAATGAATATGCAAATGATAGTGCTATATAAATACCTGTAATGCTACCATTTGCATATTTTGTACATTCACATCAATCCCTCCCCTCAAGAGCTTACAATCTAAGGTCCCTAACTCACATGGATATATGTACATTATGATTATTCTTATAAATGCACTGTATATATCCATGCGAGTTAGGGACCTTAGGATTGTAAGCTCTTGAGTACAGGGACTGATGTGAATGTGCAATATATGTAAATAGTAGCATTACGGGTATTTATATAGGAGCTAACCATTTGCATACATTATACATTCACATCAGTCCCTGCCCTCAAGGAGCTTCCAATCTAAGGTCCCTAACTCACATAGACAGATGTACATTAGGACTATTATTAATGTGTAGATATCCATAGGGACCTTGGATTGGGCGCTCCTTGAGGACAGGTAGTGATGTGATGTATGATGTATGGAAAGGCTCTCTATAGATAAATAGAAGGAGTGGATGTGAAGGTGTGCGGAGAATCGGGGGTGTCATGTAGAGTAGAGGGAAGGTGGAGGAGGAGGAGGAGGGCGCTGTCCAGTGTCCAGTGCTGATCCCGCACAGATCCCAGCACAGCCGGATGACGTCACTCTCCCATCAGAGATCTCCTGCTAGACAACGATGAGTGAATACACAGAGCACACAGCACAGCACAGAGCGCACACCTTCCATCCTTCCCCCGCCATGGTGTGCCATTGTCATGCAATCAGTGCTACACACGGCCCATCAATCCACTCCAGCTCCTTGTATCTACAATGGATTAGCACCCAGAAACCCATCAATGCTCCTGATCCGATTACTAGTACAATGCAGGGTTAAGCCAAGATTACTAAGTGTCCAGATCGCCCTCCTTGCCTGACCTGGTAAGCCCCCCCCCCCCCCCCCCCCCCAGGCCGTGTGATAGAAGCTGCCCACTCACCTGGCTCCAGGGTGCAGAGCAGGCGCGGTGCGGTCCTAGAGATACAGTTCCTCTTCTTCAGCACATTGCTCAGGATGTTCCCCACTCCTCCTCCTCCTCCTCCTCCTCCTGCGTTCTGTCTCTTCAAGCATCGTCCCCCTCTCCTCCCGCTGCAGCTCAGCCTCTCCTGTCTCATGGAGGAGTCCCGATCCCAGGCTACAGGCACAATGACAGCCCGCTGATCTCTATGGGCTCCTCACTGGAGGCTCCTTCCCATCAATAGTGGGGGCACCAGGGACCGATCTCTCCAATACAATCACCAGGATCAGCAGCCGGTGGAGCTGGCTTTTGTGGAGGAAATCTGCAGTGCAGAGGCGACCGAGTGTGGGTGCAGGGATGAGGAGGGATGAGGAGGGACTGGGGTAGGAATGAGGAGGGACTGGGGTAGGAATGAGGAGGGACTGGGGTAGGGATGCTCCACCTACCAACACTTCTATCATCCTTCTGCCAGGGATCCAGCTCTTATTTCTAAGGTTACACCATCATCTCACACACACCTAATGTCAGCATGCAGTGCCATCAGGGGGCAGGTTCTTTTGTTTTTGTATACATGCATTTACATCTCATATACAACTAATTACCTATGTATGTACAGGGCCTTGAAAAAGTATTCATACCCCTTGACATTTTCCACATGTTACAACCAAAAAACATAAAATCCCAATAAAATAGATTTATGCGATAGACCAACACAAAGTGGCACATAATTGCAAAGTGGAAGGAAAATGATAACATTCTTTATCCCTCATTCACACGAGGTGGATCCGCTGCCAGCCACGGAGTCTGCCAGGTCAGCGGGAGATCTCTCCGTTGATCTCCGCTGAGCCGGCGGATGACAGGTCCCTCTCTGCTCACTGAGCGGGGAGGGGCTTGTCAAGCGCCGCTGGTCGCCATGGAGAGATCGGACGGAAATGGACAGCATGTCCGTTTTCATCAGATCTCACCCGATCCGATCCACCAGGGACGGATGTAAACATAGGGCCATCTGTCTGATTTTGCCGGATCGGATGTCAGCGGACATGTCACCGCTGACATCCGTCGCTCCATAGCCTTACATGGAGCGCCCGTTCAGGTCCGCCGACAAAACGGACAGGTGGACCTGAACGGTCCGTTCGTGTGAAAGGGGCTTATGAAATAAATATGTGAAAAGTGTGGCGTGCATTTGTATTCAGCCCCCCAGATGCAATTCTTTTTGGGGATGTCTCTAGCAGCTTTGCACATCTAGAGAGTGACATTTTGCCCATTCTTCTTTGACAAAAGTCTTGCCACAGATTCTCAATTGGATTTAGGTCTGGACTTTGACTGGGCCATTCTAACAGAATATGCTTGGTGGTATTTGATCATCTCTGGGTTTTGATTTTTTTTGCGCTATAAACAAAGAACAGTTGACAATTTTCTGCTATAAAACACATCCAATAAAAAAAAATAAAAGTAAAAAAAAATGTCCTGCAATTCTGGGGCTGCATGCTCTGTCCTGCGATGCTGGGGCTGCATGCTCTGTCCTGCAATGCTGGGGCTGCATGCTCTGTCCTGCAATGCTGGGGCTGCATGCTCTGTCCTGCAATGCTGGGGCTGCATGCTCTGTCCTGCAATGCTGGGGCTGCATGCTCTGTCCTGCAATGCTGGGGCTGCATGCTCTGTCCTGCAATGCTGGGGCTGCATGCTCTGTCCTGCAATGCTGGGGCTGCATGCTCTGTCCTGCAATGCTGGGGCTGCATGCTCTGTCCTGCAATGCTGGGGCTGCATGCTCTGTCCTGCAATGCTGGGGCTGCATGCTCTGTCCTGCAATGCTGGGGCTGCATGCTCTGTCCTGCAATGCTGGGGCTGCATGCTCTGTCCTGCAATGCTGGGGCTGCATGCTCTGTCCTGCAATGCTGGGGCTGCATGCTCTGTCCTGCAATGCTGGGGCTGCATGCTCTGTCCTGCAATGCTGGGGCTGCATGCTCTGTCCTGCAATGCTGGGGCTGCATGCTCTGTCCTGCAATGCTGGGGCTGCATGCTCTGTCCTGCAATGCTGGGGCTGCATGCTCTGTCCTGCAATGCTGGGGCTGCATGCTCTGTCCTGCAATGCTGGGGCTGCATGCTCTGTCCTGCAATGCTGGGGCTGCATGCTCTGTCCTGCAATGCTGGGGCTGCATGCTCTGTCCTGCAATGCTGGGGCTGCATGCTCTGTCCTGCAATGCTGGGGCTGCATGCTCTGTCCTGCAATGCTGGGGCTGCATGCTCTGTCCTGCAATGCTGGGGCTGCATGCTCTGTCCTGCAATGCTGGGGCTGCATGCTCTGTCCTGCAATGCTGGGGCTGCATGCTCTGTCCTGCAATGCTGGGGCTGCATACTCTGTCCTGCAATGCTGGGGCTGTACACTCTGTCCTGCAATGCTGGGGCTGTACACTCTGTCATGTGATGCTGAGCTGTATACTTCTGACACCATGGGTGGAAGCAAGTGGAATACAGGTGACGGAGTGGGTGGATTCTATAAGGGGTATGGCTTATGGGAAGTGGGAGGGGTCAAAAAGGAAGGGTGGGGTCTGGCGCCCCCATCCTAAAACTTCACCAGCCGCCACTGAATTGGAAATGCACATACAGCATAAATGTGCAAATAAAATGAAATTATTGCACTAAACCACATAAGTGTCAATAAGAAAAAGAAAAGCAGCTAACACTCAAAGTCCAAACCAAAATAAGAATATATACAGTATAGCGCTATGAATGAAAAACAATGAATAGAAAAAACTGTGATGTCTTAAGAAATAATGGTGAATAAACATGTTAAAGAAGTCCAAAGTTCACTGAATGGAACTTTAAAGAAAAAAAAGTTCAAAAAAATGTCCATCCCATGCTTAATAGCGAATCTTCAATTGGACAAGGGTAACACAAACGATGTGCAAATAGCTGTGCAGTTGTGATGGAAACCTCAATAAGAAAAATAAGGTGGGTACTCTTACCAGATATGGTGGGCCCACTAACCATTTGGTAGTGGGTCAGTCGGGCTTATGTGGACCAAGTGCCACAAGCTTAGAGTTGGCTGGAGAGCGGTCACTCTATAGGGGATGATTCCACTCCTCGTCCGTGATGGTCAGGCTGGCAACCATAGTTTCCTTATGAATCCTCCTACGAAGTAAAGGACTCCCACTGCACAGGGGAACGTCTAGAGGTTGGACCTTTTTTTCATGCTGTGTGCGGCAGTGGCGGCCCGTCTATTAGAGGTGGGCGACACTGCCTCTCTCACGCCACCCCCCTATATGCATAATAGAATCATGCATAGCATGAATCTATCCATTGCTTCCCCGGCAACCTCTATTCATTTAGGCATGTCCTAAAAGTACAGCACTAAATAAAATTACGATGTGCAAAACACCATATATGACATAGTGCAAAACCTTTAAAGTAAACAGAAAATCCAATCAAAATATTATTCAATCCAAAAAATGTCCTTATGCAGAAGTGCAAAATGTATTACATTCATTAAGTGCAGAGTTCATAAATTGAGCACTAAAGTGCTCCTGTGCAAACAGTTCATGCATGCCAGTTCATGCCGCCATCGTGGAGAGCAGGAGAACGGGGGGCTGCCGAGCAGGGAAAGCCGCCGGTGATGGAGACCACGAAAATGGGACGGGGTTGGTGGGGTGGCATACTGTTTGCCGCGCCCCCCCCAAAAAAAATTCCACCAGCCACCACTGGCGTGCGGCAACCTTGTATCAATGCACCTTACATTCACAGCATAACAAAAGCATGATGTAAGAAACAAATTCTAATGCCCAAGGACAGCCATAGAATTAAAGGTTATTTCACCTTTCCAGAAAAAAAATTATAAATACATACAGTGCCTTGCAAAACTATTCACCCCTTTTGGCTTTTTACCTATTTTGTTACATTACGACCTTTAGTTCAATTAATTTTTTAATCTGAATTATATGTGATGGATCAGAACACAATAGTCTAAGTTGGTGAAGTAAAATTAGAAAAATAGATACATAAAACTATTTTTCAGAAATAAAAAACTGATAATTGGCATGTGCGTATGTATTCACCCCTTTGTTATGAAGCCCATAAAAAGCTCTGGTGCAACCAATTACCTTCAGAAGTCACATAATTTGTGAAATGATGTCTACCTGTGGGCAATCTAAGTGTCACATGATCTGTCATTACATATACACACCTTTTTGAAAGGCCCCAGAGCCTGCAACACCTAAGCAAGAGGCACCACTAACCAAACACTGCCATGAAGACCAAGGAACTCTCCAAACAAGTAAGGGAAAATGTTGTTGAGAAGTACAAGTCAGGATTAGGTTATAAAAAAAAAATATCCAAATCTTTGATAATCCCCAGGAGCACCATCAAAACTATCATAACCAAATGGAAAGAACACAACAGCAAACCTGCCAGGAGATGGCTGCAGACCAAAACTTACGGACCGTAATGATATGGCTTTGCCTCATCTAGCTGACTAGGTTGCCTATGCGTCCCATCCTGGCATATCATAAAGAACAAGATTCCTTAAGGTTTGGGACTTTAAATGGAAGCAAGGCAATAATATTATAAAAGTACAAAATTTATTGGACAAACAATAAATAAATCAACAAATGTAATACAATGTAAACAGGAGTGTAAACAGATAACTGATCTCACGGAGCGGGCAAGGAGGGCATTAATCAGAGAGGCAGCACAGAGACCTAAGGTAACCCTGGAGGAGCTGCAGAGTTCCACAGCAGAGACTGGAGTATCTGTACATAGGACGACAATAAGACGTACGCTCCATAGAGTTGGGCTTTATGGCAGAGTGAGAAAAAAGGGGGGGGGGGGGAACTGCGCTAAAGAATAAATAAGTGAAACACCTAAATAATGTGATGAAACCAATTGCATATCATAAATGAAACAGCAGCGATTTTAACAATATGACATCCATACAGTACTAAATTTAGAAAAACAAAAAATCGCGCTAATAAATAACACAGAGTACATAAATGTGAACAGTGTTAAATCCAAATGGGCAAACATGTAAATAAACGCAAAAGTGCGGTGGCATCCAAAAGTTAACCATCCATACGACCTAAAAAAGGCCAAAACTAAATGAACTGAATAATGGTCATAAATTGATGGCAATTAAATAAAACCACTCATATAAAAAGAAAGTCCAAGTAAATGTAATTAATTCCTCCATGAAAAACAGTCCACCACCAAGAAGGGAAGGGGTCGCTCCTTACCAGAAAGCCACGATCCCCCACTACAGAGGATCATGGATCGCAAAGTAGCTAAAACTGACAACCGGAACTTGCATCTGTATCGGTATCCACTGGGGTTCATCAAATCATCAGGGGTTATGGACCGGCTCGTGGAAAGGGCTACTTTCTCATGCAAGCAGGTGTTTCATAATCTCTCCACTTTACATTTTAATGAAGTTAAAACAGTCAATATCGCATGCCTGGCAGAGTGGAACAATCTGATTGCCATTCATCTGCAGATTTTTTGTTCAATTGCCATCAATTGATGACCATTATTCAGTTCACTTAGTTTTGGCCTTTTTTGGGTCGTATGGGTGGTTAACTTTTGGATGCCACGCACTTTTGAGTTTATGGCAGAGTGGCCAGAAGAAAGCCATTACTTTCAGCAAAAAACAAAATGACACGTTTTGAGTTTGCGAAAAGGCACATGGGAGACTTCCAAAATGTATGGAGGAAGGTGCTCTGGTCTAATGAGACTAAAATTGAACTTTTTGGCCAAAGAAAAACGCTATGTCTGGCGCAAACCCAACACATCACATCACCCAAAGAACACCATCCACATAGTGAAACATGGTGGTGGCAGTATCATGCTTTGGGGATGTTTTTCAGCAGTCGAGACTGGGAAACTGGTCAGAGTTTGGGCAAAGATGGATGGTGCTAAAGACAGGGATATTCTTACTCAAAACCTGTACCACTCTGTGTTTGATTTGAGGCTAGGACGGATATTCACCTTCCAGCAGGACAATGACCCCAAACACACTGCTAAAGGAACACTAGAGTGGTTTAAGGGGAAATATGTAAATGTGTTGGAATGGCCTAGTCAAAGCCCAGACCCAGGGCCGATCCTACCCAGGGTGCGAAGGGTGCTTTGCACCCAGGCGCCTGCAGAGGTGGGGGAGCCGAAGAGCCAGACTTCTCCCCTCCCTCCTTCTCTCCTTGTGAGTGTCTGTCCAGAACTCCAGTGTGAGCATAGGGTAGCCCGTCCAGCCTGGCAGTGCTCGGAGGAGGGGCGCTCCTCTTCCTGACACGAGGGTTCTAGTCAGTGGCTGCTGATGTGCAGGAATCAATTCTTCACACTGGGATCCTGCACTGTCTCTACCAACTCCAGTTGGAATGCCTCCCCCTCCCATCTCTATCTCGGGCTGCAGGAGAGAGAACTGAGGTGAGTCACACTCAGTGTTCAGTGTGCTGTGTGTAGGAATGGCATCCCCTGCACACCTTTAGATGTGCTCTGGGCTGCCCCTGCTAGGAGATGTTTTATGGTATGATAGATTACAATAGGATACACATCCCCTGTCCCTTCCTGCACCTCAGTAGTTCATTTACAGATGTGATGTTTAATGAGATGTACTAAGAGCCCTTTCACACTGACAGTGCGGGGGCATCGGCGGTAATGTGCTGCTACTTTTAGTGGCGCTTTACCGTCGCTTTAGAGGTACATTTAACCCACTAAAGGGTTCAAAGGCGCTTTGCAGGCACTGCCCATTGATTTCAATGGACAAGGGTGCTTTAGGAGCTCCTAAGGTGCCTCAAAGAAGCTACTTGCAGGAATTTTTTGGACGTCGTGCCAGTGCTCTGCTCCAGTGTGAAAGCATTCGGGCTCTCACAGTGGGATTGCAGATAAGGCTTTTTCCAGGTGCTATTTTTAACACTAAAGCACCGGAAAAACGCCTCCAGTGTGAAGGGGGTCTAATGGACCCTCTCCTGTACTATGTCTGCAGTAAGGATGAGCTCCGGCATGTTCGCAAGCTGCACGTGCAGAGCCCGCCAGGAACTCGGCACTGCACAGCGCTAATCACAAGCAGTGAGACATTTCACAGATCACAGTAACCTGTAACAGTGGGCAGGGGTTCTTCTCCCTAAACCCGCTGTCACATTTTAAAAACAGTATTCTGTGAATAAATGAACTACAACTACTGTCTGCCATTGTGCCAGATGGCTTGAAGTTCTCAATGAAATGCAAGGATGCTGGTGAGCGATCTCAAAATTCATTGATCTTCCTGCTCTTCAGTAACCATCTGCCTGTATGGGAGGTACAGGCAGACAGCTATACTGAGAGTCTGGACGAGCCTGTCATTACACCCATGATCTGATCACAGGTGCAATGCTTTCCAGACTCCTGTGGGATAAAATGCACTTTTTTTTTTTTAAATGTGTATTTATTTTTCCCCAAAGGTGTATGGATAATTTTGGAGAAGAATATCATTTAGAGACACTTTAAATGTGTTATGCACAATAACAGTTGCAATAGCCACTTGTTCCTAGAAACTATTCATAAAATAAAACAAACAGAATTGTTAATTAAAAAAGCATCCAGATTATGTCTAGCTAATAGAAGTGCTTTCCCGGGACCCTGATCTTATTTCCTGAAGAATCACTTCCATTAATCACCACTCCTCTCTCTCCCTGCCCATTAACTTAGCAGGACATATAGCACTTTGCAGATAAGCCAAACACATTAAATTCAGGCTTATAATGTGCAGCTGCATTTTAACAAGGAGGATGCTATGGAAACGCCTGCTCAAGGCCTTAATTTGATTAGTGCCCATTTAATTTTGGAAAGTATGTTACACACAATATGGTGCTAAAATATGGGCAGTCATTTCGCACATCCTGATTTTAGACAGTTTTTTTGTCTTAGCAATATTTAGACACAATCAGCAACACCTTTCTATGAAAGGCTCCCAGCTTTAAAGTGCACTTCCACCCTTGCAACAAAATTGAGATAACACTTACTTTATATTTGTTACATGTTCTCTTTTACAGAGAACTTAAAAAAAAAAAAAATTAATAAAAAAATTGCTGCTTACATTTTACTTGCTCTTTTTATGAAAACTGAAGTTTTGATGTTTACCGTCATTAACGTCCATGAAGGCATTCTGTGATTAAATGGAGAGGCGGGAGGGTCACATCATGATCTCCATCTTGTAAATCAGAGAATGCCTTGTATTCCTTGAGAAAAATGCACTCTGAATGGTGCCCATGGTAAGGTAGCGACCCACTGTGGTTACTATGCAACTTGGCAGTTGTTCGGCACGGGACCCAGAGTACAACTATTACTGTAGTAGGGGCGACTGTAACAGTGATTTCCAGCTTTCGCAAGAATCTCACAGGTATGGAATATACATAGTTACATTGGTCCAGCTTCGGCTAATGTACAGGATGCCAAGGTTGGGTCTTGGATAGGTGCTACGTGGCACCAATAAATGGGTTGTGGTCCCTTTAAGGGAAATGTTTTAGGTACTCCGGAGTCTCACCCATGATGGGTAAGGAATTCCGGGCTAGTCAAGTAGAGGAGAGGAGTGACTCGCAGTCCTCTCTTAGTAGTGGCTTATTTGGGACCTGGAATTTTGGAGGTCCAGAGTGACATTCGAATGGGAAAAGGGCCTCTACTACTGACTATGGTGACTCCGGTCCCTACAGGGTTCAATTGATTTTAAAGGCTCAAGTTTTTTTACCTTCATGCAGCATTCTATGCATGAAGGTAAAAAATCTGTGTGCAGCAGCTCCACCAACCCCCCCCCCCCCATACTCACCTGAGCTCCTGCTTGATTCAGTGATGTGCACAAAAGTTGAGCTTCTCTCAGGTCTCTCATTCCTTATTGGCTGAGACAGCAGAGGGAGCCATAGGCTCCTGCTAGTGTCAATCACAGCCAGTAAGCCAATGCGGAGAGAGCAGGGGGGGAGGGGGGGGCGAACGACAGGTCTGTGTCTTACGAACGCATAGAACGGGAAGTGAGCATACACCAGTGCCCCCAGAGCAAGCATGTTGCTATTGGGGGCACTGGCTAAAAAGAGGAGGAACCAGGAGCGCCAGCGTGGGACCTGAAAAAAGGAGAATTGGGGCAGCTTTGTTCAAACTACTACCACAGAGCAGGTAAGTATGACATGTTTGTTATTTAAAAAAAAAAAAAAATGAACTTAATATCGCTTTAAGCAGCCTCCAGGGATCAGCACATAAGGCAGGGGGCTGCTAGTACTATGGGGTGGAGTAGGAGTTAAGAGGAGACCTGGCTGTGCTGCACATGTGATGAAAACTGCCAAACATCTGAAGCTGGACGTTGCTAACTCTGTGGTAAAGCCCTTATATGAACTTTACATGTCTGATATTTTAGTTTGTGCTGAAGATAAGCAGACATTTGCATTACGTTTGCTGAAGTTTTGTTTTGCTGCTGGAAGCTATATTCTGTTTGCTCTAGAGAAAAATAAAGACTTTTATGTTTACAATAAACAGCTGTTGCACGTGATCCTGAGGTGCTATACCCCCTGAACTTTACACTATTCAATAAAATCCATACCTGCAATTCAGCTTTAAAGATCTCAAGGCTTGGGTGGTACATTGTATGTTAATGCACTTTCAAACCACTCAATCCCTAAAGGCAGAGGCGTAGTTTGAAGCTTGTGGGCCCCGATGCAAAAGTTGAAAAAATAGAATTTTTTTCGACATACCTGTAAAATCCTTTTCTTTGAGTACATCATGGGACACAGAGTTAGGCTAAAATTTATTACCTACTGGGTTATACACCACCTCTAGGTAAATGGACACTGGTAGACAAAGTCTTAGACAGGAAGTGATCCCCTATATAACCCCTCCCATACAGGAAGTACATCAGTTTTGTAGCAAGCACTGAATCCTCAAAAAGAGGGGAGGGATCTCTGTGTCCCATGATGTACTCAAAAGGATTTTACAGGTAAGTATGACGAAAAACCTTAGTTAGACTTACCGGTGACGGTATTTCTACGAGCCTTTCAGGACAGCACCTTGGAGAGAGCGTAGCTCCACCTCTTAGACAGGAAACACTGCGTGACAACGCCCCTTTAAAAAGCAGCTGCTTCCACCATGCCATCAGTTGTTACCGAGAAATCCTCCGACATGCTGGAAAATATAATCAGACAATTACCAGGTCCTATAATTATACTTTACATATGATAACCAAGGGAGGGAAGTAGGCTGCTGTCCTGAAAGGCTCGTAGAAATACCGTCACCGGTAAGTCTAACTAAGGTTTTCTCCCTTCGCCTTTCAGGACAGCACCTTGGAGAGGATAACCGAGAAACTTACTTCAGGGTGGGACTACTGCCTGCAAAACCTTCCTACCAAATGATTGGTCCGAGGCTGATAGTAGATCCAAGCGGTAGTGCCTTATGAAGGTCGAAAAACTGGACCATGTGGCAGCCTTGCAGATTTGCTCAGGAGATGCCCCAGCCCTTTCTGCCCATGATGCCGCCACTGCTCGAGTAGAATGAGGTAATACCCCTTCCGGAGGTTCCAGACCCAAAGATATGTATGCCTCTTTGATGGCCTGCTTTAACCATCTTCCAAGGGTGCTTTTGGAAGCTTTACCTCCTTTGTGAGTACCTTCCATTAAAACAAAGAGTGAGGATGACTTTCTGATTTCCTTTGTTCTTTCCAGATATTTAAGCAGGCACCTCCTGACATCAAGGGTATGGAAAGCTTCTTCTCCTGCTCCCGAAGGTAAAGGACAAAAAGTAGGGAGAATGATTTCCTGTGTACGGTGAAAAACTGAAGCCACCTTTGGTAGAAATGCTGGATCCGTCCTTAAGACTACCCTATCCTGTAGACATCTCATGAAGGGCTCTTTAATTGAAAGGGCTTGTAACTCACTAATTCTACGTGCGGAAGTTACTGCTACCAATAAAATAGTCTTTAACGTCAAGAAACGTAATGATGCTTCTTCTATGGGTTCAAACGGTGCCATAGTTAGACCCTGAAGAACTAAAGATAAATCCCATTTGGGAAAACTAACAACAGGTCTAGGCTTTACTTTTGCCATTGCCCTAAAAAATCTGATTATTAAAGGTTCCCCTGACAGGGTTCTTTCCAAAAAAACTGATAAAGCAGCTACCTGCGTCTTGAGCGTACTTGCTGCTAACCCCTTCTCCAATCCCTCTTGAAGAAATTCCAAAACTGAAAATGTGGTACGAAAATCAAAGTTTTTACTGGAACACCAAGAATTATAGATCTTCCAGACTTTAAAGTAAATGTCTCTCGTCACTTTTTTTCTACTTGCAAGAAGGGTAGAAATAAGCCTCTCTGATAAACCCTTCCGTCTTAAGATTTGTTCTTCAGAAACCAAGCTGTTAGTTTGAGGTAAGCTGGATCTGGATGGAGAATTCGGCCCTGACTCAACAGGTCTGTCCTGATTGGTAATCTCCAAGCAGGTTTCACTGAGAGGTTCATCAAGGTTGAAAACCAGGGTCTTTTTGGCCAATAAGGAGCTATTAATATTAGCTCCGTGGACTCCAATCTGAATTTGGCTAACACCTTTGGTATCAGTTGGAACGGGGGAAAAGCGTAGGACAGATGGAAGTCCCATTTGTGAGCTAACGCATCTACTCCGAGAGCTTGATCCTGTCTCTGAAGAGAGAAGAAGACTGGTATTTTTGCATTTTCCTCTTTTGCAAAGAGGTCCACTTGGGGATGACCCCAACTCTTGGAAATCTTTTCGAATAATTCCTGATTGAGAGACCACTCTGCTTCCCTTATTTCTTTCCTGCTGAGGAGATCTGCTAAGGTGTTTTCCGTCCCCTTTAGATGGACTGCTGATAGAGAGGCCACATTGTTCTCTGCCCATCTTAGGATCTGATGCGCTAGACCCATTAGGGTTTTGCTTTTTGTGCCCCCTTGCTTTGTTAAATATAATACTGTCGTCATATTGTCTGACAATATTTGGACATGTTGATTCACTAGAAATTCCTGGAGGGAGAGGAGGCTTAAGTGAACAGCCTTTAACTCTCTCCAATTTGAAGATCTTCTTGCTTCTGGTTTGGTCCAAACTCCCTGAACCGTTTTTTCTTCCAGGTGAGCTCCCCATCCCCAGGCGCTGGCATCTGTAGTCAGCCTTCTGGTTACCGGAAAGACCCAAGGAAGCCCTTTTGAAACGTTTCCTAGGTTCCTCCACCACCAGAGAGACCTTTTTGCTCTTGCCCCCAAGTTGAATTTCTTCTCCAGAGGTTCCTGGTATGACCAATTCATCAGGATATCCGATTGCAGAGGACGGGAATGCAACCTGGCCCACTGTACCGAAGGAATTGCTGCTGTCAACAGTCCCAGAGCGGACATGGCTTGTCTTACAGAGATCTCTGCGTTGGATTGAAGTGTTATCAGGGTCAACTGCATCTTCTCTATTTTCTCCTGGGGTAGAAAAATTCTCTGTTCTATCGAGTCTATTTCGTACCCCAGAAACCTTACCCTTTGAGATGGAATTAAGTTTGACTTCTGAAGATTGAGAAGCCATCCCAAACCTCTTAAATGTGTTTGAACTGTCTGTAGGTTGACCTCTACTTGACCCCTTGAGTCTGCAAACAGTAGCAGATCGTCCAAATAGGGTACTATTGAAATCCCCTTCAGTCTCAGGGGCTCCAAAGATTCCGCCATCACTTTTGTGAATACCCTGGGAGAAGAGGAAAGACCGAAAGGCAGAGCCCGAAACTGCAGGTGCCAAATCTCCCCTCCCCCCAGATTGACTGCAAGACGCAGGAACCTTTGTGATGGGGGCGCTATTGGTATATGGAGATAGGCATCTCTCAAATCGATGGAAGCCATATGACATTTGGGGGTTAGCAAGTTCCTTACTGAGAAAATTGTATCCATCCTGAATTTTTTGTATTTTATGGATCGATTTAGAACCTTTAAATTGAGAATCAGGCGGAACTTTCCTGATGGCTTTTTGACCATAAAAATGTGGGAGTAAAACCCCTTCCCCTCTTGATCTTTCGGAACCTGGGAAATGACCTCCTGTTGCATCAGTTCCTGTAACAGAGACTTCATGGCCAGAGCCTTTTCCCGATCCTTTGGCAGGTTTGTGATGTAAAACCGACTTGGGGGGCTTTGTGAGAATTCCAATTGATAACCCTTTTTGATTAACCCCAGAACAAAAGGACTCTTTGTTGTTTTTTCCCAGATTGGTAAGAAGTCCTGTAGTCTCCCCCCTACTAGATGGTCATTGTTTTTTAGGGGTTTGTTCTGGGGTTCTAAAGAGTACCCCACCTCTACCTCTTCCTCTCTGAGAAGACCAGGGTCTCTTCTGTGTGTGGTCCTTTTCCTTATCGGTTTGTCGAAAAGGACGAAAATTTTTCCTCTGCTGTACCGTTTTCTTCTTCTGTGGGAAAGCTTTCTTCTTGTCTGCTGTCCTGTCAAGGACAGTCTCTAGTTCTGGCCCAAACATCAGGTCTCCTGAAAAGGGAATTCCGCACAGTTTTACTTTAGAAGCTGAATCCCCTGACCAGGTCTTTAGCCAGAGTGCTCTTCTTGCTGAGTTAACAAGCGCAGAGGACCTGGCTGACATCCTGATAGATTCTGCAGAGGCATCTGCCATATATTTTACTGCCTTAAGCAGGGTAGGGAAGGACTCCAATAAGTCTTTTCTGGAGGTACCTGCCACAACATGATTTTTAAGTTGCTCTAACCAGCACTCCAGATTCCTAGCCACAACCGTAGCCGCCATTGCTGGCTTAAGATTAGCTAGAGATGAGTCCCAGGCTTTCTTCAGTAGCCCATCTGCCCTCTTATCCATAGCATCTTTGAGAATACCCATGTCCTCAAAAGCTAAATCAGTCTTCCTAGATACTTGAGAAAAGGCAGCGTCTATTTTTGGTTTTTTATTCCACAATAGTTCCTCATTCTCCTCAAAAGGAAACCTCCTTTTGAGGGTTTTAGAAAAAAACTGTCCTCTCTCTGGGTTCTTCCATTCCTTTTTAATAGTGTCTGTTAACACTTTATGCACAGGGAACACCCTGTGTTTAATTTCCTCCAGCCCCAGGTACATCTTGTCATGCACAGACAGCTGAGCCTTTTCTTCCTGGATCTCCAGGGTAGTATAAATTGCCTTGAGTAATTCATCCACCTCCTCAAGTGACAGCTTATATCTAGATGATCTTGACTCTTCTTCCACCTCCTCCTCCTCAGAATCAATGGTTGAGGGTGGAATGCTTTCCCTTTCCTCCTCCGACTCACTTTCCACCTGTCTGGAAGTGGACTGAGGGAAACTGGAGTGAGAACTCTGCTCTTGGCTGGAACTCTGGCCGTGCTTTACAAGGGAACGCACTGTCCCTAGGGCCTCTGCTAACTCCTTCCTCACAGAAGATAAGAGCTCTTTGCACTCTTGTGAGGATTCTTCTTTTACTAAATCCACAATGCAGGATTTGCACAGTGGTTTGGGCCAAGAGTCCCTTAAAGGATTTTTGCATGAGGGGCACTTTCTCCCTGTTCTCTCTGATTTGGCAGTAGCTTTCTGAAACAGAGAAACAAGAAAAACCCAGGTCCTTTAGAACTAAGGCTTCAGAGAAAAGTAGTACCTCCAGCCAACACCCTAAGTGCCCAGAGTCTCACTCCTTTGCTGAACTGCTAATGGAAACTGTTACCCCATAGCAGACAGCAGCAGGTTTTGAATAACCACATCAAAGATAAAACACCCAGTGATATAAAAGGAAAGAGGTGCCACCGCACCTCTCCTACCTGGGCCTGGCCGGGAACCTGGGCGCCTGCATCCGCCATTGCTGCTGACGATTCCGCTGTCTCCATAGTGCAATCCGCAGCTGCTGCACTGTGTACTAGGCTCCATGTGCCAAACAAAAGGAAGTCCCGGCCAGAGGACCCGCCCCTTCCTCCTGCGTTCCAGCAGCAGGAACCAATCGCTGCTACGCCCCGCCGGAAGTATCCGCCCACCGGAACTGACATCACCTGCTGTCCGGGATTCGGCGCCGCCATGCAGAGGCCTGGCATGGACGCTCTTACTGAGCACAACCGCGGCCCCCCGAACACCCCGGGTGGAAAACTTCCGGCAGACCATTACTCCTGTGAGCCGGAGAAGGAAGGGACACCGGAGCACCCTCCTCACGTAAGGGAAGGAGCTGGGTTGGTCTGAGTACCCAAACGTGGAGGTCCTGCCAAAACCCTCTCCTTGGAGAGAGCGCAGCCCCTCTGGTTCCCCAAGCAGTGCTTCCACCATGGCGGAGGAAACACTAAAACTGATGGCATGGTGGAAGCAGCTGCTTTTTAAAGGGGCGTTGTCACGCAGTGTTTCCTGTCTAAGAGGTGGAGCTACGCTCTCTCCAAGGTGCTGTCCTGAAAGGCGAAGGGAGAAAAATCCTATTTTTTTTTCATACATCATGGGACACAGAGTTAGGTGTTAGAAAGTCTCCCATCTGGAGCGAGGCCTTGGACCTGAACAGCACCCTGCAGGAATGCCTTAGCGCTGTGGTGTCCAGGATTACACTTTGCAGGGTCCAGCGCCCAAAGGTCGCATTACAGGCAAAACCTTGCAGGATCTTGAGTCTTCTTTGCGAGGGCCGGGTACCATTTATCTAAGCATTTAGAGTCAAATGGATCCGATCGGTCAATCCCTTGATTCATTTAAGAACCGTTTGTGGGACCTAGAGCTCAAACAAACGTGCCCATCCACCTTGCAGACACTGGTAAAAAACTGATGTACTTCCTGTATGGGAGGGGTTATATAGGGAATCACTTCCTCTCTAGGACTTTGTCTACCAGTGTCCATTCACCTAGAGATGGCGTATAACCCAGTAGGTAATGAATATCAGCCTAACTCTGTGTCCCATGATGTATGGAAAAGAAACTATAAAAGGTTAGGACTATTTTTTAGGTATGCTGTAATAGGAACACTTAATAAAAATATAATGGGCAGCACAGTGACTAAGTGGTTAGCACTTCTGCCTAGCAGCAGTAGGGTCGCCGGTTCGAGAACCCAACCATGGCACTACCTGCCTGGAGTTTTCATGGAGTTCTCCCTGTGTCTGCGTGGGCTTCCTCCAGGTACTCTGGTTTCCTCCCACACTCCAAAGACATGCTGGGGTAATTGGCTAATGTCTAAATTGGCCCTAGTATGTGTATGTGCGAATGTGAGTTAGGGACCTTAGATGGTAAGTTCCTTGAGGGCAGGGACTGATGTGAATGTACAATATATATGTAAATCTCTTCACAAATTGAATTGAATTGCGCTATATAAGTACCTGTAATAATAACAAACATAATGAGGATTTCTCAAATTTGGCTTCAAAAGGTGAAATATACAAAAAGTATATGTAAACTTTAAAGTGATAAAGATTTTTTTTTAAAAAATAACAAACATGTCATACGTACAGTAATACCTCAGATTGCGAGTAACTCAGTTTACAAGCTATTTGCAATACGAGCTATTATTTTTTTTTAATCCTGACTCGGTTTGCGAGCATTGTCTTGCAAGATGAGCAGGATTCAAGCCAATGGGATGTACAGTACCACATTTGGCCAGAGGTGCGGGGGCACCGGTGACACCCGGAGCCGCTGGGATGCACTCGGAGCTGTTCGGAGACACTCTGAAACACTCCGTTACCGAGTGCCTGAGTGCATCCTTGCGGTCTCCGACGCCCCCCCCCCCCCACCTCTGGCCAAATGCGGTACTGCATACAATAGCAGTCACTGTGGAACCAATTCTCTGAGTTCCCATTGACTCCCATGGGGAAACTTGCTTTGCTATACGAGTGCTTTGGATTACAAGCATTCTTTTGGAACGAATTATGCCCGTAATCCAAGGTACCACTGTACTTGATTTGTGTAATAGTTTTAAACAGAGCAGCCCCGATTCTCCTCTTTTCGGGTCCCCAGCCGGCACTCCTGGCCCCTCTTCTCCTGGTGCTCCCGAGCCCCGTTGTGTGCATCCATAAGAGACACCGAACAGGGCTTGACCCTGCCCCCCACTCCCTGCTCACTGTGAACTGTGATAGGGGGAAGCAGAGACATGGAAGAGCAGTTGCTCTCATGCACATGCTGGATCGTGATCTGGCTCTGGTAAGTGTTGGGGGGGGGGGGGGGCTGCATACTGAAGGTTTTTTACCTTCAGCCTTTAACAATGAGCATTTCTTCTTTGCTCCCTTTTTGAAGTAGGCAGGGCTGACACCATGTGCTTAGCAAGTCAGAGATTTGTTGTCATGCCAAAGAGGAAGCTAGGAGCATACTATACTTCTAGCACATCAACTATTATTTTTCTGTACCTGTTTAATAGGATAAAATATTGGAGAAATGTGCATGTATTAAAAAGATGTTCTAATTATGTTTTTTGTTATTATCATTATTATTTTGCTATGGTATACGCTTTAAAATTAAAGCCTACGGCTATAGTGGTGATTATTTAACCAATTGATGACAATCATGTAATTATTGGCACATTGATTTTGTGTTTGCACACATGTAGTTATTTAATTAGCAATTAGCAATCACCCACAGCTGGACCATAGGCTTAGTGACATTACCTAGAAAGATTTGCTGCAAGGAACTGATAGGCAGCATTAGATTGTTTCCCAGGCAAACAATAATAAAAGAATTCAATGGGCACACTAACATCTCTTGAATGGCTGTCACTCACTATGATATTCTGTTTGGGCAAAGGGGAAAGGTAGACAACTGCATGTAAATATCTTTCACCTTACAAAAATGGTTTGTTTTTCAGAATCTGATCTGATTGTGCATTATATTTCTGCCTTCTGACTTCCATTGACAGAGATATTCATTGTTGGGTTCCCTTTCGAAAAATACAAAATTGAATTGCTGCCATGCAGACTTTTCTGCCTCAATAGTTTGAGTTGCTGACCATAACAAGTATTCTGATAGGGATTCTCAATGTTTTTTATATGCATAGTTGTTCCACATCAGGGATGCAGAAAGTATGTAAGCCACTCACTGGATCAGCATTAGCGCTTCTCGCATATATATAAGAAAAGCTTTCTGCCACATGGGAAACATGGGAAGCCAGTCAGCTAGCAGTTTCAAGAGGTCTACAATGGCAGCCACCATTTCACATTAGAGAGGCCTCCTAGTTGACCTGTTTGCAGTTGATTATATATGTAAAATTTACAATTCACAATTTTGGCAAGAGTCTTTCGTCATGGTTTTCAGAAATGGGCATTTGCCGTCTTAGATGTCATCTATGCCTGTGGACTTCTAGTTCCACCCTGTATATTATTGATATTATAACAAAAAGAACACAACCTCCTAAAGTTGTCTTTTGCCTTCATGGATGCACTTTTACTTTGCACATATTTTGCATTTGGTCCGAAATTCTCCTTTAATGTGCCATTTTCCAAATAATTAGTGATATTAAATTGCCTTTACTGAATCACCATAGGACTCAGCGCTGGCAAACTCACTATGCTGATAAAAACCTCTCCCCCAATATCAACTTTCTGACAATTATTAGTAAGACAGTGAAAAACATCATTAGCTCATGCTGAGTGGGAGAGAGACATCTGTTCATATTCCAAAGCCAAGGACACGTTGCATGCAGTCTTAAGACTAAGTGCACTTTTAACACGCCATAGCCCATTTAATATAAATAGTCCAATTGGACAATGTTATATCAATAAACTGTAAGTTGCTTACTTTCTGTCCTAGGAGCTAAGCCTGAGTTTTCTAATGATCTCTGCAATGTAATCATTTATACAGTGTACTACTTGCACCAAGGAAGGCATCACTGGGCCCCTATTACACTTATCCTTCACTAGCCTTCCTAATCCACCTAGTGATGCCTTCTTTCATAGAACAGGATTGTTCCTTATCACATTCTCAAGAAGGAAGAAAAACAATTTATTGGGAGGGGTGGTGTTATTCTTTAAAGCAATGTTAAGTACAAAAATTAAGTGTTTAAATACATTTACAAAGAGATGGAATTTCGTTCGTATCATCATGGCTTAGACTCATCATCTTGGCCACTCTATCAAATATGGCACAAAAAAAGGTAGACCAGAAGTAATCCTTTTTCTTTTAGAGGACTATACTCCTTTACCAATTGCACAATTCAGATTTAAAATCAAGACAAGCATCCTTCCATTTACTGTCATTAGCTCCACCTCTATATTACCCTAGGATATTAGAATGCATTTATTTCCCTTGGTAAATTAAACAAAACCTATTTACCCCTAATGCAGCTGTTATTTGATAATAAAAAAAAAAAAAAAAAAAAAGACAAAAAAAAAAAAAAAAATACACACTACACTGAATCTAGGGTCTGCCCTGCCAATTCCCTTCCTGAAAATGCTGGTTTCCAGGCAGTCTTGCTGATTCAGTAATGCTCAGAAAGACTGTCAACAAGCATGCAGATCAGGAGTTCTGAAGTCATTTTGACTTTGGCTGCTGCATGGTTGTCACATGTCAGTGACTCAAAGTTTTGAGACAGAAACAATCTGGCACCTAGCAAGATAAGCTCAGCAATGGCAGCACCCACATTTCTCCGTAGGTTTCTTTTAAAAGACGAAGCATGTCGGCTACCATTGCTGATCTAATTGTTTAAATGCTAGTTGCCTGGCTGTCTCTAGCTTCAAGGAAACCTTTAAAGTAGAACTTTAGGCCCAAACTAAATAAATAAGGAAAAACATGCAGGAATTTTAATGAAGAGCCATGCTTTGTCTCTCTTGCATTAAATTTACCTACTTGCCTGGCCACCCCTGAACTGTCAGCTGTGCACGCGCTGCTGACTGTGCAAATTCGGCAATGCTGAATCTGACTGAACTCTCAAGCATGTGCAGGAGTGACTACATCCCTGCCCAGCCAATGAAAAAAGAAGGCATCAATGGAGCCAAGGTGAGTATAGTTCCGCTTTAATAAGGAAACAAGATGACCTTTAATGCCCTTGCCTTTTGAAAAGGCTGGTTGTCCGACCATCCTCCAGAGTCAAAGGCTTCAATACTTTGAGTCAATGACAAAACATTGTTCAGATCAGGTGTTCTACATAATTATTTAAGGTCAGTGACTCAGAATGTACGAACACTATTGGATCTGCTTGACTACATGTTTCCTTCAAAAGCAGGAGGGTAAACAGAAAATGCTCAAAGTGGCAATGACAGCAATAATCACTTCAGTGGGGCACTTTTTAGCAAGAATAGAAGAATCTGAAATACTCATGTAGCTGATGTAGCATTTCAATAGCTAATTCATAATACAAAAAAAAAGTTATTTCAGGCATAAAACCTTTAGTACATTTATTCTCATTATTCTTTGTTATTTTTCAATCGAATAAGATGCTCATTTTATTTGAAAACGTGTTTTACAAACTGAGTCCATTTGGCAGTTTTGCATGCCTGTCCAGAAAACAAAGTAAAACTTGGGATCAATTCTTGCTGCAATTCCTCTACAATACACCAAAATTAGCATACAGTGGGGACGGAAAGTATTCAGACCCCCTTAAATTTTTCACTCTTTGTTATATTGCAGCCATTTGCTAAAATCATTTAAGTTCATTTTTTTCCTCATTAATGTACACACAGCACCCCATATTGACAGAAAAACACAGAATTGTTGACATTTTTGC